>CM056052.1:153034090-154234090 GCA_029574335.1 Rana kukunoris | reverse complement strand
GGTTCTCAGAATTGCTTCTCATGTAAGAGGAGCAAGGCATTCGACAATTATCACTCCCTGAAATTAGACATAATTATGCTACAAGAAACGCACTTTCCGAACCGGTACAGTCCTAAGTTCCTACATGCACACTACCCGACATGTTATCTAGCCAATGCTGTCAACAAGACTAAGGGGGTGGCGATTTTGTTCTCAAAGCACTGTAAATTCTCCCCTATCTCTGACTATAAGGACCCAGAGGGTAGGTTCATTCTTGTTAAGGGTACAGTAGAAGACAGACTGTATTCCTTGGTCTCTTATTACACTCCCAACAAAGGCCAATCGCAATTTTTTCAAGACCTTTTTACAACTTTGAACCCCCTTTTAGAGGGCTCTGTCATTTTTGGTGGGGATTCAAATTTTAGCTCTCGACCAAGGCCTCGACAAATCAAAACCCTCGGCGACCCGCCTGACTCGCCCCTCCAAGACCAGCCTAAAAGTTGCGAGACTCATCAACTCGCAAGACCTAGTAGACATTTGGAGAGAACTGAACCCCACAAAGAAAGATTACACACACTACTCGTACCCACATCAGCTCTACGCTTGGATAGACCATATTCTGATTTCCTCTTCCATCATCCCCTATGCACAGAAAGCTTCTATACTGGACTCGGCTTGGTCCGACCACTCGCTGGTCCTCCTTTCTCTCCAGAATACACACACAAGAACACCCTTGTCACATTGGCGCCTAAACAAATCACTCCTAAGTAATCCTGTTAATGTTAAAATGATAGATGACGCCCTCAAGGAGTATTTCAGTTTAAATGACCAAGCTGATATTTCACCTGAAATGCTATGGACAGCCCAAAAAGCCTCTATTAGAGGGACTTTGATTTGCATGGCATCCCAATTAAAGCGAGAAAGACAATTAGACATACTCAGGCTAGAAAAAGTTTGCATTCCTTAAAGCCGAACACAAGAAACACCCTTCTAAGACTCTTCTTGATAGAGTAGATGCCATCAGGTTGGAGCTTAACCACTTGCGGACCACCGCATGTTAATTTACGTCGGCAGAATGGCACATACAGGCATATTGGCATACCTGTACGTCCTTGCCTAGACGTGGGTCGGGGGTCCGATCGGGAACCCCCCGGTACATGCGGCGGTCCATTTTGTTGTGCGAGCTCCAAGCCAATGCATGCGCTCCCCCTGCAGTGCACTTCCTCCTCCTGTGTAAACATAGGAAGGGGGAAGTGATGTAATCTCTCCTCTCAGCAGTATTTTCAACCGCTGCTGAGGAGAGATTACATCGCACAGTAAGTCTGCACTAACACTACACTGACACACACTACACATAGGCACATTAACCCCCCCGATCACCCCCCAACCCCCTGTCACAGTGTCACTGAATGCAGTGATCATATATGTACTGATCACTGCATTTAGTGTCAGTGTGACAGTTAGTGTGACAGGCAGTTAGTGTTAGGATCAGGGTAGCCCCTGTACCCCCCTAATAAAGTTTTAACCCCTTGATCACCACCCTAGTTAACCCTTTCACTCCCTATTGCCAGTGTTAATGTCAGGAGGGATGATAGATCAGACCCGTGTGACTGCACAGAGAGACCAGACAATATGATTAGTGAAGTAAAAGGTGTTTAATTATAAGTAAATAAGGACAACCAGTGAAAACAGCAACAATATATAATCAAAAAGGGAATACCGTACACATAGGTCAAGCCAGGCCGAGGTCATACACAAGGGGTATCAGCAGATGGGACAGGACGGAGCAGGGGTCGGATGGATGGACTAGCTGCAGGATACGGACTAAGGGGAGACAGGGATCAGGAAGCAGGGCAGACAAGTCCAGGCGGGATCAGGGATCAGGATCATAGAACAGGATCGAGGTACCAAATCAGGATCAGGATCAGAAGACAGGTCAGGTTACAGGCTTAGGTCCAGAAGGTATGAAGATACCAGGGCGAGCTCTGCTTGAGCTCGCCGGGTATAAATAGGGGGTGTGTTAATTACGTTCAGGTCACACCTGAACGCAGGAAAGGCTGTGAGCTCCAGAAGACCAAGAACCCCCCGCTGGTTGAGGCCATTCCTGACAGTTACTAAGCAAACATTTTTCTGTATTAGTGTCACTGTTCCCGCTAGGTAGCTATTTTTTTTTATTGCGATTTTTTTTTTTACTAAAGACACGTGGCTGAATACATTTTGGCCTAAATGTTTGACTAAAATTTAGTTTATTTGATTTTTCTTATAACAAAAATTAAAAAACATCGTTTTTTTAAAAAAAATGTCCCTCTATTTTTGTTTATAGCGCAAAAAATACAAATCGCAGAGACAATCAAATACCACCAAAAGAAAGCTCTATTTGTGGGAAGAATAGGACGGAAATTTTGTTTGGGAGCCACGTTGCACGACCGAGCAATTGTCTGTTAAAGCGACGCAGTGCCGAATTGTAAAAACCCCTTGGGTCATTTAGCAGCATAGTGGTCCGGTCCTTAAGTGGTTAACCTGGCCCTAACTGCAAAAGCGGAGAAACACATCCATTGGAGCGGAGCTAAATTTTACTCACAGAAGGACAAAATGGGTTCCATGTTAGCGGCTAAACTCACTCCTAAACTACGGAACTACACCCTGCCAAGGATACGGACTCCTGGTCATCCGCCTACAGCTAATCCCGATAAAATCTTAGTGGCCTTCCAGGACTTTTACTCTAATCTCTACTCTTCACCCCCCGATGATAGACGCCCTCTAATTTCTGACTTCCTAAATTCTTTAAACGTATTCACCGTATTCTTGTTTGATTTGCGCAGAAATTAGCGCCTGTGCAACGTGCATTGAAATGAGCCGTGACCCCATGCAAATGAAGGGCCGGCCGGCTCGCGCATGCGCACATGAAGCAGACCATGGTCAGCACCTCTGTGCGCATTCTCACAACTCGGGAACGGCGCAATCAGTGAAATCGGAAGTGGACCCGGGCAACTTTGTGAACTACGCAGACAGCATAAATAGACACAAACGCACTTCCTTTGCAAAAGTACATCTCTTTGTATCCCTTCCTATACAGCAAGGTGGTTTTGTTCTGTTGTTTATTAGCGTTTGTTTGTTTGTTTGTGACGTGTCTTTGAGATATTTGGGGACTGTTTTGCAGAGTGATTTTTGTCTTTTATGTGTTTTCTTTGTTGTTATTTTTTTTTAATTAGATTTTTGCTGGGCATTTTTTATTTTTGCTGGTCAATTTTTTATTTTTTTGGTTCTGTTTGTGAATGATTTTGGAATGTGGGGGTGACATTCCTGCCGGAAAAGGGGTGTCACCCTCATTTGTGGTGGAGAAGTGATCCCCAGGTCCGTGTGAATGGTGTATGAGTGTACAGTGACATAAATGGAGCCGTGGCATGGCGTTGCTGCTCACTAGTCCTGCATGGTGGGCTTGTGCCAATCTAATGTGATGAGGATGTGATGTGTCTGTGCTAGGGACCACATGCATGCATTCTCATTGTGCCATGATTAATGTGTGTGTTTAACGTGCAAAGATGCCTAATGTGAGCTGTCTCCTGGCTGCTCTTCCCTCAGAAGACGGGGTATCCTTGGTTAGGGGGGGATTGTCTGGTTCAGGGGTCAGGTCATCACGTATGTCAATCTGCAGGCCCTTTCTCACTGAGAAGTTGTGCAGCATGCAACATGCACCAATGGTCTGGCATACAAAGTTTGGGGAATACAACAGGATACCATGGGGGGTTCCGTATAGGAGTCATGAGATGGGGTCCCAGTGCATATGCCGAGTCACCCTGAAGGGATAAGACAGGAGGATGTTAGTAGTGCATGTGCCCCTTGTGATTTCAGCATCATGGGGGGGACAGTCATGCCTGCCACCCATGTCACCCACCAACCAGCCAGCTGTCCCCATACATGTTCTGTTCGAAATCTGTGGGGATGGGGCTAGGATTGTATATGTAGCTGTCATGGGTGTCATGGGTGGTGTCATGTGTTGGGCTGGTGATGTCCTCCTGCAGGTTTGTGGTTAATTCCAGGATGGCATGAGGGGTGAATCTGAAGATGCGAGACACCTCAGAATCACTCATGCCAAAGATGTCTATGCGTGTGTGATATATCAAGTGAAGAGTGAGGGGCTTGTATCAGATTAGATTATTATATCCATCAAGGTTTTAAGGGGCTATTGAAAGATAGTGAGACCGTGTTTGTAATTTGTATGTATGTTATGTATTAATGTTTATATGTATGTATTTTTTTTGTAAAAAATGTTTATAAAAGCAAAGAAATTTTTTTGGGGAAAAAAAAACACCTCTCCAGTGCCCACCTCCGTGCCCTCCTCCGTGCCCTCCTCCTTCTTTGCCCCTCTAAAGTCAGTAGTATAGCTATGAGCAAGGATGTCCCTGGCATGTTGGCATACAAATTGTTGTCCAGCAAGTGTGACTGCTCAGCTCCTCACTAACAGTGTTGCTTTAGCTGACATGTAGACGGATTGTCTAATTTTATACCACCTTTTATATGGTCTAATTTTAGACAGGCTGTGCAGCTGTTGCGCACAGTGCGTAGCCTGCGCTGCACCAACTCCCTCATTTGCATATTTGAATAGCAAATCAATGGTGTGTCTAGCGCAGTTTTGCGTGGACGGATGCGCCTGTCTATCGAAATTACGCGGGTCAAAAAAAAGTAGATTTCTTGCGTATCTCGTTTTGTGGATGCGGCGCATCGAAATGCATGCGCAAATTTAGACTTACGCCGCGCATCTCCTGTAACGCCGGCGTAATCGCTCTGTGAATCTGGCCCATAGTTTCCATCTTACAGTCTAATTGGCCCAATGGTCCTAAACAGGAAGGGATGCTTTTATCCCTAGATTTACACAAGGCCTTTGACTTGGTCGATCGGTCATACTTTTTCCCTATTCTGGAGCGCTGGGGCTTCGGCCAACGCTTTATGGGAATACTCGACTCCCTTTACTCCACCCCGACAGCCTCAATTCGCCTTCAAGGACAATACTCAAAACCAGTCACAGTCGCGAAAGGGACCAGACAAGGCTGCCCATTATCCCCGCTTATTTTTGCGATCGCAATTGAAACACTGGCGATAGCAATACGTGATGACCCTAATATTCAAGGAGTTACCTGCGGCTCTCAAACCCACAAATGTGGTCTGTTCGCGGATGACATGCTTTTATTTTTGACATCCCCGATTACGTCCCTCCCCAATCTATGTACTCTACTTTCTGACTTCTCAGCAATATCGGGCCTCAAGATTAACTATGCCAAATCCCATGCTCTTAACATTTCCCTGAAACCAGAAGTAGTCACATCTTTGCAAAGCTATTTTGAGTTTCATTGGAGTACCTCTTTCATAGACTACCTGGGGATCACCCTCACAGATAAAATAGAGCACTTATACACAGCTAATTTTGCTTCTGCATTCTGGAAACTCGAGTCTGACATGAAAAATTGGGCAAAAGGGGGACTCTCTTGGTTAGGTAGAATGCATGCTATTAAGATGACATTACTCCCCAGACTACTGTATCTCTTCAGGGCCGTACCTATCAATATAAAAAATGCCCAATTAAAATATTTTCAGAAAAAAGTTAACAGATTTGTCTGGGGGGGTTCTGGACACAGATTGCCACAGTCTACCCTTTACAGACTCAGAACGTAGGGTGGTCTAAGACCCCCCCCCCCCCGGCTTCTTTGGTACTTTCAAGCGGCCAGACTTTCACAACTATTAATCGTGCACTCCAAAACGGAAAAGCCAGATTGGATTCAATTAGAGAGACAAGCGGTCCCCACCTTTACGATTGACTATCTGTTAGGGGTCCCTGCCAGGGACAGACCTCCTATTTTGTCACCCATTCTTTCCCAATCGTTAGCCCTTTGGGATAAACTGAGAGCAAATCCTTTTTTAATTTCTGAATGTCAACCCCTCTCCCACATTTTTAATAACCCCAATTTTGTCCCAGGACAAAACATCTTAGCTTTTAAATGGTGGCTGGACAAGGGACTGTACCGGATCGGACACTTTTTCACCTCGAAGGGACCAATCACTTTAGAATTTTGCAAGAAACGGTTGGAAATTCTGCCTTCTGAATACTTCAGACTTCGGCAAATACAGCATTTCCTTCATAAAGTTTGGATTTCCAAACCAGGTCCCCCTAGGTTCACTCAGTATGAAACTTGGTGTGGTCAATCCATGGAACAGAGGGGGGGAATTTCCATAGTCTACCAGTCACTGGCTCAAATGCCACACAAGGCCCGTACATGTCATATTGGGGAAATTACCTCCAAATTAGCTGGAACTTGGAGAAATGGCAGTCCTCCTTTTCTAAAGCCTTTAAGGGGATTCAGAATGTTTCCCTGATAGAATCAAACTTAAAAGTATTGACCAGGTGGTATCTCACTGCAGCCAAATTGGGGTCCATATATCCTTCTGCTAGCCCCCTATGCTTTCGAGGCTGCCAACTCACTGGTACCATGGCCCATATTTGGTGGGAATGCCCCAGGATAAGATCATACTGGAACAGAATTTTTGCCTTGATATACAGAGTTACATCCTACCACATACCGAAAAATCCGGCGATAGCTCTCCTGAATGACAACCTTCCCGGGATAACTAAATTTACGAGTAAACTGATACATTTTATCCTGCTGGGAATTAAACTAACGTTAGCTAAAGCATGGAAACAACCCAGGGTTTTCCCTTTTTGCCGCTAAACGCAAAATCTTGTGGATTATGTCCCAGGAGAAACTCACAAGTATCCTCCTGGACAGATCCAATGAATTTGAGGCCATTTGGGAACCCTGAGCTACTTATGTGGGTATAGCTTTTGTACCGGGGATGCAAATTTAATGGATATCTCTTTTCATTCCCACCCGCCCCGCTGATTGGCTTCTCTTTTCCTCTTATACTTTGTTCTTTTCCACTCCTTCCTTTTGTTTCCTTACTATTTCATCAATTTGATATCTCCCCCGCATGTCATGTGCTTTGATGGTAATGCTTCCCCTGGGGGATCTATACATCGGTTCCTCACATAGAGGAAGATGAGATCTATGCAATGTTTTTTACTCCCTGGAGGTTTTTGTTGGTATACTAGGTGGTTTGGGTGGGGCTGTGGGGAGGGGGGGTGGCAGGTACATCCTGGGCACAGCTTGCTACCTTTATGGGGTGCCAGAGGTGTTCTCCTAGCCCCCTCAGCCAGTTACCCCCCCCCTTTTTTTATTTTTATTTGGAGTACCTCTTGAAGATACCCTGCATGTCTTTTCATTTGATTTTCCCAGGTCTAATACTTTATATGTATGCTTTTGTAATGCTTATGATTTTGCCACCTGCGGTGGGAGTATGTTTTTTGTTTTCGAATATTCTTTTGAAAATAAAACTCTTTAAAAGTAAAAAAAGACAATGAATGCAGCCATTAAATCTGAGAATTGGTAAACTGCAAAATAATAAATGTTGCTTTTTTTGTAAAAATTTAATGAAACATATTGCTTAGAAAATAACATTTTCATTAGGGTAGAACAGGTCTACTTTTATAAGCAGTCCTTGTAGTAAGTAATGACATAGAGTCTCCATACAGATGTCTGTTTTCACATAAAATGTTTGTCCTGGGTGTGGTGTTTATATGCGTAGGAGTACGATTTTGAATAATAAATGTATTTCATTGCTGTTATTCCAGTGGTAATTACAGCAATCATTCTCTAGTTGATTGAAGGTGCTAACTCTAGTCTCATGTTCATAGTGATGTCATAATAGTAAACAAGGGTTACACTGTGTTACAGGGGATATTAGAATGGGAACTTTGGTTCTGTTATTATCGTGTAGCTGTAGACATAATTTTGTCTTGGCAAGTAACATGTTGAATGTATGTAATATCTGTGGTGTGGTGATGCTCCCTGCTAACTAAAGCAAATAATTTGTCATGATAAGAAAGATGAGACATTTACACTTCAGAGACAGAATGGGGCTGATATTTGAAAAGTGTGCTACTGGAAAACATTTTCTGCTGTATATAGGACAAAAAATCAATGAAAGAAATTCATGGACAGCCGCACACCAAAATAAACCTAAAAAGGTGGCCTTTATTGGTGTAAAAATGATAAAAAGCACTACAAAACACAGCACAGCAAGCAGTGGGGTAAAAACTTTCGCACAAACAATCAGTGCTTAGTCATAGCATAGATTGTTTGTGCGAAACGCATCAGTTTTTTACCCCACTACTTGCTGTGCTGTGTTTTGTAGTGCTTTTTATCCTTTTTACACCAATAAAGGCTACCCTTTTAGGTTTATTTTGGTGTGCAGCTGTCCATGAATTCCTTTCATTGATTTTTTGCCTTGTGCATTGCCAGCACCCATGGTCTTTGAGGAGGTCATTGATTGCTTATTGCATTTGCCTGGAGCGGCGGTCTCTTTTTCTTGCTGTATATAGGAACCAGTCTGCTTCCATATGTCAATTTAATAGTTTATGGCTTATGCCGCGTACACACGATCACTTTATGTGATGAAAAAAACAACGTTTTCTGTGAAGTAAAAAACAACGTTTTTGAAACTTCACTTTTCAAAGACAATGTTGCATACACACCATAGTTTTTTCACAAAAAGCAAGGTTACGTTCACCACCCTTTTCCATTGAAGCTCGCTTCATAACTAGCTTCTGGGCATGCGCGGGTTGAAAAACGTTGTTTTAAACAACGTTTTTTGCTACACACGGTGACTTTTTGTGAAACAAAAAACAACGTTTTTAAAAACGACACATAAAATTGAAGCATGCTTCAATTTTTTTTTGTCGTTTTTTACAAGACATAAAACGACGTTTTCCCCTACACACGGTCAATGAAATTGACGTTTTTAAAAACGTCATTTTTTTTCATCACATAAAGTGATCGTGTGTACGCGGCATTAGAAGTGAAACCAGGATTATTCTGGACACTGTAAAACAAGCAACAGCCCCAATTTACTTTTGAGAGGAAAGAAAAAAAGGCAAAATGTATATTGCCCCCTATCTGTACCAAAAATGTTCCACTGGCAACATAGGACCAAGTAGGGCCTGTTTTCAGCTTAACCACTTCAGCCCCGGAAGAATTTACCCCCTTACTGACCAGGCCGTTTTTTGCTATACGGCACTGTGTCACTTTTACAGACAATTCCGCAGTCGTGCTACATTGCACCCAAACAAAATTGATGTCCTATTTTCCCACACAAATAGAGATGTATTTTGGTGGTATTTGATCACCTCTGCAGTTTTTATTTTTTGCACTATTAACCACTTAAGGACCTCCGCACGCACATTTACGGCCACAGAATGGCACGGATGGGCACAAGGGCGTAAGTTTACGTCCTCGCCCAGTAGCGGGTCGGGGGTCCGATCGGGACCCCCTCCGCGGCGTGCGGAGGTCCCCGTGTCTCCGGGAGCGATCCGGGATGAGCGGGCGGATGTCCGTGTTTACCCGCCCCCCCGCGATCGCTCCCAGCCAATCGCTGCGCTCTCCCGCCCTGTCACTTCCTCCTCCTGTGTTTATACAGGAAGGGGGAAGTGATGTAATCTCTCATCGCAGCGGTATTTCCAACCGCTGCGATGAGAGGAACACCTCACAGTAAGTGTGCACCAACATTACACTGACACACACACACATAGGCATACTTAACCCCTTGCGATCTGCCCCCCCCACCCCCCCTGTCACAGTGTCACTGAATGCAGTGATCTAATCACTGCATTTAGTGTCAGTGTGACAGCAGTGTAAAATCAGTTAGTGTTAGGTTCAGGATAGCCCCCTACCCCCCCTAATAAAGTTTTAACCCCCTGATCACCGCCCTAGTTAACCCTTTCACTCCCTATTGCCAGCGTCACTAAGCGATCATTTTTCTGATCGCTGTATTAGTGTCGCTGTTCCCGCTAGGTAGCTATTTTTTTTTTTTTTTTTATTGCGATTTTTTTTTTTTTACTAAAGACATGTGGCTAAATAAATTTTGGCCTAAATGTTTGACTAAAATTTAGTTTATTTGATTTTTTTTTAACAAAAAGTAAAAAATAGTGTTTTTTTTTCAAAAATGTCGCTCTATTTTTGTATATAGCGCAAAAAATAAAAATCGCAGAGGTGATCAAATACCACCAAAAGAAAGCTCTATTTGTGGGAAGAAAAGGACACAAATTTTGTTTGGGAGCCACGTCGCACGACCGCGCAATTGTCTGTTAAAGCGACGCAGTGCCGAATCGCAAAAACACCTTGGGTCATTTACCAGCGTATTGGTCCGGGTCTTAAGTGGTTAACAAAAAAAGCGACAATTACTACTTTTCACTATAATAAAAAAACGAATATCTTCCTCAGTTTAGGCCGATGTGTATTGTTCTACTGATTGGTGTATATTGTATATATTGATTGGTTTGCGCAAAGTTAAAGCATCTACAAAATAGGGGATAGATTTATGACCTTTTTATTTTTATTAGTAATGGCGGTGATCTGTGATTTTAATCATGACTGCGACATTGCGGCATACAAATTGAACACCTTTGACACTATTTTGAGACCATTGACATTTATACAGCGATCAGAGCTAAAAATAGACACTGATTACTGTATAAATTTCACTGGCAGCAAAGGGGTTAAACACTAGGGGGTGATCAAGGGCTTAAGTGTGTTTCCTCAGTGTGTTCTAACTGTAGGGGGGGTGGGCTCACTAGAACATGAAAGAGATCTCTGCTCCCAATCACTGGGAACAATAGATTCCTGTCATGTTACTAGGCAGAACAGAGAAATAAATGCCTTGTTTACATCTCTCCATCCTGCCTCTCTGTTTCACGATCGCGGGCCACTGGCAGACGCAAAGTCCACAGGACCCATCTGCACTCTCCTGCAGCACGGTTAAACATGTCATTGGTTGAATACATTTGTTGTTAAAGCAGCTTATCTGCCCTCCCCCCCAGTGCCAGGGAGGAGGGGAGGAGGGGGTAACGGGTACCTTTTTTTGACAGGCTCTCCAATATTAGGGATTATCTATTCTATATCCAAATTTCAAATTGCAAGACTCCAAAATGAAACATAAACTCTTTATTTTTGTAATGATTAGAAATGGAGATATCTTCTGTTTTAAGAAGTTGCCATTATGGGTATTTCAATATAAAAGTTAATTTTGCTCCAGACACAAAACCATGTAGATCCAAAAAAAGTTAACATATAATAAATTTCAGGTGGAATTGCATCACTATACTATTGCATAAACATGTGCATTATGACTGCGTTGCGTCAGAGGGGGCGGGGTCACCCATACACGTCACTGGGTAACCCCGATGATTCCCCTTGCGTCTCTGGCCCTGTCCTCAGGTATATAAGAGCTGTCAGGCTAGTGGCGTGTCATTCGTCGGGTGCCTACAGTGAAGGCAGTATTGTGTGCGTCGTATCCTTGCTGCAGATCATCGATGGTACTTGAAAATGGATAACATCGCTGGAGATCGAGAATGGATTACGTCACTGAAATCTTTTTTTTATTTAAAAATGTTTTAATTTTCATAAAGTCTCCTGTCCTTTTTTTTGTGAAATGGTAGGGGTACAATGTACCCCTTACAAATTCACATAGGGGGGCTGGGATCTGGGGGTCCCCTTTGTTAAAGGGAGCTTCCAGATTCTCATAAGCCCCCCACCCACAGACCCCCACATATTTCACTTTTATTGTTTCACTTTAAGCATTATTGAAATCACTGCTCCTGAAAAAGCTGCAGGTTTTAAAACTTTTTTTGCTTTGACACATGTCCCCTGGGGCAGGACCCAGGTCCCCAAATACATTATGACAATAACTTGCATATTAACCTTTAAAATTAGCACTTTACATTTCTCCCATAGACTTTTAAAGGGTGTTTCGCAGCTTTTCGAATTTGCCACGAACACCAAAAATTGTTGGCTGTTCGGCGAACGTGCAAACAGCCAATGTTTGAGTCAAACTCATGTTCAACCTGAACATAAAGCTCATCCCTAATGACCATATGTGGTCAATGACATCATTGGTATTCCTGTAACGTTGTTGATCAAATATGGTCAAGTCCAAGAAGGTATTACTATCAACACCAAATTGAAGCTTCTGGCTAGTCACCCACCCATAGGCTTTTTTTTAAAATTGCAGACAATCAGGTAGGCATTCCAGGTGACACCCTTGACCAAATATGGTCTTTATTTTGAATATTTATTTATGTAGCACAAATAATTTACACATTACTTTACATATTGTACAATATGAGTCTCTGTGACCTCAGGGAGCTTACACTCTCTGGTCACCACCTTACATGCATTCTAGGGTCAGTGGGAGGAATCCCATGCAAGCAATAGAGAGAACATGCAAACTCCATGGTTGGCATTTGAACAAAGGTCTCTGGAGCTACAAGACAAAAGTATGGTCACAAACAATATTGAATATGCAGTAGGTGGCCATAAGGCATTCAGTATAAACTATCCAGATTACTATAGTTGTATACTTTTGACTTGATTGTGAAAATTATTAATAAAATAAAATGAAAGGATCCTTCAGCTGTACTGCAATATAGCATGCAGCTTATTGCCAACAGTAGACAGCACAAATATTTATCGGCGTATAACACACACCAGCGTATAACACGCACCCCAATTTTAAGAGGGGAGTTTAGGGAAAAAATGTTTTCTCAGCACCCTTTACAGTACACAGCCTCCCCCATCCAGTACACATCACCCCCATCCAGTACACACCCCCCTTCATTATACACCCCCCCATCCAATACACATCCCCCTATCCAGTACACATCCCCCATCCAGTACTACAGCCCCCCCATCCAGTACACAGCCCCCCCATCCAGTACACAGCCCCCCATACATTATACAGCCCCCCATCCAGTACACAGCCCCCCATCCATGATACAGCCCCCCCATCCAGCACACAGCCCCCCCATACATTATACATTCCCCCTCCCCAGTATACAGCCCCCATCCATTATAACCCCCCTGCACTCCCAGGAGACCCCCAGTCTAGTGGGATAGTGCTGCCAGCATTCTCTACAGTTAAGTAAAACAAATAAAAAATCACTGTTAGTCCCTATCACACTGCCCCTCCTGTGTCTCCTATTGCAAAATGAAGCTTCCCTTTACCTCAATAGCTCAGTTTTTTCACTGACCTGGTCACGTGACTGCCCTCCTGATGGGCATGTGACTGCTCTCCTCCTCCAATTTAAAGGCCTTCGTTTTACAATGACATGGACGATCCGCGCCCCCTGCTGGTGAAACATGATATCGGCGTATAACGCGCAGGCACTGTTTATCCTCTGTTTTCAGAGAAAAAAAGTGCGCGTTATACGCAGATAAATACGGTACTTACACGTTTAGCTTCAGGAGATGACACTATTATCTCTACAATCTCTCCTGGAACTGAAGATTAATAGTCAAGCCTCATTCCTTTGGTAGCTGTGTAGGTGACCTGTTTAGCTTGATTCAAGACAGTTTTATACTATATTTTGTGACACGTATCTTCATTCCTTTTGCACTTCGTCATAGTCTGTTTTTTTTTTATTTGTTCATATTATTGTAGAGAAAACCCTCTCAATGTCAGCATTGCAGTGTGGTAGAACTAAAAGGTGTTTAACAACTCACCAAAGCAATGGAGATCCCCAAACAGATTACTTTTTGAAATGTGGAACTTCAGGATTTCAATGTCACCAGACTCTTACAATTCCTTCTCTTCCAGTGTTTTGAACTCATTAAATATCTTCATTGATGTATAAAACTCTTCTGAGAAAATAACCAAAAGGGAAGGTGTTTATAAAGGCAGTAAGGTTGTCATTGCTATGAACATCAAGGAAAGGAGCTGCAAGGCTGAGAACTGGATCATGTTGGCATTTTCTTTTGAAGTTGCAGCCAACTGTCACATAGAAAGTTGTAACATCTTTACAGTAGCCATCCACCTTTCTAGATTTAAAATCTGGTGATTTCAAGAATCACCTTGTTGTAAACCTGCTGGACATATGTTGTTGATTCAAAAGGTTTGCAGAAGTGTCTAATTTGGGAATAAGTCAGGTTATTGGCTAATGATATTTGGCTTCAGAAACTTGCTAGGAAGGATGTGAACATTTTTTTTTCTTGCAGTAAAGCTCTGTTTTAATTAATTCCTATCTGTTCTACTCTGAAACTCCACCTATAATTTTAAGATAGGCATATGGTACAAAACTCTTCAGCTTTCCCAAGTGAAAGTCAATATGTCACTACATATTTCAATATTTTGCAAATTTTCATGTTGCAGAATTCACAAAAACCCTTCAACTGTGCCATTCTTTTATAACTCTAAGAAAAGTAATTTAACATGATAGTACATTGTAGGCTGCGTCCACAAACATAGAAAGTCACTTTCCAATGCTAAAATCGAGAAAATGACATACCGGTAAGCTCCCTTAAAAACACACATTTTCTGTAGGCCAGTAAGTGTTCCCATAAAAACAATAGCATTGTCTACCGACAAGACCAAATACATTTCTTTAACGAATACTAGATGTTCTGAAAAAATTATATACAAAATGAAAAAAAGCATTTGCAGAAGTTACTTGTGTGCAGGCCAGCATCTCCAGAATTGCATTTTGCAAAAACCCTGTAATGTTTCAGCTTCAATCGTTTTGTTAAAGAGATCACTTTTTAAACTACAAAAATAAATTCTTTGTTAAGCTCTGCCCTCTCTTACACTGATTTCTTTTTATGGACTAAACTCTTTATGTGCTTTTTGCAGTCACCAAGACCTTTATAGGCTATTGAAATATCAGAGCAGCACACTGAGCAATAAATGTATTCCTTCCCTATTCTTGACTTTTAAGAACTGTGTATGATGTAGCATAACTTTCTCAGTATGATTAAAACCTCGAAGCAAAGGGCAGAAGAACATGACCTTTAAGGATGTAGACAAAAGAAAAATAACCAATTTCTGTTTGTGACAATTTTGACATTTGGTGGACTCTTATGCCCTGTACACACGATCAGTTCGTCGGATGAAAACGGTCCGATGGACGAACCAATCTTGTGTGGGGGCCCCATCGTTTTTTTTCCCATCGGTGAAAAAAAATAGAACCTCATGGTTAAAAAAACGATAGAAAAAAATGATCGTCTGTGGGGAATACATCGGTCAAAAATCCATGCATGCTCAGAATCAAGTCGACGCATGCTTGGAAGCATTGAACTTCATTTTTCTTTGCACGTCGTTGTGTTTTACGTCACCGCGTTGAACACGGTCGGATTTTTAACTGATGGTGTGTAGGCAAGACTGATGAAAGTCAGCTTCATCGGATATCTGATGAAAAAATACATCTGCCCGTTTTCATCGGATGAACCGATCGTGTGTATGTGGCATTACAGAGTGCATGAATGAGCATTATTGTGGGTACAGTGTGCTGCGATGGTCCTTTGAATGGCACAGGTAAGCTTTTGGGGGCAAAGGTAATGTGGTAGAAATCATTGTAGAATCAGAATGTAAAGAGCAAATGAGAGTGACTATTAAGGATGAGGACAATAGAATTTTTACCTGGAGGTGTTGGTAACAGGTTCGAACCTGGGCAGTTGGTGCCAGGAGACAGATTCATGCTTGACTGCGGGTACAAGATGCAATGTTGGTCCCTAGGATGGCATTGGTAGCTTTCAGAAGCAGGTACAAGTAACTTGGGTCACTGTTGGTGAAACAGGAAAACAGCACAACAGCAAATGAAAATTACCATTAGGGATGAGGAAAAAATCGAAACAGCACAGCCTCAGTGACATGCAGCCCTTATAAAAGATATGCCATGTGCACGTGTGTCTCCTCCATTCTTTGTGTGAAAAAATACTTCCTGTGCTTCCTGTTTTTTCTCATATGCCCTCTGTCCTCAAATCCCCAACCTAGGACAGGTACTATATTCTGGCCCTTATTGGAGTTGCATTTCTGTGTCATCACCAGAATAGGTAGAGGCCAAAATGTCTCCAATAGGAATAAGACAGCATTGAAAACACTTATTTGTGCAGTGTGGGGAAGCATTACAACCTTTGTCAGTTATTTTTTTCGAAAAAGAAAATAATCTTGGAGTGAATTCGGATTTGTCACATGTTACAAAGTATATGTTTCATCATGGCCAAGGTCCTCATGTTCAGTGGAAAGCAAAACATATTTCACTCTATTTAAATGTGGAGGGGCAGGGCCTTTATAGAATTAGATGAATAAATATTTTTTTTTATGATATACTTACCTGATCTGCGCAATCATTTTAAATCGCTTCCTATGGTGGTAGCACACCTGCGGGCTCAATTCTGTGTCTATTGACACAAACAGTCGCCTGGCTTTGGGCCCTGCTTTCCTCTTCACAGGATTTGATTGACAGAAGCAGGAGCCAATGGCTTTGATGAGAGAGAGAGAGCGAGAGAGAATGAGCAGCACTGCTACTTTAGGGCTCATCGGCGCCCTGCTAGGGCTCTTTCACATGGGACGATGCATGATGATCCGCCCCGTGAACCTCAGCTTGCTCAGCGGGGATCGTTCTGCTGATCCCCACTGAGCCGGCGGATGACAGGGCGGTCCCCGCACACTGTGCAGGGACCACACTTTCAGATCTCTGCTTTCCCCTATGGGGGGATCGGATGAACACAGACCGTCTGTCTGTGTTCACCCGATCAGCAGACGGATGGAAAAATAGGGTTTTCCTCCGTCTGCAGAATCGGAGGATTGTGGACCCGGATGAGATTGGGTGTCAGCGGATGTTCATCCGCTGACGCCCGCAATCTTATAGTGATCAATGTATGTCCCTTTTTCATCTGTAAACGGATGGATGAAAAAGCGTATATACGGTCCGCATGTGTGAAAGAGCCTGTAGTTTTTTGAGAACTACAAGCCTCTCTTTGAATTGTGATAGCGAGTGCAGGGAAAATATCCCTGGCTCACTGCCTAAGTAAGGTGTAAAGAGGGGGGGTTGTGAGGAGAAGGGGGGTCACATGCTGACACATTTCATGTTACACCCTAAATATTCAGAAAGGTGAAACTATCCTTTTAAATGTTTCAAAAAGAGAAACACAAAAAAAAAGCAGACACAATAAACTGTTTTTTTTTTTTTTTTACAATATCTCCTGTGTTTCATTGAATTACACAGAGCACAAATAGAGGTCATAAACATTTTGGGTAATACAGTGCAAAGAGTTCTCAGTAGACCGGGGTACTGGGGAAACAAGTGAGGGTAAATCTCATTAATGGGAACAGAGAAAGCATTATCCACTATATTGCCAGCCATAGATGGGGCCAGTGGATACGTTTTGTTTCACCGGTGGTGTTTATATTGGTCCAGCAGTGCACCAACACCTTTGCAGCCATTGTGCTATATTCTGGGTGCTTGGTGTGCCTCCATTGTGAGGACACTCACTGTTAGTGTTAGGACCACAGAATTATGGGGTGCCTTGGCGCGGCTCTGTGGCTCACGCATGCGTTTGCAAATGCGTGCGGACAAAACCCCTGTTTTTAACGCACACTGTTAGACAGGTTAATTGGTTGTTCTGCTAGCTGGTCAGTAAGTAGGCTTGCTTATTCCCTGGGTATTCCCCAGGTTCTTGTTGTTATTAAAAAAAATGTATCTGCTTTAAAGCGGAGCTCCACCCAAAAGGGGAAGCCCCACTTGTCTACCCCCCTCTGCTGCCACATTTGGCACCATTTGGAGGAAAGGAGGGACGGGCACCTGGTTTTGACAAGTACCCTCTCCCACTTGCAGCTCAGTTCAGCGTGGCAAAGTAAGCTGAAAGTTCGCCCCCTCCACTACCTACACCCGGTTCATATACAGAGGGCAGCACGATTCACATAAGCACAGTAGGAAAACAGCTGTAAAGATGGTAAGTGCTCTAATAGTAAAAGTCAGCAGCTACAGTATTTGCTGTTTTTAAGTTGCTTTTGTGCAACCATCTGCTTTTATTCAATAGCTGTAAAATAAGCCACTTCTTAAATTCAAGACAGTCATAAAATATGCAACTTTTCTGCCTTTATATAGCTGGAGATGCTGTGAGAAAAGATACATATTTGCTTTTAAGGATATAGAATTAAAAAGGAAATATACTGTGGTTTAAAGTGTAATGTAACAGTCCTCAGAGCTTTGATCAGCCCACCAATTATCTATTTATACAGATGTTCAGTAAAACTGGATGTAATCTTCCTGGACTGCCCTCTGACTCACCTTTGCCTTATGAAATCTTTACAAAGTCATATTGAATTGCATTTGTATATTCTACACTTTGGAATATTATTTCCATTGCCTCTGGAGAGTTTATGCTAATTAGCAGACAAAAAAAAAAAAAATACAAAGCCGGTAACATACTCATGTATCTTGGAAAAACAGGCTTATAATATACAAATATTTAATTTATTTTGTTCAATACAGATATATATATATATATATATATATATATATATATATATATTTACACAGAATGTATGCACTATATTCCCACTAAAAAGGAAATAATGTGTATGTTTGAGTTTTAAGCCAATCACACAAACAGGAATTACGCATTGTATATCATAAAAAAAACATATCTGGCTCGAGATTTAACTAGAAGGTTGATTTTTATTAACATGTGTAGCACCTTTAATGAAAGTAAGGATATACTTTAAGAAATAACATGATAAAACACCAATTTAAAATATATAAAATTAAAATAAAAGGCCCGGATTCATGTAAGCTTTATGCCGTCGTATCTAGAGATACGCCGTCGTAAGTACAAATGTGCGCCGTCGTATCCCTGCGCTGATTCCCCAAGCTAAATACGCCTGAAAAATAGGCTTCTGCCGCCCGTCGTAACTTGCCTATGCCGGCGTATCTTGGGAGCATAGTTACGCTGGACGCCCCATTGCTAATATGCTAATAAAGTTATTCCACATGTAGGTGGCGCAACCCATCCAAAGGTATGGACGAGGGAACAGCCATTGTATTTTACACGTTTACGTAGTACTACGTGAATAGGGCTGTGTGTAGGTTACGTTCACGTCAAAGACAGTGTTTTGACGTATCTTAGGCAGCTATTTCGACGGAACTATGAGCATGCGCACTGGGATGCGTCCAAGAGACGACGCATGAGCAGTTCATTTTTTGAAGCTCAGCCCATTATTTGCATGGGGTCACGCTTCATTTTAATAGATCATGCCCACTTCCAGCCCACTTCCAACTACTTTGACTTACGTCGGCTTACGCCGACAACTATATGCTACGCCGGCGCAACGTTGAGAGGATTTGCTTTGTGAATACCATGCTTGCCTCTCACTGTTGCACCGGCATAGCGTAAAGAAGATATGCTACGCCGGCTGAAAGATGCGCCCAGGTATGTCAATCCAGGCCAAAGTATTTTTATATACTGTTTTTTTTTCATTCAAGTATAAGTTTATTTTCAAAATGTAGACGTTACATTTGATAGAACATAACAAAAACTCATTATATTGCATTACACAACGTCGTTTTTAGTAGTATACTCTTTATAATAACACCGTGGTCTGTAAATCAACCTAACTGAAATCGAATACTTACTCGTACTTTCCCATCCCCAGTCATCCCTTTACTCTTGTTTAAATTCACAGTAACTCACATTATGAATCACAACAAAAGTTATAACTCTCAAATCTATGAAATCTATGAATATGGTAAATTCTTTACCTACCCTCCATCTTTCCCTACACCATATCTGGGTAAAGTCGTTTTAAGGGTTGCAGAGCATCTCCTCCATCCATTCTTCCCCCCAATTATAAAACTATCACTTATGGCTGATTAGATAGGAAAAAAATGAATGGAAAAAAAATGAAAAAATAAACAAACTGTGTTATTCCCATACTTTTGATCCAGGGAAAGAATATTTAGGTAACATAAAATATTTTCAAACAATTAATTTTAAAATATATTTGAGGAATTGACTCCAATATTCTCTCCCTAGATTCCAGGAGTCAAAAATACTTCTATCAGAAATTTCAGTATACCTATACCGATTTAAGAATGTATCCATATGGATAAAACCAAACTATATATGAAATAGAAAAGAACCAAAATATAAATAACACTTTCATATAAAGAAAGTTCCTTGTGTTATGCATATAATAGAAAAAATTAAAGAAACCAGACCAAAAGAGAAAAAGATTGGAAAAGAGAAAGAGAATGGATGAAAAAGAAAAAGAGGAAGGAAGAGAAAAAGAAGGTGGAGATGAAAGAGTAAAGAGAAAGAAGGATAGACAGCCTACCTGCCAAATGTATACAGCCATAAGTAGCGAATTGTGTTTCCATATTTATATGGTATTTGAGATTCCTAAGTACTTCAACCATGGTTCCCAAAT
This sequence comes from Rana kukunoris, assembly GCA_029574335.1. Classification (NCBI taxonomy): domain Eukaryota; kingdom Metazoa; phylum Chordata; class Amphibia; order Anura; family Ranidae; genus Rana; species Rana kukunoris. The sequence continues at coordinate 154,213,807 of CM056052.1, read as the reverse complement.
CTCATTAAACTGATTATCCTTATCTAACACTAAGCCAATCCTTTTTTCTTGTTCCATTATCCATGTGACTTTCCTTTTCATATATAATATCGAGACTGTCATTTTTTCCAAGCAGCTGCTATAGGCTCCTATTAGGATAAATAATATTAGTCTTCTGGTGAACTTATGAGCCTGTGGTATAAGTCCATTCAGCAAAGCAATCGCTGGAGACTGATGTATATTACAACCTGTGTTTCGTCTTATAATATGAAATACTTTATTCTAGAATCCACGTATCTTTGGGCAGTCCCACCATGTATGAATCATAGAACCAACCCCTTGACACCCTCTAAAGCATAGAGGTGACAAAGAAGGATAAATAGTGGCCAGTTTCAAGGGTACCAAATACCATCTAGTAAATATCTTCAAATTAGCCTCTATAAGTGAAACATTAGTAATGCCCTTTATGGATCTGTCAAAATTAAAAATACCAATCTTTTAAATACCAATCAACCTGAAGATCCCTCTCCCAAGCTATCAGATGAGGTAATTTGTGATCATTATCAGCAAGTGATTTATATATTACAGAAATTACTCCCCTCCTCCCCAAGGCCTGGTCACATCTATTTTCATAAGGAGTCATATATCCTGTTACGACCTTATCTAACCAAAGTTTTTGAGTAAAATTATAAATTTGAGAAAACCCTGACCTTTCAGAGGGTGGAAGATCTAGATTATCCTTAAAATATGTTTCGAAAAGGGGACACGGATGTGAGAAAAAACGTCCAATGCGGTACACCCCCTTGTCACGCCACCATTTAAAGGATTCCCCATCTACCCTAGAAGCAAAAGCAGGGTCCTTGAATAAATCGGCTAATGAGTGACCTTTGGAGATTAGGGAAGGATTATTTCTACGCGAGTCCCACAGAACCATAGCTTGAGAATCGGTGACATAATAGGAGGTCTACTTCTAGGAGTGGCCCACAATAAATTTTCCAACGAATATGTGGGAGTTGCCTGTTCTTCCATACTGATCCAATCAGGTTGATCCCCTTGGATGTATATATCTGACAGTTGAGCTAATCTAGCAGCCTTGTAATACCACAATAGGTTCGGAAGACCAAGACCACCCTGCTCATGTAGATTAAAAAGACAGCGTGAAGAAACACGTGGGTTCTTTTTATTCCAAACAAATTTGGTTATTCTACTCAGTTTTCAAATGGTTTCTCTTTATCGGTATTGGGAGTGAACGAAATAGGTATAAAATCTTGGGCAAGAGAGTCATCTTAATGGAACTTATCCTACCCATCCAACCTATAGTTTGTGAGCCCCACTCACCTAGATCAGATTCAAGTTTTTTTATACATGGGAGGGTAGTTGGCCTGATAAAGATCTTCAAATTTCGAGGTTAGATTAATACCTTAATATTTAATGGACGATTCGTTTCAACAAAAATTATATATTTTTTTCGAATGAGGGATAACATAGATTTAGAGAGTGATACATTAAGGGCCCTAAATTTGGCTATATTGACTTTAAGGCCTGAAACTTCAGAGAATTTATCCAATAGAGAATAGATTGCAGATAAAGAAGAGATTGGGGAGTTTATAAATAGTAGAAGATCATCCGCAAATAACGCACATTTGTGTTCTCTCTGGGCACACTTAACCCCCCTGACATTTGGGTTGTTTCTTATTGCTATTGCTAAAGACTCTGGGCCAGATTCACAGAGCCATTACGCCGGCGTTACTGGAGATACGCGGCGTAAGTCTAAATTTGCGCATGCGTATCGATGCGCCGCATCCCCAAAACGAGATACGCATGAAATCTACTTTTTTTGGACCGGCGGAATTTCGATAGACCGGCGTATCCGTCCACGCAAAACTGTGCTAGACACACCATTGATTTGCTATTCAAATATGCAAATGAGAGAGTTAAGGGGATCCACAAAAGAACGTTGGTGCAGCGCAGGCTACGGGCTATGTGCGCAACAGCTGCACGTCCTGTCTAAAATTAGACCATATAAAAGGTGGAATAAAATTCGAGATTTTCCTAGCTTGTGACGGAAAATATTGATTATATGAAGACAGGAGGCGAGTATCTTATGCATTAATCTTTCTTTATTAATGCTCACAGCAGAAACAAAACTGATCAGTATTCAAGCTTTTCTAAACTAACATGAAACAGAAAAGCTGAAACTTGAAAACTAGAAAGAAACTACGTTTCCCAGCAGTCCTTGGGTCTGTGACCCCTCCCTCTGACCCTCTGCATATAAGGACTGCTCCTCCCCTTCCTATTCCTCTTCTTCATCATCGCATCAGCGAACTTCCAAACGAATTGAAAATGATTCACCAGTCTCTGGGACCCCCAACTCCGGGGACTTCGGCCGCCGGCCTTTTCTGAATCCCAGACGTTCCGTTGTACGCGGGGTAACACATTCGTCCCAACGGGGACCAACCGACAGCTTCTACGGCCAACCGGGGCTTTGGAAACAAAACCATGTTAGAAGGAACGTGTCTTCGACCTTCCTGAACGCAGTCGAACGTGTTCAGTATCCTGTAAGAGAGTAGAAGGAACCATAATAGGGTAGGGTAGGGAGGGAAGATACTCGCCTCCTGTCTCTCATATAATCAATTTTTCCGTCACACAGCTAGGAAAATCTCGAATTATACCTCAGACAGGAGGCTCATATCTTATGCAAGTTCAAAGCTAGCATTTCTTACAGAAAATGAAGACAATATACATCAGATTACCCCAAAGCGGCCATAGACACATGTGTTTCCGGTCTGAAGTAAAAAGGAGCGGAAAACGGTCTCCGAGGACCAGTCCGCCGCCAGTAGAAAGATCTGACAGAGATCCCCCGGCCGAGACCACCTTAGTAGCCATTGCACTTCTAGTGGAGTGTGCGCCGAATTGAGTGGTATCTATACCCGCCATGTCCATAGTCGACCTGACCCAGCGCGCTAGAGTGGCAGAAGTCACCGGGCGAGAGGTTGGACGTAGGAAACCAATAATTGGGGCGAAGATGGAGAACGAAGTTCGGCGGTACGCGTTTCATAGGCCTGCAGGCACTTGACGACACATAAGGGCGGACGATCCGAAAAGAAAGGATAGAATACCGACTGAATGCCGGTCTTGGTCCTACGCACGACCGAGAACCTAACTCCTAGGGGCGAAATTGTCGCCTGGAAATATCCAGTGCTCTAACATCTGAAACCCTTTTGACCGAGATAAGACAGAGGAGGATCGTAAGTTTGTACGTGAGATGTTTGAGAGACAAGTCCTCATTGTCATCCCACGTGGATAGCATGTCTAGGACCCTGGATACGTCCCAGGTTGATAGGTATTTGGGACGAGGAGTCGTTTAAACTTGATACCTCTCATTAGTTTGCAAATGAGAGGGTGTCTACCCACCGGCAAGGCATCCACAGGGTGATGGTAAGCCGAAATAGCTGATTCGATACACGTTAATGGAGCTGTACGCTCTAACCGGTATCGAAAGCTTTCGCCAGGAAGTTCACTATAAGTGCTACAGGGGTATGTATCGGATACGCCGATCGAGTCCCGGGGGCCCAGGCCAGGGCGAGAAGCTCTCTAGCTGACTGTGAAAGTCCTCCGTCAGCGTCTGGCATCCTGAGACCACAGGCAGGCTAGGAGGGTCAGAGAGCCGTCTGGAAATTAGCGGGTGTATGTCTTTGGACGGGTGTGGAAAGGAGGACTGGAAACGAGGGCAAGACCCTGGGAAGGTCGATGACCATTTCCAACAGAAGAGGAAACCACGGTTGTGTTGGCCACCAGGGCACAATCAACACCACCTTGGCTCCCTGGGTAGCGATCTGCAATAAGGTCCGGCATATCAGCTGGAATGGTGGAAACGCGTAATGCGTCCCCCCGTCCAGGATTGGCGGAAAGCATCCACCGCTGTTGCCGTTGGGTCCGGCCTCCAACTGAAGAATTGGGGCAACTGATGGTTGAGTCTGGAGGCGAACAAGTCTATGGACAGTGGTCCCCAGAGATGGATGATACTGATGAAGGTCAAGCGGTCTAGCCGCCACTCGCTGGCTGGAATCGGAAATGTATCTGGAGTTCCAGTCCGCCACGATATTGGAGGATCCCGGAATGTACTCCGCATGGGGACGATATTCCTGGCCAGGCAGAAGTGCCATAAAGCCTTGCGATATCCGCCAAAATTTTGGACCTGGTGCCCCCCAAACGTTTTGACGTATTGTACCGCTGAAATGTTGTCCATTCGGTCAGATACGCAACAGTTTGATCTCTTCGAGAGAAAACTCTGAACCGCGAAGAGGGCAGCTAGTAGCTCTAGGGCATTGATGTGTAGGAAGGATTCCCTGACTGACCAGATCCCTCCTGTTGAAATCTCTCCGAATCGAGCGCCCCAGCCCCTCCGACTTGCGTCGGATTCTAAGACGACGTCCGGATAGGAATTGAAGATTGTCTTGCCGTTCCAATCGACGGCATGACGGAACCACCACTTCAGTTCCGTCCTGGCCTCTGCGGAGAGTGGAATCTCGTCTGCATAACGGAACCTTGTCTCAGGTGAAGGATTTTTGAGGCGTTGAAGGGCTCTGTAATGGAGAGGGGCCGGGAAGACGGCCTGTATGGATGCGGCCAGGAGGCCCACTATTCTGGCTAATACCCGTAAAGATAGGGATTGCTTGCGCAGTACTGCTCTGATCTCTTTGCGGAGATCAGAGCAAGTTTTGCCTTGGGTAAACGCAAGACCGCCTGGTTGGTATCTACCCAGGAAACCGAGAAACTCCATGCTCTGATGGGATGGTGCTAGAATAGACTTCTCCATGTTGATGAGGAAGCCTAGGTCCTGCAGGAGACGTACGGTCCAGCCTACGTGGGTCTGAGCCTGAGATTTTGAGTTTGCAATAAGGATATCGTCTAGGTAAATAATCAGACGAACGCCCCTGCTCCGCAACGCGGCTACCACGGCTTGAGTAATTTGGTGAAGCACCATGGGGCCGATGACAGCCCGAACGGTAGGCATGTAAACTGCCACGTGCGATCCCACCATTTGAATCGGAGTAGGTGTTGTGACTCCGGATGTACGGGGACTGTGAGATATGCATCTTTTAAGTCCACCTTTGCCAGCCAATCCCCCCGGGTGGAGGAGGTCTCGGAGGCAATGGATACCCTCCATCTTGAAGACGGTATGTGACGTTTTGATTCAGGGCCCGGAGATTTATCACGGGCGGTAACCTCCCCCCTTCTTTTTGACTATAAAAAGACTGCTTATGAACCCCAGGAGAGAGAGGGTCTACCTCGAGCACTGCTTGTTTGGAAATCAGTTCTCCCAACTCGTTGTCTATGAGTGCAATGTTCTGAGCAGTGAAACGAATGGGGGGAGGAATAATGCCCAGTTGAGGGCAGGACAACAGTTCTATCTGGAACCCTGTGATTGTGTTTATCACCCATCCACCGTCTGCCGTAATCGCAGACCAGGCGTGGATAAAAAACCGTAGTCTTCCCCCTACAGGGGTGGAAAAACTTGGAGTCAGAAGAGGACTTACCGGAGTATGGACGAGATCTGGGGTCACCTGCTCCCACGTCCTCTCCATGGTCTGCCACGTGGTGGAAAGAACGGTGCGGGTTGTGCCACCGTGGTATAGGAGGCAGGAGTCTGAGCGTAATGTTGCTGGGCGGGAGCCCTATTAAATGGTCTGGAGTAACCAGCTCGGCCGGCAGAGCGGCCCCTACCTCTGCCGGCCCTAGCAAAAAACCTTTTGGTTGCCTGCCCTTTTGAGGGACGATTGAGCTTTGTCGAGACTATTGAATAGTCCCACGAATTTGTTAATGTCCCTAACAAGGGAGTCCCCAAATAGTAGGCCTTCAGCAGAAGGTCCCGGTTCGGTCTCCGCCAGGTGGGCCAGTTGTGGATCCAGGCGCATGAGGATGGAGCATCTGCGCTCCGTGGAGCATGCCGTGTTGGCGTTACCTAAAAGGCATATGGCCCTCTGGGCCCACCCCCGAAGTTGTTGCACATCAGCCTCTTGTGCTGAGGCAGCTGTTTGCTCAGACAAGTTAAGGATTTTTGTCAGTGGGCCCAACATGTCGAGGACCCGGTCCTGGATGCTCCTGAATGAGCGATCTATCCCCTTCTTGGGGAATTTCCCTGATTTGGCCAGGTACTTAGATAAGACGGGATCAATGTCTGGTGTACATGCCACCTTACTGGGTAGGCAAGGGCGTGGGCATTCCGCCCGCAATTTATTTCGGTTAGCTCTATCCAGCGATCTGCGGGTCCAGAGCTCCACGTATTGGGACACGTGGGGCAGGGGAGCCCAATCTCCCGACCGCGGGTGAGATATGGCATCTGGATGGAAGAGAGGTTCTCCCAGAGCGTCTGTGATTGTATTGCCCTGAATATCAGGTTTGGCGTCGTGTGGGATCGCCATTGACCCAGCACCCATATCATCATTGTCATCGTACTCGGACCCCGAGAATCCGGCTTCTGAGGACTCGTCAGACGAAATATCGTCTGAGTCGAGTACGTAGGAGTCCGGTTTGTTCCGCCTGGCGGATGTACGCCTCATGCATGACTCCCTGAGGCTCAGGGGTTGAAAGGGGTCCGGTGGGTGCGTGGGGTGGCAATCCGGGTGAGGGAGAGCCTTGTGCACATTGTTTGCTTCCCCTGCCGGGGAGTCCTCGATATGAGCCAAATGCTTCCTCTTTTGGGAGGATTTCCCTCTTTTTACAAGAGGTTCTTCAATTACGGTGGGGGCAACCCTGGGGGTTTGTTGTGAACCCGAGGGTAACGCCACGGCTGCCATGGCAGCTTGCACAGACCTGGCTACCAGGTCCTGAATCTGTGCAGCGTTAAGCATGCATGATGGCTCCAGAGGCACTTCAGGTCCCTTCAAGGGGACAGAGCGGTCCTCAGACATTGCCTTCTGGCAGTGCAGTTATAGAATGCTAAGTAACTGGGTGATGATAAATCACCACCTCAGATCCTGACCTATGGGAAGGAGGGGGCCTGCCAGGGAGAGGTGTACTACACCTGTTAGATGTTAAGTATTATTAGTAGTAAGCACTAAGTTATAATAATAATAAGTTATAATAAGGTTACACAGGTTTTGTACAAGTAAAAGTAAAACACCTCACAGATAACTAGCAGCAGTGCAATACTTATCTCTCCTGTGAGCAGAAAGAAAGAGGAATAGGAAGGGGAGGAGCAGTCCTTATATGCAGAGGCCAGAGGGAGGGGTCACAGACCCAAGGACTGCTGGGAAACATAGTTTCTTTCTAGTTTTCAAGTTTCAGCTTTTCTGTTTCATGTTAGTTTAGAAAAGCTTGAATACTGATCAGTTTTGTTTCTGCTGTGAGCATTAATAAAGAAAGATTGATGCATAAGATATGAGCCTCCTGTCTGAGGTATAATTAGACAATCCGTCTACATGTCAGCTAAAGCAACACTGTTAGTGAGGAGCTGAGCAGTCACACTTGCTGGACAACAATCTGTATGCCAACATGCCAGGGGCATCCTTGCTCATAGCTATACTAATGACTTTAGATGAGCAAAGAAGGAGGAGGGCACGGAGGAGGGTACGGGAGAGGATATACCGCACACACATAGACCTCTTTGGCATGAGTGATTCTGAGGTGTATCGCATCTTCAGATTCACCCCTCATGCCATCCTGGAATTAACCACAACCTTGCAGGATGACATCACCAGCCCAACACACCGCTCACATGCAGTGCAGCCACTGGTCAAGGTCCTGGCAACACTCCATTTCCTTGCCAGTGGCTCTTTTCAAAAAACAAGTGGAGTGGTGGCTGGGATGTCACAATCCTCCATGAGCAGATGTGTGCACCAGGTTGTCCCCGCAATCCTCAGACGCCTGGCCAACCAAATCATCAAACCAACCACTGAGGACCTGCGGGATCTGAAGGCAATGACAGATTTCTACAGAATTGCCAGATTCCCACGCACCGTGGGGGCCATTGATTGCACACATGTGGCACTCCAGCCCCCCCATGAGACAGAGCACATATACCGCAATCGGAAGCATTGGCATTCCATCAACGTACAGGTGATAGTCAATGCCCAAGGCCTCATATGGCACGTCCGTGCCAAACACCCCAGATCCAGCCATGACAGCTACATATACAATCAGAGCCCCATCCCAATGGAATTCGAACATCCTCCTGTCTTTTCCCTTACAGGTGACTCTGCATATGCACTGGGACCCCATCTCATGACTCCTATGTGGAACCCCCAAACCCCAGGAGAGGAAAGATACAATGAAGCCCACGCCCAAACACGTGCAGTGGTGGAGCGCACCTTTGGCCTCCTGAAGTCACGTTTCCGATGCCTGGATAAGTCTGGGGGGACCCTGTTGTATTCCCCAAACTTTGTGTGCCATATCATCGGTGCATGTTGCCTGCTGCACAACTTCGCAGTAAGAAAGGGCCTGCAGATTGACATACGTGATGACCTGACCCCTGAACCAGACAATCCCCCCCTAACCGAGGATACCCCGTCTTCTGAGGGAAGAGCAGCCAGGAGACAGCTCACATTAGGCATCTTTGCACGTTAAACACACACACTAATCATGGCACAATGAGAATGCATGCATGCACACCACTGTGGTCCCTAGCACACACACCCCACATCCTCATCAAATTGGATTAGCACAAGCCCACCATGCAGGACTTGTGAACAGCAACGCCACGCCACGGCTCCAATTATGTCACTGTACATTCATACACCATTCACACGGACCTGGGAATCACTTCTCCCTGGTCCTGGGGAACCCTTCTCCACCACAAATGAGGGTGACACCCCTTTTCCGGCAGGAATGTCACCCCCACATTCCGAAATCATTCATGGCACAAAAAAAAAAAATGTCCAGCAAAAAAAAAAAAAATTCCATCAAAAAAAAAAAAAAAGTCCCCAAAAAAAAAAAGTCCAGAAAAAGAAAAAAAAGGGGGAAACCAAATTAATGCCGCTGGCCTGACCCACGCCTGGGGCGCTCATGGCCATGGCCCCGGCTCCTCAGGGGAGACTCATGGGGGGGGGGATAATCCGGGGAAGGAGGAGCAGCCCTTGGTCTCTGCCCACCTGGCGGCCTGCCCTCCAAGGCCACGGCAATTCTGGTCAGGCCAGCACTTAGTGTTGCCGTATTGGCCTGGATAGCCTGGGTGAGGGCCCTCACATCCTGCCCAACGTCTGCTGTAGTAGTCTGCAGTTCGTTTAGGCAGTTTGTAAGAGCCAGGGAGTGGCAGTCCAGGTCCCCAAGCGTATCCTTTATGGAGGACAGGCTCTCCTCCATCCGCACCAAAGTCTGGCTGACCTGTCCCAGATGGTGGGTCTGAAGGGCCTGGTCCCTTCTGAGATTGGCGGGCAGAACCTCGGCCACCCCTGGTCTTCTGGGACGACTTCCTGCATCCAGCTGATGCTTGTGGCCGGGGAGAAGGGGAGCCCTGTTGGGGGAGGAGTGGGAGGGGCAACCCCTTATGGAGGGCTGGCTGCTGCCAGCCAGAGGGGAAGACTCCTCCAAAAACAACAATCCACTGGCTGACATGACATCCTCCTCAAACTCCTCCTCCTCCTCAAACTCCTCCTCCTCAAACTCCTCCAAGGACTCCGGCCTTGTCTGGGGGTCCTCATCAGGCTGGTATCCCGGGGATGGTGCGGTCAGGCCAGATGGCCCAACACCCTCCTGCACATCTGTGGATGACACAAAACATTCACAGGTTGGAGGATCCACACACTTGCCACATATTCCCTTCCCCCCACACATGCTACACACCAGATAGGAAAAAAAAACCTTACCTGGCATCACGGCCTCCTGACTGGAGTCATAGCCAGGCAGGCCCTCCACTTGTTGCCTATTAAAGGTGTGGGCCACCGCACGCTCCTTTGCTGTCAGACAAACAGGGCATGGTGGGCCCCCTCCAGTGCCCCTGGCATGGGCTGCCATTTTGGCCAGCTTCTTTCGGACCAGACGCCGGAGATCATTGATCTTCTTTACGATCCCCTTGCGTGTCCGGGTCTCCCCCCCAATGCATTTATCTGGTCGGTAATGTTCTGCAAAATCTCCTTCTTCCTGGCCGGGGTGGTGTTGGCACTCTCCGGGCCGTGAAGGAAACGGCCATATTGGGTAAGGGCCCGGGCAATAATTTGTTTCTCCCCCAAAGAAAAATTGCTCTTGCGCTTCCTCTCAGTCATACTCATACAACAACTCTCTCCCAAACAATCACCAAAAATCACACACAAAAACAAGCAGGAAAAATGAAGCAACAAAACAAACAAACAAAATCTATCTACCAAAAAGTCTCACAACCAGTCACCAAAAAACACTATCAAATATATTCTACAAAACACTAGATCAAACAGTCAACAAATATCACAAAGACAAGTCACAACGCAACAAACGCGAACACACAACAGAACAAAAGCACCTTGCTGTATAGGAAGGGATACAAAGGGATGTACTTTTGCAAAGGAAGGGCGTGTGTGTCTGTCTATTTATGCTGTCTGCGTAGTTCACTAAGTTGCCCGGGTCCACTTCCAATTTAACTGATTGCGCTGTTCCCGAGTTGTGAGCATGCGCACAGAGGTGCTGACCATGGTCTGCTTCATGTGCGCATGCGCGATCCGGCCGGCCCTTCATTTGCATGGGGTCACGGCTCATTTCAATGAAACACGCCCACGTCCTTCCCAATTTGAATTACTCCGCCTTACGCCTCAGAATTTACGTTACACCGGCGCTAATTTCTGCGCAAATACTATGAGGATACAGTGATTGCTCTACATTGCGCCAGTCTAACGTAAAGGAGGTGCGCTACGCCGGTCAAAATATGCGCCAATGTACCTGAATCTGGCCCTCTATTACAACAGAGAGTATCAGTGGAGACAAAGGACATCCCTGATGTGTACCTCTTTTAATTCTAATAGTTTCTGGATATAGTCCCTGTAGTCTTATTTTGGCCTCAGGTGAAGAGTAAAGAGCAGATAATAAACCTAACATTCTAGAACCAAATCCCCAGTGTCTCAGGACAGCAAACATATATGGCCAGGATACCTAATCAAAGGTCTCCTGAAGGTCTATTGATAAAAGCATACCCTCCTGTCTATGATCTCCAAGCCATCCAGATTGCAAAATTGAAATTAAGTCAATCGTCCTTCTAACCTGGTCTGGACCTTGTCTACTAGGGATAAATCCTACCTGATCCTTATGTATATATTGACCTATGAAGGACGATAGTCTATTGGCCATTATTTTAGTCAAAGTTTTTAGGTCATTGTTAATCAAAGATATCGGTCTATAATTTTCAACTAGACTGGAATCTTTGTCAGGTTTAGGGATCACAGATATGTACACCATATTAAGTTGACTACATATTGGATTACCTTTCCGACATGCTATTAAAAATGACTTCCAAAACCTCCTCAACTGATATGGGAGCCTCCATTTCTTTTCTATGTATATCTGATAGTCTTGGAAGATCTAAGCCCTCCAGGAACTCTTTCACTCCATTAGAATCACAGTTGCCGTTGAAATGATAAAGCTTTAAATAACAATTTTGTAAGGCTTCCATCACCCGTTGAGGATTTAGAGTAAATGAAACATCAGCTTGTTTAATCTTGGGAAGGATCCTTGATCTAAATCTAGGTGATAGTTTATGCACCAACATCGGACCTATTTTATCCTTCATTTGATAAAATGTTGTCCCGGACCACTTTATAGTCTCGTCTGCTTAAGCACTAGTTTTAAAGCTGTTCTAGCTGCGTCTAAAGTGGAAGTAAGGAATCCGATAGGATCCATTTTATGTTTTATACTCAAGTCATTAAAATTTTGTTAAAGTTTTTCTATCTCCAACTTTTTCAATCTTTTTTGTCTATCTGCTATCTGTATCAGTTTGCCTCTAAAGCCGCGTACACACGATCAAATATATCTGCTGAAACTGGTCCATAGACCAGTTTCAGCGGACAGATTCGATTGTGTGTACGGGCTAGCAGACAGGTTTCCAGCAGACAAAAGTTTTAAAGCATGCTTTAAAACTTGTCTGCTGGAAAGCCGTTTATTGGATATGTCCGCTGGTTAATACACCTAACCAGCGGACCGAAATCTCCCGCATGCGTCGAATGGATTCGACGCATGCGTGGAAGTATTTTACTTCCTGGTTTGGTGACGTGGCGGTGTCAACGTCACCGCCATGTCACCACGCGCTGTCTGTCCGCGGGGATTTTGGTTTGATCGTGGATACACAGATCAAACCAAAATCTCCCAGGAGACATGTCCGATGAAAACTGTCTGTCGGACCGTTTTCATCGGATATATCTGCTCGTGTGTACGGGGCCTAACTGTCACTTTGTGAGCTGCCCATAGGATTTCTGGCGAGATCCCGTCCTTATCATTAATATCAAAATAATCTTTTATGATTTGTTCAATTTCCATAACTATATTGGGGTCATTTAAAAGTGATTGGTTAAGGGTCCAATGAGAAACCCTTTGATTAGTATTCATCCTCTACAAAGCTAACATAACCATGGAATGGTCCAATAATGGAACATCAATAATAGAGGAGTTCAGAGCATAAGGGGTATGATGTGTAGATAGTAATATGTGATCTATACGTGAAAATGATTGATGGGGACTGGAGTGGTGTGTATAATCTTTTGCTGTTGGGTTCAATTCCCTCCAGATATCCGTCAATATGGATTGGTGAATCAGATGAGCAATTTGAGTGCTAGCTTTAATTGGTCTGATTAATTTAGTCTTTGATGTTCTAGACTTATCTAGTCCAGAATCAAAGGCCAAATTGGAGTCTTCTCCATTAACTATGATACCTTCCATAAAAGGTTGGAGAGTCTCTAACATATGGTAAAATATTTTTTCTGTCACCTATTAGGAGCGTAGTAGGAAACAAAAAAATATAGTATTCCATCCAAGGAGCCCTTGAACAGAACAAACCTGCCTTCTGGGTCAACATACTCCTTAGTCAAGTCAAAATTGCAGTGTTTGGAGAATAAAATAGCCACTCCCTTAGTATTATTTTCTGCCTTGGATAAATAAAACGTTGGAAAATGTGCATGTAAAAACGAAGGGGTGTACCGCTTTGGGAAGTGGGTTTCCTGCAGAAATACTACATCAATGTGAAGGGACTTGTAGAATTGTAGGGCTTTTCTTCTTTTGATCGGAGAATTCAACCCCTGTGTGTTGTGCGAAACAACACGAAGGGGAGAGGGAAAATTAGCTCTACCAGCCATGGATCAGGATAGTAATGAGCCTAAGCAACATGCCCATCTGGATTTTGGCAGTTCTAGGACCTATATCATACCAAAAATAGACAGTGAATGGGTTGTATAACTGCAGCAGTAAACGTATCTCAATAAGACCATTCATTGGCAGGTAGGCTGAACAGGTAAAGAAGATAGAAAAGATAGAGAAAACCAGAGAATAAGAAGAGAAACTTAAACATATCAGTATAATGCAAGATAATAGAGAGCCAAGAAATGGCCCAGAATGAGGGGAAGGTGATGTCTCCCTTACCTCATTCAAAAAAGTAACATTAGAATAGCCCATATAAAGGGCTATGTACTCACTCCCCAGGACGACCAAACGTCAATCTAAGGAGTGAGTTGAGGTCCAATGTCTCACCACTGGCCCATGACCATTACTTTAGGCCTCGTACACACGATCAAATCTGTCTGCTGGAAGCGGTCGGCCCGACCGTCCCAGCAAACAGATTTGACCGTGTATACGGGCAAGCCGACGGATTTGGCCACCCGACAGATTTCAAAGCATGCTTTGAAATCTGTCGGCTGGGAACCCGTCCGCCCGACATGTCTGCTGGTTAGTATGCTAACCAGCAGACATGTCTTCTCGCACACGCGCCAAATGATTTTGACGCATGCGCGGAAGTGTTTTACTTCCTGGTGCGGTGACGTGGCGGCGTCAACGTCACCGCCACGTCATCGACACGTCAGCGCGCTGTCTGCTGGCGGGGATTTTGGTTTGCTCGTGTGTACACGCTAGCAAAACAAAATGCCAGCAGACAGATTTGTTCAAATCGGTCGGACAGACCGTTTTGAACAAATCGATTGCCTCGTGTGTATGAGGCCTAAGAATCATAAGATAATGTCTCATTCAAAACAGATTTAACCCGAACATACTCTAACAATTTAATGAATATTATAATAATTGCATTTTCGGAAGGTGGGTGAAGAGGAGAGAAAAGAATAACAAAAAAAAAAAAAACTTTCCTCCAAAAATACTTATGCATGAAATATATACGAATATCAACTCATACAGAAATACCATCTTTTAACTCTTCCATTGGAGATATACGGGAATATCAGTATGGAAAAATTCAGTTCTTCCTGAAAAAAAGAGCATATCAGAAGAGAAAAAAGACTATTTAATAAAAAATATTTTTTCCTTCAGGTAACAGAGTTATCTTTAACCTTCCTGTGTTTGACTTTGTTCCATGCAGAAGAAGTTGGGCTTATAGGATTTTGTCTTTTGGCAGAGCCCTGCTGGGTAGGAGTAGTGCCCATATCAGGTTCCATAGAGATTATATTTAGACTCATCAGTAGTCGCTCTCCTTCCTGAAAATTATGAACCGCCTAATGATTGTAAGAAAATTTTAGCGCGAAAGGAAATGCCCATTTATATCTTATTTCTCGCTTCATGGGGGCTGTTAATAAAGGCTTCATTGTCCTTCTTTTTTGTATTGTGTAAGAGGAAATATCAGAAAAGAAATATTGGTACCTTGGTATGTTAGTTTCTTTCTCGTACATCACGGGACACAGAGCGGCATATTCATTACTATATGGGTTATATGGAGTACCTTCAGGTGTGGACACTGGCAATCTCAAACAGGAAGTCCCCTCCCTATATAACCCCCTCCCCTAGAGGGAGTCCCTCAGTTTTTTCGCCAGTGTCTTAGGTGTTGGTCACGGAATAGCTTTGCTCCACATCCTTGGGATTAAGGGCGGGCTAACCGGATCTGTCCAAGGAGCCTCAGTGCCAAAGTGGACAGTACCCGGGCCCCAAACCGTGGGGTTTTGCCTATAATGCTCCTCTTTGGAGAGCTGGACCCTGGGCCCAGGACTTGGAGTTTGTAAAAACCATAAGTTCCTGTTTGCCAGGGTGCTATATAGGTCCAGGACAGTGGGTACCTTCATAGGACCCCAGGGCCTGAAGGTCTACTACGCTACCCACGGAGATGGGAGAAGATTGGATCGTTTTGCTGGACAAACATCCTGCAGCATGGAGCAGGTAAGAGGGGAGCCTGCGGGACTTGGTTCGACAGCAGGCTCTCCAGGGTAACCTAAAAGGGGGGTAGCCTAAGTATGCTCTGCATTGGCAACCTTGCTCACTATGTCTGAGAAAGACAGGATGATCCCTTTTCCCCCATCACTAGGTTCCCCTGTCTTAGAATGGTGTTGCTAGCTACCTGCTGCTTTCTTCCTAGGACTGTAAGGATCCCTATGGGGCCTTTTTAAGAGTCCTACCTGGCCGGGGTTTAAATCTGCCGCCTGATTCTGCAGTCCTGGGTCTTCAGCAGCGCGGCTCCTCCATGTTCCTCCTGCTCCGGCATACGCGCGCGCGCGTACGTCTTATAGACGTTTTTCGCGCCGTTCGGAGAGGAGGGCGGGGGGGGGGCGTGCCTGCAGCGTCATACAGGGGCGCGCCTTGTGCTGTTATAGATCAGCAGGCATTGTCAGTGCTCAGTCTGAGGCTGATCTCAGAGGGAGAGGACGCAGAGCGGCAGAACAGTGACTCCCGGTGGCGGAAGAGGGGTAGTACATGCTGGACTTTGTTCCAATGCCTTTTTTGTTAAGCCAAGAAATTCCCCTTTTTGCAGCAGGTTGGAGGCTGGCAAACTAAGTTTGGGGTCACTGTATGTTTAAAAAAAAAAGAAAGAGACTTATATATATTTAAAAAAAAAAAAAAAAAACATACGGGGCCCCATCAGTTTTTGGGCATTAGTGATCTATTGTCCCCTAAGCTCTAGTTTTGTACTCCTGGCCACTACAGTCTGTTGTTGTTGGCGGAGTCCCTCGATTTTGTATTATGGCTTCCAAAGGTTCGGGGTCAAAGGGTACAAAAAAGACCAAAAAACAAAGGGGTTCCCCCTCTGATTCTGATGATATGCCGATACTTTCCCCGCAACTTATTCCCATAAAGGGCGCCTTGGATGAGCCATTAGGGGGGTCTGGTGCGGAGGCTGGCCCAGATCAGCCCAGCCCTGTGTTTATCACAGAGGAGATGCTAGCCGTATCCCTAGGGGGGCTAGAAGAGAGAATAGCAGCATTGATCGCTAGAGCTATTCCTGGCAAGAAACGGGTTAGATCCCCATCACCAAAGGGTGTATCCTCAGATGCTGAGATTCTCTCTCCGGAGGAATTGGAATCGCAGGAGGATCAACTAGACCTGAACCAAGAGGGTTCAGGGATTGAGGGATCTACCTCTGAGGAACCATTTTCAGACTCCCAGACAGAGAGACTGTGGGTACAGTCTTTGACGGACATGGTCCGCTCGGCATTTAGTTTACCATTGCCAGAGCCTCAGGTTCCTCCGGTATCCTCTCTGGGCTCTTTGAAAGCTCCGTTAAGCAATGCAGTTTTTCCGGTCCATCCTCTCTTGGAGGATTTGATCTTTCGGGATTGGGTACGGCCGGACAGGATTTTTCTGCCACCGAAGAGATTTGCGGTCATTTACCCCATGGAGGAAAAATTCTCCAAGAGGTGGAGGCTCCCAGTGGTGGATGCAGCCATCTCATGTGTGAATAAATCACTAACTTGCCCGGTGGAAAACATACATATGTTTAAAGATCGGGTTGATAAACGGTTAGAGACACTTCTAAAAGCATCCTTTGCTAAGGCAGGAGCAGTGGTACAGCCAGCTGTGGCTGCAATTGGAGTTTGTCAGGCGTTAAAGGACCAGACAAAAGAAATGTTAAAGGACATGCCTACCCAACAAGCAGAAGAGTTTTCTGACATTCCCAGAGCTCTGTGTTTTGCTGTAGATGCTATAAAGGATTCCATCCAGCAGGCCTCTCGTTTATCACTATTTTTGGTGCACATGAGAAGGCTCTTATGGTTGAAGAACTGGGCGGCGGAGCCCCCATGCAAAAAGCTTCTGGCAGGGTTTCCCTTCCATGGAGGACGACTCTTCGGGAGGATCTGGATAAATACATTCAGACTATTTCAAGTGGCAAAAGTACCCTTTTACCGGTCAAAAAGACATTCCGGGGTCCTACATTTAAAAGGCAGCTCTTTCCTGTCTCAGGGCCCTCAAATTCCAGGCAGTATCGACGGCCGCCTGCACGATCCAACGTTAACAGTAGATCGCAGGGACAGGCCCCTGGGGGTAAGAGGCCATGGTATCGCAAGCCGACAAAGACAGCCCCTAAGTCTGCCTTATGAAGGGGCGCCCCCACTCTCGCGGGTGGGGGGAAGGCTTCGTTTCTTCTCAGAAGTTTGGGAAGCCAAGATCCCCGACAAATGGGTCCGGGCGTCTGTAACCGCAGGCTACAGACTGGAGTTTCTAAACTTTCCTCCGCCTCATTTTCAAGAGTCAAGGCTACCAAAGGATCCAGCAAGGAAGGCCTCAATGCTGGCAGCTTTGGATCACCTGCTTTGCCAGGACGTAATAATAGAGGTGCCAGCCCAAGAGCAAGGGCTAGGTTTCTATTCCAATCTCTTTGTCATACCAAAGCCCAACGGCGATGTCAGGCCAATCTTGGACCTAAAGAGGTTAAACGGTTACCTAAGGGTTCGTTCCTTCCGGATGGAATCCATCCGGTCAGCAGCCGCCGCGCTTCAGAGGGACGATTTTCTGGCCTCCATAGACATAAAGGATGCTTACCTTCATGTACCAATCTTTCAGTCGCATCAAAGATTTTTACGCTTCGCGGTGGGGCAGCGACACTACCAATTCAGGGCGCTCCCCTTCGGGCTGGCCACGGCCCCCCGGTATTCACGAAGATCCTAGCCCCAGTTCTGGCCAATTTAAGGATCCAAGGGGTCACAGTCCTAGCGTACTTGGACGACCTTTTAATCATAGATCACTCACGGCCGTGTCTGCAACAGGCAGTAAACCTCACGGTTCGGTACCTCGAAGGATTCGGCTGGGTCCTAAACCGGAAAAGTCAGCGTTCCAACCTACAAAGCAGTTGGAATACCTCGGCATGAGGTTAGACACAGAACAGCAAAGGGTGTTCCTGCCCCTGGTAAAGATCGAGGCTATCAGGGGGTTGGTTCAGTTGGTTCTAAGCAAGAAAAAACCAACTATTCGCCTGTGTATGCGATTACTAGGCAAGCTAGTGGCCACATTCGAGGCAGTACCATACGCTCAGATCCACACTCGCGTCCTACAGGCAGCCATTCTAGCAGCCTGGGGCAAGAAAGCACATGCCTTAGAGTCCCCTTTGACGCTATCATCAAGGGTCCGACAAAGCCTGGCCTGGTGGTTGAACCCTCAGAATCTTCTAAAGGGAAGATCCTTCAGCCCTGTTGTCTGGAAGGTAGTTACCACAGACGCCAGCCTGGCAGGCTGGGGGGCGGTCTTCGAGGGGTTCTCTCGCCAGGGAACTTGGGTGAAAACAGAGAGGCAGCTCCCCATCAATATCTTGGAGATCAGAGCTGCTCGCCTAGCCCTTCTGGCATGGACCTCCAGATTACAGGGGTTCCCGGTGAGAATCCAGTCAGACAATGCCACAGCGGTGGCATACATAAACCACCAAGGGGGAACCAGGAGTCAGGCCGCTCAGAGGGAGGTGAGCTTGATTTTTCAGTGGGCAGAGGTTCATGTACCCTGCATTTTGGCGATATTCATTCCCGGAGTGGACAACCTGCAGGCAGACTTCTTAAGTCGCCAGAGTCTGTTGCCAGGGGAGTGGTCTCTGCATCCCCAGGTCTTTCAGACAATCTGCCAGAGGTGGGGAATGCCAGACGTAGATATAATGGCATCCAGGTTCAACAAGAAACTAGACAGGTTCGTGTCTCGAGCGAGGGACCCTATGGCCTGCGGAACCGATGCGTTGGTTTGCCCTTGGCATCAATTCAAACTTCTATATGCATTCCCTCCGCTACAGTTACTTCCTCGCCTGTTGCGCAGGATCAGAGTGGAGCACAAGCCGGTCATTCTAGTAGCTCCAGCTTGGCCCCGGAGGACATGGTACTCACTAGTCCTGAAGATGGCAGTAGGAGACCCTTGGACTCTTCCTCTACGACCAGACCTACTCTCACAAGGCCCGATCCTCCACCCTACATTACAACGTCTAAATTTGACGGCCTGGAGGCTGAATCCCTGATTCTCAGGGGTAGAGGTCTGTCTAGGCAGGTAATTCCTACCCTGATTAGGGCTAGAAAGCCGGCCTCCAGGGTGATTTATTACAGGGTGTGGAGGAACTACGTAGGCTGGTGTGAATCCAAAAGATGGAATTCCCGCAAATATACCATTGATAGGGTGTTAAGTTTTCTCCAGCTAGGAGTGGATAAAGGCATGGCATTAAGCACAATCAAGGGACAGATTTCAGCTCTGTCAGTGTGGTTTCAGAGGCCGCTGGCCACCCACTCGCTGGTAAAGACCTTCATACAGGGGGTCTTGCGTATTAATCCTCCTGTCAAGTCACCAATTTGTCCATGGGACTTAAATCTTGTCCTGTCCACTCTACAGAAACAACCCTTTGAGCCGTTGGCTGAGATTCCTTTAGTTTTACTGACAAGAAAGTTGGTTTTCTTGGTCGCCATAGTTTCGGCCAGGAGAGTGTCAGAATTAGCAGCCTTATCGTGTAAGGAACCATATCTCGTTCTACATAAGGACAGGGCAGTTCTCCGGCCCCATCCTTCCTTTCTACCAAAGGTTATATCCAATTTTCACTTGAACCAGGATTTGGTACTTCCATCCTTCTTTCCGAAACCCACATCTAGAAAGGAGGGGTTGCTGCATACCTTGGATATTGTCCGGGCCATGAAGGTCTATCTTAAAGCTACAGAAAAGACCTGGAAAACAGATGTGTTGTTCGTTCTACCAGATGGCCCCAAGAAGGGGCAGGCAGCTGCAAAATCCACCATCTCGAGATGGATTAGACAATTAATCATTCAAGCCTACGGTTTGAAGCGGTTGCCTCCTCCTTTGTCGGTAAAGGCCCATTCTACCAGGGCCATGGGCGCCTCCTGGGCAGCACACCATCAGATCTCTATGGCTCAGATATGCAAGGCGGCGACGTGGTCATCAGTCCACACGTTTACAAAGTTTTATCAACTAGACGTGAGAAGGAATGCGGATTCTGCCTTTGGACAGGCAGTACTACAGGCTGCAGTTTAAGATCCTCGGGATCAGAGGCACCCTTGGTTGTAAAAAAGAAAAAAAAAAAAAAAAAAGTTTTTTCTTGACTAAGTTGGAATTATTATTATTATGTGAGTATACCTCTAAATTGAATCCTTCTTTGGAAGATGTCTCCCTCCCCTCATTAAAGCATTGCTTTCGGACATCCCATATAGTAATGAATATGCCGCTCTGTGTCCCGTGATGTACGAGAAAGAAAAAGGGATTTTTAAATACAGCTTACCTGTAAAATCCTTTTCTTGGAGTACATCACGGGACACAGAGCTCCCACCCCTCTTTTGGGGAACATTTTGGGAGGCATACTGCTTGCTACAAAACTGAGGGACTCCCTCTAGGGGAGGGGGTTATATAGGGAGGGGACTTCCTGTTTGAGATTGCCAGTGTCCACACCTGAAGGTACTCCATATAACCCATATAGTAATGAATATGCCGCTCTGTGTCCCGTGATGTACTCCAAGAAAAGGATTTTACAGGTAAGCTGTATTTAAAAATCCCTTTTTATCTTGTTGGCGAGATCGTTTCATTATCTCCTCCTTTGTAGAGTAGTAATGTGGTTTCACTGCCACATCTCTTGGTAAGCCATCTTTCCTCATTGGTTCCAAAGACCTATGTGCACGGTCCAATTCTAGTTTATGAGCCGAAATGGATGGCAATAGAATTGTAATAATGTCCAGCACAGCAAAGTTAACATCAAGGATAGATTCTGGCAGACCCCTGACCCTGAAATTACCTCTTCTAAATCTATTCTCAAGGTCATTGATCCTTGCCTGTGCTATGTCAAGCTGTTCCTGCATGAATTGTAAATGATCAGCATTTTGATCCGTTCTAGCAATATTAACATTCAAATTATGTTCAATAGTCTCAATTCTTTTACCCAGACTCTGAAAGTCAGCACTAATTTCTCCAGTTATCCTTTCTGCATTTTGTGCCAAGCCTCTATCCAGCAGTTCAGATATTCTAGCGAATAGTTCAGAGACATTAAAGGTAACATCAAGAGCCTGTTCACTGTTTGTTTCCATATGGAATGGATTATATGAGGAGACCAACACAGGTGTTGTTTGTATAATTTCCACAGGGTTCTCCCTTTCCATCAGTGTTTGGGAAGAATAAGCACGGCAAGCATTAGATATTGATTCCTGAGGTAAAGTTTGATGTAATACAGGGGACACAGTTTGTTTGTGTGATGAAGGTGCTTCAGCTGCAATTTGTGCGTATGTCTGAGGTACTGTGGCCATTTTGAGAAGGTTCCAGTCTTATGAGCTTGCTTATTATTATTTTTGCCCTTTTTAAAATATTTACCAGGCATGTGCCTGTATCTCAATGTATCCTCAATATGCGGATGTCTTTCTCCTGTGTATATCAGGTTAATATCCCTTTATATTAAAAATGTCCTGTGATTTTGTCATATTACAGTGGTCAGTGGTGAGGCGAGCCTTCTTACCCCACCATCTTAGGAGCTTCTATGAATGCTCCTCCAAATCTCAAATTCAAGCCTTGAGGAACTGTAACTGAGCTTGAGGTAAGGTACTATTGTCTGAGGGCCTAGGGAGTATTAAAATGGCCGAGGCTCACCTTTATACCTGGAGTATTGTCATTTTAATAGCTCCGCTGCTGGCTAGTGGATCTCCTTTTTATCCTCCAAGTTTGTGTATACACTATGTATTGTATATAGTGGTTTTTATATAGTGTTTTTTTATTTCTTGTATAACTGAAAAGTCAGACCATTATAGATTTTTTGACATACAGAAGAATGACTCTCTGGGTTGACCATCATAATGGATTCTGCAAGAATTCAAATTTAAAGTCAAAAGGCTTTGGTTTGGTGACATGAGAATAAATACTGACCTGTAAATGCTTACAGAATCACATGAATTTTTATGACCCCTAACTGAAAATGTCCAAATTGGGCCCAATTAGCCATTTTCCTCCTTGTAACACTAATGTGACTCATTAGTGTTACAAGGTCTCAGGTTTGAATGGGGAGCAGGTGTGTTTTAATTTGGGGTTTTCGCTCTCACTCTCTCCTACTGGTCACTGAAAGTTGGACATGGCACCTCATGGCAAAGAATTTTTCTAGGATCTAAAAAAAAAAATGAATTGTTGCTCTACATAAAGATGGCATAGGCTAAAAGAAGATTGCTATGACCCTGAAACTGAGCTGCAGCATGGTGGCCAAGACCATCCAGCAGTTTGACAGGACATGTTCCACCCAGAACAAGCCTCGCCATGGTCGACCAAAGAAGTTGAGTGCACGTCCTCAGCATCATATCCAGAGGTTGAAGGGGAGGGGGGGTCAGCCTGTCAGTGCTGCATGGCTGTTGTCCCAGAAGGAAGCCTCTTCCAAAGATGGTGCACAAGAAAGCCTGCAAACAGTTTGCTGAAGACAAGCAGACTAAGGTTCAAGGATTACTTGAACCATGTCCTGTGGTCTGATGAGAGCAAGATAAACATATTTTGTTCAGATGGTATCAAGCATGTGTGGCGGCAACCAGGTGAGGGTTACAAAGACAAGTGTGTCTTGCCTACATTCAAGAATGGTGGTCAAAGTGTCATGGTCTGGGGCTGCATGACTGCTGCCGGGACTGGGGAGGTACAGTTCATTGGGGGGAACCATGAATGCCAACAAGTTCTCAACAAGTACTGTGTAATCGGTGCCTGGCGCCGTACTGCATTCCACGCTGGAACGCAGCATGGCGACCGCCTGATGATGTCATAGCCCGGTGCCGCACGCGTTCTAGGCTGGAGCATGGAAGTGCCAGTGCAATCCGTGCTATATAGGGCACACATGCCTCTCAGGTATAAACAGAACGGCGTGTGTTACACACGCTGTTCTATTATTGTCAGTCGTAACTCGGTCACGCTATAACCACTGGTGCCATCGCTCCCCATGCTGCAAACCAATCCAGGCTGCAATTCCTGCATTATATGCTACTACGTTAACTGCAGCAGACTGCCATTGCCGGGGACTACCTAAGAGATCTTCCTTGCTGACACCCTACACTACGGATTCCCTTGCTACTACACTCAAGCCCTTCAAACGGGTAAGTGTTTCACTTGTAGAACTATAGAAAGATCTGCTGCATATATTTCTCCTAAAACAATTGCTATTATTAATTCTGGCTTGTTGTTATTAACATACTACTTGGGACTGACTGCTGTGTTTATCGCTGTTTGCTGAGGAACTTCTTAAAGGGACATATACTCTCAAATTACCTGAGCTATATTTGCCTCTTTTACTCAATAATTACTTGCCTTTACAAAACATATTTACTACATGCTTGACATAAGTTGTAACTTCTTTATGGGCCCTTACCCTAAGTTGCTGAACATGTTTGCTTAACCACTTAACCCCCGGACCATATTGCTGGTCAAAGACCAGAGCACTTTTTGTGATTCGGCACTGCGTTGCTTTAACTGACAATTGCGCGGTCATTCGAAGTGGCTTCCAAACAAAATTGGCGTCCTTTTTTTTCACAAATAGAGCTTTCTTTTGGTGGTATTTGATCACCTTAGTTTTTGTGCTATAAACAAAAATAAAGCGTCAATTTTGAAAAAATAATAATATTTTTTACTTTTTGCTATAATAAATATCCCCCAAAAATATATAAAAAAAAAATGTTTTCCTTAGTTTAGGCGGATACGTATTCTTCTACATATTTTTCATAAAAAAAAAGCGTGTATTGATTAGTTTGTGCATTAGGTTATATCGTTTACAAAATAGGGGGTAGTTTTATGGCATTTTTATTAATATATTTTTTTTATTAGTAATGGCATTTTTTCAGTACTGCGACATTATGGTGGACACATCAAACACATTTTTGGGACCATTGGCATTTTTATAGCGATCAGTGCTATAAAAATGCATTGATTACTATAAAAATGCCACTGGCAGTGAAGGGGTTAACACTAGGGGGCGGGGAAGGGGTTAAGTATGTTCCTGGGTGTGTTCTAACTGTAGGGGGGGTTGACTGACATGGGGAAATCACTAATCTTCCGTTCATACATTGTATGAACGAAAGATCAGCATTTCTCTCTCTGACAGGACCGAGAGCTGTGTGTTTACACACACAGCTCCCAGTCCTCGCTCTGTAACGAGCCATTCTGTGTGCCCCACAGCGATCGCGCCTGCCGGGCACGAGCACAGGAGTCGGGGGCGAGCGGGGGGCGAGTGCTGGGCGAGGCGACGTTATATTACGTGCTCTCGCCCAGCAGAGCCAACCTGTCCCCGTAAAACTGCGGCGGCAGGTGTGGAAGCGGTTACAATTTTATATGCTAAGGGTTGAAGGTATTTCATACCAACTCCCTTAGTGGCTTACTGCACTTCTTTATGCTTAAGTAATATGATGTAGAGAACCCCCAAACTCCTGTTCTGTTTGGAGTGACGCCTGGGGTACCGTACTGATGGTCATTTGCATATAGAAGTGCATTGGAATGTTGACGTGTATACTATCATTTTAAACGCTAAGGTTTGATCGCATGTTGTAATGCGTCCAACCTTAGTAGCTCAACGCCTTTCTTTATGTGAGAGAGAGATGATGTAGAGAACCCCCAAACTCCTGTTTGTGTGGAGTGATGCCTGGGGTCCAATACTGAACATAGGGAAGTGCGCCTCAAATGGAAGGTGGAGGAGCGCAAGGTCTCTAATATCAACCAGTTCCGTGATGTCGTCATGGAGGAGTGGAAGAGGATTCCAGTGGCAACCTGTGAAGCTCTGTTGAACTCCATGTCCAAGAGGGTTAAGGCAGTGCTGGAAATTAATGGTGGCCACACAAAATGTTGACACTTTGGCCCAATGTGGACATTTTCACTTAGGGGTGTACTCACTTTAGTTGCCAGCGGTTTAGACTTTAACTCCTTCAGATCCACGCTATAGCCAAATTATGGCTACAGAATGGACCTGCTTTGCCAGGAGGCCGTACTGATGGTCACTTGCGTATAGAAGTGCATTGGAATGTTGACGTGTATACTATAATTTTAAACGCTAAGGTTTGATCGCATGTTGTAATGCGTCCAACCTTAGTAGCTCAACGCCTTTCTTTATGTGAGAGAGAGATGATGTAGAGAACCCCCAAACTCCTGTTTGTGTGGAGTGACGCCTGGGGTCCAATACTGAACATAGGAAAGTGCGCTGAAATTCTTGCTAACCGCAGTTGTGGTTCACTCCGTTCACCAGAGGTGAGCTGGGCTGCAGGGCAGTATTCCAACATGATAACAAACCCAAACACACCTCCAGGATGACCACTGCCTTGCTAAAGAAGCTGAGGGTAAAGGTGATGGACTGGCCAAGCATGTCTCCAGGCCTAAACCCTTTTGAGCATCTGTGGGACATCCTCAAATGGAAGGTGGAGGAGCGCAAGGTCTCTAATATCAACCAGTTCCGTGATGTCGTCATGGAGGAGTGGAAGAGGATTCCAGTGGCAACCTGTTAAGCTCTGTTGAACTCCATGCCCAAGAGGGTTAAGGCAGTGCTGGAAATTAATGGTGGCCACACAAAATGTTGACACTTTGGCCCAATGTGGACATTTTCACTTAGGGGTGGACTCACTTTAGTTGCCAGCGGTTTAGACATTAACTCCAAATTATGGCTACAGAATGGACCTGCTTTGCCAGGAGGCCGTCAATAGACATCCTCCCCTTTACACAGGGGCGCGCAGCATGCGCTGTGATCACCGGGTCACTGAGACCCGATCCCGGGCGATTACCGCATGATCACCTGTCAGCCAATGACAGATGATCACGTGATGTAAACAAAGCTCAGTAAACATTTTTTTTCTCCTCACGGTGATCATCAGTTTTGTGCAAGGGACATTGGTCCCGAAGAGAAAGAGGCACATCCGCCTCATCTGTGCCCACCAGTACCGCCTGCCAGTGCCACCTGCCAGTGCCCACAGTTCCACAAATCAGTGCCCACCAGTGCAAAACAGTGCCACCTATTAATGCCCACCAGTGGTGCCAATCAGTGCCTCATCAGTGCCACCTAGCAGTGATGGCTATCAGTGTCACCTACCAATGCTGATCAGTGCCCATCATTGCCACCCATCAGTGCCCATCACTGCCACCCATCAGTGCCCATCACTGCCACCTATCATTTTCCATCACTGCCAGATATCAGTGCCACCTATCACTGTCACCTATTAGTGCCACCTATTAGTGCCACTTCTCAGTGCTACCTATCAGTGCCCACCAGTGCCACCTTATCAGTGCCCATCAATGCAGCCCATCGGTACCCATCAGTGCAGTCCATCAGTGCCCATCAGTACAGCCTATCGGTGCCCATTAGTGCAGCCTCATCAGGAGGAGAAGAATTACCTGTTTGCAACATTTTATAACAGAATATATAAATGGTTTTGTATTTTTTCTTGAAATTTTTTTTTTTACAAAATATAAAAACCGCAGAGGTGATCAAATACCACCAAAAAAAAGCTCTATTTGTGGGAAACAAAAATCTACAAATGTTATTTGGGTACAGTGTTGTATGACTGTGCAAAAGAGTGAGAGCCCTGAAAGCTGAAAATTGGCCTGGGCAGGAGGGGGGTTTAAGTGCCCAGTAAGCAAGTGGTTAATGGCTGTGTGTTGAGTTATTTTGAGGGGACAGCAAATTTACACTGTTATACAAGCGTTGCATTCACTACTTTACATTTTGTAATTTCTTCAGTGTTGTCACATGAAAAGATATAATAAAATATTTACAAAAATGTGAGGGATGTTTGTGAGACACTGTGTATATATATATATATATATATATATATATATATATATATATATATATATATATATTCTACATGATGCCTATGAGTTATAAAATATGTTTCCTGTCAGAAGAAAAAGAAAACACATTTTAGGCACTACTATGGATAATGTCGGTAACATGAGTAAATGCCCTTAACACTTCTAGTGAAAGGACATTTTACCGTATTTTTCGCTCTATAAGACGCACCTGACCATAAGACGCACCTAGGTTTTAGAGGAGGAAAACAAGAAAAATAAATATTCTGAACCAAATGGTGTACTATTTTTTTTTTTTATTATACTACTACTATAGGTGGGTGGTGGACACACAGCAATATCATCCCACCTATTAAATCAGCTCAGCTACACTATATCTGGTGGTGGTGGTGGACACAGCAACCCCCCCTTCTCAGATCAGCTCAGGGTAGCAGGATACCATACCAGCTCACAACTCCCACCCCCTTATCAAGGGCTCACCTCAGGCAGTGGAGGACACTGCCATTATAATCCCCTCTGGCTGGCTCAGATGTACCCAGGAAACGGCTAGAAATGAGGACTGGGGACATCGTTTACAGCAGCAGCTGTGGGGGAAGGAGCAGGAAGTCAGACAGGACTAAACCACAGCGCCGGAAGGCGGGGGGGTTCAGCTGAAAAAAAAAAAACAGCAAAAGCTCTCACTGCCTTCAGGATGGTGTCACCTCTGGCGAGTGACACCCGACCTGGGTGCAGAGCGCACCCCCATAGCACCGCTACTGACATCATAGCACCACTACTACACCCCATGTTTTGACACCCGGGGAAAAACGTCTCCTCCCGCTCCCTCTTGGTATGTCCCTGCTAGGAAGCGCCGCACATTTCTGTCATCTCTCCTTCATAGAGAAGGAGAGAGGGATTTTAAAACGGCGGCGGTTGCGACGGGGGGGGTTGGTGCCTGGTCAGTATTCACACTATAAGACGCAGGGACATTTCACCCCGTTTTTGGGGGGTGAAAAAGTGCGTCTTATAGTGCGAAAAATACAGTAATTACCTACCTATTTGTGTGTTATAGAGCTAATAACTTTGCCCATGTGACATAATTTTCGAAATATCAGTTTTATATATATATATATATATATATATATATATATATATATATATATATATATATATATATATATATATATTTATTAACAATAATAATAATAATAATAATAATAATATTTTAACTTAAGCAATGGCATCATTCCACCAAACCTAATTGCATATTTTAATATTAAGATATTTTACATGCCTTTATCATTTTATAACAGCACAAAAAAAGCTTGACGCTTTGCTCCAAAATCCCATATAAAATTAAGCTGTGGAGTGCAATGGTGATATTTAAAATTATAGCACAGTGCTGTAGATAACAAATATAAAAAATGTTACAATTATTATTGCCTGTAAAGCACAAAATAAATGATTTATCTGTTAAGTCTAAGTTAAAAAAAAAAATAATCCTTTTAAGGTTTTAAAAAAATGCTCGTTTTACTTGGAAATCGTGTTTAATTTATTCAGTGTAAAATTCCATAGAATTACTCTAGTATTGGTAATGGTGTACAATACACTATCTATTGATTTTACCTTCTAATTTGATTCTTTTGTTTGAAAGAATCAGAATTTCAGTTTATAGAATGACTTATTCTGTCAGTCCTTTCTGCCAATTTAATCTTTAGTGTTGCCTTTTGAAATACTGCAGGTGCCCATATCCTGCTGGTTGGCCAAGTGCAAACCTCCCACTGGGATTTTTACTCAGCCAGGTGTCATGGCTGCTACACTGAATGACAAACACTAAGTAGAACCTGTCACAAGCATATTTGCATTATGGACTTTGCTTAAGAGTCAATGTGTTATAAGATGTCATTGAAGACCTTATAATAGTGACTAAGCTTGTTTTCTATACTTCAGCATCTCTTAGACTAACTTGCAACTCACTAGTCATATGGGCCTCCTACAGGTAAGCTTAATAACTCTATAGCTCTAGTGCCTATATCTCTGCACACCTTTTACCATAAAGCAAGTATTGTCTTTGATTGTCCATCAAGCCTAATCCACTCTCAGTGTGATACTAGTTAGCATAATTGCTTTAAAGAAACCAAAAAAGCATTATGTTTCTCTGTCTCACTCCTTCCTTTTTCATAAATGACGACAGCCATTTTGATGGAAAGGTCACTGTATTTATCAAGCTAATCCAACATCTATGGATTTGTTCCTTCGCCTCGCCCCCCCTTCGCAAAAAAATATTTCAGGCTTACATGTTTTCATCCTTTTGTGTTACACCAAGGTCCTGTCCAAGGCTGCAAGAAATCTTTGTAATAACCACCATTAGCATTATATCAAATCAAAAGAGACTCTTGGCTAATATTGAAATTGTTACAATTTGGAACTTTTAGCACTTCTACTCCTGCTGTTTTAAATTATGTAATTTACTGTACATATTCACACATGCTACGTTTATGTGTCATTAACTGTAGGAGAAAGTTAGGAGCTTCTGCTACAGTATGTGTTCTAGGTATTATTTCTTTTTCCCCTACCGGAGAAACGCAAGAATGCATTCTGTCAACTGTATTAAAGAGTCAGTAGAAATGTTCATTGTGATCAGATTTCTGAAACAACTCCCCGTGGACACATAAAGGACAATTTTTTTTAATTGTGTATTTAACTGATATCTATACCCACAGCACTAAAATGAAAATCTCGAGAAGAATTTTTGTATTGTTTAGGGTCCTTGCAAAACAACAGGCCTTCACAGCAGTCTACTCAAAAGAAATGTAAAACTATATCAGTACATCAAGCTTTTCAAGTATTTTTGCTATCTCATCTCAAGAAGCAGAAATAATAGATAGAACTGTGTTGTGAGAAGAATGGAGAAAGTTCGTAGATATGAAAAGAGCAAATTTAATAACAGAATTTAGGAGTAAAGGAAATCGGTAAGAAAGTATAAATATCTTAGAAATAAAACGTATACTTAAAAACAATAGAGAAGGTGTGTATATAGATGTACTTTTGCATAAAAAAAACAGACATTTTGAAAGTGCAAAATGTACAAAGGCTGCAAATATTTTTTTTTTTCTGGTGTATTAGTTCACATAAAGATCGTTTGGCCATTTATACTCAGAAACAAGAGTTCTCCAGTAACACATAAGTAAAACTGCATAGAAAATGTATGAAAAAAAGCTTCTAAAAATATTTTTATATACACAAAATTGTATTTATATGGTCAACATAAAAAATGAAATGTGAGACGTGGACTATGTCAGGAGCATAATAATAGAAATTAGACTGCAGTTAAGGCTAGACGACTGTGGTACACTTTACATCTAGCAGCTACCTCTTATCTGAGATCCTGGAATCAAATGTCTTTAGAAATGTAAGCAATGAAATGTTCCCTAATGAGGGTACAATGGGAATCACTGTGCAGGTGCATCTTCTTACAAGTTTTGGGACTCACTATTTTTCCAAGATCTTGATGGAAGGCATTTGACATCTGCTTCAATTAGTTGTTACAGATGGAAGCCGGAGTGTAAGGTAAATATATTATTTTTCTCTGCATGTTTTTTAAAAATTATGTTCAATGGTATGTTTTGACAAAGGTGGGGGATTCAGGGTCTAAAGAATAAGTGGACCTAATGCAAGGTCTTTTTTTAAAAAAAATACTTTTTGTGTGAAAATGGTGAGAAGCTACCCATAAACAAATCTAGGTACATTTTCCTAACCTTTCTAGTTGTGGGGATTACAAATGTTCATATATTCTTCAAAATGTGTTATTAATTGCACACACATTTTATGTTATATATTATTTAGATATTGTTGATGATCTGAGTCATTAAAGTGTGACAAAAATGCAAAAAAAAAAAAAATCGGAAAGGGGGCAAATACTTTTTCACAACATTTTATATGTATGTTATTAATTGTCTTGACATTTGATAAGATGGGGAAGATTTGCTAAAACTGGAGCACTCAGAATCTGGTGCAGCTGTGCGTGGTAGCCAATCAGCTTCTAATTTCAACTTTCAGCTTTGACAATAAAACCTGGAAGTTGATTGGTTTCTATGTAGAGCTGCACAAGATTTTTCTCTCTCCAATTGTAGTAAATAACCCCCAATGTGTTTTGTTTTTTTAGGAGTTAGCTTTACCACCTGGAGTTTATGATCCATACAATCTATATGTTTTGAGAGGGACAAAGATGGCAGAGGATTACAAACACCTCACACAAAGGACTCGCTCAAAATGATGGGGTTAATTTACTAAAGGCAAATAGGCTGTTAACTTTACAGGGGAATGTGATATTCGTGCAAAGTAAATTTTCACAGCATTCAAGTTAAGTGAAACTTAAAGGGTGCATGTGCGGAAGCATCCAAGATGGCCGCATAGCCCTGGAGCTCTCTAATTCTCTAAACTAGGCCACAGCACCCTGTGAACGTTGTCCCTGGGCCACACAGCTACCAGAAGAGGGGAGTATCCACCCGATGACTTCAGGAGCAGCACGCAGGGCTCTTTTGAGCCAGCGGAACTCGGCTCACCCACACCCGACTCAAGACACACTACAGGGGGGCCCGGACAGGGAGGCAGAGGAATCCATTCCTGATCAGGATGCTGCACAGGACTGGACAATCCACACACCACTCCAACAATGCAGTGAGTACCTAGCAGTTCTCTACTCACTCCCCAGCATCCTCTAAATCCCTGAATAGGAAAACAGTGGGAGGCCTCAATCTATTACCACTGAGCAATGTTTTATCTACCCCAGGCACTCCTGGCATGGGGGCGCCCAACTTCCCCCCTCATCCCCTCTGACTTTCTCTTCATGATGGAGGTCTTTGCCAGCATGCTTACAAAGGGCCAAGCCC
The DNA here is from genome assembly GCA_029574335.1 of Rana kukunoris. Classification (NCBI taxonomy): domain Eukaryota; kingdom Metazoa; phylum Chordata; class Amphibia; order Anura; family Ranidae; genus Rana; species Rana kukunoris. Next base: position 154,181,891 of record CM056052.1, on the reverse strand, counting down.
AAACAGCAGCACAGATCACTTACTCCATACATGCTGACCTCCAACAAATTGGAGCAAGGATAGGCACAATAGAAAACAAAACAGACCAATCGGTTGCCAAGATTATATAAAATTCAGCCAGAATCCAGGATTTTCCTGGACTACTTAGAGACTGCAATGTCCAAAATTGATGAACTGGAAAACAGGTCGAGGCGCTATAATTTTAGAATCCGGGGCCTACCCCATTTTTATGTGGTAAAAGAAGAAGTAATGAAAAAGTCCCTCAACGCTTACAAAATTACCATCCAAGGTCATCAAATCCAGATTTTTGCGTATCTGTCTCCCTATATTGTCCAAAAAAGGCACTCCTTAAACCACTTTTTTCAAGTGTTGATGCAAAAATAAATCACCTACTACTGGTCCTTCCCCTTCAGGCTGAATTTCTCTCATCGGTACAAGCCCTTTGGTTTCTCATCATTCACAGAGGGGGAACATCTATTTTTACACCTAGGGCTGATCACACAAGAAAACCCGATCCCATCCCTTCAGAGGTTCCTCTTCTGCAAAAAGGCTTGGCAGCAACAGCAGTCAAAGTAGAAGTTGAGGGGAGAACACCCTACCTGAGGCAAAATACCAGGATGTGGACAAAGATGTCCGGATTTACACCTTCAGGAACTGAACTTAAGAGAGTAACTTTTCCTTTATACTTTATTGATATGGCACTCCACGGTTTAGGCTCAGACAGCACACTAAGACCCTGGAGTAGTCTCTCGGGAGAGTAAGTTAGTCCCAAATTCATGTTTATGCCCAGCTCTGAAATACACTGTATGAACTTCCAGTTATTATAACAAACTTAGCTGGGTTGCCTGCTCTCTACAATCTTACTTAGGCTTACCGGCAGGGCCCTTAGCTGTATGTAAACTGGTACTCTTGCCCTTAGGACATTAGGCCTAAGTTTAGCGAACCCAGTTAATAGCTCCAATTAAAGTTCCCAGGGTGGTAAGCCCATGAAAACCTATCCCTACAGTGGGACTCAGGGCACAGGGTTTGCGGAGATCGGGGGATTTACCACGCGGATCATACCTTTAACTCATGACTTTGGACAGGTTTCTGTTCATATATTACAGTTTGTTTTTTTTTTGTTCAAAGATGTGATTCTATTACAATAAACCCACTTCCCTGCATCTTACAGTCCTTCATTCATCCACCAAAGTTACCCTCAATTCTTTTTAGCTAATGCTGAAAAAAACAAGAGGTGTAGCAATCTGCTTTTCCAAACATTTACACCCGGACGGGTGGTTTCTCCTAATGGAGGGATCTATAGATGGTGAGATCTATACTTTCATCTCATACTACACCCCTAACAAGGGTCAAGGGAACTTTTTTGAAATTCTGATGAAAACTCTACAGCCACACTTCAGAGGCATAGTGGTGATGGGAGGGAACTTAAATATTCCATGTGACCCCTCTCTTGACAAATCACCTAGAGGATTACTGAAAACAAAGCGTCTTCCCAAACAGAGCTTAAAAATAGCAAAGCTTCTTAACTTTTTATCGCTTAAAAGATATCTGGAGGGAACTAAACCCGCACGTCAGGGGTTACACACACTTTTCAGCCTCACATCGTACATATCACAAGATAGATCACATCTTCCTAAAATCTGCAGTCTCCCTTCTCTCTTCCACAATCCGTAACACAACCCTATCTGTCCACTCCATGGAATCACTACTAATACAGCAACCACTAGGGGTCAGGGGAATGTTTAAATGGTGCCTAAATAAAGCAATTCTCAGCAACCCGACACACTGTATATTATTAGAAAAAGTCCTGAAAATTGTCTTCTCACTTAAAACGCAAACGCAAAACTGTAATTAGGAAACTGATGGGTGAGTTCCATGCCATAAGCAAATAAAACAAACAAAGCCCCAAAGCTAGAAATTTAGATCTGCTGGAAACGGCACAAACACACCTTAACTTAGCCTTGACAACAGCAGGGGAAAAACACCTTTGATGGTCTGGAGCAAATTTCTATTCACAGAAGGACAGCATTGGATTCAAACTAGCGACAAAGCTCAGCCCAAAGCCACGTACCCTAGCATTCCCCAAGATACGCTCTGAATCAGGTGACCTAATCCAAAATCCCATCCGGATCATGGAAACATTCAAAAAGTTCTATGATAAGCTCTATAGGGAACATTCCCACCCCTCTTCCTCTAAATTAGATGACTTTCTTCAATACGTACCCCTTCCTAAAATATTCCGTACCCACATGGAACTCTTTGAACAACCTTGTCGGAGGAAGTCCTTGAGGTCATAAAATCACTCAAAAATGGGTCTTCCCCAGGCCCAGATGGTCTATCAGTATGCCTTTACAGGGGATTTGAACATGCCCTTGCCCCCTTCATTACTAGGTTCTTTAAGGCCGCGTACACACGATCAAATCTGTCTGCTGGAAACGGTCTGCCAGACCGTCCCAGCAGACAGATTCGATCGTGTGTACGGGCGAGCCGACGGATTTGGCCAGCCGACAGATTTGAAAGCATGCTTTCAAATCTGTCGGCTGGGAATCCATCCGCCCGACATGTCTGCTGGTTAGTACACTAACCAGCAGACATGTCTTCTCGCACACGCGTCGAATGGTTTCGACGCATGAGCGGAAGTGTTTTACTTCCTGGTGCGGTGACGTGGCGGCGTCAACGTCACCGCCACGTCAGCGCGCCGTCTGCCAGCGGGGATTTTAGTTTGATCGCGTGTACACGATCAAACTGATACGTCCCCAGAAGACAGATTTGTTCAAATCGGTCTGTCCGACCGTTTTGAACAAGTCTGTCTGCTCGTGTGTATGGGGCCTAATTCTCTCTGGGATGGAGTCTCCATAAATAAAGATCTAAATTCTGCATTCATCACGGTCATCCCCAAAGCAGGGAAAGAGGTGAGTGACGTTAAATTGCCCAATATAGCTCATTAATAATGACCTAAAAATAATGACCAAAATCCTAGCAATGAGACTTGCAAGCTTTATTGCAAAATATATTCATAAGGACCAGGCGGGCTTTATCCCGGGGAGACAGGGACCAAATTGGTTAGGAGGGCTATAGATGTAATATCCATCCTCAACTCCAGGTGGGATGGGGGAGCCCAGCAAGAAGGTTTTCTGTTATCAATTGACCTCCAGAAGGCATTTGACTCCATCTCTTGGCATTTTCTTTTTGAAATACTAGAGAGGTGGTGCTTTGGACCTCAATTCTTGGGTACAGTCCATTCACTTTATTCCATCCCTACCACACAAATACGCCTGATGGGTCACTATTTGGATACAGTTAATATACAAAAGGAACCAGACAGGGATGCCCTCTTTCCCCGATAATATTTGAGATAGCGATTGAGACATTAGCATTAGCTATCAGGTCAAATCCTAACATTAAAGGAGTTTCCTGCAGTGCGCAAGAACACCAATTTGTGCTGTTCGCAGATGATTTATTGCCTTTTCTCACCTCCCCACTGATCTCCACACCCAATCTGCTGAAAATTTTTGGCAGGTTATCAGGCCTGGAAGTAAATGTCGCTAAATCGGCGGCATTAAATATATCAGTCCTCACTGCATTAATAGATTGGCTAAAGGGTCACTTTCCGTTTACCTGGGCAACAAACACTATCACACTTATTATAGCTTTTCGTGCCCTCCCCATACCGCTGCAGAAAAGCACCCGGAAATTCAAATCAGTCACAGCATGACCCCTTTAGAAATGGCACAGTCGCCACTTCTTAAGTGCGCCTGCATCGTAGACATCGCCACATGCCCCGCATACATCAGCTCTATTGTAAATATCTCCTAAACTGTGGAGGTTTAGGAGATACTTCCAGCACCGACAAGTAAGCCTTAATCTAGGCTTAACTGTAGGTAAACGTGGTTGTACAGAGTGTACAACCACTTTAATGGCTTTCAAGGCCTCACATAGAACAATGACAGTACATATCGGGTAACATAAATGTGATATGGTAGATTCATTTTAGCTCACCGGTGTCAAACATTTTGAATAGCTAACAGTAACAGCTAGAAAAATATGTAAGAGGAGTAGGGGCAAGTAAATACTTAATCTCCTTGAGGTTTGTGCCCAACCCACTCCGGCCGAGCCCCCTGGTCACCTCACTGGGTTCATGATGTGGGGAAGTCCGGCCAAACCAGTTAGACATCAACCTCGTTATCCAGATGCTGGACCTCGTTCAGACTGGGTCTCAGGAAGATTGTGTAAGACACGACTCTGCAACCTGGGTAAATCTAGTTTTCAATTAGATAATCCCAAGAACTTAAAATTGGAATTTAATTGCTACCCGTTAGTCTTCATGCCGGGAAAGAGTTACCCAATGGAAGACTTTGAAGTTTGACTCTTTCCCTTCATTTTGTTGGTGATTTTAGAAGACAGGTGGAAAGGTGAGTTAGAGTCAAGGATAGTCTGGAAGCATTCCCGAAGAAGAGAAAGTAGAAGAGAGTTTAGGGGAGTTTTCCTTAGAGGGGATTGTCCGCCCGACATGTCTGCTGGTTAGTGTGCCTTATATAGTGTGGGGCGTGTACTAAATCCCTGAGCCATAATTGGCCAAAGCCACCCAGGCTTTGGCCAATTATGGCTCTTCGTTTTTTGTGTGCTGTGATTGGCTTAGCATGCAGGACATACAGCATGCTTGGGCAATCATCAGCGCGCAAAGCTGCAGTGAATTATGGGCCATTTTGCGTCACTCAAATTTGGTGCGAACGACCGCTTTTGTTCGAATTTCATTGAACGTACGAACAGACAATGTTCAAGTCGAACATACGTTCGTATCAAACGCGAAGCTCATCCCTACTAGCAACAGGTGTCCATCTTCACCCTTCTTCCTTCCGGGGTCAAAAACTCCAGCTCTGTGACTAGCTTTGTGTGATTTCACTCCTGCGCAAATGCGCCTCCTATATGAGGAATAACTTTACGCCGGACGTAATCCTTACGCAAATCGCTTAAAACATGCGTCGGGCGCAAGTACGTTCGTTAATTGGCGTATCTTACTTATTTGCATATTTAAAATGGGTCATATCAGCAATAAAGAAAAAAACAAAAGTTTATTTAACCACTTCAGCTCTGGAAGGTTTCACCCCCTTCATGGCAAGGCCATCTTTAACTATTTATCACTGCACTATTTTAACTGGTAATTGAGCAGCCATGTAATGCTGTGCCTAAACAAAATTTATATAATTTTTTTCACAGAAATAGAGCATTCTTTTGATGGTATTTGATCACCTCTGAGTTTTTTATTTTTTATTATATAAATGAAAAAAGGCAGAAAAAAATGAACCATCTGCTATGAAATACATCCAATAACAAAAATTTAATTTTTTCATAAATTTGGGCTAAAATGTATCCCGCTACATGGCTTTGGTAAAAAAAAAATCTCAGTAAGTGTTTATTGATTAGTTTGAGTGGAAGTTATAGCGTCTAAAACTATGGTATATCTATTGGATTTTTTTCTGTTATGCAACTAATAGCGGTGATCAGTGGCCAGAAATCTGACACTAACTGACGATGAGAGGGGGGGCTGACTAACTGCCACTGACATCACCAGTGAAACTAATACAGTGCTAATACCATACACTGTCACTGTACTAATCACACTGGTTGGGACGGGGTTCACCTCTAAGGTGATCAAAGGGTTAACTGTGTGCTTAATGTGTATAATGTGTACAGATTTTTACAAAATATTTCTTTGTTTCTTATCCTTGCTTTGAAGGAATGGGAAGCAGAGAAATCATCAACACAGAGCTCTGGGCTGTGATTGGACACAGCTGATCAGCACGTCCCCACCATGAATCATTGGTCGGGATCTGCTGATAGACTCCCACTGTGTACAATCACAGTGGGTGTCGGCGGGGGCGCACACCATAAACCCAGTAGGTCAACTTGCCTGCACAGGCCACCCATCTGCAGTAAATTGCGAGTGGTCCAAAAGTGGTTAAAGCCAATCTTTGTTTTTAGTTTTGTTTTGGATATATTAGGCAAAGGTTAAACACCTGTAATTTTTTTGTTTCCTTCACCAATTAGGGGATTCTTCTTCACTGCCTGTCCAACAGACACAACATGAAGTGAGAGAAAACCCCATTTTAGAGCTTAGTTTACGCTGTCATTGTCACACCTCTGAAAAGTGATTCATGCTGGATCGCTTTTCAGAGGCACTTTACAGACAGGTAGGAGGCAATATGACTGATTTAACCTTGAAGGGCTGCAGCATTACATGTGGTTGCAAGGTGATTTACTTGAATGAGTTGCGATTGGTGTCATTCGCAACCTGTGGTTAGGGTTGAGCCGAACACCCCCCCCGTTCGGTTCGCACCAGAACCTTCGAACGGACCGACCATTCACGCGTGAATATTTAGAACCCCATTGACGTCTGTGCGACTCGAACGTTCAAATTCAAAAGTGCTCATTTTAAAGCCTAATATGCAAGTTATTGTCGTAAAACCTCTTTGAGAACCCGGGTCTTGCCCCAGGGAACATGTATCAATGGAAAAAAAGTTTTAAAAACGGTCATATTTCTGGAGCGGTGATTTTAATGATGCGTAAATAAAAAATTAAAAATAAATTAAAAAGTCCTTTAAATATTGTACCTGCTGGGTGTCTATAGTATGCCTGTGAAAATGTCTTTGAGAACCTAGGTCTTGCCCCAGGGAGCATGTAACAATGGAAAAAAAGTTTTTAAAACGGTTGTTATTTCTGGAGAAGTGATTTTAATGGTGCTTAAATAATAATAAAAAAAAATCCTTTAAATATTGTACCTGCTGGGTGTCTATAGTATGCCTGTAAAAACGTCTTTGAGAACCCGGGTCTTGCCCCAGGGAATATGTATCAATGGAAAAAAAGTTTTAAAAACTGAAGTTTTTTTCTGGAGAAGTGATTTTAATGATGCTTAAATAAAAAAAATAAAAATGAAAAATTCCTTTAACCACTTCACGACCGCTGCATGTACATATACCTTGGCAGAATGGCATGTATAGGCAGATGGACTTACCTGTACGTCCCTGCATAGACGTGGGTCGGGGGTCCGAGCGCGACTAGGGTTGCCACCTCATCCCTTTAAAACAGAACACATATGAATTACACAGGTTCTGAGGCTCAGGCTAATGCAGATTAGGCACCGAGTGAGTTTAATTACCACCATAATCAGCCACAGAACCTGTGTAATTCATATGTGTTCTGTTTTAAAGGGATGAGGTGGCAACCCTAATCGCGACCCCCCCCCCGGTACATGCGGTGGTCGGTAATTCCGTGGGAGCTATCCGGGATGAGGGGGCGGCTGTTTGTTTTTGTCCGCCCCCCTCGCGATTGCTCCCAGCGAATTCACTCCCCCCTGCTCTGCACTTCCTCTGCCTGTGTAATGTAAACACTGGCAGAGGAAGTGATGTCACCTCTCCTCTCGGCGGTATTTTCAATCTGGCGAGAGGAGAGAAGACATCACAAGTAAGTCGCACCAACAATACACTGACACCACGCACACTTAACCCTTTTAGATCACCCCCCCCAGCCCCCTGTCACAGTGTCACTAATAGCAGTGATCATATATTTACTGATCACTGCATTTAGTGTCAGTGTGACAGTTAGTGTGACAGGCGGTTAGTGTTAGGTCCAGGGTAGCCCCCGTACCCCCCCTAATAAAGGTTTAACCCCTTGATCACCTCCCTAGTTAACCCTTTTACCCCCTATTGCCAGTGTCACTAAGCGATCGGTTTTCTGATCACTGTATTAGCGTCACTATTGCCATTGTCACTTTTTTACTAAAGACATGTGGCTGAATATATTTTGGCCTAAATGTTTGACTAAAATTTAGTTTATTCGATTTTTCTTATAACAAAAAGTAGAAAACATCATTTTTTTTCAAAAATTTCGTTTTTTTTTTTCGTTTATATCGCAAAAAATAAAAATCACAGAGACAATCAAATACCATCAAAAGAAAGCTCTATTTGTGGGAAGAAAAGGACGCAAATTTTGTTTGGGAGCCACGTCGCACGACCGCGCAATTGTCTGTTAAAGCGACGCAGTGCCGAATTGTAAGAACATCTTTGGGCATTTAGCAGCATATTGGTCCGGGGCTTTAGGCCTCGTACACACGAGCGGACAGATTTGTTCAAATCTGTCCGTCCGACAGATTTGAACAAATCTGTCTGCTGGGATTTTGGTTTGCTCGCGTGTACACACAAGCAAACCAAAATCCCCGCCAGCAGACGGCGCGCTGACGTGTCGGTGACGTTGACGCCGCCACGTCACCGCACCAGGAAGTAAAACACTTCCGCGCATGCGCCGAATCCATTCGGCGGCGGTGCGGCGGCGGTGCGGCGGCGGTGCGGGACGACATGTCTGCTGGTAAGTGTAGTAACCAGCAGACATGTCGGGCGGACAGATTCCCACCCGATAGATTTCAAAGCATGCTTTGAAATCTGTCGGGTGGACAAATCTGTCTGCTCGGCCGTACACACGATCGAATCTGTCTGCTGAAACGGTCCAGCGGACCGTTTCCAGCGGACAGATTTGATTGTGTGTATGAGGCCTAAGTGATTAAATATCGTACCTGCTGGGTGTCTATAGTATGCCTGTGAAGTGTCACGTGTTTATAACTGTCCCGGCACAAAATGAGATTACTATAAGAAGAAAGTAATTTAAAACTGCTTGCAGCTTTAATGTAATGTCTGGTCCTTGCAATATGGATGAAAATCATTGAGAAAAATAGCACAGACACAGACAGTACACACACCACGTAGCTCTAGGTGCACACTGCAGAGGACACAGGCAGTACACACTACGTAGATTTAGGTGCAATCTGCAGAGGACACGGGCAGTACACACCACATAGCTTTAAGTGCAAACTACAGAGGACAAAGGCAGTACACACACCACGTAGCTTTATGTTGCACACTGCAGAGGACACAGGCAATACACCACGTGAAAATACTGCAGCTAGCACAATCACCTGCCTGCCAGTAAATTAGGAAGAGCTGATCTAGCTAAACTATACAGTGTATAAATATATATACAACACCTGGGATGCATATATATCCTCTACACACTGTAACTTTAACTGACTAGCCTGCCTGCTATATCTACCTACTAAAAATGACACCCTCTCTCTCTGTCTTCTCTCTTTTAACCACCGCAACACACTACACAAGGCCGACCTGCAGGCGGCCTTTTATAGTGTGGGGCGTGTACTAAACCCCCTAAGCCATAATTGGCCAAAGCCACCCTGGCTTTGGCCAATTATGGCTCTCTGTTTTTTTACAAGCTGTGATTGGCCAAGCATGCAGGTCATAGTGCATGCTTGGCCAATCATCAGCCAGCAATGCACTGCGATGCCGCAATGAATTATGGGCCGTGAAACGCAACTTGAATTTTGCGCGAACGGCCCAAAACATTCGTAATTCGACGAACGATCGTACATACGATGTTCAAGTCGAACATGAGTTTGACTTGAATACAAAGCTCATCCCTACCTGTGGTATAATTTTTCTCACTTTCAGTCCCAATTACAATGGTATGCATGAAAAAAGAGAGGGTTAGTATTCAATGTAGACACAGACTAGCTACAATAATAAACAATAATGAAAACTATAGCTACAGTACCCACAGACACATCAGACTTTTAAACAGTCTTTCATGCTAATTACCTCAATAAGCAGTAGAGATCCTATTTACTGAAAAAATGAATTTGTTTAGAAAAACCTACCTGCCAATGATAATAGCAAAAAGACACTTCACAATAAAAAAAATTAAAAAAAGTGCATATATATTGTGTATTTTTTTTACGTTTTAATTGCTATCTGTGATCCCAATAGAGATGCATTATATTTCTGTCTGTATGCCTGTTGGGATGACTCTCTTAGACACCTTTCACACTTGTACCACTTCAAAGTCGTGCGATTTTACCGCAATTTCGTGGGGCGCGATTTTGCTGCAATTCGTCAAAATCAGATGAAAGTAGTGCAAGGACTACTTTGAAGTAGGCACAACTTAAAGTTGTGCCAGAATGAATGGTGTTCATTGAAAATTATGGGGAATGACTTGTCATACGATTTTGCAGTACAAAATTGTGAGACAAGTCGTATAAGTGTGAAAGGGGACTTACTGACCCAGTGACCTCACAAAATCACCGAAAACCTCCTCAATAGGTAGACAGAGAGCAGTTAAAAGACTGACAGTGGTTCAAACCCACTACATAACAAAAAACAGTCATAGCTCATTTGATGCAAAACAGGTGCAAAATTGTATATCTGCTGGTCAGTTGTATTGGGTACATTCAACCTTCTACAATATCTTTTTCTTATTTCAATATATGTTTTACATTTTTTAGACCACAGTTTTTAATGTTCATGTGTAGACTAACTGTGACAAAATAAAACAAAAATGTTAATTGTAAAAACAAAGATTCATTTCTGTAACAAAAAATAAATAAAAATGGGTACAAGAAAAAGGATCTATAAAAGGTTGATTCTCCTAATCCCCTAGATAAAAAAAAAAAAAAAAGAGGGTAAAAAAAAAAAAAAATTGTGGTATGGATGAAATCTGAATATTGCAATGCTTTGTCTTCCTTAACCCTATCTCTGTCAGGGACATATTAAAGTAAGACAAAAAATGTATTTTGTACACTTCTTTTCCGTGTGATTTTGTAACTAGGAGTTGTTCTGATTGGTTGTGATTGGTATTTCTAAAATGGAGGTTGTTGGTAACTGGCCAACTTCAGCATAGGAAGAATGGGTAGAGATATGAACCTTGGGGCCATAGTTTTACTTCCTATGATTCTTGTGGAGTTAAAAATGTCTTATTCAAATATGAAAAGCAAAAATATACAGTATGCTTGTTTATGTCTTTATTTATATTATCTATTTATTCCTCTGTTGCATTGTCATCTTAAATCTTGGTGTAAAGTCTGCAAATCCTGGGAAAGAGGAAAGACTAAAATAACAAAGACCAATAAAGTTTATTGAGTGTATCAGAAAGATGGAGAGAGAAGGAAGCAGACAGCGGGAGCCAAAGAGACACTTTCCTCTGAAATCATAAACTTGTACAAGTGTAGCCTTTATTGTGAAATATACAGTTGGGAAATGTGCTGTAAAACCCTGACAAGGTTACAATGAAGGCAAACATAAAGCACTTTATTAGGCAAGTCATAGTCATTAATGATCCTAATGGCAATACTAATGTACAGTATATACTGTATATTGTACTTTGGATTCTAAGAAACAAGGTGTGCTATCAATTCAAATTTCTGATAGTAACAATAAAATATCTAACATATATATATATATATATATATATATATATATATATATATATATATATATATATATCAGTTCATTAGTAGTTGTTCCATATGCCCAATCATTATTGAAAAAAACTAACATATTGTCATGGAATAACAGAACTATAAAGTTAGTCATTTAAAAAATCAAGTCAGTGAGTTTGTACCCCATGATGATTTTAATGTTTGAAGAGTATCTCAGCAATCTCAGTACACAGTACACAGAGGTGAAATTGTTTTTGTGTGTGGTTGTGCCTAAAACATAACAACAAGTGCATGATGGTCATGTTAAAGGATTTAAAGTTAATGTACAGTTGTACCTTGGATTATGAGCATAATTTGTTCCAGAAGAATGCTTGTAATCCAAAGCACTCGTATATCAAAGCAAGTTTCCCCATAGCAGTCAATGGAAACTCAGATAATTTGTTTCACAGTGACTGCTATTGTATGCAGTACTGCATGTGGCCAAAGGTGGGGGGGGGGTGCCGGAGACATTCAGAAACACCTGGAGACCGATCGCAGCAGCTCGGATGCCCTCGGAGACACTCAGGAACAGAGTGTTTCCGAGTGTCTCCACGCAGCTCCGCATGCATCCGAGTGGCTTCAAATGTCTCCGCCACCTGAACCTCTAGCTAAATGTGGTTCTGCACATCCCATTAGGTGGAATTCTGCCAGTCATGCAAAACAATGCTCACAAACCGAGTCAGGATTTAAAAAAAATAATAGCTCGTATTGTGAAGCGCTCGTAAACCGCATTACTCGCAATCCAAGGTATTACTATAAATACAAAATTTGTTTGTGATTTTATTTCAAAAATACAATGAAAGTCCATGTCCAACTGGGGAGAATTCCTGTAACACCACAGCAAGTGAAAGGAAATCTCTACAATGTGAGGGAAAATCACCTCTTAGACAGTTGCAACCAGAACAGATATTCTCATTAAAAGATTTACCTCATGTTCCGGTGACAACTCAAAAATGTTGGCTTTCTCATTACTTGTCTAGGTGACATTGGTTACCAGCATAGACAGACAGAGAGGAAAAATCTATCTAGTGGGCGACATCAATGGCATTGACAACAAAACTTGTCAAGGTTTCTAATCCTTTTCTTCTCGATCCCCTTAAAAAAAGTTTGGGCTATAGACATTAACATAAAAAAATAACTTCTTCTTGAAGTCAATCAGTTTAGAAGCATGGGGATTTCCCTGATACAGACCTTGATTAGCAATCATGGAACTTTTCTTTTGCAGTAGTACTTTACTGTCTCAAAAAGATTATGCTTTATCACAAGATTACATCAAGGAACAAGTAAGGGCCAGTTTACTAATTTTCCTACAGTAAAATGAATAAATTGTATTACATGAAAATACATTTTAAATTCCTTTTTAATACAATGACATACAGCATCTGTGGACATTTATAAGCATTACACAGTCCCATTTAGTTCAATTTATATTCAATGCATTTAAACACATCAATCATACAGTTTTGTGCATTTTATAACATCTGTATCATGTAATATCCATGTTCTAAATGCTTCTTTATCGCATATATAATGTATAAAATAATGCACAAAAATTTTCATAAATACATATAACAAATAGCAAAAATATGCATTACTGCAAGTGCATAGGTGTAAAAAGTCCTATAAGAAACAATGCAACAAATCAGACTGTTCTGTGTAACTTTGTCAATGCAATAGCTAAATATGAACTTTACACAAAAAATATTTTAATTACTGCAAAAATCAAAAGGAGTAGTTCAATGAGTACTTTGATACTTCCTGCTACCACCTTTATCAAATATCAAAAGTGAGTTTCTGATTTTAAAATGCCTAGACAGTTTTTCAATATCAGGTCCCCAACCTACTTTAAATCTACCTTTGAGAGGACAGTGGCAGAAAGCAGAGATCAGGAAGTCAGGGACATAGAGCTGAGAGAAGGAAGTCAGGGACAGAGAGATGAGAGCAGGAAGTCAGGGACAGAGAGCTGAGAGCAGGAAGTCAGGGACAGAGAGCAGAGAGCTGAGAGCAAGAAGTCAGGGACACAGAGCTGAGAGCAGGAACTCATGGACACAGAGCTGAGAGCAGGAAATCATGGAAACAGAGCTGAGAACAGGAAGTCAGGGACGAGAGATGAGAGCAGGAAGTCAAGGACACAGAGCTGAGAGCAGGAAGTGAGGGACAGAGAGCAGGAAGTGAGGGACAGAGAGCAGGAAGTGAGGGATAGAGAGATGAGAACAGGAAGTCAGGAACACAGAGCTGAGAGCAGGAAGTCAGGGACAGAGAGCTGAGAGCAGGAAGTTAGGGACAGAGAGCTGAGAACAGGAAGTCAGGGACAGAGAGCTGAGAGCAGGAAGTCTTGGACAGAGAGCTGAGAGTAAGGACATCATGGACAGAGAGCTGAGAGCAGGAAGTCAGGGACAGCATTCTAGTCTGCATCTACCCAAGGTAATACTTAAAATCTGGCCTGTTGGTGGGTCCCGAGGACAGGAGTTGAATACCACTGGTTTAGAATAAAAATAGAAATAGAAAAAGTAGCATCTGAAATGTATGGGTACTCTAAGATAATGCTACAACAACATCTAAAGTTGACACTGATAGGTTAAATCACTTGCTGGTCTTCTAGTACAGTAGTTTGCGTTTGCTCCAACTTGAAGGACATTAGTAGAAGAGGCAGTGGGTTTTTTAATAGTTTGCTTATTCAAAGTAAAATAACTCTACCAATGGGTCGCAACACCATCTTTTGACTTTAAAATCGACTGTTAAGAGAAGGAAGCAGGAGAAATTTTGAGGAGGGTGTCTTGCTAATGAAGTCCCTGAGAAATATGAGAAACCAGCATGAGATGTGGCTTGAAGTCAAGCAACGGCAAGCTGAAATTTTGGCTCTGAGTGAAGCTGGCATTCAAATAATCAGAATTACATTATAACCCAGAACTGGTATATATTTCATTGTGTTATATGTATGTATTTCAGTTACTATCTTGTTTTATTTTTAATCAATGGCATTAATATTTGTTCCACAACAATCTGTAATATCTATCATATAGATACATGCTTGATTGGTACTCATATTCTTTCCGATATGTATTAATTTTACACCTTTAACATATGTTATAAAATTAACTAAAACATGATTTGTTCAATATGTAACTCTAGAAACCTGGGAAAGGCTGTCCTTTCAAGTTGACAAGCAGAAAAGTAATGACATAATAGCCTGAAGTGTATTGCTTTGCTTGGACTCCATGATGAATCGCATATATGTAACAGACATGTCTATCCCTCAAGGTAACATTTTGATTCTGGTTCCAGATGGCTAATGTGCTATCAAATGTAGTGCTGCTTGTTATGCATGTATTGTGAACTGTAGCATGCATCATACATTTTATTTTTTTTAGTTACAGGCTATTCAAATCGATTCTGAAAATGAAGAGAAATAAAAGGATTGTTAAAGAAGAACTGATATATTTAATTTGAAGAAGAAGGTTTGACACCTTAGAAAATATAAGGGTTAATTTACTAGAAGAGTAGGTGTTTGTTTACCAGTGTGAATGTTAGTAAATAAGTTAAACCTCTGTTGACATTTGATTAATCAATCACATCTTAAGCCTCATACACACGATCGGATTTTTTCATCAGATAACCGATGAAGCTGGCTTTAATCAGTCTTGCCTACACACCATCAGCCAAAAATCCGACCGTGTCAATACCCTGTGATCTAAAACACTACAACGTGCTGAGATAAAATAAGTTCAATGCTTCCGAGCATGCGTCCACTTGATTCTGATCATGCGTGGATTTTTGACCAATGGCATTCCACACAGACGATCATTTTTTTCTATCATTGTTTTATCCATAGGAAAAATGTAAAATATGTCCTATTTTTTTTTTCACCAATGGGAAAACAAAGTGATGGGGCCCACACATGATTGGTTTGTCTGATGAAAACAGTCCATCGGTCTCTAACAAACTAATCGCGTGTACAGGGCTTAAGGGTTATAAAAACAGGCTCTTGATTGGTGGTTGATGTAAACGCAGTTTTTGCAATATTTTCCAAGCCAAGTAACCATTCAATTTAATGAATGAATAGTCTAAACCACTTTAAGGAATAAACACCTACAATATAACTACTCCTGAGGTTAGGGGGTAGTTGTCTGTTTTATAACTGCATTTATGACAAGTGAGGTAGTGGTGGATTTCTGATTTACTAAAGATAGAGGCAATGTGAGTCTGTTTTCTATTCAAACATCAAATAATGGACAAGAGAAGCAAATTATTTTCTTAATTTCTCTGCATATGATTTTAATGTTTATGTTCTCAATACTCCCTGACACTTACC
This sequence comes from Rana kukunoris, assembly GCA_029574335.1. Lineage (NCBI taxonomy): Eukaryota > Metazoa > Chordata > Amphibia > Anura > Ranidae > Rana > Rana kukunoris. The sequence goes on along the minus strand of CM056052.1, from coordinate 154,166,265 downwards.
TTCACTTCACAATAGCTTTAAAAAATTAGGCCCATTATAGTTGCACAATCCAAGGCTTTTACAATTTTTGACTAAAAAATATTTTTTGGTTGTTGTTCTGGATAGAACTTGAAAGGGTTACAATCCCTCCCTGTGTCCCCAATGGGGGAGCTTTGTCTGAATTTCCTGCCCCAAGGAACAGCAGGAAATTAGAGAAGTCATAAGAGAGAAGCAAGGTACATACATTCTAACAAACAAATTACCTTATTGGAATAATACCCCTTTATTACTATTCCAGTAGCAATTTAAAATTTTACATTTTCAGCCCCAATGACAGTGGTCACCCAGACAAACAAAGAATGTGTATCTCCCCAGCAGGGACACCTGATAGCTTTAATGCACTGCATGGTTTTTGAAATGTGGCTAGCAGGCTGAAAAAATCCATTAATGGGGGATTTTTGATAAGCTATACTATAAAGGTGGATTCATAGCAGTCATAGCAGTGTCAGTGTATCACAAAGCTGCTGTAGCGAGAAGATAGGGAAAGCTCAAGGGAGAGATTAATATAAGTTAAGAATAAAGAGAATTGTCCATTTACCCACCATGTTTAAATGCAGCTACAGACCCCTTTAACTCCTTTCCCACAACTCCCTAGGTTCCTGGACATGCCCAGGGAATGCACATTCCTTAGATTTCTTCCCTCAGCAGCTCAAAGTTACACCTGATGAGGAAGAAATAGCTGGGCAAGTAATAGTGGAGCCTTCTGACAGTGGGGAGCGAGCAGCCTGCACTGTTAGAACTGGTATAGAGGCGATTAAGTTTGCATGTGCCACGCTACAGTATATAAGTTATCATTCATTCATTCATTCAGCCAGGCAGGAAGCCTAATAACATATGTATAAAAATGGGCATAGAGTCCAAGGAAATTCATTAATGAGAAACAACCGGTATTGCAAAAATATAAAGGCTTTATTGAAAAATCACACAAAAATTATATTTATAATAACTGCACCTCCACCATATAATCAATTAACCACTTCAGCCTCTGAAGAATTGGCTGACCAATGACCGGTCCATTTCTTGCAATTCTCCACTGTCGCTTTAACTGACAATTGCAGGGTCGTGCGATGCTTTACCCAAACAAAATTGACAACCTTTTTTCCCACAAATAGAGCTTTATTTTGGTGGTATTTAATCACCTCTGCAGGTTTTAATTTTTTGCGCTATAAACAAAAAAAAAAGAGCGTCAATTTTGAAGAAAACACTATCTTTTAATTTTGCTATAATAAATATCCTGCATTTTTTTTTAAAAAAAACATTTTTTTTCTCAGATTAGATCGATACTTATTCTTCTACATATTTTTGGTAAAAAAAATCGCAATAAGCGTATATTGATTATTTTGCGCAAAAGTTATAGGCCCAGATTCACGTACATCGGCGCATTATCGATCCGGCGTAGCGCACCGCGATTACGTTAGACGTGCGCAATCTAGCCGCGTAATCCCGGGATTCACGTAGCTTTTGCGCAAGAAATTGCGCAAGCGTAAGGTTTTTTCCTGAGGCGTAAGGAGGAGTAATACAAAATTGGGGGGGACGTGGGCGTGTTACATTGAAATGAGCGTGACCCCATGCAAATGAAGGGCCGGCGACTCGCGCATTTAAGGAAACCATGTCAGTCCGTTGTGCGCAATGGCGGCGCAATCAGTGAAATTGGAAATGGACTAGGGCAACTTTATGAACTACGCAGACAGCATAAATAGACACACACAAATGCACTTCTTTGCAAAAATACATCCTTTGATCCCTCCCTATACAGCAACAGATATGCGTTTTGCGGATTTTTGTCACATTTTGTTTAAATTATATTTTTGCTGGATTTTTTATTTTAAAATATATTTTTGCTGGGCATTTTTTATTTAAATTAAATTTTTGCTTTTTTTATTTAAATTATATTTTTGACACTATTTTGGGATGATTTTGGAATGTGGGGGTGTGATATTCCAAAAGGGGTTGTCATTTGTGATGGTGTACAGTGTGACTCAGTGCATACTGGTGCCAATCCAAATGACACATGTGGTGTGCATGCATATTCTGTGTAAATGACTCAAAGATGCATAATGCATGGTGATGAGGGGTTGCAAAGTCACTGAGGGGGCGATGACTTGTGAGGGGTACGTTGCTTTGCCTGCAGCTGTCCCAGTGTTCAATTCTGATTGTATATGTAGCCATGGGTGTCAACCTATATTCAGTGTGAGCCCATCGTGCCAAAGATGTCTAGTGGTTAAAAGTGAAAGAGGGGCAACACGTTGTCAATCCTTCTTTGTTTCATCTAAAGGACACGGGTAGCTACCACAAGCAACTCCTCATCCTTTACCCTTTTTTTCACACTAGCATACTAGCGCATATAAATGCGTTTTTTTGTGATCTATGCATATTTGGCAACAAGAGCGCAGATCACACGCCGGACCAAAAAACGTAGGGTAAGTTTTGTGAATCGCGTCCACAGCACCCACATTTTAGAAGCAGCCAGGCTTCGCTCAATAAGTGTCTGCAAGGATCATTTTTTTATGTAATGGTATCATCTGCAACTGGTCAATCACTATTTTGTGCAGCCGGAATAGTGAAATACTCTGGCAAGTTATGGGGGGCAACAAGGATTCTGAAACACATGTGAGCTATTGCAGTCAAAGGACCGGAATCTTGCATACTAATATAAATGTCATGGGCAAAAATCATAGACCGGTACTGATTGTTTATTACTGGGGTAGAAAGTGTATAGGTAGAGCAATTCCCTGGGGTGGAGATAAGCCACTAGGGCTATAGGTACTTGTGTGTGGTAAAGAATATATTGTATTATGATATTGTCCCATGCACAGGTAATAGCGGGGGGGGGGGGATTGTCCCACTCACTGCACATCCAACACCACAAATTGCAGCCTCCATGTACACTGTCCTGCTTAAGCCATGGCCCGTGTGCAGCGGGAATAAACTGCATAAGAGAATGCCAGTGGGGAAAGGGAGGGATTTCTAAAGGTTTAAACATAGCAGGGTGTAGATAGCTTCAATGTAGCTCACCACTCCCCAAAGTTCCCAGGCTAGTCCTGCGGATGCCAAGCTATCCTTCTGTCTTCATAGGCGTAAGGGTCCCGCTCTCTGTACAACAAGTGCCGCATGCTGCAATCTCTGCACGTTCCATCTTGCTGCTTTTGCAAGCTGTGGTTAGTTCCAAGGGAAAAGACAAGTGCTCGTGGGAGACAATCTGTGCCAGGGAATCACAGACGTGATGACGTCATGCTGAAGCATTTCACTCTTCATGCAAGCTTCTTCAGAGCGAGGAAGCCTAATAACATGCAGCTTCTCCAGAAGACCTAGCTACTATATGGAACACCTCTCTAATTGCTACCAGAGCACTCTAGTTTCAGTAGAGTGGCTTCCCTGTGCCCTTAGGCCCTGGATCATGCCAGCTGTTCACCTTTGTTATCAGATCTACCCTAGACTTCACTGAAAAGAGTGCAATTCATAATGATAAGTGCAAGTCACTTTTTGGAGTGACTTGCACTTATCATTATGAATTGCACTCTTTTAAGTGAAGTAGCTTGTCTGTTTTTGTAGAGTTTTATACAGACCGTGCTAAACAGTGACATGTTACCCTAACTGAGCCACAGTGACATGGTTGTAAAGAGTCCATGTTTGTGCAATTGTATTAATCTGTTTTGTATTATACTGCAGCGTATGCATGCTCTTGACATTCTGACTGTATGTTGCATTATTGATTCCAACTTTGCACCTGTTTATCAAACTTCATGTTATAGTTGTTATACAGTAGTTACTCCCTGTCTGATCATTCTGTTACAAGAAAATGTTTTTAATGCTAACTCTTTTGCCAGTCCCCTTGCTGCCTTCTTTTTCTGTGCTTATTATCAAGGCTTTTTGTCTTTAATTTTAGCTTTTAGTTGATTTGATGGCAGCAGTTAGTTTAAGTTGCTGTTGCTTCCATAGTAATCTGAGGATAATTTATGGTTTTCACTCCTTTTAGGCATATGTTTTTTTTATTTTATGTTGATCTTTATTTTAAGTTTAGGATGCTCTTGTTACTAATCAAAAAAAAAGGATTAAAACTCATATGTTCTCTTTTATTCTTCAGCAAGATGCACAAACGTTAGGTATATGACAAACCGTGCATAGTAGAGTCAATTCTTCATGAGAGTTTGATAGAAACCAATCTGTGGCAGGACAGTTTTGCATCAGTGAGAATAAGGACAGCCACAATGAACCATTGGCTAATTTCTAGCCGCATGTCAAAACAGACCTAGTACCTCTTGATGAAAAACATATGTTGCTACTATAACTATCTGATTCACTATTTACTTTAGTGAATCAGAGTGCCAACCTAATTGTAAAAAGAAAAAAAAAATGAATTCACGGCCTAATATGTGCTGCTAGAGACTGCAATTGTCCTTAAAAAAATGTAATAATTCCATAACACCATGTTCAGCTTCAAAGTGATGGTAAGCCCTTGATTTTTTGTGTTTTTGTTTTAAAACAACACACATGTTATACTTATCTGCTCTGTGTAATGATTTTGCACAGAGCAGTCCTGCTTGCTATGGGAGCACTCATGCGGGCTGCCTCTCAAGCTGGCCATTGACACACAGGCCCTGCTCTCGCTTCCCTCTCCACTGGCTGTGAATGACAGCAGTTGGTGCCAGTGAGGAGTGAGAGATTGTGCACATTGCTGGATCAAGATAGGGCTCAGGTAAGTGTAAGGGGGGGTTGCATTAAAAAGGTTTTTGACCTTAATGCAGAGAATGCATAAGGTAAAAAACCTGCAGCCTCTACAATCACTTTAAGGATTTGTGTATTTTTAAGTCTCGGAAGGATTTGCCCCCTTAATGACGTGGCCATTTTTTGCAATACGGCACGGCATCGCTTTAACTGACAATTGTGCAGTCATGCGACTTTCCACCCAAACAAAATTGATGTCCTTTTCTTCCCACAAATAGAGCTTTATTTTGGTGGTATTGAATCTCCTCTGCAGTATTTATTTTTTGTGCTATAAACAGGGATCTCCAAACTATGGCCCTCCAGCTGCTGTGGAACTACACTTCCCATGAGCATTGTAAAACTTGACATTCGTAAATGACTAGGCATGATGGGAATTGTAGTTCCTGAAACCTGGAGGGCCATAGTTTGGAGACTCCTGCTATAAACAAACAAAGAGCGTAAATATAAATATATATATATATTTTTTTTTTTTTTTACTTTTTGCTATAATATATATCCCCCCAAAAAATTACATATTTTTGATAAAAAAATTAAAATAAAATCGGAATAGGCACATATTGATTGGTTTGTACAATAGTTATAGCATCTACAAAATAGGGGATATATTTAAGGCTTTTTTTTTTACTAGTAATGGCAGCAAGCTGTGATTTCTTTGTGGGACTGTGACATTGTGGAAGACAGATCGGACACTTTTAAAACCTATTGGGACCATTGACATTTATATAGCAATCAGTACTATAAATAGCCACTGATTACTGTGTAAATGTCACTGGTAGGAAAGGGGTTAACACTAGGGGGTAAAATGTGTTCCCTAGATGCGTTCTAACTGTAGGGGGGATGGGCCGCCAGGGACATGAGATCACTGTTCCCGATCACTGAGAACAGTAGATCCCTGTCATGTCACCTGTCAGAATGGGGAATCAAACTTGCACCCGAAGTGTGTTAGAAAAAAGTCCATAGAGTAAGGTCAGACAAAGGACACCTCCACCTCTTAAAGAAATGCCTGCTTACCGACTTCCAATGATCTTAACAAAAAGATCAAAATCGCATGTAACTCTGTGTCTCTATGGCTGGCTTGCTCCTACTAGTCCTCAGATGTTCAACTCTGTTTGTAATGAACCGTACACCAATATGTCGAATCCCGGAGTTGGGAGGAAATAGAAAGCCACAATAGTGAAGTACCGTAAATAAAATCAAGTTTATTAAAAAAAGGGATACACTCACATGGTATATGTAAACAATTAGCGTCTTGTAATGTAGCCGGCCGGCTCTCACATACGCTCGTCCTTCCGGATAGTCGTTAGCGGTGACGTCAGCACGCCGCTCCTCCCTACGCCGTTTCGTCACAGATGACGTCTTCCAGGGGCAGTTTTAATAAACTTGATTTTGCAGAAAATAGCAGCATATCTGCATTTTTTTTGCAATGTACTGCAACCCTCTTGAAGGCACTTGCATGCAGTGTTGCAGTGTAGTAGTGTAAACAGAGCACATAGAAAACATTTGTTTAAATGAATTATTGAATAATGAATAAGTTAGGAGTAGACATGCCTCAGAGGTAACCCCGTCTCCTTAATGGTACAGCAACATGACCAATATGATTCAAGGCATTTAAAGTCTCCTTGTGTGTATGAATCAAATTCTAACAAAGCAAAAAAAGCTAGCCATTTGGATCAATTTATAAATTGCAAAGAGCAGGTGCACATAGTAGATTTAGCAATAGAGTGACTGTGACGGGAGGGCCCGTGGAAACCCAGAATCCCTTGGAAAGTATGGGATACCCTTGTTTCAGCTCCCCATGTACCTCTTATGTCTAAGTCACCTTGTGATATCTTGATGCTTAAAATGTGACAGAAATATTTATCCATATCCATTTATCCATAATATCTCTCAGGATATATGTAAAGACTATTCTTGGTTTGTTTGATTCTGAACTCAACATGTTAATTGAAAGAGCTGATCACATTGGCCTATGTACAATGTAGCAGATGGGCCGACTCCTAGTGGAGCTCCTGCTATTGTGAGAATATGTCCTGTGTTTAAACTTATGATAATGTATCATCTACTGTGTGAAGCTTGTGACAACAAGTCTGACCTGTGGTGAAATCCTGATTTATCATAACAATGACCAGGCTGCTTAAAGGAATTAGTTAATTAGCTAATGTTAATTAGGTCTGGTCACAGGTGTATTTCCAGAGTAATATGAGCAGGAGGTGTGCACCTCCTCTTTTTACTGTATATAAGACTTGTATTCCTTTTAATAAAGGATGATTCCTGCTTGACCTTTAACACAGAGCCTTGTCTCGTAATTGTGGCAGAATTATTTGTATGGGTTTCTTGTTCAGCTGATTGGAGTGTTCGGTAGCTGCCTTTGTGTGCGGGAATGTAATGTCCTAAACGACTTTAACCCCTTTCACAGTGACCAAAACAAATATTCCCAGGTTTGAGAAAAGTGTTTGTACACCCAATAATAACATTCTAGCTTTCAGTTTTCTGGTGTAGGTTAGGAATTGATCACTGTAGACAGCTGAGACACGTTTATTTAAAAAAAAAAATGTGGCCTTGAGAAAAATAATGTCATCACAATTGCATCTGTTCTTATGTAAATCAGAAACATCTATATTTTAGTGTTGTCTCACCAGAGGCCATAACATATTCACAAATGCAGTGTACACTAGCTCTTGATTCCACCTGTGCATATGCTATATATATATATATATATATATATATATATATATATATATATATATATATATATTGTCAAAAGTATTGGGACACCTTCAATATTGAATTGGCCCACCCTCTGCAGCTATAACAGCTTTTAATCTTCTGGGAGGGCTGTCCACAAGGTTTAGGAGTGTGTCTATGGGAATGTTTGACCATTCTTCCAGAAGTGCATTTGTGTCAGGCACTGATGTGGACGAGAAAATCTGGCTTGCAGCCTTCACTCTAATTCACCCCAGAGGTGTTTTATTGGTTTGAGGTCGGGACTCTTTGCAGGCCAATCAAGTTCCTCCATCCAATACTTGCTCATCGCTGTCTTTATGGACTTTGTTTGTGCATTGGTGGGCAGTCATGCTGGAACAGGAAGGGGCCATTCCCAAACTGTTACCACAAAGGTGGGAGCATGAAATTGTCCAAAATCTCTTGGTATGCTGACACCTTTAGGCCGCGTACACACGATCGAACATGTCCGCTGAAACTGGTCCGCGGACCAGTTTCAGCGGACATGTTTGATCAAGTGTACGGCCTATCGGACCGTTTTCCAGCGGACAAAAGTTTCCTAGACATGCTTAGAAACCTGTCCGCTGGAAACCTGTCCCTCGGACATGTTCGATGGCTAGTACACGAAAGCATTGGACAAAAATCCCGCACATGCTCAGAATCAAGTCAATGCATGCTTGGAAGCATTGAACTTCGTTTTTTCCTCACATCGTTGTGTTCTACGTCACCGCGTTCTGTACACACATCAGACCAACAGACAACTTCAGCCTGGTCCGCTGGAAATGGACCGTCGGACATGTTACCTCGGACATGTCTGATCGTGTGTACGCGGCCTAAGAGTTCTGTCCAAATTATTTGGACCAGCGCACAAAGCAAGGTTCGAGCTAAGACTGGGATGTCATTAAATTTCATGTGCGTGTGAAGACAGGCATCCAAATATTTTTGGTAATATAGTGTATACAATAATGTGGTCAGCAGTCAAAATTCTGGTATAGCACATCAGGAAAAGCCACACCACCTCAGTGCACATTTCCTTCCTTAGAGAAGAGAGGTAAAGGGGGTGTTACTAAGTGCTGAATATAGAAAGCAAAGGCTCTAACTCTGGGACCTGTACAGTCATTGTTAGACACCCGGCACAACTGCTGTAACAGGAAAGAAGTGGCAAGATTATGAAAGTGGAGCTTGTCTAGCTCAATGAGGCTATAAAATGCCAAAACAGTACCAACACCCCACAATTGTTTTGTTTAATTTAACTACATGCCGACCGCCCGCCGTCATTTTACTGCGGGAAGTCAGCACTGCTGGGCGAGAGCCCGTAGCTATACGTCCGCTCTAAAGCGGCCGCTAGGGGGCGCGTGCGCGCATCCCCGTTCGCCCCTGAGTCCCGCGTGCGTGCCCGGTGGGTACAATCGCCGCCGGGCACACGCAATCGCTCGTTACAGAGCGGGGACCGGGAGCTATGTGTGTAAACACATAGCTCCCGGTCCTGTCAGCGGAGGAAATGCTGATCTTCTGTTCATACAATGTATGAACAGAAGATCAGTGATTTACCCTAGTGAGGCCACCCCCCATACAGTTAGAAGACACCCAGGAACACACTTAACCCCTTCCCTGCCCCCTAGTGTTAACCCCTTCACTGCCAATGGCATTTTTATAGTAATCCAATGCATTTTTATAGCATTGATCGCTATAAAAATGCCAATGGTCCCAAAAATGTGTCAAAAGTGTCCGAAGTGCCTGTCATAATGTCGCAGTACTGAAAAAAAAATGCTGATCGCCGCCATTACTAGTAAAAAAAAATATTAATAAAAATGCCATAAAACGACCCCCTATTTTGTAAACGCTATAACTTTTGCGCAAACCAATCAATAAACGCTTATTGTGATTTTTTTATCGAAAAATATGTAGAAGAATATGTATCGGTATAAACTGAGGAAAAAAATGTTTTTTTATATATTTTTGGGGGATATTTATTATAGCAAAAAGTAAAAAATATTGCATTTTTTTCAAAATTGTCGCTCTATTTTTGTTTATAGCGCAAAAAATAAAAACCACAGAGATGATCAAATACCACCAAAAGAAAACTCTATTTGTGGGAAAAAAGGACGCCAATTTTGTTTGGGAGCTACGTCGCAATTGTCAGTTAAAGCGACGCAGTGCCGAATCACAAAAAGTGCTCTGGTCATTGAGCAGCAATATGGTCCGGGGGTTAAGTGGTTAAGACATAGCTTATAGAGTGCATCAGTCAGAATGAAAGGGTCAGGATTATGTAATGTACAGAACAGTGTGCAGATTTCAGTGGTCCTTATGGACCTTGCTTTGTGCACTGTTCCAAATTGTTTGGTGGAGGGGGGATTATGGTGTGGGGTTGTTTTTCAGGAGTTGGGCTTGGCTCCTTAGTTCCAGTGAAGGGAGCTCTTAAGGCATCAGCATACCACAACATTTTGGACATCTTTATGCTCCAAACTTTGTGGGAACAGTTTGGGGATGGCTGCTTCCTGTTCCAAAATGACTGAGCACCAGTGCACAAAGCAAGGTCCATAAAGACATGGATGAGTGAGTTTGGGGTGGAGGAACCTAATAGAAGACCTTTGGTATGAATTAGAGCAGAGACTGCGACCCAGGCCTTCTCGTCCACATTAGTGCCCGACCTCACAAATGCGCTTCTAGAAAAATGGTCAAAAATACCCATAGACACACTCCTAAACCTTGTGAACAGCTTTTCCAGAAGATTTGAATAACATCATTCCTACAGTAATGCATAGAGCCAAGAGGTTCAGGCACAAGGGGTCCCTGAAAGCAACAGTTAACAATTCTGGTAAGAGTACAGCACTTGGAGCTATAATAGTATTTATGATAAAATGGGGGCTGTATGTAAAACACTGTAGGCTGCTGTCCTCAGAGTTAAGCCAGCTCTGTGAAGAAGACAAGAAGGAAGGAGAAGGGGAAATGCCACTAAGTGCAGTGTCACAAGAAAGAATTTAATTTCAACGGTTAAAAACCTTTACAGGATTAACATGATTAAATCGCTTATCGCATAAATAAGGATGTCCACCATAAGAACTCTGTCCTGCAGGTGCTGCTGGGATTTGGGCCACGGTGGATGGGTTGGAAAGGAATGGACCACGCCGACACGCACTGGATACTCAAACAGACGTGACTTCACCTGGAAGAGAAAGAAGAGGCTGGACAGTACTGACAATAGACGCTATGTGCGCGGAGCTCTCTGCTCCTTCAAAAGGCCAATTACTGATCTTTTGTTTACATCACGTGATCAGCTGTCATTAGCTGACAGCTGATCACGTGGTAAAGGATCGGCTCCTTACTCTGATCTGTGATCATCCGACTCTCCTGTAGGGGGCTCGCAGGCAGCTCATGCATGGGAGAACGTCTATTGACGGCCTCCTGCAATCAAGGACCATGCTGTAGCCATCATTCGACTATAGCATGGACGCGATAAGGTTAATTTATGTAAATTTTTTCTGACATGCTGGTGTTATATCTTTCACTTGGATGTTATAAGTGAGTCAATACAGCTGAAAACTTAAACTGTGTCTGTCTCCATTTCAGGCTGCAAAGTAACACAATGTTATTGTTCTAAAAGGGGGTGCTTATTTTCTATACCAACTATATATATATATATATCTATCTATCTATCTATCTATCTATCTATCTATCTATCTATCTATCTATCTATCTATCTATCTATCTACCTATCTATCTATCTATCTATCTATCTATCTATCTATCTATCTATCTATCTATCTATCTATCTATCTATCTACCTATCTATCTATATCTATATCTATATATATATATATCTATATATATCTATTATCTATCTATATATCTATCTATCTATCTATATATATATATATATATATATATATATATATATATATACACACTTATATAGTGTATACTGTATATTTGAAAATGCCAAAAGATAAAATATTGGTGCATAGGAAAAAAATCCTTAAAAAAAATCCTACCACTAATAAATTATTTTACTATTCTCACAATGTACAATCTGTTGTAGATAAATTCACCAAGTAGGTAAGCACACGGTCAAATAAACATAATAAACATGTATAAGCATTATTATGAAAAACAAAACATTTATATGCAAACAGACCTTGAAGATTACAGTTTGTGTACAAAATGTGCCAGATGGCAGTGTCCAAGACTGATTGATTATGTCACATTTTGATGATCCTTTGCTGGGGCTGTTTGCTGCGTTAGCAGACGTTGCTAGCCTCATGCCAATGACCTTGTTTTGCTAAACATGATAGGAGGTTAGCAAGCCATTGCTCATCCGAAATATGCATTCAGTGTCTTATTATGCAGATTCTCTTGCTAGGTCATTTTTCACTCTCTGTGTACTACTATGTAATGCTATGCTATAAAGGAAATACTTTTTAAAATGATTAGTAATATAGATAGCTTTTTAGTTTACGCAAACTAATAAAAAACAAAGTTATAATAATTATTTTTACTGTACAGGTTTACAAGGGTGTAACTTGTACCCACCAACCCATCATACAAGAAATGGACCTTGATATGAGGCAGTCAGAAAAAAAGACAATTAAATCAGCCTTAATGGCATAACTGCTAAGCAATTCACTGCAGGCCTTCAGTCAGTTATCCTGATCATAATAACCAGTATAAACTATGAGCATTCTAATCGGCAGATGGTCTGCAGATTCCTCTGGAACATAGGCTTAGTTAGAAACCTGATGACCATTATCTTTGTATTGTACAGCTTATATTCTGATGAAGGTTGCAGCCTTAGGGGTTTCACACTACAGAGCACAAGTGTAGCATATCTTTTACTATAAGTAACCTGATTAACTCAATTGCTATAATAAATGTAAAATACTGTGTGTATATTGTGTGTGTGTGTGTGTATATATATATATATATATATATATATATATATATATGTATATATTTAGTCTAGTTAACTCCATTAATATCTTAGTTAATATAGCTTAACTTTAGCATTTGAAAATAAATATTAATTGATATGTAGGCACAAACATCTCTTGAACCATACAAAAGTGCAACCCCTATGCCAGAGAGCAATAAACTAAACGATAACAGTAGCTTTAAAAAAATAGTCAATACAATATGATATTCATCACATACTGTAGTAGCCAACACCTCCCAACAAAGCATCGGTCACTAGGTATTAGCCTACATCAGGGGTAGGCAACCTTAGCTTTCCAGCTGTGGTGAAACTACAAATCCCATCATGCCTCTGCCTCTAGGAGTCATGCCTGTGATTGTCAGGGTCTTGCAATGTCTCATGGGACTTGTAGTTGCAAAACAGCTGGAGAGCCAAGGTTCCCTACCCCTGGCCTACATCTAATGCCGTGTACACACGTTCAGTCCATCCGATGAGAAACGGTCTGATGGACCGTTTTCATCGGTTAACCGATGAAGCTAAATGATGGTCCGTCGCGCCTACACACCATTGGTTAAAAAAACTATCGTGGGGGCGTGGCCTGGACATGGCTGAGTGAGGCTGCTTTAGTTCTGAGCTCCCGGCCTGGACCCTCTTTATGCCGGCCAAACTCGCCCTGATATAGGCATGCAATCAGCCAAGAAACATACCAACAAGCCAGGCACCCGTGTGACCCGTTCCGGTGCAGCAATAGGCGATCTCCACGACTATTTTCACCGGCAACCAAAGAAGTCGTCCGGGGCTAAGGCCACGGCACCACGAGGAGCAGCGTGCCAAGACTCACCTGAAGAGCCGGGAAGCTGCGATTGGGCTGTTATCCCCAACCGCTCGGACTCACCTTCAGACCCGCTGCCAACGTTGGGGATCCCGGACCTCTCCATGGCGTCCCCGGCCTCCCCCATGGGAGGATCGACGGCGGAACAGGACATACGTGCCCTGCTGCAGGCCCTCCCCACGCACTCAGACACCGAGGCCCTTATTCTGCGGTTGGAGGAGACGCACCGCAGGGACTTCCAGGAGGTAAGGGCCGAGGTGTCCACACTCACGGAGAGGGTGACGACCGGAGAGGCATCGCTGGTGGACCTGGAGAGTAGGGTGGCGGGCCTGGAGCGTTCGAGGGACCAACATCGGCAGACGGCGGTATCCCTACAGCTCCACCTGGAGGATGCAGAATATAGGGGCCGCCTCAATAATTTGCGGATTCGCGGTGTACCGGAGACGGTGAACTCCGCGGCTCTAGACGGCCAGCTACAGGGACTGTTCAGCGACATTCTGGGGGTACCCGAGGAGGAGGTGGAGGTGGACCGGGCGCACAGAGCACTAGGCCCCAGGGCGCAGGAGCAGGACAGACCGCGCGACGTGATATGCCGCCTGCTGCGCTATGCCCAAAAAGATCGCATCCTCCGTCTGGCGTGGGAACGCGGGGAGCTGAAGATGGAGGGATCCCAGATCAAAGTGCTGCCTGACCTATCTAGAGCAACCCTGCGCCGCAGGGCAATGCTGAGACCAGTCCTAGATCTAGCAAAGGAAGGCGGCTTCACGTACAGGTGGGGCTACCCCCTATCGGTCACCTTTCGGAAGGACGGACAAGCCTACACCCTGCAGATGCCGGCGGACCTACCTGGTCTCTTCAGATTCCTAGGGGCAGACCAGATACCGGTGCCAGATTGGCTCCAGCTCTTGCCGAGATCGAACGGGAGATCGGGCCCCTTTGACCTCAGGGCCCCGGCCCAACCACGCCAGCAGCGGCAGGGGAGGAGGCGGAGGAGAGCCCCTTCTGGAGAAGAACCCCGACCCTGACCTGTAAGTAGGCCCTGGGCCACACTCCATCGACTACCCCTGCTTGCACCCCTCTACTAGACGCCGTCCGATACCATGGCCACCGCTGCCCCACCTGGGAACAGTCAAGCTACAGCCCGTTTTGGATGCCACGGAGGTGCTGTGCCCTGGCCGTCTCCCTTTACCCCCCCCCCTTCTGCGGGTTTGTTTAGCTTCATAAGGGGATTTATGCAAACTTTCACATGTTCAGGGCCGAGTTTATGCCCAGTCTTGCCCATTAGTATCCCATGGTGGGGGTGGAGGGAGGGGGCTGGCAACCCCTTAGTCCGTCCCGCTACGCTGGACCCCCCAGAGATGGGCTGCAGTACACCTGGGGGAGAGCTCTTCACGCAGCTTGCTGGGGACACCATGTTTGAGCCTAGAGTCGTGGGATGGGATAGGCACGGTCCGGCTGATTGCAATGAAGGATCCCGGGCACTGATCTACCCCCTGTTGTCACCAGGTTATACCATGTTTTTGTTTTGTTATACTCCAGGGGATGATATGCTACTGCCACTCAGCTGTTTTGTGCGGGGGAATTGGGAACGAGACGCAGCAGTGTTCCCTGGACATCGGCCCGTGCCCCATGTTGGAGGGAGGGGGGTGAGGGTTGGCTATCTATCATCTTCCCGGTCCACGGGGGCTGCTGCAACTCGGCTCAACGTGAGGGATCCCTCTTCTGGGGTCTTCAGGACGGGGGCTCGTGACTTGCGAGAGGATGGTTGGAGCTGCCCCCACGAGACACTTGCTCAATAGCCTTATGGGAGACGGTGGTGCTATGTGATTTTGTTGGGTGGGGGGCTGTGGCGGCGACACATATTTTCATGCTGGATCTTATGGTCCACTGAGCATCGGTGGACGGTATACAGTGGAGGGGAGTCATCTGGAGCCATTGGGGTGGGGGCCTCCTGGTCACGATTGCATTACACTTTGACGTGGAGGCCACTCACACCCTCTATGTGTGCTGTGTGCCCCATGAGGTTGAAGGGGGATTGTTGTCATTATTGCTGCTATTGCTGTTGTTTCTGTTACTGTTATGGTTGCTCTTGCTATTAAGGACTTTCTCATATGCTCGTGGCGTCTCAAGCCGATTGCTGTGCCCATCCTACCCTGAGAATGAGATTACCGCAAGCATACTTAAGAGGTTAGTCATGCCTTATTTACTTATTTATGTTACCTTGTTTGGCTGGGGAGGGAAAGGACCCGGGAGCTCGCTTTGCTGGTCCTGACTTAGGTCTGCGCTCAATCCCCGGTCTTGGACTGGAGAGTGCTCTAGCTGTTTAGGCTAATTTAGTTTCTCCTTCTAAGTGCCGCACGCTCTTGTGCAGGCACCCTAATTTTTCTCTCTCTTTCCTCTCTACCTATCTGTATATATCTACCCACTCCCCGTCTTAGCTCGCACTACACTCTTCCAGGAGATTCACTATCTCCTGACCCCCCCTTACCACCCTCTACCTCTGTCCCTCCCCCTCTTCTACCCTTCCCACCCCTGAGTCACGAGCATGGATACGCTCAAAGTGATCTCCCTGAATGTTAAGGGACTAAACATCCCGGAGAAGAGGAGAATGCTCCTCCATGATATGCGGAACCTGAGGGCGGACGTAGTGCTGCTTCAGGAGACACATTTCAAGGATAAAAATGGGGGGGGGGTGTAGTGCTGCGCTGTAAGGAAGAAAGTGGGGATGGGATAAAATGAAGAGGAAGTGTGGCAAAAAACTAGATACGTGGAAAAAAGAAAAAAGGAATAACCTAACTATTATACATAGTAATGTCAGAAAATGACAGTGGTGTATATAAGAAATATATATTAAACGTGCTAAATGCAGCCTAAGCCGGCTGCCAAACCAATGACAGTGCAAAATAACATATAAAGTGTAACTTCCTTATTTTTTTTTTTTTTTTTTTTTTTTTAAGTGTATTTTTGTGCGTGAACTCGAGAGAGAGGAGCCGGACTGCAGGAGTTGGGAGTAGGCAGACCCTCCCCCCGGAGGCAATCGCCATCCTTCTCCATGCCCCTGGTGGCAATGGCGGGTGTGAAGGGGGGCCTCCCCTCACCCGCCCTCACCCCGCCCTACCTGCTCCTCTTGGGAGAGGGACTGGGGCCCAACTGGGCCAACGGGACCCCAATGGGGCAGAGGGACTCCCCCTATGAGGGAGTGAGGGGGCCTTCGCCTCTCTTTAGCCCACCCAGCCAAAGCCCGTGGTCCTTCGCCTCTCTTTATTTTAGGAGACCGCATGGCCAAAGTGTGCATGTGTTTTAAACAATTTCGTGTGCGTGTAAGTGTGGTGGTTTTTTGTGGGGGGGTGGCCGTACAAGGCCCAGGCGAACCTTGCATAGCACACCCACGGGAGCCGGGCTGAGACCACCAAACTCAATTCACATGAAGCCGAGACCGGGATCCGAACCCTTGGCTGCAGAGGTGAATGGCTTGTCAGCGCAGTGCCAATCACGTTGAGCCACCGTGTAACTTCCTTATAACAATCTGGAGCACAAAGTGCCAGAAATCGCACACAACAGTGTTATTCAGGGTGAATGTCCATACAACAGGTAACAATGAGTCAATGCAATGTATAAATGCAATATGGATATAAAGTTCAAAAAGATTGCTGATGTAAAAGCCAAAATGCCGTGATGACCAGTTGCAGATGCTATTTCCAAAATAAGTAAAGATGTCCCCTTACCTTACTGCTGTAAGGTAACAGCAGAAAACAAAGCCCAGGAGCACTTTTCAGGTTGAGTCCACTTGTGGTGTCATCCAAATAGGTAAATGTGGTGAGAATGGATCCTTCCTGGTAATCACCTCCAAACGATAATAGTCGCTCACATCCAGGAAAACAAAAAAATGGCAATAGTGTAGTACCATTAAAACAGGGGGGTTTTATTAAAACAATAAATGGGTACTCACAAAGTTGAAATAAAAAACAGGCATAAAAACACAGGGCGTCCGCCAACGTCACCTCTGGTACCTCATACGCGCATTCGTCACTCCACGTGACTTCCTCAGGAGTCACGTGGAGTGACGAATGCGCGTATGAGGTACCAGAGGTGACGTTGGCGGACGCTTGGCGATTACTCCATCCGGGAGAGAAGGATTACACCTTCTTTTCCAAACCTCATCAGTCATACTCAAGGATTGATCTATTTCTGATCCCCCACAGACACCTGGCGGCGATTAAGACAGCTTCGATAGGCTCTATCACGTGGTCGGACCATGCTCCCATAGAACTACGATACAGACTGTCTGACACCTTGACTGACCGGGGACACCCCTGGAGACTCAATGAGAGTCTACTACACGACAAGGACAATATGACAGAGGTAGTAAGGGAACTGGGTTACTATTTTCGCACGAATGCCACTGAAGACAGCGACCGGGGACTGGTGTGGGAGGCCCATAAGGCAGTGGTGAGGGGTATCCTCATTAAACATGGGGCCAGGCTGAAAAGGCAGAGGACTGAACAGCTTACCTCCCTACTTCAAAAACTGCAGACCCTGGAACTACAACATAAACGGACTCAAACAACCCAGATCACGACCGAACTTAATGCTACCCGTAAACATATCACAGATTTACTACATTACAAGGCCAAGGCGGCCATGCAAATTTGCAGGCGCTCGGTTTACGAATCGGGCAATAAATGCGGGAAGATGCTGGCCCAGGCGCTCAGTTCACAACACTCGGCTTCGTACATCCCACACATTGCAAAACAGGGGGGGGCGGTAGAGTATCTCTCCCACAGGAGATCTCTGCCCAGTTTAAGGACTTCTACCAGGACCTTTACAACCTCCCTAAATTGTCCACGTCTGAAGAGGCGGACCGACATACAGACTACCTGGTTAGCTCCCAAATGCCCGCACTCCCGGTTGATGCAGTGAAACTACTGGACGTACCGATTACTCTGCCCGAAATACAGACAGCCTTGAAATCTTTCAAGCCAGGGAAGGCCCCGGGACCTGACGGACTTACTAGCCCCTACTATAGAATCTTGTTCCCATCCTTGGGAGATCACCTACTGGGCCTCTTCAACGACCTGAGCTCTGGAGGCACCTTCCATACCTCAAGGCTGCAGGCGCAGATTGCGGTGATCTACAAGGATGGTAAAGACCCGGGTCAGTGCGGCAGCTACCGACCCATATCACTACTTAACTCAGACCTTAAGCTGTTCACGAAGGTGATCGCCGCCAGACTACAGAGATTTCTCCCGGACCTGGTACACCTGGATCAAGTGGGCTTCATACCCTCCAGGGAAGCCAGAGACAACACGTCTAAAGTGTTGAACTTGATCCACATTGCCATTGTTACTAAGACGCCTTCGGTCTTCGTGGGAACAGACGCAGAGAAAGCGTTTGATTGCGTGGACTGGCGGTTCATGTTTACGACACTTAAACACATAGGACTCGGACGGAAAATGCTAAATTGGGTGACTGCAGCCTACACGACCCCGACAGCCAGAGTTAGGGCGAATGGCACAACGTCCGACCCATTCCCGATTACTAACGGGACAAGGCAGGGCTGCCCGCTTTCGCCCCTACTTTTTGCCCTGACCCTCGAACCCTTCTTACGACGTGTTAGATTGAATCCGGACGTTACAGGACTGGTGGTGGGTGACTACCAATACAAAGTCTCGGCTTACGCCGATGACATGATGTTTTCCCTGACAAACCCGCTGACCTCCCTCCCAGCCTTGATGAAGGAATTTGACTACTATGGTAAGCTTTCCAATCTAAAAATTAATTTAACAAAGTCCGAGACCATGGGGGTGGGAGTCCCTCAACCACACTTGGCCTCACTCAAACAAAATTGTAATTTGAAGTGGACAGACACGGCTCTCACGTATCTGGGGACGCGTGTCTCGCCACGGATCTCCGACGTGTTTAAGCTTAATTTCCCCCCCCTACTACAGACGGTCCAAAAATTGCTGTCCCAATGGTCCACAGGCTTACACTCGTGGTTTGGGAGATGTAACATACTCAAGATGTCCATCCTCCCTAAATTCATGTATCTCTTGCAAGCCCTCCCCGTACGAATACCGGCGGATTATTTTAAACGAGTCCAATCTGCGCTAGGGACGTTTCTTTGGGCGGGCAGACATCCTAGGATCGGCAGAGCGGTCCTCTCCCTGCCTAAATCCAGCGGAGGCCTCGCCGCCCCAGACATCCGTATGTATTACTATGCGGCCCAATTAAACAGACTGATAGACTGGTGCCGACATGACCAGATTAAACTCTGGCCTCAAATAGAACAGGCGCAAAGCACAGTACTGCTACGAAACGCTCCCTGGAACCCGACCATGCGGTTAAGTGGCGTGCTTGATCACCCCCTGATTGGAAATACTGTTGCGGTTTGCACCAGGTTGCTTGCACGGTTCCGTCTGTCGTCGGACCCCTCACCACTGCGCCCGATTCTGGGCAATCCGTCGTTTCCCCCGGGCCTTCTAGACCCCAAATTCCGTGCCTTGCGAAACTCGGGCTTGTTTCAAGCCTCACACTTTGGGGAGGCGAGCAGATGGAGATCTCTTGACGAGTTAATGGACATGACGGGTCAATACCGGCTGGACTTCTTAAGAGCCGGTCAACTGAGACACTTCCTACAGACACTGACACCACCGCCTGGCCCGGGCCACCCCCAGACAACCCTGGAGGAGATGTGCGAGGGTGTGGGCCCGCTACCGCATGCCCTCTTATTACTTCACACAATGTTGATCACACCACCGGCGGACTACCAGATACCGAGCTTGGGTAAATGGGAGAGGGATCTGGGACGTCACTTTTCAACCAACCAGATAAACAAGATGCTGAGATTTACACACAAATCGTCGATTTGCACTAAAATACAGGAGACTAGCTTTAAAGTATTGACGAGGTGGTATAGGACCCCTGACCTACTCCATCGCTTATTCCCGATGGTGTCGGACATCTGCTGGAGATGCCAGGCGGAAAGGGGCACTCTTCTTCATATTTTTTGGTCCTGCCCATGTCTGAGACCGTACTGGGAGGGAGTGCGAAAAGTGACGCAAGAATTCTCGGATCGGGAGATCCCGGATGACCCGGCGTTCTTTCTGCTGCATGTAAACGACACCCCTGAACGCGTATACAAGAAATCGGTGGTCCGGCACTTAGTGGACGCGGCGAAGGCGTGTATCCCAATGTGCTGGAAATCCACGAGCCCACCGACGTTAGCCATGTGGCTAAAAAAGGTGGATGACGTAAACACCATGGAAGACTTAGTCCTGACGAAGCAAGATAGAAATGAGCAATACTCCCAAACATGGTCCCTATGGAATGTCTTTAAATATTCTGCAGAAGGCCAAGCCCTTAGGGGTGCCCCTTAGCTATACCAGACGATCGGCACTCCCAGCTGCCCTCTACAAGGACACTCCACTTTGGTCTTTTATCGCGACCCGCTGGAACATGCGGGCCAGACGTGCTTGTGACTCCCCCACCTCCTACTTTCCCCCCCCTCCACCCCCGCTCTTCCTTCACTCTTCTCTTTATCTCTACTCTTACTTACATGCTCTTAGAAAAAGGGAAAACGCAGTGGGCTGGCCACGTGGACTGCTGCCTTACTGATGCACCTTATCGAGCCGGGGCCCCTACCCCGGAACTCACGGGAGGCTGCAATGCAGGAAAATACAGTTTGATGTAGATTAAAGTTCTATTATGTGTTGCCTGCCCGCCTGCCTTAAACGGTGCTTGTTGATGGAATGTTGTTTTCATGCCTATGTACGCGCCAGTTAGGTGCTAGCTCTTTATATGATGTTATGTACTACTACCGTTGCGGTTCATGTGGACCGGTTCTCTGTCATGTATAAATAAACAATTAAAAAAAAAAAAAAAAAAAAACTATCGTGTCAGAACACAGTGACGTAAAACACAACTACATGCTGAAAAAAATGAAGTTCGATGCTTCAAAGCATGCGTCGACTTGATTCTGAGCATGCGTGTATTTTTAACCGATGGTCGTACCTACAAATGATCGTTTTTTTGCTATCGGTTAGGTATCCATCGGTTAAACTTAAAACAAGTTGGCTTTTTTTTAACCGATGGTTAAATAACCAATGGCGCCCACACACAATAGTTTTTGGACCAATGAAAACGGTCCATCAGACCGTTCTTATCGGTTTAACTGATCGTGTGTATGCGGCATAAGGGTGGTTACTCCTGGAACAGATCCCACTCCCACATGGCAGATGGCAGGTGCAGTAAAATAATATATTATATTCTTTATTGAATTTTGAAAGTAAAGTGTTACAAAGAACATCTTCATTACCGATAAAGTTGAAGAATTACATAACACAGTAGAGGTCAAAACAGCAAAGTTACTCATCAAGCTAAAGGTACGTTGAACATTAAGTTGTGAAAAATAACAGACTAGAATCAGCTGGGTACATCACTCAAAGGGAGAATTATAAAGAACAAGGATGCACTGAAACATACAGTGGGAGGGAAGCCAGTAGGACTAACAGGGTGACTTCCCAAAGGGGAACCAGTGGGGGTATCGTGTCACCATTACTGATGCACAGTACATAGTGTGTGTTGAAGCCAGTCTGACCACTGTGTGCAGAAGAATTGATTTTTGTCATTTTTCAATGAGAACATGAGTTAAAATTAAGTCTGGGTGTTGAGATTCAATAGGAAGGAGGAGAATTCCGGAGGGTCTTGTTGTTTCCAGAGACAAGCTATTGTTTATTTGGCGGCTGTCAGGCTGTGAAGTACAAATGGGAGGTGTTTTTTGGGCCAGCGTTCACAGTTCAGCAGCAGGAGAGCTATGGATGGATCTGGAGAGCAGATCAGACCAGTGATAGAAGAAATGAATTGGAAGATCTTCTCCCAGTACGGGAGAACTTTGGGGCACTGCCACCAAATGTGTAGTAGGGATCCTATTGCACTGCAGTTCCTCCAACAGAGTGGGGAGTTGTGTTTGGAGAATTTGGAGATTAGTGCTGGGGTGTAGTACCAGCGATGGATCATTTTCAGATGTGATTCCCAGTGCGTTGTGCAATGGGAGTGTTTGAGTAAGTTATTTGTTGCCGTGTTCCATTGCAGTTGGTTGAGAGAACAAGCGATGTCTTTTTTCCACTTTTCCATGGACAGAGTTTTCTCTAGTGGTGGTGAGAGGAGGAAGAGTCGATAGAAGTATGTGATGCCTTTCTTGTGAGTTGCAGTGGAAGAGCAGAAGGCAAGGGCATCTCGTGGGACCGTTGTCCTCAGTGTAAGAGATTGATCCAAAATGTTCCGAACACGAAGGTATTTATAAAAATCTCTATGTGGCAGGCAAAAACGTTTTTGCAAGGATTCGTAAGTCAAGAGAGTGGACTTGTCGAATAATTGGCCGATCGACACCACCCCTGCCTCATGCCAGTTGTCAAGGGATAAATCATCCGTGAAGCATTCCAGGGTACGTAGGGGTATTGAATGCAAATCCAGGCAGGTTTTGTTGTGGAGATGTTTTTGGGAATAGTGCCATGAAGCCAATGCGGCTCGAACAGTAAAGTAGTGGAGAGGGAGACGAGGGAGACCAAGGAGAAGCGCGTATGTGAGATCCTGGAGGTTGTGACCCGTCATGGATCGTTCCATAGAGATCCATTGTTTATCTTCCGAGGATGACCACCATGCAGTGGCTTGATCCATAATAACAGCGTGGTAGTAGAGTTTCAGATTGGGAACTCCCATGCCAGCGAATCGTTTAGGTCTGTACAATATGTTGTTGCTAAAGCGGGCTCTTTTCTTCCCCCATATGAAGCTGTTTTGTACGGCTTGTAATTTCTGCAAGTAGGAGTCAGTTAGGGGTATTGGAAGCGTACGGAAGTGGTATAGGATTACTGGAAGTATAGACATTTTGGTGACCACAGCTCTGCCCGCCCAGGAAACATGGAGTTTGGAGATATCCGAGGTTTGATTACTTATAATCCTCAATAATGAGTCATAGTTGTTGTTGACTATGAAGGAGCTAGGTGAGGACAATTGAATACCCAGATATTTAATACCGGACCTGGGAGCCCAGGAGAAACCAGAGAGCGACGATATGTCCGATTGTGCTTTTTTGGATAACGAGATGGGGAGCATCTGTGATTTGGCAGTATTGACCTTGTAAAGGGATAAAGACCCAAATTGTTGAATCATACCCGAAACCACTGGGAGGGAGGTTTCAGGTTTTGAGAGGGAAATGATCACGTCGTCGGCGTATAGTCCGATTTTGTGATGCGTTTGACCAATTTTAATACCGGAGATGTTAGGGTGAGTTCTTATGAGTTGTGCAAAGGGTTCCATTACCAGGGCAAATATAATGGGCGATAATGGACAACCTTGCCTGGTGCCGTTGGTTATGTTGAACGAGCGTGATAGAGTGTTAGAGGTGTGTACTTTTGCGCATGGATTTGAGTAGAGAGCTCTGATAGCTGAATCCACAAACCCTGTGAGGCCAAAGATGCGAAGGACTTCCTTCAGGTACGTCCAGTGGACCCGATCGAACGCCTTCTCTGCATCCAAAGATAGGAGCAGAGAAGGCGTGCAATGTAGTTCAGCCCACTGAAGGATGTTGAGGATGCGCCTGGTCCCATCAGAGGCCTGGCGGCCTTTCACAAATCCTACTTGGTCAGGATGGATTAGTTTGGGTATGATATTCTCTAATCTGGAGGTGAGGATTTTGGCGTAAATCTTGATATCGGAGTTAAGGAGAGAGATGGGACGGTAGTTAGCTGGTTGATCCGGTGATTTCTCTGGTTTGGGCAGTGTCACTATTAGCGCCTCCAAAGCTTCTTTGGGGAAGCCTGCAGAGGTCGCAGCTGCATTGTATATTGCTTGTAAATGGGGAGTAAGGATATTACTAAACTTTGTGTAGTACTCATTACCGAAACCATCTGGGCCTGGGGACTTGTGCAAAGGAAGTGTGTTAATTGCTGTTTGGATTTCTTGGCACGAGAATTGGGAAGAGAGCTCGGCAAGGTCCTTAGAGGATATTTGCGGAAGTGAGAGAGATTGTAAAAATGATATAATTTGAGCCTGGTTAGGAGGTGGGATCGCTTGGGAGGATTCTAAATTGTACAGGTCAGTATAGTATTCCGCAAAGCGGTTAGCTATGTGTTGCGGGTTGGTTAATCTCTGGTTTTGGGAGTCTAACAGATGATCAATTCTGGTCTTGTTCGTTTTCTGTTTTATTTGCCTCGCTAGTAGGGAGCCTATTTTATTGCCAGAGACATAGTGGTTTAATTTCAGTCTTTTAAGTAGAAGGTCGTACTGCGACACAAAGCACTGGGAAAGCTGATGCCGCGTCTCTTGGATTTTATTTACTAAGTCTACTGAGGGTGTCATTTTATTTTGGGTCTCAAGGTCTGTTAGAGTCTGGGTCAGATCACTAATCTTTTTGGTTCTCCTGCGTTTCTCCCGGGCGCCCAGCTCCATGAACACTCCCCGCATGAAGGCCTTATGAGCCGCCCAGAGGGAGTGCACATCTGTCACTGAATTAACATTATGCGTGAAAAAATTATTCAGCTCAGATTCGACATACTTCCCACAGCCAGGGCCATTCAGGAGATTGGTATTGAGTCTCCACAGCTTCGTAGGTTGAGTACGGCGGTGAAGAGTCAAGGACAAGGATATTGGCGCGTGGTTGGACCACAAGATTGTGCCAATCCTTGCTTCAGTGGATTGGAAAAGTGTAGCCCTGTCTACTAGGAACATGTCGATCCTGGAATAGACATGGAATGCTGTGGAGAAAAAGGTGAAATCTTTCTCAGAGCCGTGCATACTTCTCCATACGTCAAATAAATCTTCATTTCGTGTAAGAGACGAGAGGTTTTTAGAGCGTTTTCGCCTGGAGCTTGTGGAGTCTAATGAGGAGTCAGATACCGCGTTGAAGTCTCTGCAAAGTATTAGTTGGCCTTCTTGGATCGACCGAACATGTTTTAACAGTCGGCGGAGAAATCTATTCTGGTTAGTGTTCGGCGCATACACCGACACCAAAGTAAATGTTTGGTGGTTAAGCTCCGCTCCCAAGATCACGTATCTGCCATTGGGATCACATTCTACAAATTTCTGTGAGTAGGTAGTTGTGTCTCTGATAGCGATCATTACACCTTTGGTTTTCTTGTCTGAGTTAGAAAAAAAGCAGTGCGGGAATTTATGGTGGGATACACGTGATGTATCAGGTTGAGTCAAGTGCGTCTCTTGTGCGCACATTATATCGCATTTCTGGGAGAGGGCTTCTCTCCAGAGCAGGGAGCGTTTGTAGGGGATATTTAGACCCTTTACATTCAGGGAAACTATTTTTAGTGACATCTCAGGAGTTCTAGTGTGCTAACGCGTGACAGCAGTGTGAAGAGTTGGGGGAAGTCCCACTCTTATGATATGTGATTTTGTGTTTGTTTTTTGTATTGGAGAAGTGCACACAGCTGACGGGATGTACCACAGCTTATACAAATATCAATTAGTGCTACTACAGCTATAATCTCTATAAGGTTGCACTATAATTCGCTAACAACCAATCACTTCCACCAAATAATACGCAGCAGAAAATGTAAAAATAACCAGTCAGCGAGGAATAACACCTAAGCCTAGGTCAAGAAGAAACAGGAAACCAAACTGTCAGTATCTGTTGCGCAGGGGTGCGAGGTACAGGGATCCAAACAGAGGGGAGACGAGAAGCTACAAAAAAGCAATATTATGCCAGTAGCTGGTGTAAAGTGTGGACCGGGTAGAATTGGTAAGCTAGCCTGAGCCGTGAGGAGAGCTCCGTGGTTGAGCTTGTGGGTGAGGAGCAATGGACCCCCCCCATCTTTTGCGGGTGGTATGGGGATGCCCCACTGCCGGGGCAGTTTCTTTGTGTCAGCTGGCGCTTGTAAGACATATTTTTGCCCCTGATGTGTGATTTGCAGAGTGGCGGGGAAGAACCAGTTGTACATGATCTTTTTCTCTCGAAGCGCTGTAGTAATGGGCGCAAACTGTCTGCGGCGGGCTAGCGTGGTAGCCGAGAGATCAGCATATATACTGATGTGAGAGAATGGGTCGGGCAGTTTGCCTGCTTTACGTGCTGCAGCCATGGCTCTATCTTTGATATGGAAAAAATGTATTCTGGCCAGTATGTCCCTAGGGACCGTATCCGGAAGGGACTTTGGCTTAGCTATGCGATGCGCTCTGTCAATGACCAGATCTCTGGCATTTTCCATAGGAAGGAGTGCCTTTAGGAGTTGGAGCAGGTATTGTGGAATTTCAGGAGGAGTGATGGACTCAGGAATGCCTCTAAATTTCAAGTTATTCCTCCTGGACCTGTCCTCGAGGTCTGTGACCTTGTCTTTCAGCCATTGTATGTCAGCATCACGTTCCGGATAACTGTCTGTTAGTACATTATGTGCAGCTACACAGTCTCTCACTTTATACTCAGTTTCATCCACTCTGTCCTCTAGCCGATCTACCTGCACTTGTAGCTCTGAGACTGATTTGCACAGCTCAGTTTGGAGATCCTTTTTTAATGATAACAGCATCTCTTTAATAATGTGTTCTGAGGCAGGGCGGTCAGAGGCGAGAAAGGCTGCAAGAGAGTCATGTATGATCTGTGCCTGGTCACTGTCTGCGAGCGCAGTAAGATGTTTCTTACTCACTGGTCCCTTGGATGCTGGAGAGGACGCAGGGGAATCTGCTGGGCGCTTGTTGGACTGTTTCTCCTCCTGGCTCTGGTCCCGTTGTAAGGGCTCCTGAGCACTGTGACATGCGCTCGGCGCTGAGGTGGGTGAGGGGGAGAGATCCATGTCCCCTCTGTCGCCATCTTGGGACTCCCCACAGCCCATGCCTGGGAAGAAGTCTGTGAGCTTTTTAGGCTGTCCCGCTCCGGGATTGCGGCGAACGGACGTTCCGCGCGACATCCTGATGACAGGCGGCGGCTGCCTGTGATGATTACCGGGCACACGATGCTGTGTGGTGGCTGGCAAGTGCTTCTCCCCGTCGGAGCTCCTGAATCAAGCGGCCATTAGCGTGAGCGGCCAAACCACGCCCCAGGTGCAGTAAAATTAAAAAGGTATCTAAATACATTATCACATTTTCATGTTGGCAAGAGGTCCTGAAGACAATGCTGTGGAAAGTAATGATGTAACAGTACAGTAACAGTACAGCTGCTGTCTACATCAGTCACTGAATGATACCCAGTTTATGATATAGAAAAATGTTCTTCTGTTTTTGGCTCTCAGTTTTTCCCAAGATGAGTACCTTGTGTGCCTCTCCCTTGACCCAACCATATGCATAAGAGATAAAGTGGTTATAACGGTTCAGGTTTTTTTTTAAATAACAAACAAATCATACTTACCTCCACTGTGCAGTTAGTTTTTCACAGAGTGGCCCTGAACGTCCTTTTCTAGGGTCCCACTGCGACTCTCATGGCTGCTCCCTGCATTAGATAACCCCCTCTGGGAAGCTCTCTCCCGAAGGGGTTACCTTGCGGGCGCCCTCCTGTGTCATACACTCCATAGACGCTGAATGTATGACTTTGCCCCGCCCCTGTCACCCACGTCATTGGATTTGATTGACAGCAGTGGGAGCCAGTGGCTGCGCTGCTATCAATCTATCCAGTCAATGCAGAGTCTCAATGGAGAAGAGGACGCCGGGGACGCGCAGAGCTGGTGAACTGGCTCAGGTATGTAAAACGGGGGGCTAAGGGGCCTGTGATTGCCAGGTGTTTTTTCCTTAATGCATAGGATAAAGGTGAAAAAACACAACCCTTTTAATGCATTAATGCATACCAGTCCTCTCCAGTCATCTCTAAACTCTTACCTAAGTCCTCTCTCCTCAGCGCTGTCCTATGTGCAGCAGGGCTGCTCTGCTCTTTCTGCATTCACAGTAGACTCTGAGAGCAGTGGGAGCTGTAGACTCCTGCTGCTGTAAGTCAAATTATGTGAGGAGGGATCAAGGGGCGTGGCCAAGCTGTGCTGTGTGTGTTCTTGGATGCACAAAGCCTCGCTCAGGGACATGCCCGGATGAGTGCTTCCTTGGAACACATGACTTGCTGAGGGACAGTTGGAGAAGAAGAGGAGTGGACAGCATCAGAAAGCATCCAGAATATGAGGTATAGGGCCGCTCTATGAATTGCCATTGCACAGAGCAGGTAAGTTAGTATAAATGTTTTTATTTAATAAAAAAATGCATTTAATACCACTTTATTATTTAACTTTTTCTTATCTATTTTTAGAAAATATTTCTAGTCTTTCTTCTTAACTAAACAAAACAAAATCAGTTTCTGGATAAAATCTAGAAAGATATGTTGCCATAACTTTTTTCTTTAATAATTACTACTACCCTAATAAACTATTATTTTCAGCAAATGAAAGCTCGAGATAGCTTTTTAAAATTATGTAACAACTCATTTTTTTTAGACATTTTTTTTTAATAGTTTGTATAATTTTCAAAATCTTGTTACACTTTTTACACTGCTGTTCTATTGCTGGAAACCCAGGCAAAATTTAGAAGTAAGCCCAAATCAAAAGCACTAATCGGCCTCATTATATTACAGAACATTTATTTTGTTCCTTGTTCTGTATTAGCTTTGGTGTGAGATAAAATGTTATACTGTTTAATGCACCTGCCAGTTAGACATGCAAGGAGACCATACCATTTCAGTTTTTGTAGGCCAAAAAAAAAACGACAGTTATGAGGCCGTTTACACATTCAATCAGCATACCAGAGATATAGTGGAAATGTATTTTATGTTTTACCCTTGTAGAAATATTAACGTAATATACATCTGAATTAATAAGAATGGGCTTGCAATTTCATCTTCAGTTATATCTGATCATTTTATCCATCAATGATTATATCCATTGGGTACATGTAAAATGCTAATATATTCAAATAATTATAATTTTATAAAAATGTTATTGCATCCATAAGTAGCAAGTGTGAAATTAAGTTAGAATGACTGTATGCTTTTAACAAAAGTCTGTTTCGTATTAGAAAGATATTAATATAATTGAACAGTTTAAACTAATGTAATAAGGGGAACGCACACACATTAATACTAAAATATTATATTCGCTCCCTCTCATGAGTAGCTGCAGTTGAGTTATACATTTAGATAATTATGTTCAGTAGTATTAGTAATTCACAGTTAAATTGAATTGCAGGAAGTGCAAATAAATTGAAAGTGTGGTCATATTTCTTGCTTTCCCTGTACGGCAAAACAAGAACGTATTGATGTAAGTTATAAAATCGAGCACACATATAAATTCCCTAGGCTGCAATTGGATCAAATCAGATTAAACTCGTAGCTCAAGCTATGTTAAGACTTTGCCATTGGATGGCAGTAACATTCTGCATCAATCACCCTATGTGATTTAAAATTAAATAAATAATTGTAAATACATGTTTTTTCATGTTAACAGCTGACTGTTAAAAGTGTTGCTGTATTTCAGGAAATAAATAGATTAGGTTCTTAAGCGTAATAAAGTTTAAAGTCTAAGAGTTCATATATGTGTATTGGTTTTATTTAAATATACAATCTAAGGCAAAAAAGGCTTTGAGTTAAATCTCTATATGGGATGAAAAAAGTGTTAAATTTGTAACCATAATAATGCTCGGCTTTGTGGCTTTGCATATACTGTGTAAAACATTTCAGAAACTTCCTACAAACTCTGGACTGGATGGGAAATATAAAGCACTATAACATAGAATGTACTCTCCAATCACAATTTGCTTTGTAGATGTATTTAGTATGTAGTTACAAATCTTATCACAGATGGAAATGATAAACTTTGTGTGAATGTGTTTTATCTAAAATGTATAATAGTATTACTAGGGTTGAGCGAACTCGAACTGTAAAGTTCGGGTTCGTACCAAACTTTGGGCCAGATTCAGGTACATCTGTGCATTATTGGACCGGCGTAGCGCACCGCCTTTACGTTAGACTTGCGCAATGTAGCCGCGTAATCACCCTATTCTCGTAGCTTTTGCGCAGAAAATTGCGCATGCGTAACGTTATTTCAGAGGCGTAAGGCGGAGTAATACAAATTGGGAAGGACGTGGGCGTGTTACATTGAAATGAGCCGTGACCCCATGCAAATGAAGGGCCGGCCGGCTCACGCATGCGCGCTTGAAGCAGACCATGGTCAGCACCTCTGTGCGCATGCTCACAACTCGGGAACGGCGCAATCAGTGAAATTGGAAGTGGACTAGGGCAACTTAGTGAACTACGCAAACAGCATAAATAGACAGACACAAATGCACTTCCTTTGCAAAAGTACATCCCTTTGTTTCCCTTCCTATACAGCAAGGTGCTTTTGTTTATTAGCGTTTGTTTGTTTGTTTGTGACGTGTCTTTGAGATATTTGGGGACTGTTTTGCAGAGTGATTTTTGTCTTTTATGTGTTTTCTTTGTTGTTATTTTGTTTAAATTATATTTTTGCTGGGGCATTTTTTATTTTTGCTCGTCATTTATTTTATTTTTTTGGTTCTGTTTGTGTATGATTTTGGAATGTGGGGGTGATATTCCTGCGGGAAAAGGGGTGTCACCCTCATTTGTGGTGGAGAAGTGATCCCCAGGTCTGTGTGAATGGTGTACAGTGACATAATTGGAGCCGCGGCATGGCGTTGCTGCTCACAAGTCCTGCATGGTGGGCTTGTGCCAATCCAATGTGATGAGGATGTGGGGTGTGTGTGCTAGGGACCACAGTGGTGTGCATGCATGCATTCTCATTGTGCCATGATTAATGTGTGTGTTTAACGTGCAAAGATGCATATGTGAGCTGGCATGAGATGGGGTCATGAGATGGGGTCCCAGTGCATATGCAGAGTCACCTTGAAGGGAAAAGACAGGAGGATGTTAGTAGTGCATGTGCCCCTTGTGATGTGTGCATCATGGGGGGGACAGTCATGCCTGCCACCCATGTCACTCACAAACCAGCCAGCTGTCCCCATACATGTTCTGTTCGAAATCTGTGGGGATGGGGCTCTGATTGTATATGTAGCTGTCATGGGTGTCATGGGTAGTGCCATGTGTTGGGCTGCTGATGTCCTCCTGCAAGGTTGTGGTTAATTCCATGATGGCATGAGGGGTGAATCTGAAGATGCGAGAAACCTCAGAATCACTCATGCCAAAGATGTCTATGCATGTGTGATATATCAAGTGAAGAGTGAAGGGCTTGTATCAGATAAGAATATTGTATTAGATTAGATTAAGTTGTAAAGTTTATATAAGCAAATAAAAATAAAAAATAAAAAAAAACATCTCCCGTGCCCTCCTTAGTGCCCTCATCCTTCTTTGTTCATCTAAAGTCAGTAGTATAGCTATGCGCGACGATGCCCCTGGCATGTTGGCATACAGATTGTTGTGCAACACGTGTGACTGCTGAGCTCCTCACTAACAGTGTTACTTTATCTAAAAGGTAGACTTTTTTTCTCTTTTTAGACCAGCTTTTCTATGGTCTAATTTTAGACAGGACATTTTGCTGTTGCGCACACTGTGTAGCCTGCGCTGCCCTAACGTTCTTTTGTGAATCCCCGTAAGTCCCTCATTAGCATATTTGACTAGCAAATCAATGGTCTGTCTAGCGCAGTTTTGCGCGGACGGATGCGCCTGTCTAACGAAATTACGACGGACAAAAAAAAAGTAGATTTCTTGCGTATCTCGTTTTGGGGATGCCGTGCATCAAAACGCACGCGCACATTTATATTTACGCACGCGCATCTCCTGTTGCGCAGGCGTAATCGCTCTGTGAATCTGGGCCTTTGTTTTTTTTTTGGACCCGAACCCAAACCAGAATAATTTGCTGAAAGTTCAGGTTCGGGTTTGGAGTTCGGCAATGTAACGGCGCGCTGCACGGCAGCCAATCGCCATTTGTTTTACTTGTGTGACCTAGAAGCCATCACAGCCATGCCTACTAATGGCATGGCTTTGATTGGCCAGTGCACCATGTGAACGAGCATGTGACCCAGCCTCTATATAAGCTAGAGGCACACAGCACAGCTCATCAGTCTGCTTTAGCTAGGGTAGGGAAAGGCTGCTGCTGCTGCTGCTGTTGCTGCGGCTGCTCTTCTTCTCAGGGACAGATTTAGATAGGATAGTGCTGCTTCAGAAATTAGATTACAATACTCAGCGATCTACATAGCATTAGCTACTGTAGGGAAATGTTCCCCATGTTCTTATAGGGGAGAATTAGATAGGAGTCTGTCCTACTTCACACATCTAATTGCAGCTGCACTGCATATTTTCCTGTCAGATACTCTACATTAGATAATTTAGGGTGAAGGTTCCTGATGTTCTTATAGGCAGAGAAATATATAGTTGTCAGTCCTACTTCACAAACCTAATTGCAGCTGCATTGCATATGTTCCTGTCAGATACTCTACATTAGATCATTTAGGGTGAAGGTTCCTGATGTTTTTATAGGCAGAAAAATATATAGGAGTCAGTCCTACTTCACAAATCTAATAAACAGTGGTGACCGTTACACACCAGAATAGTGTCCCATCATTGGTATCATTGGCAGGAATAGTGTCCCATCATTTGTGTCAGTGGGAAAAATAGTGCCCCATCATTGGTATCAGTGGGAGGAATAGTGTCCCATCGTTGGTATCAGTGGGAGGAATAGTGTCCCATCATTGGTACCATTGGGAGGAATAGTGCCCCATCATTTGTGTCAGTGGGAGAAATAGTGTCCCATCATTTGTGTCAGTGGGAGGAATAGTGCCCCATCATTGGTATCAGTGGGAGGAATAGAGTCCCATCATTTGTGTCAGTGGGAGAAATAGTGCCCCATCATTGGAATCAGTGGGAGGAATAGTGTCCCATCATTTGTGTCAGTGGGAGGAATAGTGTCCCCATCATTGTATCAGTGGGAGGAATAGAGTCCCATCATTTGTGTCAGTGGGAGAAATAGTGCCCCATCATTGGAATCAGTGGGAGGAATAGTGTCCCATCATTTGTGTCAGTGGGAGAAATAGTGTCCCATCATTTGTGTCAGTGGGAGAAATAGTGTCCCATCATTTGTGTCAGTGGGAGGAATAGTGCCCCATCATTGGTATCAGTGGGAGGAATAGTGCCCCATCATTTGAGTCAGTGGGAGAAATAGTGCCGCATCATTGGTATCAGTGGGAGGAATAGTGCCTGCTTGTCAAGATTATTTTTATTTGTTTATGTTATTTTAAGTTATTTCCCTATCCACATTTATTTTCAGAGTACTTGCCATGCTCTTGCCGAAATTTTTCTGCCATTTGCAGCTCTCTAGCCCTTTCCCTTAGTCTTTTAGAGACATTTTAGTAGTCAAAAGTCCGGGTCCCCATTGACTTTAATTGGGTTCGGGTTCAGGGTCAAGTTCGCGTCCCGAACCTGCACTTTTTTCCGAAGTTCGGCCGAACCCACCGAACCCGAATATCCAGGTGTCCGCTCAACTAGGTATCACAGCTTTTGATCATGTACTGTATATCTTTAAAAAAAAGATTTACTGGGCTAAATTTTGTAACCTGTAGTGTATGTCTGAGTAAATAAAAAACATATTTCCTGACTGGCTCCATGGCAGCATACGTGTGGGTAGGCCCCGCCTCCTTAACTACCCATTAGGACCCCTCCCTATAAATTTCAGCTGTGGGCTCTCAGCCGTGTTCCTTTTTTGTCCTCCTCCGTAGGACCATGTGTTTTGGTTCTCCTACCTGAAGACGATTGTTCCTACGATCAAGATCGGCCGATGACGATGATGGTGTCTCATCCCTCCGATAAGCCTTGACTGTTAAGCAGGGTATGGAGTGTATTGCAGAGTAGCGCTGAAGAGCTGGATTATGTCTTCCACTGGAGAGACGAGCGCGCACAGGCCTGAATACCTAGCAATGTGCAGGTGGCCATTATCTGCTGAAAGCCCGATGTGTGTATGGATGCGGTGTCCCTGGCCGAATCGATCGTAGGTGGTGGTAAGCAGTATCGCCTTCATGGCAGCAGTGTTTATGTTTGTTGTTTGTTTTTTCTGCTTTCCATATGCTGTTTTTTTCATGATTGCATGCCCAGTGAGCGTCTGGTTCCTGTGCGTTCCAGCCGCCGCTCCCTCTTACTTCCGGGGCTCCCGTCTGCGTTCTACGATCGGACGGACCTGGGAATGACAGCGAGGCTTGGTTCGCGCATGCGCGCGAGTATCACCGTCTTTAAAAAAAATAAAAAAAAAAATCGGGAAATCTGTGAAGCTCGGGATTGATCGTTCAAAACGACGGTTTCCTGGTACATTTACAGAGACTACCTTAGGTATGTGCTCGTTCAGAACAGTCGGATGTAGCATGTGTTTTAGTCGTTTGTATCTGGCGTTTGATTATCCCACCTGCAATGTGTTTCTGCTATAATGGATGCTTTGCTGCCCCCTAGTGGCCAGCCCTCTCTCAGCAGATAAAAAAATTGGAAAACTATGTTTTTCTTTTTCTGTTGGGGGGGAAGAGAGTGGAGTGTAGGGCATTGCCATGACTATGCTTGTCTCTCTCTCTTTTTCTTATTCTTTTTTTTCCAGCCCTTCTAGGTTTGACCAACATCACAGCGAGTCCCGCAGATGCAGCGGGTCCTCCAAATCGCACCACCGGCACTCATCTTCTAGACACCATAATTTGTTTAAAATCCGGACATCCCAGTAGGGATACTCCTCACACCCCCTCATCTCACAGCACGAGTTCAGAGAGATTTTGTTGGGGATGCAAGGCTCCGGTTCCTGCTAGCAAGTCCCTTGGCGACTGTTGTTTTTCAAAGGTAGCCAATGAAAGGGAAGGTGCAGACAAACACCTAGAAGCATTGGTTAAGCGGGTCGTGGACAAGTCGCTACAGGAGAGAGATGCCAGAGTGCAGCATGATTCTCCTCCAGACCCAATGATTCCCTTGTTGGATCAGGGACAAATGCATGAGACTTTTGAAGTCGCTCAAACCAGCCATCCCTCAGAGAGTGGGTCAGAAGTGGATGATCCAGGAATAGGCTCTGATTATGCCCTAGTTCCTGCTTTAGTGAAAGCAGTCAAGGAAGTTTTAAAATTGGAAGATCCAATTATCTCTACTCTCAGACAAAGAAAACTTTAAACAGCTCAATAAGGAGCGACATTATTTTCCATTTTGTCACAAAAATAGGTGCAATTATCTCAGAAGAATGGGGTAAACCTGATAAAAAAAGCTCTATGCATTCAAAAAGTGCAAAATGATACCCTTTTAAGAGGAAGACGTGAAACATCTTGACTCTGCTCCATTAGTTGATGCAGCTTTGATGCGTTTGGTGCGATATGTAACCCTTCCCCCTGGGAGATACGGTTTCTTTTAAAGATCCTCTAGAGAGACGGATTGATTCAGACCTGAAGAGAATCTACCTGACAGCAGGATCAGTCTGTAAACCATTTCTGGCTTTAGCAGCCTTCTCAAAAGCCTTAGAGGCATGGTCAGACAATGTGAATGATTCCCTCAGAAGTACCTCTGAAGAAATGGCCAAGAGCTCTCCTATCTAGCAAATCAGTCTAGCATCGGCCTTTCTTGGGGAGGCCTCTATTAATGTTATTCACCTAGTGGCTCAAGTAATGTTGTCAGCAGTCACTGCCTGTTGTGCCGTATGGCTTATCCCTGGTCGGCGGATCCAGCTTCAAAGCAAGCTTGGTGCCTCATTCCCTTTAAGGGCTCTTCTCTCTTTGGCAATAAACTCGATAGTGCCATTTCCCTAGTCACAGGTGGTAAGTCGGGGTTCCTCCTTCAGGATAGGCGTTTACAAAATCAAAAACGCACTTCTTTTTTCAGAGCACAAAATACAGACCGTGCAAGGGAAGCACGCAGGTACAGGCCTGGTCATGAATCTTCAAGGCCCTGGAAATCCAGACAGTCTTCTTTCTAGAAGCAAACTAAGAGTACTCCTTCTAGTAATCAGGAGTCTACTGAAAAGTCTCTCTAAAATTGGGTGGCCTCAATTTGAGATTTTTGGACCATCAAGACGGTCTCTTCAGGCCACACCTGGGTCTTCAACAGCAACCCCAGGTTCAGATTGAAGCCTACAAATCTTGTATGTACAGAAGAAAAGAAACAAATCCTATTGGCTTATGCAAGCTCTTTAGTAACTCAAGGCGCAGCCATTACTGTTCCAGAAGGCGAACGAGGCGAAAGACATGTACTCCCCTTTGTTTATGGTACAGAAAAAGAACAGTACCTGGAGACCAGTAATAGACTTTTCTCATCTCAACCGATTATTCGGAAAGACATTCAAAATGGAGTCCTATTGACAATCCAGCAGTCAGTCCATCCAGGAGATTGGTTAGTGTCAATGGACCTGTAAGACTCCTACTTCCACATTCCAGTAGCAGGCAGACTATCAAATGTATCTGCGCTTTGCGGTAGGCAATCAACACTTACAGTTCACCTGCCTACCATTTGGTCTCACGACATCACCTCAGGTGTTCTCCCAAGTTCTGTTAGCTGTGGTGGCTCTCCTCCAAGTGAAGAGAGTTTGTCTTCTTTACTGGACGATCTCTTACTTCTACCTTAAGACAGATGTTAACTCCTGGAACACAGGGACATAGTAGTTGCAACTCCCCAAGAATTCGAATGGCTATTGAATTTGATAAAGAATCATCTTGTTCCAACACAATCTCTGGTGTTTCTAGGTGCCCTCTTCAACACAGTAGAAGGCACCATTTTATTGCCCGAAGAAAAGGTTACTATAGTCCGGGACAGGATCCGCAAAACATTTGCTGCTCCTCACCTATCTGCTCTTCAATGTTTGAAGGTAATTGACACCATGGCAGCCACCATTCCTATGGTGAAGTGGGCTCAGTGGCACACTCGCCCATTCCAAAAAGGGTTTCTCCAGCAACGGGACTCTCCCAGAAAGAGTCAACGCATCATGCTCACTCAACTCATGATAGAATCTCTTCTGTGGTGGCTTTAGGGGAAGAATCTCCGCAAATGTCATTCGATCCGTCCTATCATTTGGATTACAATAACCTCAGATGCCAGCAATCAGGGCTGGGGTGCTCATTGCTTGACAGAAATAGCCCAAGGAAGGTGGAACATACCTTCTCAAGGAACTGTTTCCAATATTCTGGAGCTGCGAGCTGCCTTCCGGGCACTCAAGTCCTTTTGCCATCTATTGTCAGACTCCTCTGTGATGCCCAGACTGGACAACACAACCGCTGTTGCTTACATAAGGAAGCAGGGTGCAGCCCACAGCTGGTCCTTACTCCGAGAAGTGGAGCCAATCATGAATTGGGCTCAGAAGAATCTAGCCAACATCTCGGCAGTGTACAATACCGGGGGTCCAGAATGTTCAAGCGGACTTTCTATCACGCGTCCAATTAAACAACAACGAATGGTCTCTACACATAGAAGTGTTCAATTGGCTTCTGACTCTGGGAGTGTCTCCAGAGGTGGATCTGTTTGCATCCCCATGCAACCACAAGTTGACAAAGTACTATGCTAGGTTCCGAGATCCCCAAGCCTATGGGATAGATGCTCTCACAGATCGATGGAAATTCAGCAAAGCATATGCCTTTCCACCAGTACCTGTGATCCTTCAATTTCTTTGCCGTCTCAGATCAGAGGATACAGAAATCCTGGCAGTGATCCCATTTTGGCCCAACAGGCCATGGTTTTCACTACTAACGGTTCTCAGTTACCGGGACTCGATCCCTCTTCCCCTCAGACCGGATCTCCTCTTTCAGGGCTCAACGTTGCACCCATGTCCAGCTCATCTGCATCTCAGGGTGTGGTTCTTGAGAGGGGAAGGCTTGAAGCATTAGAATGTCCAGAAGAAGCCATTTTAACTCTTCTTAACGCTAGAAGAAATAGTACCAACAATGTTTATGAGCGTATCTGGTCAAAATTTACAGATCACATGTCTTCCAGAGAAAAACCTTGCAGTTCCCCAGAGGTCCAAGACATACTCAGTTTTTTACAAATGGGTTTGGACTTACCGTTAGCAGTCAGTTCTCTCTGAGTACAAATATCAGCCATCTCTGCATTTTCTGGAATCTCTTGGGCCAATCATCCTTTGATCTGCCAGTTCTTCAAGGGCGCCATCCGGCTTAGACCCCAGAGAATGCCGAGGTTCCCTAAATGGGATCTACCACTTGTCCTGGACTATCTTACCTCAATCAGCTCCGATCCGGGTAAACCACTATCAGCTAAAGATCTTACTCTCAAAACTGCCTTTTTAGTAGCGGTCACTTCAGCTAAAAGAGTCTCTGACATCAGAAATCTGGGTTCAAAGGAACCATTCTTGACCTTCTTTCCAGATAGAGCAGTATTAATTCCTATGCTGGGCTCAAATCCTAAAGTTACATCCATTTTCCATGAAAATCATGAAATTGTGCTGCCCACTTTTGGATTGTCTGAAGATCAAACTGTTCATCCCCTTGATGTAGGTCACACATTATGTCAATATCTGGAAATGACAGAATCTTTTAGGAAAACAGACTTTCTTTTCATTCTTCATGTAAAGAACAAAGGGAAACAGGCTTCAATCAGATCCATTGCAGCATGGATAGTTCAAACCATCCAGAGGGCATACAAAGCCAAGGGCATGGCTCCTCCAGAGGCAGTGTCTGCACACTCAACTCGAAGCATTTCAACTTCCTGGGCAGCCTCACGTCATGTCGCACCTGATGTTATATGTAGAACGGCTTCGTGGTCATCAATCAATACTTTTGTTTCTCACTATTGTGTTGAGCTGGCTGCTTTATCTTCACTAAATTTTGGTTTACAAGTGCTGTCAGTTGACAGTGTTAAATACAATTTTCTTGCCTCAGCATTTTGCCCACCCGGGTGTGTTTGGCGAGTTATTTCCCACACGTATGCTGCCATGGAGCCAGTCAGGAAAAAGGAAAATTTATTATCAAATACTTACCGTAATTTTCCTTTCCTGATAGGCTCCATGGCAGCAGGAGTCCCTCCCAATGCTTGGAGTCGGCTAGTTACGGAACACAGCTGAGAGCCCACAGCTGAAATTTATAGGGAGGGGTCCTAATGGGTAGTTAAGGAGGCGGGGCCTACCCACACGTATGCTGCCACGGAGCCTATCAGGAAAGGAAAATTACGGTAAGTATTTGATAATAAATTTTCCTTTTTAGTACTACTACATTTCTCCATCTCATTGTACTCTGCAAATACACAAAAATACTTATTAATCTGCTTGAAATCCAGTTTGATCCTAGCCCCTTTGTAATCTTTCTAGAACAAGGTGACACGTTCTGTAAGAATTGACAACACTGATTGATATCTCAGTGCAGCAGAGGCAATGCATCAAAATAATAGCACACTGTATTTCTGGCAGATTAGTAGCAAGTATTTTTCTGTACTTGTGTATTTAAACTATTTTATTTCTCCTAGGTATTGGCCAAACACCCCCCGGTTCGGTTTGCACCAGAACATCTCAAACAGACAAAAAGTTCTAGGGAACATGCAAACTCTATTAACATGCTAAGTCTATGAGACATGAACATGAAAAATCAAAAGCCCTTATTTTTAGGGATAGGCCTGATGTTCGAGTCGAACGCAAGAACATTGCAGAACAAATTAACATATGAGGCGCTCACGGGACGTTCGCCCGTCCCAATGCACTGTGAGATCACTGTGAGATCGCAATGCATTAAAGGCTGCTGATTGGCCAAAGCATGCATCTGATCTGTATGCTTTGGCCAATAACAGTATGATGTGCTGTGAGAGCCATGATAGGCCAAAGGCTGGGGGGCGTGGCCGGAC
Organism: Rana kukunoris; assembly: GCA_029574335.1. Classification (NCBI taxonomy): domain Eukaryota; kingdom Metazoa; phylum Chordata; class Amphibia; order Anura; family Ranidae; genus Rana; species Rana kukunoris. The sequence continues at coordinate 154,126,332 of CM056052.1, read as the reverse complement.
TGAGCAGGAAGATGGACGCTTAAGCCTGTAGCTCCTGCCACCTCAGAGCGGTTTGCTTCCATACATGACGGTTTTCATCCCCACCTTGACTGGTAATCATGGGAACTGCTTCCAGGAACTCGTCTGCCTCCCCCTCCCTCTCTCCGAGGGAAAACGCAGGGTCACAGGGACAGAACATCCCGGAGATGTTCCGCTCGGCACGAGGCAACATGGCGCCGGCTTGACAAGGGGCTCCTCACGTCGCGGCTCTGTCATCTTCCCAGGCCCCGTCCGACATAATCCTGATGGCACCTCCTGCAATTCACTTACCTCCGCCGACTTCGGGTCATGACGGAACGGGTGTACCGCCACTGCCGCAGCTCAACATATTGGACCTACGAGCTATTGCTATCGGCAGCCATCGCGGAGCCATCGTTCCCTTTCGGACAGAGTCTCCCGCAACGAACAGGCGGTGGAAAATCATGATCTTGTCCTTCAACGCTCTACCAGAAAAATTGATGACCATACCCTCCAGCTACGGGAGGTAAACCGGCAGCTGGAAGACTTGGACAATAGAGGCCGCCGCCGTAACCTGCGCGTGAGGGGACTGCCTGAGTCGGTCGAAGGAGAACGTGTCCCAAGGGAGGTCACGTCCATTCTCAACAATGTGCTTGGTAAGACTCCGCAATCTCCAATAGAAATGGAGAGGATTCACCGCGCACTCCGTCCCAGGGGCAGAGACACGGACCCCCCCAGGGATGTGGTATGCTGCCTGGTGGACTTTAAACTTAAGGAGGAGATACTGACCCAGGCCAGAGGCCAGAGGCTCAGATTCGGAGATGCCCCTATCCAACTATACCAAGATCTGTCAGGGATTACCCTGCAACATCGCTGTGATCTTAAGCCTCTATTGGATGCCCTCAGATCACGAGACATACGCTACAAATGGAAATTCCCCTTCTGCCTGGCTGCCTCTCATCAGGGTCACAATGCACTGCTTAGGGTTCCGGAGGATCTGCCCCGCTTTGTGAAACGTTGGGTCTGCCGCTAGTCTCAGTGCCTGACTGGTATGCGCTGCTATCGCCGTTCAGTCGGCAGATGGGGCAAGCCGCAAGACGTACCCATGGAGACCCAGACTACCGGACTTCGCAGGAGGAGGTCCCCCTCTGGGTCCAGGCTACCATCAGGTCCTCCTGGTGCCAATAACGGCCGTGACCAAGCAGCCTCCCCGGGGGCCAGGCGAGCGAGGAGAGATTACTGATCTTGGCTGCCTGCCTCCACACTCCACACACGGAGGAGGGCACGGAGGAGGGCATGGGAGAGGATTTTTTTTTTTTTTACCAAAAAAATTTCTTTGCTTTAAAAAACATTTTTACAAAAAAATACATACATATATACATTAGGGCTGTTACTGATCAAAATTTTTGTGTTTGATTAATCGTTGTTTTTTTTTTTTTTTTTTTTTTTTTTTTTTTTTTTTTTTCCTTGTCAAAATATCTTTATTTGGGTAAACAAGAAAGTTGTACAGATGCAATAAGTGAAGGATTATACAATAAGGAGCAACATTGGAGATTCCTTAATGGTTAGCGCGGGAGCTGTTTCTCCCGAAAGAGTCATATTACGTTTGGATCTGTGTTGCGTTCAAGGTTGCAGTAGTTGGTTACGAAGCCAGGAGACTTAGCATGTTTTTTGCTAGTTAAAGAGATCGAACAGGACTCGGGGTGTTGACTTGAAATGGAGCAAGGTTACATGCAGGTTTGGAATCTCCAATGTCTAACATGTTACATCAATATAAATGCATATATCTATTAGCAAATTTAAGAAAACAAAATTTGGTTTAGGGAGGGGAAGGAGGTGGGGAGGGGGGGGGGTGGGGGGGAGAGCGTCTGCAGGAATGGTCGGAGATTCCCTGTCAAAGAGGAATTTACAAAGGGTGGAGCATTACATTGGCTGGGCTACCACGGCAGAAGTACATCATTATTAAAATCACCAGGGATTGCGTAAGCAGACCAGGGATGCCATATCTTCTCAAACTTGGCGGTGGTGTCCGTATCCATTGCCATCATTTTGGCATGGGTCATCGCACAGTTCATTCTCCTTTCCACTTCGCAGAGTGGGAGATTGGGTGATTTCCAGGCCTTTGCTAAGGTCTGTTTTGCGGCTGTGAGCAGCTGAAGTATTAACTTAAATTGTGTGTGCGACAGATTAGTCGGCTTGAGATTCAGTAATGCAATTTTGGGGTCTGGGGGGATGTTCTTTTTTGTGAGCATGTTCATTATGTGGAAGATTTCCTTCCAAAATAACTGTGCTTTTGGGCATGTCCACCATATGTGAAGATATGTCCCTGGGGCCGAGCAACCCCTGAAACATTCTCCAGGGTAGTCTTTGGTAAATTTAGCTATCCTGGCTGGCACTAAGTACCACCTGGTTAGTACCTTGTAATTGGTCTCGATTGCTAGTTCGTTCCGAGAGGCGGACCTGGTGTTGTTCCATATTTGTTTCCATTCGGAAGGTTCCAACTCTATTCCCAGGTCCTCTTCCCATTTACGAACATACAGAAGTTTCCCGGGGATAGTGGAGGAGAGCAGGTGGGAGTATAATACTGATATTTTACCTCTGGCGTGTGGCTCATTTTTGCAGTAATTTTCAAAACTAGTTATACGGAGAGGTGATGGTGAAGCGTCAATAAACGGTTTGAAGAAGTTTTTGATTTGTAGGTACCTGAACAGTTCAGAAGGTGGTATACCATACTTTTCTTGGATAGTTGGGAAGGACAAGACGGAGGCGGAATCAATAAAATTGTGCAAACAGGTGCAATTTCTTAACGACCATTCCTTGAAGGAGTTGGGGTAGACCCAAGCTGGGTAGAATGCAGGGTTTTTGTGAAACGACAGCAGTGGGGTGTGTGGGGATAGTAGGGAGTTTTTGGTCTTTATTCTATCCCAAAGGGAGAGCAAGTGTTTTGTGATGGGGTTACTTATATGTTTACGTGACTTGGCGGGGACCCAAAGTATGTTGGATATTGGGGTAGGATCGCTATCGACGGCTTCGATTGAAACCCATATGGGTGGTTCCTGGGTAGCGTGGTAGTTTGTCATAGTCGCTAGTTGCGCTGCCCTGTAGTAATTAGTGATATTGGGGTAGCCCAACCCACCATTGGCTTTGGGAAGGTGCATAGTTTGAGGTTTTATTCTAGGTCTGCTGTTTTTCCAGATAAAGTTGGACATTTTCTTTTGCGTCATTCTTAGGTAGTGCGAAGGGATGGGGATAGGGAGCACTCTAAAAAGGTAAAGGAGTTTAGGGAGTATCGTCATTTTGACGGCATTGAGCCTTCCTAGCCAGGACAGAGGGAGGTGAGACCATGAGTTTAAGAGGGCTGATAGGTGTTTTAGTAGTGCGGGTTAGTTGGATGAAAATAAATCAGACAGTGTTGCCGTGAGGCGTACTCCTAGGTAGGGGATATTCTTTTCTGTCCAAACAAAGGGTAAGCCATGCTTGGCAGCTTTTAGTTCAGTGTCTGAGAGTGAGATATTAAGAGCGAGGCATTTTTTGGGGTTGATGACCAGGCCTGAGAAAGATGCAAACTTGTTTAAGATTGGGATTAGGTTGGGGCCCGTTACTTGGGGAGATGAGAGGAACAGGAGAATGTCGTCTGCGAATAGGCACAATTTATGTTTATAGCCACCTACCTCTATACCTAGGATTGTTGGGTCTGACCTAATTTTTTGCGCCAGAGGCTCGATAAGGAGGGCAAATAGTAGCGGGGAGAGTGGGCAACCCTGTCTAGTTCCTTTGCTAATGGTGAAGGTTTCTGACTTGTATCCCGCGTACTTAACGTAGGCCTTCGGTTTGTTGTAGAGCTCTGTGACCCATGTCATAAAGTTGGGGCCAAAGCCCCAGTTCTGTAGTGCGTATCCCAGGTATGACCATGATACGGAGTCGAATGCCTGCTTGATATCTAAAGAAAGAAAGCAAGCAGGTATTCCCCTTTTCTTTGCAAAGTGAGCTAAAAGATTTGCCCTCCTTATATTGTCTCCTGCTTGACGGTTAGGCATGAAGCCTACTTGGTCACGGTGTATTAGAGTTCCAATTATTTTGTTTAAGCGGGTTGCTAGTATTTTGCCTAGTAGTTTTATGTCTATGTTTAGCATGGATATTGGACGGTAGTTCTCGCTGAGGGTCGAATCGGTGTGTTGTTTGGGAATCATACAAATGGTAGCTAGAAGGGATTCCTGTCTAAAGGATTTATGCTTTAGGAGGTCATTGAAGGCTTCGGCCAGTCTTGGGGAGATGAGTTCGACAAAGGATTTATAATATTGGGCTGAGAACCCGTCAGGGCCCGGTCTTTTGTTGAGTTTTAATTCTTTAATAGCTTCTACTACGTCGTTCGTGGAGATTGGTTTGTCTAGGTGATTTTTCTGGGATTCTGTCAGGCGGGGGAGCTGGAATTGTGAAAAGAAGGAGTCAGCCTCTGTTCCATTAAATGTGTTTGTTTCTGAGTATATCTTTTTCAGATGGGAGCTAAATTTCTGAACTATTTTATAGGGGTTACTAGAAGTGACATTGTTCGCTACTTTCAGTTTGATGGGGGTATACGTTTTGTTGATGGAGTTGAGTGCTCTGGCTAAGTAGGTCCCTGACTTGTTGGCCCTTTTGTAAAAGGTATGTTTGGATCTATTCAGGGTCTTATTTGCTGATTCTGTGAGGAATAGATCATACTCCAAACGAGCTTTGTCTAAGCGGTTTTTAGAGGAAGGGGAATGATCATTTTGGAAGGCCAGGAAGGCTGTGTTGAATTCGGTTTCAAGGGTCTTTGCCATCTGAATTCGTTTTTTTTTTAAGGATCCCCATTTGCCTTTGGAGTGCGCCCCTCAGAACTGGCTTGTGGGCTTCCCAAAGAGTGAGGGCCGAGATTTCGGGGTTCATGTTAAATTTTAGGTATTCCTGGAGAGTTTGTTTAATTTCTTGGCTGTGAGTTGGGTGTTTGAGTAAAATTTCTGGTAGGTACCAGGTAGGGTCCTGTTTTTTGGGGATAGTAGATGCAATCGTTGTGCAGACCGCATTGTGGTCCGACCAAGGGATAGGGATGATAGTTGAGTTGACGACTTCAGGCAGCATACCTATAGTTAGGAATATATGGTCAATGCGGCTTAAAGAATGGTGGGGGTTGGAGTAGTAAGTATAGATACGTTTTGCTGGGTTCATTTCTCTCCATGTATCTGCTAGACTATATTTGGTGAGAAGATTGGGGAGTGTCCATTTGGCGTGATGCTTTGGTTGGATATAAGGTGATCTGTCTAAAAATGGGAGCAGTACTTGGTTTGAGTCTCCGCATATCAGTAGGGACCCCAGTTTGTGAATTGTGATGGTTTGAAAGAGATGGGACATAAATGGCATAGGGTTTGTATTTGGAGCGTAATAGGACACCACTGTAACCGCGGTGTCTAAGATGGATCCTGTCAAGATGAGATAGCGGCCTTCGGGGTCTTTTATTTCAGATAGAAGGGTGAATGGAGTGGTTCGGTGGAAAGCAATTAAGGTGCCTCGTTTCTTGGAGGATGCTGAGGCTGTATACACTTGCGGGTAAGTCGCACTGAAGTGCTTGGGGGTAGAGTTCGGGGTGAAGTGGGTTTCTTGTAAGCACACTACGTGGGCTTTTTTAGCCTGGAAAAGCCTGAATGCTTTTGTACGCTTTTGTGGGATATTCAAACCTTGTACGTTGAGTGTCAATATGTTCAAGGGTGCCATGGTAGCCAAACCAATAAACTCTTCTTACCGTGGTTCAGTGAAGGGAGTTTTCCCAGACCATTCCATGCAGACAGGAGGGGAGGGTGGGAGGGGGGGAGGTTCAGAACTTCAACCTTGAAAAAAAAGTAAAAGACAATACATATTATTGCACGCATAAACATCAGAATTCAGAAAAAGTGAACAATGTTTGCCCGAGGTGGGGGAGAAGGTCCCCCGCCCAGGGAAAAGGGGCCTTCGTCAAGTCCCCAGATAATAGCCTGGGGGCCGGAGGTGGGCCTAGTGGGACGCGTGTTCGCCCAGAATCAGAAAGCCGCTTACTAAAATGTGAAAAATCGCACCTCTGGGGGTGCACAAGCTCCCATTTGATCGCATAATAAGACTTAGGTTAGGTATGTTAACATTTTAGGGCGCTTAGGGGTGGTAGGGGCCAGAGAGGGAGGGCTAGCGATCATGTTTGGGGATAGGGGGTTGGGGACTCCCTGAGTAGCCCCATGAGTGATTGGCGGAGCAGACTATGTGTCAAAAAAGGTACTTGGGGTCAGGGCCTATGCTGGCTGGGATGTAGGTAGCCTGATTCGTGTGTAGAGAATTTGTTGAGGAAGGGGTGCAGGTGTTAAGGGATGGGTGTTGAGGAATGGGACCTGTGATAGGGGTGAGGGCACCTGCATTTTCCTGAGTCAGGGCTTAGTGGGTGAACAGTTCAATTGTGGGGTTGGGAGAGGGAGGCCCTGTTGTATTGTGGGGGGCATAGAGTGGTGTGTGGTGTGTGAGGTGCCAGTATGACCATTTCCACCTGGTGCTATGTCCAGGAGGGAAGGGGGAAAGGGAGATTTCCAGAAAGGTGTGGTAAAGAGAACATAGTCCAGCTAGCACGCTTTTGGCCTATGGGGGTGAGGGCAGAATAGTTGTTGCTTGGGGATTCAATCGTTGTTTTTTTTAATCGATTAATCGACTAATTTCAATTAATTATAAAGCACATACAGATCCAACTACTTTAAGCTGATCTCCTTGCAGGCTGATTCCCAGTGCAGCTCCCAACCACTGGAAAAATGGATAGCAGGATACAAAAAACACACAAAGGCAGTGCTTGATGGGAACAGCATTAAAACTTTTATAGTCTTCAAGTAGGTAACCAAATAAATATTGCACTGGAGATAAAATCAATGTAGCTACATAAACTGTAAACATGGCATGAGTAATACCAAACGGTAGCAAAAGCAGTCATAAAAACATGTAGCCAAGTATGATACTGGTATAAAAATGTGTACAACGATACCACTGCTGAATCCAGATGAGGAGAGGTTAACATCAGTCCGTTGGCATGTAGATGTAAAATGGTTGTAGAATCCCAGGTTGATAGAGGGAAGTGATAGAGGGAAGTGTAACAGCCCTTGTGTGTGGCAGATAGTAAGGTCCCGCCGGCATGCATATATAAAGGCACAGCAAAGGATCCCTTCAGATGAAAACGGCAAGCCCCGCCGGTGGTCGTGACATTACCGGATCTCCGAATGGTACTCCCTGAAGGCCCAGAAGCCGGCAGAGAGGTGAGTACCAATCAGAAGAATTTTAAGCGATCAAAAAGATTTTGATCGATCAAAAAAATTAAAGATTAATCGATCAATTAAAAGTTAATTTGCACAGCCCTAATATACATCAATACATAACATACATACAAATTACAAACACGGTCTCACTATCTTTCAATAGATGGATATAATAATCTAATCTGATACAAGCCCCTCACTCTTCACTTGATATATCACACACGCATAGACATCTTTGGCATGAGTGATTCTGAGGTGTCTCGCATTTTCAGATTCACCCCTCATGCCATCCTGGATTTAACCACAACCCTGCAGGAGCCCAACACATGACACCACCCATGACACCCATGACAGCTACATATACAGCTTCGAACAGAAATCTGGGGACAGCTGGCTGGTTGGTGAGTGACATGGGTGGCAGGCATGACTGTCCCCCCCATGATGCTGAAATCACAAGGGGCACATGCTACTGACATCCTCCTGTCTTATCCCTTCAGGGTGACTCTGCATATGCACTGGGACCCCATCTCATGACTCCTATACGGAACCCCACTAACCAAGGCTACCCCGTCTTCTGAGGGAAGAGCAGCCAGGAGCCAGCTCACATTAGGCATCTTTGCACGTTAAACACACACATTAATCATGGCACAATGAGAATGCATGCATGCACACCACTGTGGTCCCTAGCACAGACACATCACATCCTCATCACATTGGATTGGCACAAGCCCACCATGCAGGACTTGTGAGCAGCAAAGCCATGCCACGGCTCCAATTATGTCACTGTACATTCATACACCATTCACACGGACCTGGGGATCACTTCTCCACCACAAATGAGGGTGACACCCCTTTTCCGGCAGGAATGTCACCCCCACATTCCCAAATCATACACAAACAGAACCAAAACAACAAAAAAATTGACGAGCAAAAACAAAAAATGCCCAGCAAAAATCTAATTTAAACAAAATAACAACAAAGAAAACACATAAAAGACAAAAAGCACTCTGCAAAACAGTCCCCAAATATCTCAAAGACACGTCACAAACAAACAAATGCTAAGAAACAACAGAACAAAAGCACCTTGCTGTATAGGAAGGGATACAAAGGGATGTACTTTTGCAAAGGAAGTGCGTTTGTGTCTGTCTATTTATGCTGTCTGCGTAGTTCACTAAGTTGCCCAATTTCACTGATTGCGCCGTTCCCGAGTTGTGAGCATGCGCACAGAGGTGCTGACCATGGTCTGCTTCATGTGCTTCATTTGCATGGGGTCACGGCTCATTTCAATGCAACACGCCCACGTCCTTCCCAATTTGAATTATTCCGCCTTGCGCCTCTGAAATAACGTTGCGCAGGCGCAAATTTCTGTGCAAAACCGACGAGAATAGGGTGATTGCGCCGCTACATTGCGCCAGTCTAACGTAAAGGCGGTGCGCTACGCCGGTCCAATAATGCGCAGATGTACGTGAATCTGGCCCCCTAACCCTAATATATATATATATATATATATATATATATATATATAACCATTTTACGAAATTCATTTGTATAGAATGAATTTGAATAGAAATATATTTTATTCTATTCTGTTCTATTGTTTTTCTAGTTAATTATTTTCTATTTCTATTCTAATCTTTTATCCCTAAACCTAATATATATATATATATATATATATATATATATATATATATATATATATATATATAACCATTTTCTGATGTATAGAATGATTTTGAATTAGAATATATATATATATATATATATATATATATATATATATAAATGCTGTTCTATTTCTGTTCTATTTTTCTATTCTATTATTTTCTATTATTTTCTATTCGAATGTGTATTCATTCTATACGAAATTCTAATTTCGGAAGATCATAGAAAAAATATAATGTAATATATATGTAAAGCCTCTTCTGAAATTTGAATTTCATATAGAGTAAAATCGAATTTGAATAGAAAAGATTAGAATAGAAAAGAATAGCATAGAAAAACAAAAGAACAGAATAGAATAAAATATAATATAATATTCTATTCTATACTTAATTAGAATTTCATAATTAGAATTTCTGAAAATGGTTATATATAAAAATATATAAAAATATAAATAAATAGAATAAAATCGAATTCTAATAGAATAGACTAGAATAGAAAAAAAACAATAGAGCAGAATAGAAAAAAAATGTTTATATATATATATACAGTATATATACACACTATATGTATATAAACCATCTTCCGAAATCCGAATTTGGTACAGAATAAATTTGAATGAAAAGGTTAGAATAGAATATATATTTTTTTTTTCTATTCTGTTGTTTTGCTTTTCTATGCTTTCCTTTTCTCCTTTCAATAGATTTTTATTTTTTCAAATAAAGGATACAGATATAGTACGACCAAAGGCTGAAATTACAACATCATAACATTCAACAAACCGGGCATATTGACAGTAACAATGACTCAATTGATTTCAAATTGCCCAACTGTGAGCTGGTTAAAGGAATCCACCGAGCTTGATAACAGAGGAAAGGGCGGAAAAAGAAGTGAATATGGTGGTCTTGCGCTCGGGGGAATCCTGCCTGTCCCGGACACCCCTAATGGGATCATTCTGTGTCCCAGCCAGGCGCCTCCCGAACCGCCTCCTCCTATAAAAGTATTTGATAGGAAATTAGTGGGTTCGAATTTAGCTTCATTGAACTTCTAGCTCATACTCACGAAATAAGATAGGCCTATAGTGTTACCAAATTGCCCACATGAAAAACCGGACGAAGAACAAAGAACATTACCCTCTAGTCATACAACTGTCTTAAAAGAATAGAAGTAAGAAAAGAGAGAGAGAAAAGTGGGGGTAAGAGAAAGGGAAAGGAAGGGAGGCATGAGCCTAACTTGTGCTGAAGGAAGCAGGTTGTGCGGGGTGTACCCCATTCACCAAAGGTATACCACAGTGGGACGCCCATGATCCCCACACGGCTTCAAATTTCTGTTTCGTGTTTGAAAGAATGCTGGCCAGCTTTTCCTGCACCATGATCCACGAAATCTTGCGGTTTATTTCTGCAATGGAAACCCTGGGTTGTCTCCAAGCCCTTGCGATGGTAATTTTAGCCCCGAGGAGCATAAATCGGATCAGCTTCTGATTGGGCTTGGATATACCCGGAATCCGAGCATTTAGGAGAGCTACAGAAGCCGTCCTGGGGACCGAGCAACCAGTGACTGTACAAATGAGGTTAAAAATCCTCTTCCAGATTGGTCTGATTCTGGGACATTCCCACCAGACATGCACCATCGAGCCCAGGAGTTGACAACCTCTAAAGCAGCTGGGATCTGATGATGGGTAGATGGCCGCAAGCCTGGCGGGAGTCATATACCACCTCATAAGGACCTTTAACCACTTAAGGACCGCCGCATGTACATTTACGTCGGCAGAATGGCACCGACAGGCACATCAACGTATATATACGTTGGTGCCTTGGGGGGGATCGGGGGTCCGATCGGACCCCCCCCCCGTACATGCGGCGGTCCGCGCGGCTGCAGGAGCGATCCGACGAGTGGGGGCGGCTATCCGTTTTCATCCGCCCCCTCCGGATCGCTCCCAGCCAATGCGCGCGCCCGCCTGACCTGTCACTTCCTCCTCCTGTGTAAACACAGGAAGGAGGAAGCGACGTGATCTCTCCCTCGGCGTTTGTTTCAAGCGCCGCTGAGGAGAGATCACCACACTACAAGTAAGTCTGCACTAACACTACACTACACTACACACAAAATCACATTTAACCCCCGCGATCGCCCCCCCCCTCCCCCCTGTCACAGTGTCACTGAATGCAGTAATCATACATGTATGATTACTGTATTTAGTGTCAGTGTGACAGACAGTGTGACAGTCACTCAGTGTTAGTGTCAGGGTAGCCCCCCCCACCCCCCCCAATAAAGTTTTAACCCCTTGATCACTGCCCTAGTTAACCCTTTCACTCCCTATTGCCAGCGTCACTAAGCGATCATTTTTCTGATCGCTGTATTAGTGTCGCTGTTCCCGCTAGGTAGCTAATTTTTTTTTAATGCGATTTTTTTTTACTAAAGACATGTGGCTAAATAAATTTTGGCCTAAATGTTTGACTAAAATTTAGTTTATTGGTTTTTTATTATAACAAAAACTAAAAAATATTGTTTTTTTTTCAAAAATGTCGCTCTATTTTTGTATATAGCGCAAAAAATAAAAATCGCAGAGGCGATCAAATACCACCAAAAGAAAGCTCTATTTGTGGGAAAAAAAGGACGCAAATTTTGTTTGGGAGCCACGTCGCACGACCGCGCAATTGTCTGTTAAAGCGACGCAGTGCCGAATCGCAAAAACCCCTTGGGTCATTTGCCAGCGTATTGGTCCGGGTCTTAAGTGGTTAAGTTTGCTTCCATCAGGGAAGTATTTAAGATGCCCTGAAAAGAATCAGAACAAGCTGCCTGCCAGGTCTCCAAGTCCCACCCTAGTTGGAGGTCTGCCTCCCAAGCCATCATATAAGAAGACTTCTCAGTCGGGCGGGTGAGTGAAGAGTAGATGACAGATATTCCCCCCGTTTGTCCCATGGTCTGCACCAGAGCTCATAATCTGTGAATTTGGGAGGTAGAGGCCTATCCATCCATAAAGTGTGTAGGAATTGTGATATTTGTTTGAATCTGAATTTTTCAGTGTCAGGGAGGTCCAATTTAGTCACACAGTGGTCTAGGGTAAGAGGGCCTTTGGTTTTGAAGAAGTGTCCTATGTGGTACAGACCCTTATCCAACCACCAACTGAAGGCCTTCCTGTCCATTCCAGGTGGGAAATGCAGATTTTGGAATACACTGGCTAGAGGTTGTCCTTTCGAGACCAGGGCTGGAAGGTGACGAAATCTATCCCAAAGGGCGTAAGATTGAGAAAGGGAGGGGGACAAAATGGGTGGTCTTCTCTTTTGGGGGCACCAGAGTTAGTATTCTAGGGAGAACTGGGGGACAGCTTGCCCCTCTATGTGGACCCAGTCTGGTTTATCCAGTTTGAAGTAAACTACGGATAGTTGAGCCAGTCTGGCAGCTACGAAGTACTTATATAGATGCGGTAATCCTAGTCCTCCTCTTTTCCTATGGTTATATAGAGTGTTTTGGGGGATTCTGTAACCTTGCTTGCCCCAAATGAATTTGAGTATTTTGCTTTGTAAACTCTGCATGTGGTCTTTTCTGATGGGAATGGGAAGGGAGCGGAATAGATATAAAATTCAAGGAAGCAAAGTCATCTTTATAGAGTTAATTCTGCCCAGCCAGGAAAGATCATATTTGGCCCAGTTATTCATGTCGGCTGTAAGTTTTCGGTATAGGGAAGGATAGTTATTTGTGTAAAGGGATTCTGTACGAGCTGTTAAGGAAATCCCTAGATATTTGATAGATGAGGGACACCATTCAAATTTGAATGACTGTTGGAGGAGGGATACTGTAGAAGGTGGAAGGGATACATTCAAGGCTTGTGATTTGGCATAATTGACTTGGAGACCTGAGATTTTAGAGAAATCCGAAATTACCTTGCAAAGGTTTGGTAGGCAAGTAATAGGAGAAGTTAGAAATAGTAGTAAGTCATCGGCAAAGAGCCCACATTTATGAGTTTGGTCTCCACATGAAACGCCTTGAATGTCAGGGTTCTGTCGAATGGCTATCGCCAGGGTTTCAATTGCCATTGCAAAGATGATTGGGGAGAGGGGGCATCCCTGTCTGGTACCCCTGGCTATGTCTATTGGAGAAGAGTAGTACCCTTGGATTCGAATTTGGGCCTTTGGTTTAGAATAGAGAGCTTGTATTACCCCCATAAATCTCGGGCCAAAGCCCCATCGTTCTAGTAGGGGGAGAAGATATTGCCAGGACACAGAATCAAAGGCTTTCTGCAGATCAAGAGCTAGGAGAAAGCCTTTTTGTTTCGGACCTCCGTCCCAGTTGGATTGCAAAATTGAGACAATGTCCACTGCCCTTCTCACTTGATCTGGGCCTTGTCGACCTGGAATAAATCCGACTTGGTCCTTGTGAATATATTTATTAATGAAAGAGGAGATACGGAGAGCTAGAATTTTTGTAAGAATTTTAAGGTCATTATTTATCAGGGAAATGGGGCGATAGTTACAGACTTCTTCTGGGTTTTTATCCGGTTTTGGAATAACCGTAATGTATGCTGTATTAAGTTGTGTACTCAAAGGGGTGCCTTGAGTCTTGAAATTAAAAAAGTTTGTCATATGTGGGACTAGGGTATCTGCAAATTACTTATAATAGAGGACCGACAGGCCATCTGGGCCTGGGGCTGAACCCTTTCGGAGGCCCTTGATTACTGTCGCCACCTCTTCAACGAAAAGGGTGCTTTCAGCCTGTCTCTATGTTCTACATCTAAGGATGGGATGGGTAGGCTGTCCAAAAAGTCGTCAATCGAATCCCTGGGAATCTGTGGAGGGGCACTATACAGGTCAGAATATAATGTTTTGAATGCCTCCAGGATCTTTTTAGGGTTGGACGTAGGTTCTTGACCTGCCAAGCGTATCTTGGGCAAGGAGTGAAACCTTGTTTTAGGGGACAATTTGGTCGCTAACATCTGGCCTATTTTTCCTTTTCGGGTGTAAAACTTATTGCCACTCCAGTGGAGTGATCTCTCCGCTTTCGTTGTGAGAGCTAAATTAAGTTCTAGTCTCAGCTTGTCAATATTCTCTAGTAAGGCTAAAGATGGTTTCTTTTTGTGTTGTGCCCTTAGGGTCCTATAAGACTTCTCCAGACGTACAATTTCTGCTTCGTGTTCTCTTTTGATTCGCGTGGAGATCTGAATAATCTTACCTCTAATACAAGCTTTATGGCCTGCCCATAGGGTCTCCGCAGAGATATCCTCAACATTGTTCATTGTGAAATATTCTTGAAGGGCTTTATTAATTTCCGTTATTGTGGTTGGATTGGAGAGAATGGACTCGTTTATTCGCCAATGTCCGTTCCTTGCCATACCGGCTAAAGAGCGGATGGACATGATGACCATAGAATGGTCAGATAGGACTGTGTCTTTGATTTGGGCCTTGATCACTGCCGGAAGTACAAATGAAGGAATTAAAATATGATCGATCCTGGCATAGGTATTATGCGGGTGAGAGTAATGAGTATAGTCTCTCTTTGAAGGATTAGACTCCCGCCAGACATCCGTCAACCCCCTGTCATGGAGTAGTTTGGCAATTTTCAGGCTGACCCTAGTGGGTCTAGTAAGTTGGGCGGACGGAGGTCTGGATTTGTCCAAACCCTGGTCAAAAGCCACATTGGAATCCCCCCCCCAAATGACTGTGCCTTCCAGAAGTGGGGTTAAAGTATCCAAGATTAATTGGAAAAACTTGTCTTGCCCTTTGTTGGGAGAATAGTATGAGACCAGGGAGTATAGATGACCCTCAATTTTACCCTTAACCAGTATAAACCGTCCCTCCGGGTCTTTGAAGTCAGAGAGATACTCAAAGTTACAGGATTTGGAGAAAAAGATTGCGACCCCCTTGGTCTTGTTCTCGGCATTAGCCAAGTAGAAGAGGGGAAAATGAGAGTGGACAAATTTGTGACTGTACCGCCCAGGAAAGTGGGTCTCTTGGATCATGAGAATGTCAAGCCTGAGTGTTTTGTAACTATCAAAGATCTTTCGCCTTTTGACAGGGGAGTTCAGGCCTTGAACATTGTGTGTGGCTATATTGAGGGAGCTCTGTACGTGATCATCCATGGGGATCCGAAAAGTAACTATGTCTGTCTCTACCTCCACTCACCCTTAGATGTTTTCTGTCCCCCCAACCTTGCCATTTGTCAGGATGGACGTCCGGCAGCCTGGTGGACACTCCTCATTCGTAGGTACCGCAAGCTGAAAAATAATAAAAGGTTAGACTCATGTGGGAAAGATGGGGAATAGAAAAGGAAAGGACAGATTTGAAGGAGAGAAAGAGATGGTGTAGAGGACTCCCAATCCAACTAAAGAAAAAGAGAAAAAATAAGAAAAAATACATTCTCAGGGAGGGGAGATGCCCCTCGAGAACTTCTACCAAGGTAGATCAAAAAAGGGCTTGCTCCAAATGAGAACAAGCGACCTCGCCCCCAGATACCTTCTGGAGTCTGAGGGAGAGGTGAAGGTACATGGGGCCCACCCCAGCCAGGGCGCCCCTGAAAAAATGGTTACAGCAATTATCAAAACCGAAACCGGAAGGGATAGAGTAAATCTAAACCCAGTTTGGTCGGATCTAAGTCCGATCCGGAAGTCCCCCCGTCCTCCCCCCAAAGGGGACCGAGGAGGAGGGGACCTCAGAAGCAAAGTGGGGACATCCCCCTGCAAAAGATAGAATAGATAAAGAGATCTTTTTAGCAGGAGAAATAATGTTGAAATATCAATTGTCCAAAAAGTTGATTCGCTGATCAGAGAAAGTCTAATTCTCAGGCATAGGACCGACCAAGAACCTCGAAAGTTCAAGGAGTATATGACCAATGTGTCAGCCGAGATCTGGGTAAGTGGGTCCGCTGTCTCTAGCTTTCTTGGACCTCGACCTGGTCCAGAGTAGGGATTTAGGACTGGTGGGGGTCGGTCTCTTGGAGGTGTTTGGTATGCTATGAGAAGTGTCCATGGCGGGTTCTTGCGAGATGAGCTTAAGGCGCATTAGTAATCTTTCTCCATCAGGAAAGGTTGAGAAGGAGTAGTTTTTCCCTTTATCCGAGAACTTGACCGCAAAGGGGAATGCCCATTTATATTTTATATCCTTTTGGACCAGGACTAGGAGTAGCGGCTTTAATGACCGTCTTCGCTGCATTGTGGAGGGAGAAAGGTCTGCGTATATTTGGGCGGGATGACCTTGGCACAAAACATTGGGCACAGAACGTGCTAGTCTCATGACTTCATCCTTTACTGCGTAAAAGTGGGGTTTGGCGATGATGTCCCGCGATGAGCCGTCCTTTCTGGGTGGCCCCAGGGCTCTGTGGGCTCTGTCAAGCTCTAGGCGGTCTTGAGGAATGTTTGGGATCAAGTTCTGGATCAAATTTTGTACCGCTGCTGGAATGTCAGTGATGGATTCGGGCAGCCCCCTGACCCGGAAATTGTATCTCCTGGATCTGTTCTCCAACTCGTCGATCCTGGAAAGGGCCACATCCAATTGCTCCTGAACTGTATGAATATGTTCTGAGTTCTGGTCTGTGGCTGCCACCGTTTGATCAAGCTTGTCTTCTATCGCTTCAATTCTGGTGCCCAAATTCTGGAAATCTGCTTTCAAATCTCCTGTTATTTTGGTAGCAGTCTGAGCGAGTCCCCTATCCAGGAGTTCAGCCAGTGCTTGATATAAGTCAGTCACAGAGAATGTAGATGCTGCTGACAGGGTGCTGACAGGGAATTGAGCAGCCTGGCTCCCTATGTTAGGTCCTATGAGGGGTAGTGCAAAGCCCTCCATAATACTGCCTATCAGGGGTTCTGTGGGAGTTGTTGAGGGGGCCATGTCCTGCTGGTAACTTACTTGGACCAGGGGGGTAAAAGGCAGGGGTACCATATTTGGAAAAATCCTTCCCTCAGGCATCTCCTCAGGTGCAGCAGCGGCGGCCATCTTGGATTTTTGCATTTTTTTTTTTTAAATGAGCAAAAAGCGGCTTTAAAGTGTCCCTTTAAAAAAATTAGATGAATAGGGGGGTGCCCTGATGTCTGGGGGTGCCGTGTGTGGTGAAAGCACCACTTCCAGTCCGTTTTTGGCTGACTTATGGGCGCCGCTGTTCTGGGGTGATGAGGAGCTCCCGGCTCAAGCAGCCATCCTCAGAGCTCCGCGCATGCGCCTCCTATGCTTTCCTTTTCTGTTATTTTCTATTCTATTCTAATCTTTTCTATTGGAATTTGATTTCATTCTATACGAAATTCGAATTTCAGGAGATGTTATATATAAATATATCTATATATCTATCTATATATATCTATATCTATATATATCTATATATATATCTATATATATAGATATAGATATATATAGATAGATATGTAGATATATATATATATATATAGAGATATATAAAATATATTTTTTTCTGTTCTGTGCTATTGTTTTTCTATACTATTCTAGTATTTTCGATTCTGTTTTAATCTTTTTTATTCAAATTTGATTTAATTCTATACGAATTTCGAATTTCAGAAAATGGTTATATATAGTTTCGTTTAAATGTGGTAGCATTATTTTGAATTTGATAAATATTTTTTTTCGAATTTGGTAGATTTGTTTTCGAATGCGTTAAAATTATTTTGAATGCGGTAGAGTTTTTTCGAATGCGGTAGAATTTTTTTCCGCATACAAAATTAATCCCGAAAACAAACTTAACTAAACAAATTTAATTAAATAACGAATCAAAATGAAACTAAACAAAACAAATGTCTATTCATATCTTTTAATTTAGGCGGCTGCTATTTTCTGTTATGTGATTTTGGGAGTGGTTCCCCATCATTATATATAGTTAATTTGTTATTTATTATTTATTATTGTTCCTATCACTGATACCTTAAACCTCTAAGTGCCGGCTGGTTCTGAGAAAGGAGGGCAGATTTACCACTGGGTTTTCAACATAGTGTATTTGTTGAACACACAGCTAAAGGTAGAAGGGTATTAAAGTATTAGTACAATTTGATATTCTTGAGTTCTGATACCATTTATAAATTGCAGCTGGCAACAAGAATTTTGAAACTCCACGTTTGTTGAGGAAAAAAAAACAAACACCTCTGGGTGATCAATGTATATTGCAAGGACTTTGTAGCAGAATCCTGCCAATTTCTGTTCTAAAGAAAAAGCTGTATGTTCTACAATGTCCTTTGAATACTGATTCCTGAATGAGGGTGTCTGACTTTGCAGTGTTCTAATAAGGAAAGTTGCAGTTTGCACCCCTTTTTGAAGTAATTAACCCTTAGGAAGTAAAAAATACAGGGCCAGATTCACGTACATTGGCGCATATTTTGACCGGATTAGCGCACCTCCTTTACGTTAGACCGGCGCAAGGTAGAGGCGCAATCACCGTATCGTCGTAGTATTTGCGCACAAATTTGCGCCGGTGCAACGTAATTTCCGAGGCGTAAGGCGGAGTAATTCAAATTGGGAAGGACGTGGGCGTGTTCCATTTAAATGAGCCGTGACCCCATGCAAATGAAGGGCCGGCCGGATTGCGCATGCGCATATGAAGCAGACCATGGTCAGCACCTCTCTGCGCATGCTTACAACTCGGCACGGCGCAATCAGTGAGATTGTAACTAGGCCCGGTCAACTTAGTGAGCTACGCAGAGAGCTTAATTAGACATACGCCCTTCCTTTGCAAAAGTACATCCATTTGTATCCCTTCCTATACAGCAAGGTGCTTTTGTTCTGTTGTTTGTTAGCGTTTGTTGGTTTGTGACATGTCTTTGAGATATTTGGTGACTGTTTTGGAGAGAGATTTTTGTCTTTTCTGTGTTTACTCTGTGTATTTTTTTTTTTTTATATTTTTGCTGTTCATTTTTTTTTTTTGCTGGGCATTTTTTTTTCTTTTTTTCTGTTTGTGAATGATTTTGGAATGTGGGAGTGACATTCCTGCCGGAAAAGGGGTGTCACCCTCATTTGTGGTGGAGAAGTGATCCCCGGGTCCGTGTGAATGGTGTATGAATGTACAGTGACATAATTGGAGCCGTGGCGTGGCCTTGCTGCTCACAAGTCCTGCATGGTGGGCTTGTGCTAATCCAATATGATGAGGATGTGGTGTGTGTGATATAGGGACCACAGTGGTGTGCATGCATGCATTCTCATTGTGCCATGATTAATGTGTGTGTTTAACGTGCAAAGATGCCTAATGTGAGCTGTCTCCTGGCTGCTCTTCCCTCAGAAGACGGGGTAGCCTCAGTTAGGGGGGGATTGTCTGGTTCGGGGGTCAGGTCATCACATATGTCAATCTCCAGGCCCTTTTTCACTGTGCAGCATGCAACATGCACCGATGATCTGGCATACAAAGTTTGGGGAATACAACAGGGTACCATGGGGGGTTCCGCATAGAAGTCATGAGATGGGGTCCCAGTGCATATGCAGAGTCACCTTGAAGGAAAAAGACAGGAGGATGTTAGTAGTGCATGTGCCCCTTGTGATTTCTGCATCATGGAGGGGGACAGTCATGCCTGCCACCCATGTCACTCACCAACCAGCCAGCTGTCCCCACACATGTTCTGTTCGAATTCCATTGGGATGGGGCTATGATTGTATATGTAGCTGTCATGGGTGTCATGGGTGGTGTTATGTGTTGGGCTGGTGATGTCCTCCTGCAGGGTTGTGGTTAATTCCATGATGGCATGAGGGGTGAATCTGAAGATGCGAGACACCTCAGAATCACTCATGCCAAAGATGCCTATGCGTGTGCGATATATCCTCTCCCATGCCCTCCTCCGTGCCCTCCTCTGTGCCTTCCTCCTTCTGCGCTCATCTAAAGTCAGTAGTATAGCTATGAGCAAGGATGCCCCTGGCATGTTGGCATACAGATTGTTGTCCTGCAAGTGTGGCTGCTCAGCTCGTCCCTAACGGTGTTGCTTTAGCTGACATGTAGACTGATTGTCTAATTTTAAGCAAGCTTTTATATGGCCTAATATTAGACATGACGTGCAGCTGATGCGCACAGCGCGTAGCCTGCGCTGCACAAACTTACTTTTGTGGATCGCCGTAACTCCCTTATTGGCATATTTGCCTAGCAAATCAATGGTGTGTCTAGCGCATTTTTTGCGCGCACGATGCGCCGGTCTATCGAAATTACGTCGGTTGAAAAAGTCTAGATTTATGGCGTATATCGTTTTGGGGATACGGCACATAGATACGCAGGTGCATATTTCCAATTGCGCAGGCGCACCTCCTGATACTCCAGCGTAAGTGCTTTGTGAATCTGGCCCATAATTCCTAATGCAGATGATGCCTAAAATGTTACTTGTGTCTTCAAAAATCAAAAATCCAATCACACAAGCAGGAAATTACATTTCTGGGGAATTATGTCCCCCATTAGAGTACAGGACGTCTTTAGGGTACTAGCACCTGTGGTTCCTGGGTGGGGAAATATTTCTTCCTGTGGCCCCAGGCACCTGTGTGCATGAGGCTTTAAAAGAACCAGTAAATAGTAAAAACAGACCACCAGAATTTACCTTCTTCATGGTTTAAAGGGGTGTTCCAGCCAAATTTGATGTTTATTAAAAGTCAGTAGCTACAAAAAGTGTAGCTGCTAGCTTTCAATAAACACACACTTACCTGCTCCAGCGTTCCAGCGATGCGCCGGCCGGGGCTCCTCTCCCCCCCCCCCCTCCCCGGCCGGGCGTCTTCATTTGTACTGTGGGCACCCGCCGTGACAGCCTTAGGCTTCACGGCCGGGCACCCAATGCGCATGCACAAGCCGCACTGCGCGTGCGCGTGGCGTGGCTCGCCGCTGATTCGACAGGCGATCGTCTAGGACCTGTCACGTGTCCTAGGGGAGGGGCTGCAGTAAGGTTAATTGCCTTACCCGCCCTCGGCAGAAGGAGGAAGTGGGACAGGAAGTCCCACTCCTCCTGAAGCCCCCACTCCCCCCCAAAACAAATACATGCCAAATGTGGCATGTAAGGGGGTGAGGAGTGGAACAAGCGGAAGTTCCAAATTTGGGTGGAACTCCGCTTTAAAGTTTTTGTATAGCCCAAATTTGTATCTTTGAAACATTTTTCCTCATTGGAAGATTTTCCCTCACCTCTTGCTCTGGAGATAACAAATAGGGGACTAACCCTTCCCCACTCTATCTAAAACTACAAATAAATGTTGGCTTTGCATACACGGTTACCATCTCTTATTGCTGATACGGCCACTTTAAGAAACTTTGAAAGGATTGTAGATTACCTATAAAATATTTTCTCTATCATGTAAATTTATAGATACACATTCCACAAATTATTATATTACAAATGGAAAACAATGCTTTTCTTTATATGCATTATATTGCTATCAGATGAGAACACTCACATTTTAATAAAAAGTTTACGGATCATCTCGTATGCTAACAATGTATACGTATGTTTATATACAATGATTCATTATCAACATAAATCAAGCGACACATTTGTATCCATTATGTAAATAACATAAGGAATTCCAATAGTGTATCAATGTTGTTGAGCAGATGGTATTGTAAGATTTACCACCCCATTACATTTGATGGGATTGAATTCATTTGTTTTTCTGGGTGTTCAGTGTCCTTTGCCTGACAGCCGGCATGCCAATTTGTCTTTTACAACAATTTCAGAGACTGCTTAAAAATAAACGTATCTAGAAATACAGTATATATGGGCAGAAAATGCAGGTTTTAAGGTGTTTTATCAAAAATTAACCTGTTCACAAACTTGGTTCTAAGTTTTTTTTTAGATCACTATCATGTTTATATCTATAGCTTTGCATTTAAATTCTAATACATGTAATTACATTATGGGCCAGATTCAGGTAGATGGGAGCATCTTTAATCTGGAGTAACGTTTCTCATTTACGTTACTCTGCCGAAACTTTAGGAGCAAGTGCTGTTATTCATGAAGCACTTGCTCCTAAAGTTGCGGCAGCGTAGCGAAAATGAGCTGGAGTATTTCAAATTGGGCGGGTAGGGGGCGTGTATTATTTAAACTAGGCGTGATCCCGCGGCGAACGTACTGCGCATGCGTCGACTGTCAATGCATCCCAGTGCGCATGCTCCAAATTCTGTCAGTGAACGTCAATGACGTCAAATCCCCATTCATGGACGTTTTACACAAGCGACGCAATTTTTTTTTTTTTTCGACGCGATGACGACGGCTATACTTAACATAGGATACTCCACTAGGGGGCTGCTTTATCTTTACGCCGCGTATCGCTTACGGAAACATCGGAAAGTCACTGCGTCGCGCACGAATACGATCGTGAATTGCCGATTCCCGCTGATTAACATATTTTCGGCGTTAATCATTATTTAAATTGCAGTTGCGATGCGACGGCGAAATTCAATTACGCCGCTCGTATCGGAACTCCAACCCGGAGTTTCTTGTTTTCTGACTAAAGAAAACAGAAACGCCGGCTCAAAGTGAGAGTTAGGCTGGAGTATCACTGATACTCCAGCCTAACTCTACCTGAATCTGGCCCTATGTGTTTATGACAATTCTACATTATGATGGCCATATGCAATACATTATTAGGGTTGTGCAATGATGGCCAATGTGTGATACATAATAGCAACCATTAAAACCTACTTGTCATCAGTTTAAAGCAGGTATAATGAGTGTTGATTGGTTAGGAGCTTACACTGGGTGAATTGTAATTTTCCATGAAAAGTAAACTCTGAGAAGTCACATTTTAGGGTATCCCAAACGTCTCTAGACTATTATTTTGCACAGTAGACAAATCATTGACTTTTCACATAGCACAACTCTTGGGCCCTTTCTTTGGGGGCAGAGGAATAATGCATAAAAGAACTGGGATCTTTAGCTAGGGATAGGTGGAGCACAAACTTCCCAATCTATCTTCATATTAGGAATACAAATATATAAATGCAATCTTATTAAACAAACAGAGAGTTGGAGTTTCAGGATGAGTACATCAATCTACAAATTTCATAATCTTACCCAGACGGGACCATATTGTAGCCAGATTGTTTTTTTTTTTTTTTTTTATGCTAACCAGCGAGTATTTTTTATTTTTTTTGTATTTTATCCGCCCCCCTTATCATTATGAGCACATATTGTGTATTAGCTGTTGTCTAAAAGCATACGTTCACTTAAAGTAAGGTAAAACAAATGTGCATTTATTATTTGGAGCCTGTAAGGCTGGGTTCACACTGAAGCATGCAGCATCTCACAGCAGGAGTCTGGTGCGTGCCTGTTCACCATTTCAGGTCCGATTTCAGTCTGAATTTTTGGCTGAAGTTGGACCTGAAATGGTCCAGAAGACACACAGGACTCCAGTACAATTCGCACCAGAGCTACTTTGGAGATGTGTGAACCTGCTCCATAGAGAGTCGATCCCAATCTCCTGACATGCAAATTGGAATGAAAACTGTATCAAATTCACAATAGTGTGAACCCAGCCTAATGCATTGTACCAATGGTCAGCAGATTGCTGGTGCCATGCAGGTCTCCTGCTGACCTGTTAGTGTGTCTGTGTGCCAGTACATCCTGTGCAGGCAAGCAGATACACTAACAGGAAGAATCAACGAACTACCATGGTGCTCCACAGTGCCGTGGTAGTTCACTGAGAACTAGAAAGCCGACAGCTGAAAAGGATGTTGGGACATGGAGTTCATTCATACACAGAGCTCTGATATAAAAAACTGACAGCTAGTACATGGAACTTCTCCCCTTACTGCTGGGCAGCTAAAAAATGTAATTAAAAAAAACTGACACCTAGTACAGGGAACTTCTCCCTGTACAGATTGGGCAGCTAAAAACGGGTGGAACATGTAACATTATCCCAAAGGTGAACTTATCCTTTAATGGGTAGAACTGAACATGCGGGTCTCCAGAAGGCACCTCCTATGAATGAATATGTTTTTTGTGTGGCTGAGGTGGGAACTGTGATATAATCTACCTTCCTCTCTGCCCCAGCCAATTAAAGGAAGCTTTTTATTCATTCATAGAATACAACGTTTTATGTAAATGGCTTAGCAGTACTCAGCCCTGCTCGATTCTGTTCTGGGAGCACAATGGGAAGTGCCTTTCCATCTACCAGAACACAGCCCTGTATACTGTATGTTGCTGGTGCTATATAAAGTTCATACAGTGTGCCCAGCAAACACATCTGTTTATGAAGGAAATTGTTTATTTGGGCCAGCATGGCCCAAATGAACTGTTTATATCAGTGGTGGTCAACTGGAAAGTTATAGTGGGCCGCACAATAGCAGTGCATTTTTGCACGTTAATGCCCCAGTGCAGTGTATTGCAATGCATACTTAAGAAGTTGGAGTACAATAACCCCCAGTATGGTTGCAAATATAACCTCCAGCATTGGAGGTGGCCATAATAAAAAAAAACAGCACTGGTATCAGTATTATGAATTTAATACATATTTGTGGTCACTGGCAGTGAAAGCTTAACCCTACCCACACTGCCTTGGTGGTCAGTGGCAGTGAAATTTATCGCCTCCCACCCCACATTGGTGGATAGCGGCAGTGAAAGTAAAAAACTTCCCCCCCACATTGGTGGTCACGGTAGTGAAATTTAACCGGCCCCCATGCCTCCCCTCCTGCATTGGAAGTCATGGAAAGTTAATCATACCATCCCCCTTGTATTGGTAGCCATGGCAGTAAAAGGTAAACCCCTCCCACCCTATTCTGGTGGCCGTGGCAGTGAAAGTTACCACCCCATATTGGTAGTCATGGCAGTGAAAGTGTTAACTTCCCCCTGTATCAGTGGTCACTGCAGTGAAACTAGTAACCGCCCCCATTGGTGGCCACAACAGTGAAAGTGTTAGCCCCCTCCATGCCCCCTCCTGGAATGGTGGTCATGGTAGTTAAAGTGTTATCCCCCACCTAATTCTTTTACACTTACCAATCACTTACTCCTATGCTTCTCTCTCTCACCAGGCCTGGTCCTTATTTAAACTATGGCTGGAGATAACTATACCCACAATACAGTCTCTCTTTTAGTGTCAGGTGTTAGAACACAAAAAGCATTCCCACGCTGCCCGGAACCCAGCTGACACTCAGCAATCTGACTGGTGTCCAATAGGTCGTGGTTCGAAGGTAGAGGGATGGCGGGCTTGTGTTGGGCTCCAGGGATTTAAATGCACAGTAAATATGGAGTTAGGCTTTAAAGTAAAACTAAGGGCAAAACTTTTTTTTTGGTTTTGACTGGGGGGGGGGGGGGGAGTAGAACACTTGTCAGTTTTTATTACTGTCTGTATCCCCATTAGGGTGGGTCACCCTCTCTATTTGTCCTGTTTACTGTTAACATTGAAAGTAAAGAAATGTTGTGTTGTCCCCAGAAAAGTAATAGAGGGGAAATCTTCCAATGGGAACACTAATTCTGGTGACCTTTGGGGTTACCAGGAAATTCCGTTCATTTGTAGGAGTTTCCTTTCACTTCCTGTTTGGCTATGGGACAGGAATTGATGGGAAATTTCCATAATGGGACACAGATGGCAAAAAAAAAAAAATGACAAGGGTTATAACTCTCCATTAATCTATCCAATATGAAATTTTGCCTATAGTTCTACTTTAAGTACAGGCAAATTATTTTGATTATCACTTTACTAATAGGGCATATTTCAATGTATGTAATCTTTGGCATGATGGCAAATACTGTATTGATGGTAATAGAATAACTGAGCTATGGTAAGTGACAAAACTATTTGTAGCTTAGGTGTATATTACTGTTATTATAATTGCTATACAGGGTTTGTGCCAACAGGTTGTGCGGTGCTTTACAAATGAAAGGAAAGCAGTATAGTACAATACAATTTAACACAGGAGGGCTAGGAGGGCCCTGCTCATCTAAGCTATATAAATGTAAAACCCTCTAGTGTACATATTTGGTAAGATAGGTAAATTTAGTCTAGGCTCCGCGGAGAAGGCGTTCGACAGGGTGGCCTGGGACTACATGCGGGAGGCTTTGGGCGCATTGGGCCTTCGCCCTCGCATGTTGGCACACATATCTGCGTTATACTCTAGTCCCAGCGCGAATGTACGGGTCAATGGTCACCTGTCGGACGCCTTCTCCATAAGTAATGGTACTCGTCAGGGCTGCCCCCTGTCCCCGCTGATCTTTGTCTTGACCCTGGAACCTTTTCTCAACAGACTGCGTACCAACCCTGACATCAAGGGTCTGGCAGTAGGCGACAGAGAATACAAAGTAGCGGCATTCGCCGACGATATACTTCTTTCCCTGTCCCAACCGAGAATATCTTTGCCGAACCTCCTGAAAGACATAGAAAGTTTCGGGGAATTATCCCATTTCAAAATTAACTACACAAAGTCCCACGCCCTGAACGTGTCACTCCCGAGATGCGAGGTGGACAGCTGCCGTGATTCCTTTCCTTTCCTTTGGAAGGACAGGGCCATTACATACCTGGGCATCCAAATCACGTCAGACCTGACCCACCTCTTCACTGACAATTTTCTACCCGCCCTCGGGAAGGCCAAGCAGGATCTAAAAGATTGGGGTGCCCTCAATGTTTCCTGGTTTGGCCGCTCTGCCCTCCTGAAAATGGTCATCCTACCACGTCTTTTGTATCTTCTGCAGTGTATCCCAATAGGCCTGCCCCCCTCCTTTTTTGCAGCATACAAAACGGCTGCCTCTGCGTTCCTCTGGAGGAACGCTCATCCTCGTATCAAGTACAAGCGACTCACTCGCCCTAAAACCAAGGGCGGCATTGGCCTGCCGGACTTGTTCCTTTACTATCTGGCGAGCCATCTTACACGCATTGTGGATTGGAATGTGCATGCAACCAGAAAAGGTTGGATAGAGCTGGAAAAGTCGTTCACGCGATGCCCTCTTGACTCACTTCCCTGGATTACGCCGCGGCACTGGCCCACGGAGGCTAGGATGCATCCACTCCTCGGGCCCACCCTTAGAGCCTTTGCCCGAGCGACAAAGGACCCGTCATTCTCCTCGGTCCCAGGGCCCTTAACCCCCTTGAGGGGTAACCCTGGCTTCGAGCCGGGCCTGCCCTCTTCATTCCTGAATCGTGTTTGGGCGCACGACCGGGTCCAAGCACGCCACTTTTTCTCCCGTGGTACCCCCCGCTCCTACGAGGATTTAGTGTCCGCCTCTCCATCCACTTTTTTCCCTTTCTGGTCTTATAGACAAGTGAGACACTTTCTCTCCTCACAAGCGACCGCGGAAACATGGTCAAGACGATTGACACCTTTTGAATCCCTTTGTACGCAGACATCCCCACAAAGACACCTGATCTCCAGTATCTATCAGATCCTATTGGACAGCAACCCAGACTTGCCAGACCCTGCTCACTCAGCATGGGAAACTGAACTCAACATCTCCCTTGGAGAAGATGATTGGGCCCGTATCAATGATTACACCCACAAGGGGTCCCTCAATGTGGCTATCCAGGAGAACTGCTACAAATTACAGACACGCTGGTATAGGACTCCAGCACTCTTACACAAATTTGCACCAGCGGTTCCGGATACGTGTTGGAGATGCGGTAAGGGACGAGGGACCATGATCCACATTTGGTGGGACTGCGAGTCCATCCAGCCTTTTTGGAAAGAGGTGCATGATCTTATCGCACACGTGACTACTTACGTGCTGGATTACTCTCCAGCACAATATCTTTTGCATCATACACACCTGACCAAGTCCGAGTTCCTTAAATCCTTGGCCATGCACATGGTGAACGCGGCGAGGCTCTGCATCCCGGTACATTGGCGCTCCTCGCACACTCCGACAGTTGGGGAATGGTTCAACAGGATTTCTAGAATTGAAGAAATGGAGGAGCTTGTCCACATCTCACAAGAGAGTATCACACAATTCTCCGCTACTTGGGCCTGCTGGACCCACTTTAAAACGACTCAGCGTTTCCGAACCCATAATGCTTAAAAATGAATTCAAGCCAAACTTAGGCAAAACAGGAACTCCATTGACTCAACTTTCTGCTGCCCGGCTGGGATGGGCCCTTTGGGGGGAGACCGCCGACACTGATGTCCCTCAATCGCACCTTCTCCCTTTCATACTTCCCCCCTCCCACTTTTTTTTTTTTTTTCCCTTTGTTCTGCCTCCCCCGTTCTCACTCACTTTCTGCCCCTCCTTTCTCCCTTCTTCTTTTCTCGCCTTTTTCCCTGCGCCTTCTCTTTCCTTCATCGCAATAGAGTTGTACAATGACAAGTGGAAACGACCTTATGGTAGTTTCATGCAAGACAACGAAATTGTTATAGCATATCGGGCTCAGGCCCTACGTTTTGACCCTAACCTACTGAGTCAGCTTTGGCTCTTTGTTACTTGTTTAATTTCTTGACTCTATTTTTGGTATTCACATAGGCCATGTAACCTTAGATAAATTCTTGTATCTGTACTTCTCGTCTCTGTACGACGTATTGTTCATTTGTCTTTCAATAAAATCTTTATGAAACAAAAAAAAATAAAAATTTAGTCTAGGCTCAATGCAGCCAGTGAGTCAGGGTCATTTATTAATTTGGGTCATGCAGAGTTGAACTGGAAAGCTCTGAGGGCTGATTCTCTGGCAGCTTCCCCTGGTTTCTGGAAGCCTACTGGAAAGTTCCAGAACTTAGTGGGCAGAGGGATGGAGAGAGAAGCCTTAATATAATGGGAGCTCCATTAGTCCCTGGGTGAGGATGGCCCAGAAGGTGGGGAGTTTTGCCCATAAATACTCAGGCATCTGACCAGTGGGAGAGTTGAGTCTAGGATCCATAGGACTTCAGGGGAGCCCCGTACAGAACAGGTGCTATGGCAGTGGATGGAAGGAAAAGGAAACAGAGAGGGACACTCACCCTCTTCAGTCTCACCTTGATTGGTTGAGACACCCTGACAAGAAAGTGGGATCCGATCAGCAGAAGGCTGGAACAGAAGTCACCATCTGTGATGCAGGATTAAAGGGACACTCTACACCTTTTCACGCCCAAAGTCTACATGGGAGACAGCAGTAGAGTGTGATATTAAGATAGCTCTCAGAGAGACAGTTGCTGTTATGTCAACTCTAGCTTTGGGAACTTACAGTATAAGCTAGGGCACTGGCATTTTTCAAGGAACAGGAGAGTACCTGATATTCAAGTTGAGACTGTGGTATTCCGGAGAGAAGGCAATTTGGAGTCTTTTTGCTAGAAGTGGAGAATACTCAAGTTGTCCAAAAAAGTTGTACATGTATCAAGTTCTGGGCATCCCATACCACCCTTACCCCATTCAAGTTATTTTTTTACCCCTAATAAGTAACAAAAACAAAGCTCTTGAACTAATTTATTGTCTACAGGTGTTTGTGGAAAATGCGTGTTACCTGGATGTGCAGGACAAAGTTGGACCCAAAATCCCTCTAGGGGTTTGCACTAAAAAAGGAAAGGGGCCAGCGATACAAAAGGTTTTAGTACAAAGCTATTTTGCAAAGAAGAATGGACAAAAATGTCACTCTCTAAATGTGCAAAACTGTAGTGACAAAAATACTTGCAGCAATTGCAGCTAAAGGTGGTTCTGTATTAACTCAGGGGACTGAATACAAATGCACACCAACACATTTCACATATTTATTTGTAAAAAAATATAAAAACAACCATTTACCATTTTCCTTCCACTTCACAATTATGTGACACTTTGTGTTGGTTTATCACAAAAAATAAATAAAATACATTTATATTTTTGGTTGTAACATGACAGAATGTGGAAGATTTCAAGGGGCATGAATACTTTTTCAAGGCACTGTAAGTGATTTATTCACACTATTCTCCACCCAGATCGTGTGTTTGTTTGGGTTGTAAAATGCGGGCCATGATTTGTAAACCTTAGCAGACAATAACAGAGAGCGGATAGTGATTTCTGCTCCCTGTTAAAAATGAACCTTAGTAATCTTGCATAAATAGCATTGGAGGGATAATTATGAAAAACTGCGCATATGAAAAGAGGTGTTTTTAGGGCACTTGCCCTGAAATTGTTGGTGTGCAACCCAGGTCCTGACAACATGACTGCCCACAATTTTTTGTTTTATTTATGTGCAGTTTTTGCCACCTGCCAGACCACCCACTACCTATCAAAAATAATAAGGATCCATGTGATGCTACTCAGCTATTAGTTAAAAGTTGTGGTTATAAACCTAGTTACACCACTTGTACCTGAAGGTAAGCCTATAGGCTTTCCTGTAGGTACTGTAAATATTTCCAGATATTTAGGAGTAAATATTTAGGAGATATTCATCATATACGCTTGCGCCAATGTCATTGGCTCATGTACACTGATGAAACGGCCTGCTTGTGCCATTTCTTCAGGGCCGGTGCCATGACCGACGGCTCCCACGTGCATGTGTGGGAGTGACATAGCGGCTCCGGCCAATCACAGCTCCAGAGCCTGAGAACCTGTAAATAACTCTGGGAGGCTACTAGCTCAATATGCGGCTGCCTTTGTCTTACAAGGTTTTTGATGTTTGGTTTACAATCACTTTAAAACCAGGCCTTTTTTGGAACTTTTTGCTTACCACTTTAAATTTGTATTTTTTGCTAGAAAATAATTTATGTCACACTGTATTTGCACAGCAATCTTACAAGTGGTCAGTGCAGTGAAGTGGACAATGTGGTGGTCAGTGTAGTGTAGTGGTCAGTGCAGTGGACAGTGTAGTGCTCAGTGTAGTGTAGTGCTCAGTGTAGTGTAGTGGTCAGTGCAATATAGGTGACAGTGTAGTGTAGTGGTCAGTGCAATGTAGGTGACAGTGTAGTGGTCATTGCAATGTAGGTGACAGTGTAGTGGTCAGTGCAGTGGTCAGTGCAGTATAGTGGTCAGTGTAGTGTAGTGGTCAGTGCAATGTATGTGACAGTGTAGTGGTCAGTGTACTGGACAATGTAGTGTAGTGGTCAGTGCAGTATAGTGGTCAGTGCAGTGGTCAGTGTAGTGTAGTGGTCAGTGCAATGTAGGTGACAGTGCAGTGGTCAGTGCACTGGACAGTGTAGTGTAGTGGTCAGTGCAGTATAGTGGTCATTGCAGTGGTCAGTGTAGTGGTCATTGCAATGTAGGTGACAGTGTAGTGGTCAGTGCAGTGGTCAGTGCACTGGACAGTGTAGTGCAGTGGTCAGTGCACTGGACAGTGTAGTGCAGTGGTCAGTGTAGTGGTCAGCGCAATGTAGGTGACAGTGTAGTGGTCAGTGCAGTGGTCAGTGCACTGGACAGTGTAGTGCAGTTGTCAGTGCACTGGACAGTGTAGTGCAGTGGTCAGTGTAGTGGTCAGCGCAATGTAGGTGACAGTGTAGTGGTCAGTGTAGGAATCAGGTAGTGTAGTGGTCAGGATAGTGGACAGTTAGGTCAGTGTAGTGGCAAGTATAGGAAGCAGGTAGGTTAGTGTAGTGGTCAGGTAGGTCAATGTAGAAATCAAGTAGGTTAGTGCAGTGGTCAGGTAGGTCAGTGTATGAATCAGGTAGGTAGGTTAGTGTAGTGGTCAGGTAGGTTAGTGTAGTGGTCAGTGTGGGAATCAGGCTGGTCAGTACCATTGTAGGAAAGGAAGGGACTCAGGGAGTTCTAAAACTCCACAGGTTAGGGGGGCGCAATTACTTGCCTTGCCCCGGGAGCCGAAAACCCACGCTACGCCACTGACGCTCATTGTGGCCCGCGACCGTTAGTAAGTCGATAAAGTGGCCCTCACTCCTCAAAAGGTTGGGCACCCCTGCTGTATGTGATCCGGCGCACAGCTGCTGCCCTGTAGTAGTATAACTTCTATGGGGTGGACAGCAAGAGAATAATAAATACTCTATCACTGCAATGCGTATGCTAGGCTGTATGTTGCATACTTCTAACCAATGCACTCTGAATGCAGGGATATGGGTTACATAATCCTGACCACTCTGTATGGTGAAAGTCAAAGAATACACCACAGCATGCAGAGTTTAGCAGTCAGGAGTATTTAATGTACAGCACAGCTGACAAAGTTCAGTGATCAAAAGTACAGTATGTAATATACAGTCTAGTGTGAAGAGAGCAGGGGTAAAAGAACGGTAAAATAAACATTTTATAAAGACTGGAAAATAATGAGGTTAGAGCAATATTAGAAACTGAACTAGTATACAGTAATGGACTAAAAATGGACACAGCACACCACATACAGAACATACAGTATATATATAGGAATA
This sequence comes from Rana kukunoris, assembly GCA_029574335.1. Taxonomy (NCBI): domain Eukaryota; kingdom Metazoa; phylum Chordata; class Amphibia; order Anura; family Ranidae; genus Rana; species Rana kukunoris. Next base: position 154,094,290 of record CM056052.1, on the reverse strand, counting down.
GTACATTTTTCTATTATACTTTATATTCCCAGAGTACTCAAAATGGCTTTACCGCATGCCAAACTAAATGCTACTGTATATTACAAGTGCTGTTACATAATAAACATGTGCGTTATCTGTGATCTTGATGGTAGTAATTGTCACAACAGGCTGCTGTGTTACTTAGGTCCTCACAACAAGATTGTCTTGAAGTGCAGTACTCTGCACACAGATAAAATAATAATTAGAAATTTGTGGCTTTAAAGCTCAGATTTTGTGAAACAACTCTGACTTACTACAAATTACAGTTCATAATTATGTGATTATGTTAGTTTATGTTAAAGGGTCATTCCACCTGCAACAGAGATTAAAGTTTTTGATAGAGGTTGGGCAGTTAAACCACCCAACAGTTTTCTTGTCTCTTGGGGGCTTTATTTGTGAAATATTTGCATTTGAATCTGCACACCTGCTGTGCCTATTATGTGGTTTGTCCCACTTTCACAAGTGGATTTTTAAAATATATTTCATATTATAGAGAATGAAACAGCCATGGTTTGAACAAGAAAAGATGAACAGGAAAATTCACAGCTCCAAGGAGACTAAAGTAGTTGTAAAACTCACTCTTGCAACTTGAACCTACAGGTAAACCTAGATCATGGCTTACCTGTAGGTGCAAGAAATATCTCCTTAACCTACACGGTTAAGGAGATATTTTCACGCATTCGCGGGGAGTGACGTCATCGCCGCTCCGGCCAATCACAGCGCCGGAGCGGTGATAACAAGAAATAGAGTCAAGGGGACATGGTGGCGGCGGTGGACGGGACCGAGGTGGAATTCGGGGGCTTAGATCTCAGGTAAGTGACACATAATGAGCTAGTATGCGGTGCATACTAGCTCATTATGACTTACTCTTGCAGGTGTATTTTAAAAAATAAGGAAAAACAGAGGGTTTACTTCCTCTTTAGAACATGTAAAAAACAGGGGCTGAATAATCCCACCTGCAGGCATCATCCGGTAAAATAGTTTTCAGCCGGCGATTCTCTTTTAGGCAGAAGTGATCTGAGTGGCTATTTAGCCACTCAATCACCTCTGCGGGTGGTGGAAGGTGCTTCTACCAGCCTCCCACTGCCGCCTCTCCCGGGCTGTTTTGTCCTATTGCGGAGGCCGAGAGCAATGCAACCGGGGGTGATGGCTGCCCTGTAACTGGTGTTGATGATGATCTCTCTGTAACCCTGGAATCTGGGAGCGATGAGTAGTTAGTCACTTCCAGTTCCACTACTTTGTTTACCTGGCCACCAATGGCCAGGAAAGCAACCGATCAAATCGATCTCTGTCTGATCGTCTGCATGGGGGCAAATAGACCCCAAATCTCTTCATAAAAAGGACCTGTCATGACCCATGCTTTCACAAGGCATGCACCCTGTCCCACTGTGCTTACGCATTAATGGGAACGCATACCGCCATATTACCAGCCATCACCAAAAAAGCCCTGCAAACTGAGCGACTCTTTCGGACTGATCGACGATCGGCTATCAAGAGTCGCAGCCGCTTGCCCCAGCCCAAGCACATATCATGTGCTCTGATCAACACAAGATCGGCAGTAAAACACCGACTAGAAATCCATGACTTCATCTTGCAATACGACTTAGACTGCCTCTTTATAACAGAAAGCTGGCTCACAGCCGACTGTAACACCATTCTGGGAGAATTGGTGCCAGAAAACTACCGTATTATTACTGAAAACAGAATAGGGCAAAGAGGAGGAGGACTGGCCGTGATCCATAAGATTCATCTGGCGATCACTAAACCAGTCTTTCAAAACCCTCTTCCATTCATGGAAACCCTTACTCTGCAACTGCAAGCAAACTCCCAGGAGACCGTCCGGATTCTACTCTGCTATAGGCCACCTGGCCCAAAATCGCAGCTTCTTCCATTATTGACGGACTTCATCTCCACCTATACCCTTAATAGCAAATACCTTTTGCTGCTTGGGGATTTCAACCTCTGGGCCAACTCGCCACAAGACCCCGTGGCCGATGCCTGCATTGACCACCTGGAAGGTCTAGGGCTAAAACAACTAGTATGTGGGCCCACACATGCTTCAGGTCACACACTCGATCTTATTTTCAGACAAAATCTGGAAATAAAAATTTTGGAAAATGAACCGTTGCCATGGTCAGATCACCATGCCATCAAATTCATTCTTTCCAACCTCCCCCCCTTAACAAAAACATCAAATCCAGTGACTACACACTGGACTAGATGTCAGAAGAAGCTCCACTCGGAATTCTTCAAAACCACGTTAAGGAAAAAAATAAAAACAATTCAGCCGCATCAATCAGCTGAAGAAACACTGGATTCCATAAACACAGCCCTATTACAGTCAGCCGACTTAATAGCGCCGAAACGTAAAACCAACATCCGGAAAAAAAACTCCAGCTGGTTCAACAACCAACTGGCGTTACTGAAGCAAGAGCGCAGAAGGGCAGAAGCCGCCTGGAAGAGAAGCCCTTTGGATGAGAACCTCTCTATCTACAAGGCAATAACTAAGAAATATCACAAAGAAACCTTCAAGGCCAAGAAAAATTATTTTTCTGAGGCCATCAACAGCGCCTTGAATCGCCCCCGCGAACTCTTCAAGCTGGTCACTGCGACCATGAATCCAGGATGTCTTGAAGCCCCCAATATAGACTCACAAGAATTTTGCGGTGAATTGTCGGATTACTTCATTAATAAAATTGAGGGAATCCGGCAAAGCATTCAGCAGAAAAATTCCCCCCGTAGCCCCCCCTGTAACAAGTTACACAACACCTGTAGTAATTCACCCCAACCAGGTAAGTTTACGCTGGAACCTATCACTATCCAAGCCACAAAACATATCATCGGTACTCTGCGTAACAGCACTGCGCCAAATGATATCATCCCCACCAAACTGTTGAAGGAGTGCGCCGACATCCTGGCACCTCCTATCACACAGCTCATTAACCAATCTTTCATGGAGGGCATAGTGCCCTCCCAGTTGAAGGAGGGTATAATTAGACCCATCTTGAAGAAATCTACCCTGGACCCCAAGGATCCACTCCACCGCCGCCCTATAACAAGCTTAAACACTTTTTCCAAGATTATGGAGAAAGCAGTGGTGCAACAGCTGCAACAGCATCTAGACACCCACAACCTACTCGACCCATTTCAATCAGGTTTCCGCCCTGGACATGGGACAGAAACAGCATTGCTCAAGATATGGGACGACGCTCTCGAGGCTGCAGACGAAGGAGAATCTTGTCTTCTGGTTCTGTTAGACCTGAGCGCAGCTTTCGACACAGTAGACCACAAGCTTCTATTGACCCGGCTAGCTGAAGTAGCCAGAGTTGCAGAAGGCGATTTATCTTGGTTCTCCTCTTTTTTGGAAAACAGATCGCAAATAGTGAAGTTAGGACCTTTCTTTTCGGAAAAACGCACGGTATCATACGGAGTCCCTCAGGGATCCCCGCTGTCGCCGGTGTTATTCAACATCTATCTTCGTCCGCTTTTTGAGATCATCAGCAGTCAAAAACTGCTCTATCACTCATATGCAGACGACACGCAACTGTATTTCCGCATTTGCAATAAAAAGGATCACCACCTCAATCTAGAGACATGCCTCTCTTTGATAGAGGACTGGATGACAAAGAGTTATCTTAAACTCAATGGAGCGAAAACAGAACTCCTTCTGTTTCAAGCCAAGCGTAAGAATCTACCTGCAACAACTTGGACACCGCCGCCCATTCTGGGCAAAATCATCACCCCTAGCGCCAAAGTCAAAAGCCTCGGGGTCATTTTCGACTCCTACATGACTATGGACGCACAAATAGGGTCAGTAGTCAGCGGATCTCACCATCTGCTGCGCCTACTACGCAGGCTTATCCCTTTTATCCCCAAAGAAGACATAGCGGTCGTGGTGGGAGCAGTTGTTAACTCCAGATTGGACTACGCAAATGCCCTTTACCTCGGACTCCCTAAGTACCAAATCGCTCGTCTACAAGTCGTGCAAAATACGGCCGCTAGACTTGTGACTGGGAAAAAACCCTGGGAATCCATCTCACCTTCACCGAGATCCCTTCACTGGCTGCCAGTAAAAGACAGAATCACTTTTAAAGCACTCTGTCTAACGCATAGATGTGTCCATGGGAACGCCCCCCAATATCTATGCGATAAAATAAAAGCCCACAACCCCAATCGCGTTCTGCGATCCACTGATCAAAACCTCCTGCAGATACCGAAAGCCGGATACAAATCCAAAGGAGATAGAAGATTCGCGGTCCAAGGTCCCAGACTATGGAACGCATTGCCAACCAGTATTCGGTTGGAGGAGAACTACCTAGCATTCAGGAGAAAGATCAAGACTCATCTCTTTTGATACCAAAGGAGACAGGAACAACAAGCGCCCAGAGGCGATTCAGTTCGCATGTGCCGCGCTATATAAGTTTTCATTCATTCATTCATTCATTCATACATTACTCTTGCACACATATGTAAATAGTGATCTCACGCACACATGTGAGGTAATGTCGTAATAGTCAGAGCGAGAGCAATAATTCTAGCACCAGACCTCCTGTGCAACTCTAAACTGTTAACCTGTAAAGGCGTTTAAAGCCTTGCCTATGGAGAATTTTAAGCACCATAGTTTTCCGCCATTCCATGGATAAATGCAAGTTAAAAGTGTGACATGTTGGGTATCTATTTAGTCAGCATTAAACATCATCTTTCACATTATACAAAAAAAGGCTGAAGGCTGAAGGTTTATATGCAAGTAGTTGGCCATAAAAGATGTATGGGTGGCTGGGTACAATAATAAAACAAAAATAAAAAATCCTTTAAATATAGTGCCTGAGGGGTCCCCTTAGTCTGCATGTAAAGTGACGCATCTGTAGTATAGAACATTTAAAGGGGTGTTCCAGCCGCAATTTTTTTTTTTTTAAAGTCAGCAGCTACTAACAGTGTAGCTGCTGACTTTAAATAAGGACACTTACCTTGTCCTACTTGCCCGCGCTGATGGCCCCCCCGATGCCGGTCCCATGATCGATTCAGGTCCCGCGCCGCCATTCACACTATGGGAAACAGGCAGTGAAGCCGTACGGCTTCACTGCCCATTTCCTACTGCGCCTGCGTGAGTCTCACGCTGGCTTGTGAATGGGCGGCTGCTCTCTGAGAACACACACAGTTCCCAGAAAGCAGCGCGCCCCATTCACAAGCAGAAGAAGCAGAAGAAAAGACACCGCGGTGTGGAAGAGGCAGATTACGGACTTCCGCATAGCAACAGGTATTTCGGGTGAGTATTTTTTTTTTTCACGTTTTTTTTTATTTAATTTTTTTAAGCTAGATGGGCAAATGTGGTTTTCCTGGGTGGAACTCTGCTTTAAATTGTCGGCAATACAATATCATTGTTGGACAGTAGAATTGAAAAAAAAAAAAAAAAAGTGTGGGGTATGTGTACAAAACTATTGCCAAATATGTACTATATGTAAAATACTGGGCCAGATTCACAGAGCGATTACTCCTGTCTATCTCGCGTTAGACTGGAGTACTTTCGAATTACGCGCGTTTTTTCACTACTCTGAAACCTCAAACCATGAAATTACGGCTGCGGGCTTCAATCCGACTGGTTTACGTGTTCGTACGCCTTCGGATCTACGCTGCAATAAAATTGCGGCCGCTGGGTGGAGTTCCCGTCGTTTTCCGCGTCGGGGTATGCAAATGAGCTTTTGCCGACTATCCACAAAATTACGAACGTCTATCGCAATCTCTTAAGGCATCTTTAGTCATCTTTTTGCTGCGTAAAACTATACCAGCTTTTTGCTGGTCTAATATTAGACAGCCCATGTTAAGTATGGCCGTCGTTCCCGCGTCGAATATCAACGTTTTTCAACGTGTTTTTTTATTTTTGACGTAAAACGTCCGGGAATAGGAATGTCCGTAAACTACGCTACTCAAACAACGAATGACGTATCGAAGTTATTTCGCGCAATGCACGGCGGGAAATTTCTGAACGGAGCATGCGCAGTTCTTTTGCCGCGGGGACGCGGCGAGAAATACACTACGCCGCCGTACCGTAAGGGACAAAATCTACCAGGATTCGTCGTACAGCCTGGTAAAATACGGCAGTGTAGTATATCTCTGATACTCTGCGCCAATGTAATTGTATCTGAATCTGGCCCACTGTTTTTATTTCCTTGAATATTATTGGGTATTCTTCACCACATTCACTAAGCCAAGGGAAAATTCTCTTGCAAACTGCAAGTTCCCTTGCAAAATGAGCAGCCTTTTTTCTTTAAGCTGGCCATTGATCGATCACAACCAAATTTTGATTAGGGTGTAGCTGTCCTTTTTTGACAGAAGTCGACATTTTGAATGAACAGGTGGGAAAACGTATCCCAATCCATAGCTGCAGTTGCTGATCAGTGTATTCGGAAGCTGCTGTCAGAATACATTGTCCCAGCAGGGGGAATCTGACCATCCATCTTGCTTGTATGGGTGGCAAACAATGGAGACGATTTCAAGCCAGAGCATGTAAACATCAGAGGAGACTGCCACTTTATTGGAGAGGTATGTAATCATCTGGGTGGTGGGAGGAGTTTAGGGTAGGCTATTTGGCTTTGGATTAAACCTTAACTTAAAGTGGATGTCCAGCCTATTCCTATCTAAGCATAAATCTGCTTCCACTTCCCTTCCAAACAATTTTCTATCTCCCCTGTGAAAGGGAGATGTATATACATAATCAGCACAGTGACTTATTGGTTAGCACTTCCACCTGGCAGCCCTAGGGTTGTTTGAATCCCAACCACAGCACCACCTGGAGTTTGCATGTTCTTCCCGTGCCTGCATGGGTTTCCTCATATACTTCAAACACATGCTGGTAGGTTATTTTGCTTCTTTTTAGATTGGCCCTAGTATGCATGTGTGTGAATGTGAGTTAGGGATCTTATATTGTAAGCTACTTGCGAGCAGGGACTGAATGGATATTCCATACGTAAAAGGGCTGTGTAAATTGACAGTGCTACATAGGTAATAAATAAATACCTACATGTTTTATTACCTGTTTTAATCGTCTTGCCACTTGATTATCTGTCAGCAACAACTTCAGTGTAGAGGAGGGACAGAAGACATGGGTAATGTCTGCAGCCATTGTCAGCAATCTCTCCTCTTCATTAAAGACGACCACTGGAGAGACCATGTGACCTGCTTCCTCTCAGGATAGGTAAGTCTAGTCATCTTCCTTTAACAGGGTAGACAGAAATTGGGTTGGGAGTAGGTTTAGGCTGGACTGGATTTCCACTTTAAAGGCCACATTCAGTCAAGTATTCATTTGTTTTTGGTAGAGAGGAGAAGGATTAGAGCCTCTCATATTTTTATTGCAATTTGTGTCCCTATTGGCACCTCTTGACAGGAAATGATGGTAAATATGTCCAAAAGTGACACAGACAAGTACAAAATAGATTTTTTAGTAGCGTGAGGAGGAATTGAAGCCTCCGATAATGAAATCATCTTATGGTAGCCCCAAAGAGGTATAGGCATTAAACAGAGGCAGCAGTGAGAGAGTAAAATACATGTTGGGCCAACTTCCACATTAAAATAAATAATCTCTTGACAATATTGATAAAACACTATCAACACGTTTTGTAGCCTAAATCAGTATTTGTGCCTAGGTGACGTGGGGTACAATACAATTATATTCAGTAAAAATTCTTAATGAATTTCTATTTACATATATACAGTAAAGTATCCAAATGCTTGTTATGCAGAACTAGATACAAAAAAAAATTAAAACATTTCCAACAATGTTTTTTTGCTGTCTGTGGCTTCCTGTTGTCATCTCCCCCCGCCCCCCATCTTTCCCCATAATAACTAACTATAGTTTATCAATGACCATCAATTGCATTTTCATGTTATGTCACTGTGTATTCTAGGACGATGATATGATTCAATCCTCATCCTTCATTTTTTTTTCTTAAACCAGGCTTCCAACCTGCTGTTATTTTCTTTATACATTATTGTACTGAGGTATTGAATTTGTTAAATCTATCAGTTTACCAGTAAAGATTTATCCTTAAGTAGTAACATTGTTTTACTATCGTATTTAAACATTTATAACAACTGTTTAAAAACCAGTAGTACTTGCATTAATCTCACTAGGAATCTTCAGTGGTTGCTAAGAAACTGCACAGTCTTCACAATGTACTTATAGATATTCCAGCCAGCCAGCTCTGAGTCAACGTTTTGCCTCATACTGGGTGATCCTGTTTGGTTTTTTAAGCAATTTATTTGCATGCAGGTAAAATGTGCTGAATGTCATTAAATTTAACATTAGCACATCCTATGAAATAGCAAGTTGTGTGCTTTTGTAAAATGGCTCCCCTGACACCAAGGACCGTTCTCATAAACCAAACTAGCATATGGTTCTTTTTCAAATGCCGTACAATAAAAGCTGTACGGTTTGCACACATGGCTAGTGAATTAATCTGTAGTAGTAGATATATGCTGCCCTAGCTCAGTTTTACATACGACAGAGAATACATTTTTTTATGGTTCCTAAGCAATTGAGATATACTGTAGCACACCAAAGTTGTAACGTGGCCCTGCTGAGTTGGGTGACTAAACTCTTTGCTGTCCCAAGAAATGTCTTCCTACAAATTGTTAACTGGTGAATGTTTTAATATGTTGCATGTTGAAATTCAACATTGTTGCAATTGTCATGTGTACATGGTAAATTGAAAACAAAAAAAGCCCTAGCCTACAGTTCTTGCCTCCTGTTGTGTTCTCACTAGCAAAGCAGCAATTTAATTCTTCCCTAAAAAGCCAATAAATCTGAAAAAAATAAATACATTTTAAGTACATTTAAGAGTTAGAGCTGTACAAAAGATACATAAAATAAAGGGTTATTTTGGGAGACCTAGTTTGACTTTCTTTGAAGTGTTTCTTTTAAAAAAAACATACCGCAACCAACTTCAGATGGAGAGAGAAAAAACATATAATCCAATTTATTAGAGTTGTATTTATAATGATGTGTAGGAGGAAATAAAATGAGAATGTAATCACAAAACTTGAGGCTATTGCAGGTCCACCAGACACTTTGGATTGGCTTTTTAGTTGACCCAGTTGTCAGCTCCAAGAGTTATCTGTAGAAATTGAAGCAAGCTTCAGCACCTGTAGATATAATATTTTTCTCTTTGTTTGTTGGCGGAAAAAATTACGTTTATATTTAAATGAATTAATCACTACAGCTTTTTAAAAAACATTTTTGTTAAAATTTAAAAAAAAATTGATCTTACAAAAAAAAACAAGTACGGAGACAGGTAACAAGCATGGCAAAAAGTTTGGGGGATAAAACATATCGACTTCAGGAACTTAAAGTGGAGTTCCACCCATTTTTTTATGTTTGTCTGTGCTGCATGTCCTAATCTCATAGTGTTCAGAATGGACAATTTGTATTTATTTTGTTTCTTGTAAATACCTTTATTTTGTAGTCCTTCATTACTTCCTCCTCCTTATTAGCCTAGGCTATTAGGTCACAAGGCTATTTGCAAGGGTTTCTGGGATAGGCATCATGTTTCCCAGTAGTCCTGGCAAACCTGACTGAAACTTATTACATTGCTAGTGCAGCACTGAGCATGTGTGAGTATGTGAACCCTTGGATTTAATAACTGGTTCAACCTCTTTTGGCAGCAATAACTTCAACCAAACGTTTCCCGTAGTTGCAGATCAGACGTGCACAACGGTCAGGAGTAATTCTTGACCATTCCTCTTTACAGAACTGTTTCAGTTCAGCAATATTCTTCGGATGTCTGATGTGAATCTCTTTCTTGGGGTCATGCCACAGCATCTCAATTGGGTTGAGGTCAGGACTCTGACTGAGCCACTCCAGAAGGCATATTTTCTTCTGTTTAAGCCATTATATTGTTGATTTACTTCTATGCTTTGGGTCATTGTCCTGTTGCAACACCCATCTTCTGCAAACAAATGGCCTCTGCCTAAACTATAACGGTCCTTTGCAGCAAGGAGCACATGGAAGGGCGACGCATGTCAAAAAAAATTAAAGTTAAAAACAGGGGGTTAGCCTGCACACATTTTCAAATACATGCATAAGCTGCAGAGCCACTTCATGGCACTGAGTATTATTTGCAGTCCCAACTCTAAATTTTGAGAGCCTACATAGTAGAAGTACATGCATTATAATTGATAGACAGAGGGCAGGTGAGCCTGGAGGGGGCCTGCCCCTCCTTAAAGGCACAGGGGCAGACTGGACACCCATAATATAGTACAATAGCAGCAAAGGTGTCCAGTATGTACCCTCACCAGTATTCCAACAGTACAAACAAATGGCCACTGTCCCCACCTATAACTGACCATTGCAGCAAGGAGCAGCATGCAGAACCATGCTGATGCACTGAATTGGTCTATAACTATGGCTTGTGTGTCAAATCCAGTCTACTTTAAGATTGTATTCATCCCACAGCTGATGGGCACAGACTAACGATTCAGATCAGTTGATCTCCTCGCAGGTTTACCCCTGCATGCTACACTACATGGTTGGTTGTTAGGACCACAGGCGTCCTAGCAATAAATGATATGATTGCCCCAGCATTCACATTGAGTCAAGATTTTCTCTGTTAAGACCTTCTCCAACTTTTGGCTCCTGTCCTTGCTACTACAGCCACACTGTAAGGCGGCGTACACACGAGGGGATATGTCCGCTGAAAACGGTCCGATGGACCGTTTTAGCAGACATCTCCGCTCGTGTGTATGGGCTAGCGGACAGATTTCTCCACCCGACAGATTTCAAAGCAAGCTTTGAAATCTATCCGGTGGGAATCTGTCCGCCCGACATGTCTGCTGGTTAGTACACTTACCAGCAGACATGTCGGCCCCCACCGCCGCCGCGCCCCTGACGAATGGATTCGGCGCATGCGCGGAAGTGTTTTACTTCCTGGTGCGGTGACGTGGCGGTGACGCGGCGGCGTCAACGTCACCGCCGCGTCACCGCCACGTCACCGCGCCGTCCGGCGGCGGGGAATTTGATCCGATGGTGTGTACACGCCATCGGATCAAACTCCCGATCGGACATATCCGATGGAAATGGTCCGCGGACCGTTTTCATCGGATATGTCCGATCGTGTGTACGCCGCCTCAGTCTTAGGCTTAGACAAATTTTAAAGCATGCTTTAAAATCTGTCTGCTGGGAACCCGTCCGTCCGACATGTCTGCTGGTTAGTACACTAACCAGCAGACATATCTGTCCGCACATGCGTCGAATGGATTCGACGCATGCGCGGAAGTGTTTTACTTCCTGGTGACGTGGCAGCGTCAACGTCACCGCCACGTCACCGCCACGTCACCGCGCTGTCTGCCGGCGGGGATTTTGGTTTGATCGTGTGTACATGATCAAACCAATCTATCCCAGCAGACAAATCATAAGGGTAAATTTGATGGAGCCACTCATATAAAGGCGAAACTCTGTTGAAGAAACTGGTGCAAAGGGGGACTCTTATGGTGTCACTGATGTAAGTAGCCTGCTGAGAGGGACACTAATGTAAGGCAGGTCCCTGATGTATTGGGGGACTCTGATGGGGACATTGATGTAAGACAGTGGTCTCCAAACTGTGGCCTTTTACTCCCACTGACACCACAATGGGGACATAATTCTTGCCACTGACACCAACAATGAAGCACTATTCCTCCCACTGATACCAATAATGGGGCATAGTTCTTCCCAATAAATATGTGACATTGCTTACTCCCACTGACACCAGAACATTGTCCACTCTCACCGGCCTCCCTAAAGTCTGAAGGACAGTAAACTGGTCCTTTTGTTTGGGAAATTTTGATAGGGACTCTGATGTAAGGGCAATACTGATAGGGACACTGATGTAAGGCAGGACTTTAATTGGGAGCCTGATGTAAAGGGGGACTCTGATGTCCACACTTATGTAAGGAGAACTCTAATGTGAAGAAGGACTCTGATAGGGAAACTGATGTAAGCAGGGAATCTGATGTAAGGGGTACCAAGGCAGACTCAAATGTACTGGGGCTCTGATAAGGACCCTAATGTATGGGGGTACTCTGATGGGATCCTGTTGTAAGGGAGGATGCTCATGGGACCCTGTTGTAAGAAGGGAATTTCAAAGGACCCTGTTGTAAGAAGAATTTTCTAAGGTGGACTCTGATGTAAGGGGAGCTCTGATCGGAACACTGATGTAAAGGGGGCTTAGATGTCAAGAGGATACTGAATATGTGTTCTAATGGGAAGCCTAATGTAAAGAGGGAAGGGGGGCTTTGATGCAGACTCTGATGTAAGGAGAACTTATAAAGTGAATTCTGATGTAATTGTGTTCTATGGCAACCTTGGTATAAAGAGGTCTCTGATGAGGACCATGATGTAAGGGGAACTCTAATGTAAGGGAGGACTCATAGGGTGGACTCTGGTCTATAGGGGTCTCTGATGATGACTCTGATGTAAGGGAGACTCTAATGCGGGCACTTATATAAATGGGGACACTGATGGCGACCTTAAGACCCATTTCACACTTAGGCATTTTTCAGTTGCTAAAGGGCTAAAAATATCTCCTGTAAAGCGCCTCCCCTGCAGCCCCAGTGTGAGAGCCCAAGTGCTTTCACACTGGAGCAGTGCGCTTGCAGGATGTTAGAAAAAATCTCGCAGGCAGCATCTTTTGGGTGATGCAGGAGCATCTCTCCTCCACTGCCCCTGCCATTGAAATCAATAGGCACCGCTGCTGAAGTGCCTGCAAAGCGCTACAGCAGCGGCACTTTTTTGCGGGCACTTTAAAACCCTTTATTCGGCCTCTAGCAGGGTTAAGCAATGCTATAACAGTGGTAGCCCGCTGAAAAAATTGGCAGCGCTTTACCGATAACACCCCCTACCCCAGTGTGAAAATAGTCATATGAAAAAGGGCTCTTATGGGGGTTTTGCTGTAATGGGAGGGGGCTCTGATGGGGGACCTGATATAAAAGGGGATGGGCTTTGCTTTTTTTTCTAAAGATCCTTGTCTTTTGTTCTGAATCAGATCATACTGATTCCAAAAACAGATCTGAGTGAGTGAATGAGTGAATAATTTGTATAGTGCTACAAATGCGAACTTAATCGCCTCAAGGCGATTTAATCTTATTTATTCTTTTATCAAATCATGGATTTAGAAAACAGCTTTCTTTTCACCTGGGAATATTTCTCGTACTGAAAAGTTTGGAGACCACTGCCTTAATCCTTGAATATTATTTAACGGACTAACTAGGAATGCTAACAGTTCTATTTTCAGGGTAAAAAACAGGAATACCATTCCTAAAAGATAATGGGCCAGATTCAGGTAGATGAGAGTATCTTTCCTCTGGAGTAACGCTTCTCATTTACGTTACTCTGAAGACCCTTTCAGCGCAAGTCCTGTAATTCACATAGCAGTTGCGCGTAAACTTGCGCCAGAGTAACGATAATGCGCTGGCGTAACCCGACGCAAGGGGAAGTGGGTGTGATCATATGTAAATGATGGGCGGAGCCCAGCGCAGAGGCTTACGTTCAGCGCATCAACCACGGAGCATGCGCAGTGAGTGAGGCTCCACTCGCCCCCTTTGTGCGCATGCTCACAACTTCCGTCGGCACCACTTCACGGGAAACGTCAGCGCAATGCCTTCCGTTGGGCGTTTAAATGCGCCCGTAGAAGCGCCATTCCGGCACTAAAGTATATCCTGCTCCCCCTCCCCGCAGTGATGTTACTTTTGTTCGGAGATGGCTGCTCCCGTTCCCCCGCAAACACACAGGAGAAAGCTGAACTTTAATGGCCAGGAGCTGTCAGCCGTCATCTCGGCTATGGAGACCTATGATGTCTTCCTCCATGGCTGTAAAATTTGACAGACAAGCATGGACAGAGGTGTTGTCCTGCAAGTGGGGGTGCTCAGCTAGCTCTTATCGTCGGTAACACTGCTGTAGCTGCTCTCCTGCTGACCTGTGACCGTCTGGAGTAAAGATAAAGCAGCCTTTTGTAGAAATAACTTTGCGCCGGACGGACGAGATACGCGCGGCGCATGTAGCCAGCGTATGGTGCTAATCCGTTCGTGAATTGAGAAAAATCCCTCATTTGCATATTTGCAGGGGAAATCAATAGGCGCGACTGATGCGCCCAGCGAAATTAAGCGCTGACGATACTCTGGCGTCGGAACGTTCCGCCGGTCGCAAATGACCCGTTATTGGGCGCATCTAGTTTGGTGGGTACTGGCACATAGAAACGACGGCGCATCATCACAGTTACGCGGCGCATATCCAAATACTCCAGCGCAAGTGTTCGTGAATCTGGCCCAATGTGTACCAGACAAGTGCAGACTGAAATATTTTGTTTCGTAATTTCGTTATTGTCCGGAAAATACATTTATTTAGTTACTCCCGAAAATCGTTTTGATTTATTTTGTTTTCGTCGGGAAAGTTTTCGTCCAAAAACAACGATTTTCGATGCTTTGTCGAATTTTCGTCGTTCAATTCGACAAAGCATCGAAAATCGTCAGATCTGAACGAAAACGAAAATAAAGCATTTTTTATGTCGGATCTTTCGGTTTTCGTTTCTTGTGCTTTCGTTTTCGTTCGTTAAAGCGATAACGAAAATACCCGATTTTCGGACGAAAATGCATTCTAACGAAAACAAATGCACATGTCTAATGCTTACTCCAGGAGTTGTTTTAAACATGTTTAGCATATTTTATTTTAATAATTCCCCCCCCCTTCTAGCTATGTTATTTGCAGTTTCACTGTTCCTGGTCCTGGCCTCCTCTCTGCTTTTGGGTTGAAGGCAGACAGCATCATCCTGTGAACTCATGCTCTCAATGACCCCCCTCCCCCCCCTGGGTGCATCTCAATGCAGCCTTGGCTCCAAGTACTTATGGACTTAGTGACTCTTACACCTAAGCAGCTTGGTGGCTAAATCAATTAAAATGCATCGATACTGCAACAACACAGTCTTCCTTCCATAAATCTCAGCTCTGTTCCTGTCTACCTGAGGGGTTTTAGTGTTCCTATTCACCAACAGAGTGAGTGGGCCCACCTATTAATAAAAATAGTAGATGTGCAGATCAGGGTCTCAAGCACACTCATCCCCCAACAGATCTCTTTTTAAATAGGAGAAACTGAGGGTGGTTTAACACTCCCATACATACAAAATACATTATTGTTCATTCTCTTTACACCATCTGACGCTTACTTTTTTAACCACTTTACTGCTGTTTAATTGTATCCATGAAAAAAATTTGAGTGAAACCAAAAAATTGTATGTAGCCAGGAGCTAGCTAAATTGCCTGCATTGTCAGGGGACACTTCACAGCATCTGACACAGTGAGGCTGTCCCCTCTAGTGCTCAGCCTGGACTCTGCCTTATCACATTCTGAATGCAGAGTGAGTGAAAAATCACAGAAGAGTGGAGGATCTTGGGGCATGTAGTCTAAAAGAGCACAAATCCACACTAGGCGATGATCGTCATGCATGGACTACAAGTTCCAGTCAGCTGGAGTGAGAGAACAGAATGCTGGGAGAGTGATACATGGCCTGTGTTGGGGGAAGAGCCTGTCTCTTGGGACCACGACCTTCAGCTGGAAGGAGGAGTGCGAGTTGGTGCTGCAGCCTAGGCACCTAGAAAGCCTCTGGTGGGAGTGTGCGGACGCACCCATCATCGGCAGCTCCACTCAGTCTGGTGACAATCGGAAGGCCACTCTCACTGCTCCCAGTACAGATCTGGCTAAATTACTGCACTGCAGGGTGTGCGGTCAGGCACCCCTATGCCTGATCACAGCATCTACAAAAGCCTGCTTCAGGATTTTCCCGCCATTCCTTTAATCCTGGTATTGTCTGGATTGGTGAGCCGGCAGAAGCCCACCGTCTTTGCATCCCAAGAAACACAGTATGCAGACACCTTTACCTTGTTTCCCTCACTAAAGCACCATTAAGGAGACACATTACACTTGCTGTTACAACATTGGATGCTCTTGTCCAGGAACTATACTGGGCCCTTGTTTGAGCTAGCTGAAGACACAGAACACCTGCAACAAAAAGACTCCTCTGCTCCCCACTCTAATAAAGAGACGTTTGGGTACCATGCTTGCCCATGTAATTAAGAAACTCTTTTGGTGTATAGTCTGTCTAAACATTCTTGAGTATCTGTGTTCATTTTGGGTCTCTAGTGTCAGGAGGCGAAAAGGAGTAGTCTGACACAAAACGGGTTATTCTCCTTCCATTTTCTTACCTGTGGCCATATGCCGTATTCAGGTTACTGGTTGCTGCTCTCTTTTCCATATAAACTTTAAGGTTCATAGTTATTCTGTTTATTCATGCCAAGAGTTGATAACATCATATTTACCTATGTAACTCCTTGTTGATTTGTATAACTGCAGAACTCTAAATAAAAAAAAAAATACTTGATTACTGTGTCTTGATTTGGTTTCTTCATAATTGCATTCAGAAATGTCAAAACCCAGGGTGCTAGAGGTGTCGGGGGACTTGCAAGGCCCGGGCAACCATTGGTGCCAAATATCTCTAAGCAGCCTTTAAATGAGATTACATTTATGTTTAATCTCATTTGCTTTTTTTGTAAATTCACTATAAATAGGAATAGTCTTATCTGAAATAAGATGATCTGGGAAACTGCAAAGCAGAAAAAAGAGTAGACATGTCCTAATGTGTTTGCTCCTGATAGAAAACTAGTGATAAAAGTAGATTGGTGATGGTACTAATATACTTAATTTCAATTAAGAACCTTACAACTTAGGTTCATAACAGTTACACAGGTTAGTCTATATGTAATACTGCATTGGCTGTCATCTGAGGGCAGGTATAAATTGTGCCAAAAATACTAGGATTCCAAGCAAAAGTCACTATATACTGTAGCTACCAGATCATGCTCATCTATTTCACCCTGAGTGTGCCTGCATCCTGTGTTGCTTCTACTAACAATTTCAAATTCTCTCAGTTATAAGGCAGCTGGGCTCATGGAACCTACTTCCAGGATGTTTTCAGTTTTAGGTCAACTGAAATCCTGGATCTTGCTTCCTGGTTGCCCACTATTATAAGTCAACTGAACTCCTGGATCCTGCTTCCTAATTGCTCTTAGTTTTAGGTCAGCTGAACTCCCCGGATCCTGATTCCTGGTTGCTTTAAGTTATGATTCAGCTAGACGTATGGATCCTATTTCCTGGGTGCTCTAAATTTTCGTTCAGTTGAATTTGTAAATCCTGCTTCCAGGTTGCCCACTGTTATAAGTCAGCTAAACTTCTGGATTCTGCTTCCTGGTTGCTCTTAGTTTTAGGCCAGCTGAACTTCTTTATCCTGCTTCCTGATTACCCACATATATAAGTTAGCTGAACTCTGTTTATTGGTTGCTTTCAGTAATAAATCAATTGGACACCTGGATCCCGCTTCCTGTTTTTTATTTATTTTTTGTTTGCTTTTTTCAAGTCAGCTAGACACCTGGATCCTGTTTCCTGATTGCTTTTAGTTATAAGTAGGGTTGAGCAAACCCGAACTGTTAAGTTCGGGTTCGGTACAGACTTTGGATTTTTCCCGGACCCGAACTCGAATAATTTGTAAAAGTTCGGGTCCGGGTTCGGAGTTCGGGAAAAAAATAAATTTGCGGAGGTCCCCGCAAATTCAATAACCAGACCCTTTAGGTTCTGGTATGGATATTAACCACTTGTCCTCTGCCCACCGTCAAATGACGGCGGGCGGAGGACTCTATTATCCTGACATCACGTCATATGACGTGATGTCCTTTTAAAGCCGCGGGCGGGTGCGCGCACGCCGCCGGCGGCGTGCTGGCGCACCCGCCGCTCTGCTGGGATCCCGTGCGAGTGCCCGGCGGCAACGATCGCCGCTGGGCACACGCGATTGCTCAGTGAGCAGGGACGTGGCGCTCTGTATGTAAACACAGAGCTCCACGTCCTGTCAGGGAGAGAGGAGACCGTTGCTGTGTCCCTTGTACATAGGGACACAATCGGTCACCTCCCCCAGTCACCCCTCCTCCCCCCACAGTTAGAACACTCATAGGACACACATTTAACCCCTTCACTGCCAGTCACATTTATACAGTAATCAATGCATATTTATAGCATTGTTCACTGTATAAATGTAAATGGTCCCAAAAATTTCAGAAAAGTGTCCGAAGTGTCCGCCATAACGTTGCAGTCCCAATAAAAAAATCGCAGATCGCCGCCATTAATAGTAAAAAAAAAAAAATGCCATAAACTATCCCCTATTTTGTAAACACTATAAATTTTGCGCAAACCAATCGATAAACGCTTATTGCATTTTGTTTTTACCAAAAATATGTAGAAGAATACGTATCGGCCTAAACTGAGGAAAAAAATATTTTTTTTATATATTTTTTGGGGATATTTATTACAGCAAAAAGTAAAAAATATTGAATTTTTTTAAAAATTGACGCTCTATTTTTGTTTATAGCGCAAAAAATAAAAACCGCAGAGGTGATCAAATACCACCAAAAGAAAGCTCTATTTGTGGGAAAAAAAGGACGCCAATTTTGTTTGGGAGCCATGTCGCACGACCGCGCAATTGTCAGTTAAAGCGACGCAGTGCCGGAAGCTTAAATTTTGTCTGGGCAGGAAGGGGGTGTAGGTGCACAGTAGGCAAGTGGTTAAAGGGAACCCCGCCGTCAATTTAAAAAAAAATGTGGGGTTCCCCCCAAATATCCATAACCAGACCCTTCAGGTCTGGTGTGGATTGTAAGGGGAACTCCACCCCAAGTTTAAAAAAAAAATGGCGTGGAGTTCCCCCTAAAATCCACACCAGACCCCTTATCCAAGCACGTTAAACTGGCCGGCCCCCCCTCTCCTGAACCGCACCAGGCCACATGCCCTCAACATTGGGAGGGTGATTTGGGGTGCCCCCCAAAGCACCTTGTCCCCATGTTGATGGGGACAAGGGTCTCATCCCCACAACCCTTGCCCGGTGGTTGTGGGGGTATGCGGGCAGGGGGCTTATCAGGATCTGAGAGACCCCTTTAACAAAGGGGACCCCCAGATCATGGCCCCCCCTATGTGAAATGGTAATGGGGTCCGCTCAACTCTAGTTATAAGTCTGTCGGGCACCTGGATCCTGCTTTCTGGCTTCTCTTGTAAAATAGTATGACTCCTGTTCTCTTATTTCTGGTTGCTTCAGATTATAACTCAGCTTTCTTTCTGGCTTTTGAATCTTGGTAGTCTCCTATCTTCCAGAATCTTTTTTTTTTTTATAAAAAAAGGTTTTTATTGCTCACCAAACATACAGGGTATGAAAACACGAGATACAGTACACTATATTCAGGTGTAATGATGATGCAACAACAATCCTTGAGTATAACAGTTAATAAGTACATTTTACTTTATCCCTTCTTGCATGCAGGATTCTGATTATATTCCATTGGCGCTACCCCCTTCCACCCCCCACAAGCCTCCCGATGTTTCAAGCATGTAAACACAATGGCCAACCGAACCTTCCCCACCGCAGTGTCCATGTATATACACCCCTCAACCGCCTCATCTGTACAAGTTTCAAGGGGCTTAAGCCAGGTGTGGCAAGCCATGAATCCCAGAGCCTATCAAATTTACCAGCGTTTCCCCTGTGCTGATAAATATATTTCTTCATTATGAGCATTCTACCAATATATTGTATCCATGTTTTGACCGTGGGCGGTACATTGGATTTCCAGTTCAAAAGAATGGTTTTCTTTGCCTGAAACAGCGCCCTGGCAAATGCCATTCGAGTCAGCTCCTCCGGTATCACCCCTTCCAGAGCACTAAGCAGGCAGCATATCGGGTCAAGAGGGACATTGGTCTGGAACACTGAGTTGAGTGTGGCCAGAACCTCCGTCCAAAATCTGTGGAGTTTGGGGCAACACCAGAGCAGGTGAATCAAGTCCCAGGGACCACCATACGCCTACCACACTGTGGCTTGGGCATCCTGCCCATTTTAAAGAGTTTTACCGGGGTATGTACTCTCAGAAGAATGTACAATTGAGACACCTTCTGGGACACATTAAGCGAACATGCATTAACTGCCTGTAATGCCTCCTCCCACAATTCCCCTGCTATGGGTCTGACATCGGCCTCCCACTGACTCACTACTTTCATGGGGTGCCCCTCCAAAAACCTGCCCGTGGCGCGTCATACAGCAGTCTCACCCACCCCAGGAAATTTGGTCCGAATCTGAACTTGGCCAATACAGCCCACAGATACCGCCAGCCAACACTGTCGAATGCCTTATTGGCGTCAAGAGACAACAGTGCCCTGTGGCCGACGGAGTCTGAAGGGGTCTGCATGATCGCTTCATGATCCGGACATGTGTGTCCCTTGATGATCAAGCCTAAAGAAGCCTAAAGAAGGGACACACATGTCCCGATCGCGAAGCACCGCCCGCCAGCCTCTATCCCAGAAGTGACGACAGCATCACATCACAGAGCCTCCATGATCCCTGTCCCAGCCGCCGGCCAGCGCTGTACTCATTCAGTGCAGACAGGACTGCTACAGGATCTTAACCATCAGCCCGTGATGTACACACTCCACCAGGACTCTGTAAAAGAAAGTCCAAGCATATGGATAAGCATAATATTGTCCTTAAGCTTACCTTCTTATAAGACAGTCAGGAAAGTCCACAAGTTCAGAGCTAGCCTTGTTGGGGGAAGTGGAAGCTGACTCCAGTATATGCAAAAAAGAGAGTTTTCATACGCCTCTGAGTATAGACTGTAAAACAATTTATTAGAACTAATACAAGTATCACTCACATGAATATGATGAAAGCAGGTATTTTACAAGAGAAATTAATATCCGAAGATGTAAGATGGTTTAGGGGCTTGGTCATCTCGGCTTGTACGGCTGTTTCTGCTGGCTGGGCAGGTATGGGAAGAGCTCAAAGAGAAGGCTGGAACTTATTCTGGAACACAGCGTCGACCCAGATGACATCACAAGATTGCAACGCATTTTGGAGCATGCGCAGGGTTGCAGCCCAAGAACTGAGATTCAGCTGCATCTAATTCCTCTTACTAGGTGTCAGGGAAATTGTATGCATAATCGTGCACAAAGATGTGCACAAAGATGTGCATTTGCTAATAGGGATTCTCGAGTGACAACTAGAGGTTCTGTAACTCGCATGCATGCGCAAACAATTCAACTAGGCGTTCCTGAATCGCTAATGTATCTGTGCATGCGCATTAGCGTGAGTATGTGACGTCCTCTTGCCTATTTAAACTGGCTCCATAAACCAGAAGATTGCTGAATGGTCATCAGCTTCAACTGTCTGTGACTTGATTCTGTCTTGTTCCTGTGTATACCCAGTCTGTTTGACTCCTGATTGCTGACCAAGCTTGTGACCAACTCTGCCTTTTGCCTTCTGTTCCAGTGCTTTCTCCGCTCACTTGATACCGACCCTGGCTTAATTTGCCCTGAATCTTCTCTGGATCTGATTCGGTACCTCTGCAGCTTGGACGTTACAGACTTCTGCCTGACCATCCACATCCCTGCATCTGCCTGCTCTCCAGCTTGGAGCTTGGTTGCTGTCTGCTGCCCTGCACCTGCTGCTGTGTACTTGCACCTGCCACTCTACCAGTCTGCCTGCTGTACTGCACCTGTTGGCATCGGCCAGTCCACAAAGCTGCCCGCTGCTTGGCACCTACTGCAAGTATCTTCTGTCCAGGATCTCCAACCAGGCATCTGTGCCACTCTGTGCCCTGTTATATCCTGTCACCACCTTCAGGGGAAACAGGACAGGACACTAGGTGCAAAAGTTAAGGCCTCATTTCTTAGAGTCCTTATCAATAAATTACTTAAAGTGGTTGTAAACCCTTACAAATACTCAGTGAAGTGACTTGCCTCGGGTGATGCTCAGAGATTAAACAAATCCTTCAATGTAAGTTGTACCTGTCTATTTTCAGCTCTTCCTTCTCTATATCTGTTCAAAATTATGATTTTTTTTACCTTGTCTGAGAGTTAAAAAAAGGGGGGGGCAGAGAGCTAAGCTCAGTGAGAGCTGATTGGAGGGAAGGGATTCACCCTTCTCCACACAGCACACAGGAACAGAGCTGAAGCTGTCAGCTGGAAATCCCTCCCCTGTCACCATTTTTCTCTTGGTGTCAGGAAAAATTATCAGAAGTGATTCATGCTGATAGCAGAGGAACGAAGCAGCAGACAGAAATTACACTTAGGCCACGTACACACGAACAGACCGGTCCGATGAAACTGGTCCGACGGACCGTTTTCAATGGACCAGGCTGAAGTGGTCTGATGGTCTGATGTGTGTACACACCATCGGACCAAAAATCCGATCACACCAGAATGCGGTGACGTAGAACACAACGACGTGCTGAAAAAACAAAGTTCAATGCTTCCAAGCATTCGTCAACTTGATTCTGAGCATGCGTGGGTTTTTGTTCCGATGCTTTTGCGTACTAACCATCGAATCTATCCGACGGACAGGTTACATAGTTACATAGTTACATAGTTAGTCAGGTTGAAAAAAGACACAAGTCCATCCAGTTCAACCATAAAAAAAAAAAAAAAAAAACAAAGTAAAACACAGTACATCCTCCCATACACCCAACTCCATACCCACAGTTGATCCAGAGGAAGGCAAAAAACCCCAGCAGAGCGATGATCCAATTTGCTACCGGAGGGGAAAAAATTCCTTCCTGATCCCCCGAAAGGCAATCGGATTTACCCCGGATCAACTTTACCTACAAAACTTAGTACTCAGTTATATTATGTGCATTTAGGAAAGAATCCAGGCCTCTCTTAAAGCAATCTACTGAGCTGGCCAGAACCACCTCTGGAGGGAGTCTGTTCCACATTTTCACAGCTCTTACTGTGAAGAAACCTTTCCGTATTTGGAGGTGAAATCTCCTCCAGACGTAAAGAGTGCCCCCTTGTCCTCAGTGTTGACCTTAAAGTGAATAACTCAACACCAAGTTCACTATATGGACCTCTTATGTATTTGTACATGTTGATCATATCCCCCCTTATTCTCCTCTTCTCAAGAGTGAATAAATTCAGTTCCTCTAATCTTTCCTCATAGCTGAGCTCCTCCATGCCTCTTATCAGTTTGGTTGCCCTTCTCTGCACTTTCTCCAGTTCTCTGATATCCTTTTTGAGAACTGGTGCCCAAAACTGGACAGCATATTCCAGATGAGGTCTTACTAATGATTTGTACAGGGGCAAAATGATATCTCTATCTCTGGAGTCCATACCTCTCTTAATACAAGAAAGGACTTTGCTCGCTTTGGAAACCGCAGCTTGGCATTGCATGCCATTATTGAGCTTATGATCAACTAAAACACCCAGATCCTTCTCCACTACAGATCCCCCCAGTTGTACTCCCCCTAGCATGTATGATGCATGAATATTCTTAGCCCCCAAGTGCATAACTTTACATTTATCAACATTAAACCTCATCTGCCACTTAGTCGCCCAATTAGACAGAGCATTGAGGTCGGCTTGTAAATTGGAGACATCCTGCAAGGACATTATTCCACTGCATAGCTTGGTGTCATCTGCAAAAACAGAAAGGTTACTTTTGATCTCAGACCCAATATCATTTATAAATATATTGAAAAGTAAGGGACCCAACACTGAACCTTGGGGTACACCGCTGATAACCTTGGACCATTCAGAGTAAGAATCATTAACCACAACTCTCTGAATTCTGTCTTTCAGCCAGTTTTCTATCCATTTACAAACTGATATATCTAATCCTGTAGACCTTACCTTACACATGAGCCGTGTGTGGGGAACTGTATCGAACGCTTTTGCAAAATCCAAGTATACCACATCCACTGCCACGCCTCTGTCCAGGGTTTTACTTACCTCTTCATAAAAAGAAATCAGGTTTGTCTGACAACTTCTGTCTTTCATGAATCCATGCTGTCTGATGCTTAAACAGTTTGTTTCCAGCAAGAACTCATCCACGTGGTCTTTTATTAAACGTTCCAGTATCTTCCCAACTATAGAAGTTAAACTAACAGGTCTATAGTTACTAGGTAAAGACTTTGTTCCCTTTTTAAATATGGGCACCACATTGGCTTTATGCCAATCCAGTGGTACTATTCCTGTCATTAATGAGTCCCTAAATATTAGATACAGTGGCTTTGAAATTTCAGAGCTCAATTCTTTTAGGATCCGTGGGTGGATGCCATCTGGTCCAGGTGCTTTATCCACCTTTATTCTGTCTAAATATTTCTGGACCATATCACTTTTGAGCCATTGTGGATTTGGGGCTGTGTCACTCCCACCCCCTATATCGACATGAGCTCCCCCATTCTCCATTGTATACACAGAGCTGAAGAAAGCATTTAATAAATTTGCCTTCTCTATGTCCTCAGTCACCCACTCTAGATTATTTTGTAAAGGGCCTACATGCTCAGACTTGACCTTTTTACTATTAATATATTTAAAGAATTTTTTGGGGTTTGTCCTACTATCTTTTGCAATCTGTCGTTCATTTTGAATTTTTGCATCCTTGATTTCCTTTTTACATATTCTATTATATTCTTTGTAACATTTAAACGACACTAGTGTTCCTTCATTTTTATATTTTTTAAAAGCTATTTTCTTATTGTTTATAGCTTTTTAACTTTGACCGTGAGCCACATAGGTTTTATCTTTAGCCTTTTAAACTTATTGCCCATGGGAATATACTTTGCAGTGAGGTTCCAAAGAGTCTTTTTGAAGAATTCCCATTTCTGTTCTGTGTTCATCGGTGCCAATATTCCCTCCCAGTCCAAGCCCTGGAGAGCAGTCCTCATGCTTTGAAAATTTGCTCTCTTGAAATTAAGTGTTTTTATCTTTCCTGTATGTATTTATTGCTTATAGTTTACATTAAACGAAATCATGTTATGATCACTGCTACCCAGGTGTTCCTTTATCTGAACATTAGTAATGAGCTCTGCATGGTTTGAGATTACCAGGTCCAACAGAGCATCATTCCTAGTTGGGGCCTCAATAAACTGGACCATAAAATTGTCCTGCAATAGGTTTTTAAATTTTTGTCCTTTAACTGTCCCAGAAATTCCATTATTCCAGTCAATTTCTGGGTAGTTAAAATCCCCCATTATTATCACCGTCCCAGCCCTTGCTGCCCTTTCCATCTGTGCAAGGAGCCGAGTCTCCACCTCCTCATTAACATTGGGTGGTCTATAACAAACTCCAATGATTAACTTTGAACTACGCACATCTGTATGCAGTTCCACCCATAATGCTTCAACTTCATCACACTCTCCATCAACCAGGTCCTCTTTCATGCTTGCTTTGAGGTCACTTCTCACATAGAGACAGACCCCTCCACCTTTCCTTTTTACCCTGTCTTTCCGAAAGAGAGCATAGCCAGGAATATTAATAGCCCAGTCATGTGAGGATTGAAGCCAAGTTTCAGCAATACCGATTACATCATAGCTCTCCTCATGCACCAGAGCTTCCAACTCACCTGTTTTGCTTGGAAGGCTTCTGGCATTGGTGAACAAACACTTAAATGTATTGTTACATTTTTCGCTGGCGTTTTTCATATGATTCATATAATTTTTAGTAGTGCAAATGGCACTATAATTTCCAATGGCTGTTTGCAACATGGGAACTTTCTTGTCACCTGCCATAACCCCACCTCTATCTATCCCCATTCCACTCTCCATGAATGTCTGACCCCTAACTGACCTGTGTGCCCGATGTAATTCACGTTCACCCTCCCCCCTCAAGTCTAGTTTAAATACTCCTCCAGCATTCCCCTAAACCTCTCCCCCAGCACAGCAGACCCCCTTCCATTCAAGTGCAAACCATCTTTAGCATATAGGTTGCACCCCAATGAAAAGTCATCCCAGTGCTCTAGAAACCCAAATCCCTCCTTCCTACACCAGGTCTTTAGCCATGCATTCAGTTCTCTAATCTCCCCCTGCCTTTCCTGTGTTGCGCATGGCACAGGCAATATTTCAGAGAATATCACCTTGGAGGTCCTTCCCTTCATCTTGCCGCCTAGTTCTTTAAATTGATTCTTAAGGAGCCTCCACCTTCCATGTATACTGTCATTGGTTCCAACATGGACCAAGACAGCTGGGTCATGCCCAGCCCCTCCCAGTAATTTATCCACCCGGTCCACCTGTCCGTCGGACAGATTTTAAAGCAAGTTTTAAAACTTTGGTCTGATAGGCCGTACACACCATCGAATTGGTCCGATGAAACTGGTCTGATCGTGTGTACGCGGCCTTAGTGCTCTTGATTGAGACAAGTACACACTATAGAGAGATTTGCTTAGTTCATATTTCATGTCTGGGGTTTACAGCCACTTTAATATGACGTATCTGCACTGATCTGTGAAAATCGATATCCTTGAACAGTTGTCAGTTTCTTCACTCTTTACACCAAAATTAAAGTATATTATATAGATTTATTTATCATGTAATATCTATCCTGTGCAAGCCTACTTTCTATAGAGAATGATATTCAATTCATACAATTAACCTTTTGGGTGATGTGTCTTTTAAACCCTAAGTATATCACAAACGATCGGAAATTCCGCCAGCAAAACTCAGATGTGAGCTTTCGAAATGGAAATTCCGACCATGTGTATGCTCCATCGGACTTTTTCTGGCGGAATTTACGCCAGCAAAAGATTTAGAGCTGGTTCTCAAATTTTCAGACGAAAAAAAATTCTGATTGTCTGTAGCAATTCTGACACGCAAAATTCAGACGATTGTTTGGAAACAGTTTGACGCATGCTCGGAAGCATTAAACTTAATTTTCTCGTTGTAGTGTTGTACGTCACCGCGTTCTTGATGAACCGAAGTTCTCAGAACTTTTGTGTGACCATGTGTATGCAAGCCAAGCTTGAGTGGAATTCCAAAACTGAACAACCTGAACAGCAGAAACGGTCTGAAAAGCACAAAGACTGCAAAACTTGAATCGTCTCTTACCAAACTTCTACAAACACGAGATT
Source organism: Rana kukunoris (assembly GCA_029574335.1). Taxonomy (NCBI): domain Eukaryota; kingdom Metazoa; phylum Chordata; class Amphibia; order Anura; family Ranidae; genus Rana; species Rana kukunoris. The sequence continues at coordinate 154,067,337 of CM056052.1, read as the reverse complement.
AGCAGAAGCAGCCGAAAAGGGTGTCGGACTCGGAATGGAATTTCTTCTTTATAGTGCCTTCGTACATGTTGTACGTCACCGCGTTCTTGATGGTTGGAATTTGGTGTGACCGTGTGCACGCAAGCCAAGCTTCAGCGGAATTCCGGTCATGTGTATGTGGCATTAGTGAGTTTTTATGTAAGTACACTGGTCAAAAGCTACATTTTATGAAGGTATACTTAGTAAACTAGTGAATGAAATCAAGCTATTAACTACTGCAGGGTATGCATAGCTCATGAAAGAGATGTATGGTGTATTACTTGTTTGCAGGAACATTAATTAATATTGTTAAAATGTAAACATGTATGGCTTAAAATAAACTGTAGGCCTTTTTTTTAACCACTTGTGTGTGTATATATATATATATATATATATATATATATATATATATAAATGAATATTACATTTGTATTTGTACGAATAATATTATTAGTCGTCTGAAAAGAGACATGGAAGGAAAGATTAAACTAAGTTTAAATAAATTATATAATTAAATTGAACAGAATTCCTAGAGAAAACATCAATGTTACTGAAGCTGATAAACATTCTAAGATCTACATTTCTGTATTTTTCCTGCAATATCTTATACTAGATCTTGTTTATTGGTTCAATTTAGATTTCTCTTCATCCCTTTCCGCTAATGCAGCTTCTTCTTTTAATGAAAAATATTACACACTTTCTTAGAAAATCAATGTTGCCATGTCGCAGCACATCTATTTGTAGATGAACTTTATTGCTGTCCTTTTTCATGCACACAGCAGGAACACTGGGTTAAATGTAACCAGTCCGCTCAAAGTATTTTAGGGCTCAATGGATAAATTGCAAGAAACCATAATAAGTAAAATGTGAGTACATTGAAAAGGTCAACTACTACATTGATCTGCGATCCAGAGTAACCTTAGAGTTATAAGCCATCTTTTGTGCATTTATAGATACTAAGTCAGAGAGTCAAAAGTGTTTTATTGTGTATTTTAACAATTAATAGGTTTATTACATCTGCACCTTTATGCCACTTAAACTAAAAGCTATGGCTTCAGGAACACACTGTGAGCAGAGGAAAAATCTATACCTGTTTATTATGTTATGAATAAAAGGTTTTACATATGTGCTTTGTTATAAATAATATTCATATGTTCACAACAGTTGGCTGACTTAATTGAATAAATTGAAATTGTTACACTGCTGACAATTCAGATAATGGAATGAAAGGTACCATATTGCAGGATAAAGGACAAGACCACATAGTAGGTAATAAGCTTAATTCTGGTCCTGGTTATTTAAACAAATAATAATAATTATTGCACAAAAAATATAAAAACAATTGGTTTATTGGTTCACACTATGATGATAAATAAAAAAATAATCTTAATCTGTAGAATTATTTTAAGGATGCAATTTCACAGTGACATTTACAAGTAACTTAAAGGGGCCGTAAACCCTCATGGTTTTTCACCTTAAAGCAGAGCTCCACCCTAAAGTGAAACTTCCGCTCATCAGATTTCTCAATCGGCACCTTTCAGGCGGGATGGGGGTGAAAATACCTGTCTAAGACAGATATTTGCACCCACTTTCATGCATACAGTCTGAGGGTAGACTGTGGGTAGTGCATCAATAGTGTCGCACAGGTGTTCACTTTAGGAGAGCCTTCTCCAATGTGGGCACTCAATACGGGGAGGAGCTACCAAGTGCCGCTGAGGGACCTCAGATGAGGAGAACTGCCATTTTGTGCAGAATTTGGAGCATGCGCACTGACAGTCGACGCATGCGCAGTACGTTCGCCGCGGGATCGCGCCTAGTTTAAATAATACACGCCCCCTACCCGCCCAATTTGAATTCCGCCGGCTCATTTTCGCTATGCCGCCGCAACTTTAGGAGCAAGTGCTGTGTGAATACAGTACTTGCTCCTAAAGTTTCGGCGGAGTAACGTAAATGAGAAAAGTTACTCCAAAATAAAGATTCGCCCATCTACCTGAATCTGGCCCATAAAATGTATTAGGATGAAAAACCTTCTCTGTTCAGCAGCCCCCTCAGCCCCCCTAATACATACCTGAGCCTAATTTTAATCCAGTGTTGCACAAGAGTCTTCGCTATCCAGTACTCTGCCTTCTCATTGGCTGAGATTGGCTGCTGTCAATTAAAGTCAGTCATTCAGTGAGGAGACAGAGGGGATGGACACAGGTGCTCAAGTGTACCCATAGCAAGCTGCTTGCTGTGGGGGCACTAGGCAGGAGGGAGGTGCTAGGTGGGCCAGCGAGGGACCCGAAAAGAGGAAGATCTGGGCTGCTCTTTGCAAAACCACTGTTACATAACATGTTTTATAACATGTTTATTATTTAAAAAAACAAGACTATGGGGTCAATTCACAAAGAGAAACGTTATTGGTTTTCTTCAGGTGTTAAATTAGCACTCCTTATTTAACGCTAGCAAACATGGTATTCACGAAAGCTATAATCGTTATTTAACACAGTCGTTATGGTTTTCAACTGACTCTTTATCCAAACGTTATTCTAACTACTCAGACGTTATTATTAAGATTCGGGACGTTAAAATAACTCTTAAGATCGTTAAATAATGCTGGAGAGATGCATTCTGGGAGCAGAAGGGGAGGAGAACAGCTGCATGTGGAAAAGAGCAGATACAGAGAGAGAGACACAAGCAATACACATGGAGATTGAGCATGTGATGTGCATAACTTCTAGTGTGTGCTTTTCTAAAGCAATGTGTATTTCCTCATACAGAGAATAAATCATGGGAGATGATAATCGGAATTTAGCTATCACCTGGGTTTCAGAAAAGTCATCCAAAATAGTATGTGAACGGAATACACATTTATAAATCTGAACAACATTCTAACGTGTTCTTCTTCGCCTCTGGATAATTTTAAGTTCAAATAGAGCACGGTTCTAGCTTGCCCAACACTACACTACACTACAAAAATCGCCAAAAGCTTCCTCTAACAACAAAATATCGCCTGGGAAATGTCATAACGCCACCCTGAGGGAGGTGTTAATTTAACGATTGCTTAACGATTGATAACTGTCCAAAAAATCTTTGTGAATTGCACTTCTGTACATATTTAACGATTTGAATCTTTAAAATAACGATTTGAATCTTTAAAATAACGATTTGAATCTTTAAAATAACGATTTGACTCTTTAATAAGGATCCACACTGTGTAGGGAAATGTTATTTGATGATTTTTCAGAGCGTTAAATCGTTTAGTGAATTGAACTAGCTTCAATAACGTGCAAAATCGTTAAAATAACACTCGCAATCTGAAAATAAAGCTTTGTGAATTGACCCCTATATCACTTTAAGGTAAAAACATTCCACTAGCTCTTATACCCCTATCCCTAAACACGTGCTATCCTCCTTTCTGTGTTCACTGTCCCATCTGCAGCACTGCTTCACTGACAGTCTGGTCTCACAGGAGGCACAGTGTGTGTGTGTATGGATGCACACAATCTGGCTTGTGAGTGTGCCCTCACAAGAGCCCTTATAGCACATGGATTGCTATGGAGGGCCACCTGCAGGAATAAGGAGCAGACAAGGCCAGTGGGGGACCACCAAAAAAGATGTATGGCACCGCTATACCCAAGTTGATCGATTAACTTGGGTACAGCCAGCCTGGTGGATTCTCTTGCGATTATCACTAGTGGCTGCTATAGCGATAATCACGGTCTTCTCCCCCACCCTGAGAATACAATTTCTGATTCCCCTGTCAGCACTTCCTATGTCAATGGGAAATCATGCAAATTTTGCACCCTGTATGGCCTGCCTTAGGATAGGCTGAATGCAATACCCCACAGTCAATATCATGCAAGAAAGAGCTCACAATCCTTCTGGTATTTTTAGGTAGACCTTTACTACTATTACAATAACAAGTCATGCCACTTTCAAAAGTGTATGAATTTTTCTTGATTTCAACCCCCCCTGTAATTTGTTCACAGTAGAGTGAACTTACAATACAAAAGGTAGGGGCCTGCATTAGGAACCAATATTACTCTGCTAGACTATACATTTGCAGAAATGTAACAGATTGACAGGAGAGAGGCATGAGCAGAATAATAAGATCAACAGTGTACTGTTCCTATTACATTGTCCATTCAGAAGGCTGGGAGTGTCTTTTTTTAACCAAGTTGTACTGCTGCACTGTATAGGTCAATATATGGCTATTCGGTCTGCCAGGTGTGAAAAAAAGGGATTTTTAAATACAGCTTACCTGTAAAATCCTTTTCTTGGAGTACATCACGGGACACAGAGCGGCATATTCATTACTATATGGGTTATATGGAGTACCTTCAGGTGTGGACACTGGCAATCTCAAACAGGAAGTCCCCTCCCTATATAACCCCCTCCCTTAGGGGGAGTCCCTCAGTTTTGTAGCAAGCAGTATGCCTCCCAAAAATGTTCCCCCAAAAGAGGGGTGGGAGCTCTGTGTCCCGTGATGTACTCCAAGAAAAGGATTTTACAGGTAAGCTGTATTTAAAAATCCCTTTTTCTTTCTCGTACATCACGGGACACAGAGCGGCATATTCATTACTATATGGGATGTCCGAAAGCAATGCTTTAATGAGGGGAGGGAGACATCTTCTCAAACGAGATTTAATTTAGAGGTATACTCAAATAATAATAATAATTCCAACTTAGTCAAGAAAAAACTTTTTTTTTTTTTTTTTTTTTTTTTTTTTTACAACCAAGGGTGCTTCCTGATCCCGAGGATCTTAAACTGCAGCCTGTAGTACTGCCTGTCCAAAGGCAGAATCCGCATTCCTTCTCACGTCTAGTTGATAAAACTTTGTAAACGTGTGGACTGATGACCACGTCGCCGCCTTGCATATCTGAGCCATAGAGATCTGATGGTGTGCTGCCCAGGAGGCGCCCATGGCCCTGGTAGAATGGGCCTTTACCGACAAAGGAGGAGGCAACCTCTTCAAACCGTAGGCCTGAATGATTAATTGTCTAATCCATCTCGAGATGGTGGATTTTGCAGCTGCCTGCCCCTTCTTGGGGCCATCTGGTAGAACGAACAACACATCTGTTTTCCGGATCTTTTCTGTAGCTTTAAGATAGGCCTTCATGGCCCGGACAATATCCAAGGTATGCAGCAACCCCTCCTTTCTAGATGTGGGTTTCGGAAAGAAGGATGGAAGTACCAAATCCTGGTTCAAGTGAAAATTGGATATAACCTTTGGTAGAAAGGAAGGATGGGGCCGGAGAACTGCCCTGTCCTTATGTAGAACGAGATATGGTTCCTTACACGATAAGGCTGCTAATTCTGACACTCTCCTGGCCGAAACTATGGCGACCAAGAAAACCAACTTTCTTGTCAGTAAAACTAAAGGAATCTCAGCCAACGGCTCAAAGGGTTGTTTCTGTAGAGTGGACAGGACAAGATTTAAGTCCCATGGACAAATTGGTGACTTGACAGGAGGATTAATACGCAAGACCCCCTGTATGAAGGTCTTTACCAGCGAGTGGGTGGCCAGCGGCCTCTGAAACCACACTGACAGAGCTGAAATCTGTCCCTTGATTGTGCTTAATGCCAGGCCTTTATCCACTCCTAGCTGGAGAAAACTTAACACCCTATCAATGGTATATTTGCGGGAATTCCATCTTTTGGATTCACACCAGCCTACGTAGTTCCTCCACACCCTGTAATAAATCACCCTGGAGGCCGGCTTTCTAGCCCTAATCAGGGTAGGAATTACCTGCCTAGACAGACCTCTACCCCTGAGAATCAGGGATTCAGCCTCCAGGCCGTCAAATTTAGATGTTGTAATGTAGGGTGGAGGATCGGGCCTTGTGAGAGTAGGTCTGGTCGTAGAGGAAGAGTCCAAGGGTCTCCCACTGCCATCTTCAGGACCAGTGAGTACCATGTCCTCCGGGGCCAAGCTGGAGCTACTAGAATGACTGGCTTGTGCTCCACTCTGATCCTGCGCAACAGGCGAGGAAGTAACTGTAGCGGAGGGAATGCATATAGAAGTTTGAATTGATGCCAAGGGCAAACCAACGCATCGGTTCCGCAGGCCATAGGGTCCCTCGCTCGAGACACGAACCTGTCTAGTTTCTTGTTGAACCTGGATGCCATTATATCTACGTCTGGCATTCCCCACCTCTGGCAGATTGTCTGAAAGACCTGGGGATGCAGAGACCACTCCCCTGGCGACAGAATCTGGCGACTTAAGAAGTCTGCCTGCAGGTTGTCCACTCCGGAAATGAATATCGCCGAAATGCAGGGTACATGAACCTCTGCCCACTGAAAAATCAAGCTCACCTCCCTCTGAGCGGCCTGACTCCTGGTTCCCCCTTGGTGGTTTATGTATGCCACCGCTGTGGCATTGTCTGACTGGATTCTCACCGGGGACCCCTGTAATCTGGAGGTCCATGCCAGAAGGGCTAGGCGAGCAGCTCTGATCTCCAAGATATTGATGGGGAGCTGCCTCTCTGTTTTCACCCAAGTTCCCTGGCGAGAGAACCCCTCGAAGACCGCCCCCCAGCCTGCCAGGCTGGCGTCTGTGGTAACTACCTTCCAGACAACAGGGCTGAAGGATCTTCCCTTTAGAAGATTCTGAGGGTTCAACCACCAGGCCAGGCTTTGTCGGACCCTTGATGATAGCGTCAAAGGGGACTCTAAGGCATGTGCTCTCTTGCCCCAGGCTGCTAGAATGGCTGCCTGTAGGACGCGAGTGTGGATCTGAGCGTATGGTACTGCCTCGAACGTGGCCACTAGCTTGCCTAGTAATCGCATACACAGGCGAATAGTTGGTTTTTTCTTGCTTAGAACCAACTGAACCAACCCCTTGATAGCCTCGATCTTTACAAGGGGCAGGAACACCCTTTGCTGTTCTGTGTCTAACCTCATGCCAAGGTATTCCAACTGCTTTGTAGGCTGGAACGCTGACTTTTCCCGGTTTAGGACCCAGCCGAATCCTTCGAGGTACTGAACCGTGAGGTTTACTGCCTGTTGCAGACACGGCCGTGAGTGATCTATGATTAAAAGGTCGTCCAAGTATGCTAGGACTGTGACCCCTTGGATCCTTAGATTGGCCAGAACTGGGGCTAGGATCTTCGTGAATACCCGGGGGGCCGTGGCCAGCCCGAAGGGGAGCGCCCTGAATTGGAAGTGTCGCTGCCCCACCGCGAAGCGTAAAAATCTTTGATGCGACTGAAAGATTGGTACATGAAGGTAAGCATCCTTTATGTCTATGGAAGCCAGAAAATCGTCCCTCTGAAGCGCGGCGACTGCTGACCGGATGGATTCCATCCGGAAGGAACGAACCCTTAGGTAACCGTTTAACCTCTTTAGGTCCAAGATTGGCCTGACATCGCCGTTGGGCTTTGGTATGACAAAGAGATTGGAATAGAAACCTAGCCCTTGCTCTTGGGCTGGCACCTCTATTATTACGTCCTGGCAAAGCAGGTGATCCAAAGCTGCCAGCATCGAGGCCTTCCTTGCTGGATCCTTTGGTAGCCTTGACTCTTGAAAATGAGGCGGAGGAAAGTTTAGAAACTCCAGTCTGTAGCCTGCGGTTACAGACGCCCGGACCCATTTGTCGGGGATCTTGGCTTCCCAAACTTCTGAGAAGAAACGAAGCCTTCCCCCCACCCGCGAGAGTGGGGGCGCCCCTTCATAAGGCAGACTTAGGGGCTGTCTTTGTCGGCTTGCGATACCATGGTCTCTTACCCCCAGGGGCCTGTCCCTGCGATCTACTGTTAACGTTGGATCGTGCAGGCGGCCGTCGATACTGCCTGGAATTTGAGGGCCCTGAGACAGGAAAGAGCTGCCTTTTAAATGTAGGACCCCGGAATGTCTTTTTGACCGGTAAAAGGGTACTTTTGCCACTTGAAATAGTCTGAATGTATTTATCCAGATCCTCCCCGAAGAGTCGTCCTCCATGGAAGGGAAACCCTGCCAGAAGCTTTTTGCATGGGGGCTCCGCCGCCCAGTTCTTCAACCATAAGAGCCTTCTCATGTGCACCAAAAATAGTGATAAACGAGAGGCCTGCTGGATGGAATCCTTTATAGCATCTGCAGCAAAACACAGAGCTCTGGGAATGTCAGAAAACTCTTCTGCCTGTTGGGTAGGCATGTCCTTTAGCATTTCTTTTGTCTGGTCCTTTAACGCCTGACAAACTCCAATTGCAGCCACAGCTGGCTGTACCACTGCTCCTGCCGTAGCAAAGGATGCTTTTAAAAGTGTCTCTAACCGTTTATCAACCGGATCTTTAAACATATGTATGTTTTCCACCGGGCAAGTTAGTGATTTATTCACACATGAGATGGCTGCATCCACCACTGGGAGCCTCCACCTCTTGGAGAATTTTTCCTCCATGGGGTAAATGACCGCAAATCTCTTCGGTGGCAGAAAAATCCTGTCCGGCCGTACCCAATCTCGAAAGATCAATTCCTCCAAGAGAGGATGGACCGGAAAAACTGCGTTGCTTAAAGGAGCTTTCAAAGAGCCCAGAGAGGATACTGGAGGAACCTGAGGCTCTGGCAATGGTAAACTAAATGCCGAGCGGACCATGTCCGTCAAAGACTGCACCCACAGTCTCTCTGTCTGGGAGTCTGAAAATGGTTCCTCAGAGGTAGATCCCTCAATCCCTGAACCCTCTTGGTTCAGGTCTAGTTGATCCTCCTGCAATTCCAATTCCTCCGGAGAGAGAATTTCAGCATCTGAGGATACACCTCTTGGTGATGGGGATCTAACCCGTTTCTTGCCAGGAATAGCTCTAGCGATCAATGCTGCTATTCTCTCTTCTAGCCCCCCTAGGGATACAGCTAGCATCTCCTCTGTGATAAACACAGGGCTGGGCTGATCTGGGCCAGCCTCCGCACCAGACCCCCCTAATGGCTCATCCAAGGCGACCTTTATGGAATAAGTGGGGGGAACCCCTTTGTTTTTTGGTATTTTTTGTACCCTTTGACCCCGAACCTTTGGAAGCCATAATACAAAATCGAGGGACTCCGCCAACAACAACAGACTGTAGTGGCCAGGAGTACAAAACTAGAGCTTAGGGGACAATAGATCACTAATGCCCAAAAACTGATGGGGCCCCGTATGTTTTTTTTTTTTTTTTTTTTTTAAATATATATAAGTCTCTTTCTTTTTTTTTTTTTTCAAACATACAGCGACCCCAAACTTAGTTTGCCAGCCTCCAACCTGTTGCAAAAAGGGGGATTTCTTGGCTTAACAGAAAGGCATTGGACCAAGTCCAGCATGTACTACCCCTCTTCCGCCACCGGGAGTCACTGTTCTGCCGCTCTGCGTCCTCTCCCTTTGAGATCAGCCTCAGACTGAGCACTGACAATGCCTGCTGATCTATAACAGCACAAGGCGCGCCCCTGTATGACGCTGCAGGCACGCCCCCCCCGCCCTCCTCTCCGAACGGCGCGAAAAACGTCTATAAGACGTGCGCGCGCGCGCGTATGCCGGAGCAGGAGGAACATGGAGGAGCCGCGCTGCTGGAGACCCAGGACTGCAGTACCAGGCGGCAGATTCAAACCCCCGGCCAGGTAGGACTCTCCAAAAGGCCCCAAAGGGATCCTTACCAGTCCTAGGAAGAAAGCAGCAGGTAGCTAGCAACACCATTCTTAGACAGGGGAACCTAGTGATGGGGGAAATGGGATCATCCTGTCTTTCTCAGACATAGTGAGCAAGGTTGCCAATGCAGAGCATACTTAGGCTACCCCCCTTTTAGGTTACCCCGGAGAGCCTGCTGTCGAACCAAGTCCCGCAGGCTCCCCTCTTACCTGCTCCATGCTGCAGGATGTTTGTCTAGCCAAACGATCCAATCTTCTCCCATCTCCGTGGGTAGCGTAATAGACCTTCAGGCCCTGGGGTCCTATGAAGGTACCCACTGTCCTGGACCTATATAGCACCCTGGCAAACAGGAACTTATGGTCTTTATGAACTCCAAGTCCTGGGCCCAGGGTCCAGCCCTCCAAAGAGGAGCATTATAGGCAAAAACCCCACGGTTTGGGGCCCGGGTACTGTCCACTTTGGCACTGAGGCTCCTTGGACAGATCCGGTTAGCCCGCCCTTAATCCCAAGGATGTGGAGCAAAGCTATTCCGTGACCAACACCTAAGACACTGGCGAAAAAACTGAGGGACTCCCTCTAGGGGAGGGGGTTATATAGGGAGGGGACTTCCTGTTTGAGATTGCCAGTGTCCACACCTGAAGGTACTCCATATAACCCATATAGTAATGAATATGCCGCTCTGTGTCCCGTGATGTACGAGAAAGAAACATAAACTAAACAAGACACTATTATCATTTCATTTGCAGGGCCAAATTTCAAACTGTGTATTTAGCTTCTTCCCTGAAGTTCAGTGTACTTGGAAACAGTGATAATAGCAATCTATAAACTCGCAAATATATGTAGTCCTATACAGTATGTAAAGGAAATCAATTAATTGCAAGTGTTGTCTGTGAATACTTATGGGTAGATTAGATTAAAAAAAATCCTATATACCAATATTGAGGCTGTATGGGAATTCTGAAACATCTAAATATTTTCTCAAAGTGATATTAAAGGCTATTTTATATTATTAAAATAAACAAGAGGTTATACCTACCTAATCTCATACTAGAGATCATGGGCCAGATTCAGGTACATCTGTGCATTATTGTATTGCGCACCGCCTTTACGTTAGACTGGCGCAATGTAGCGGCGCAATCACCCTATTCTCGACTGTTTTACGCAGAAATTTGCGCCTGCGCAACGTTATTTCCGAGGCGCAAGGCGGAGTAATACAAATTGGGAAGGACGTGGGCGTGATACATTGAAATGAGCCGTGACCCCATGCAAATGAAGGGCCAGCCGGCTTGCGCATGCGCGCTTGAAGCAGACCATGTCAGCACCTCTGTGTGCATGCTCCCTACTCGGGAACAGCGCAATCAGTGAAATTGGAAGTGGACTAGGGCAAAATCATGAACTACGCAGACAGCATAAATAGACAGACAGAAACGCACTTCCTTTGCAGAAGTACATCCCTTTGTATCCCTCCCTATACAGCAAGGTGCTTTTGTTCTGTTGTTAGTTGCGTTGTGGTTTGTCTTTGTGATATTTGTGGACTGTGTGATCTAGTGTTTGTTAGAAGATATTTGTAAGTGATTTTTGGTGACTGCTTGTGAGAGTTTTTGGTTGATGGTTTTTTGTTCGTTTGTTTTCTTGCTTGATTTTTCCTGCTTGTTTTTGTGAGTGATTTTTCCAGCTTGTTTCTGTGAGTGATTTTTCCTGCTTGTTTTTGTGAGTGATTTTTGCTGATTGTTTGGGAGCGAGTTTTTGTATGAATATGACGGAGAGAAAGAGGAAGTAAAATTTTACTTTGGGGGAGAAACAAATTCTTGCCCGGGCCATTTCCCAATATGGGCGTTTCCTCCACGGCCCGGAGAGTGCCAACGCCACCCCGGCCAGGAGGCGTGATATCTTGCAGAACATTACTGACCAGGTGAATGCATCGGGGGGGGGGAGACTCGGACACGGTCAGGAATTGAAAAGCAGATCAATGACCTCCGGCGTCTGGTCAGAAAGAAGCTGGCCAAAATGTTAGCCCATGCCAGGGGCACAGGAGGGGGCCCACCATGCCCTGTTAGGCTGACAGCGGAGGAGCGTGCGGTGGCCCAGACCTTTCATAGACAACAGGTGGAGGGCCTGCCCGGCTATGACTCAAGTCATGAAGGCGTGATGCCAGGTAAGGTTTTTTTTCCCTATCAGGTGTGTAGCATGTGTGGAGGAGGGGGTGAAAGGGAATATGTGGCAAGTGTGTGGATCCTCCAACCTGTGAATGTTTTGTGTCATCCACAGATGAGCAGGAGGGTGCTGGGCCATCTGGGCTGACCGCACTATCCCAGCCTGATGAGGACCCCCCAACAAGGCCGGAGTCCTCGGAGGAAGTTGAAGAGGAGGAGGTTGAAGAGGAGGAGGTTGAGGAGGAGGAGTTTGAGGAGGAGGAGGATGTCATGTCAGCCAGTGGTTGTTATTTTTGGAGGAGTCTTCCTCTCTGGCTAGCAGCAGGCAGCCCTCCATAAGGGGGAGCCCCCCCTCCTCCCCCAACAGGTCTCCTCTCCCAAGGGCCTCCCCTTCTCCCCGGCCACAAGCCTCAGCTGGAGGCAGGAAGTCGTCCCAGAAGACCAGGGGGGTGGCCGATCTCCTGCCCGCCAATCTAAGAAGGGACCAGTTCCTCCAGACCCGCCATCTGGGACAGGTCAGCCAGACATTGGTGCGGATGGAGGAGAGCCTGTCCTCCATAAAGGATACACTTGGGGACCTGGACTCCCACTCCCGGGCTCTTACAAACTGCCTAAACGCACTGCAGACTACAACAGCAGAAGTTGGGCAGGATGTGAGGGCCCTCACCCAGGCTATCCAGGCCAACACGGCAACACTAGGTGGTGCCCTGGACAGAATAGCCGTGGCCTTGGAGGGCAGGCCGCCAGGTGGGCAGAGACCAGGGGCTGCTCCTCCTTTCCCGGTTTTCCCCCTCCCCATGAGTCTCCCCTGAGGAGCCGGGGCCGTGGCCGGGGGCGCCCCGGGCGTGGCTCACGTCAAGGGCATTAATTTGTTTTTCCCCCTTTTTTTTTTTGCTGGACATTTTTTGATTTTGCTGGACATTTTTTTTTTTTGTGATGTGAATGTTTTTGGAATGTGGGGGTGATATTCCTGCCGGCAAAGGGGTGTCACCCTCAATTTTGGTGGAGTAGGGTTCCCCAGGACCAGGGAGAAGTGATCCCCAGGTCCGTGTGAATGGTGTATGAATGTACAGTGACATAATTGGAGCCGTGGCGTGGCGTTGCTGCTCACAAGTCCTGCATGGTGGACTGGTGCCAATCCAATTTGGTGAGGATGTGATGTGTGTGTGCTAGGGACCACAGTGGTGTGCATGCATGCATTCTCATTGTGCCATGATTAATGTGTGTGTTTTTTTTTTCAATTCTCTATTTTATTTTTCATACATTAAACATTGGTTACAAATCTATGTGGTTTACATTAACATTTACACCGTTTTGACAATTATTTTGGGATTGTTATTTCAAACCTTGTTCCTCTTGACAAGCTCTTCACAATTCCGTTCCTTCCTACCATCTATAGATATAACATTGTGTTCTCCTGTTTCCCCCTAACCCCCCCTTACCTTACACCCCCCCCCCAAAACAAACAAAAAAAAAACAGTTTTCTCTCTTCCTCTCTCTACCCCCCCCCCGGCGTCCCTTCCTCCCCCCCTTCTCAGCTATCTCGTTCTCTATACCTTATATATGGGGCCCAGGTTTGTCTATACTTCTCCTCTTGCTCTTTTATTCCCATCGTCAGATTCTCCATCAGCTGGATTTCCGTTACTCTGTCTAGCCATTGTTGTCTAGTTGGTGTAGATGTGCTTTTCCACAAAATTGGGATGCAAGCCCTTGCTGCCGTCAGTAGGTGTCTAAGCAGGGAATTTTTAAACTTTACCGTGGAAAGTGGGAAATCGTATAATAGGTAAGTAGCTGGGTTCCCTCCCAGCTCCACTTCAATAATTTCTTTTATCGTGCTCTCAATCATTTTCCAAAATTCCTTCACTTTTACGCATTCCCAGAAAATATGTAGGATTGTGCCCTCCTCCTCTCCGCACCGCCAACAGCGATCCGAGGCTTCTGGAAAAAAACGTTTTAATACGGCAGGAGTTTTGTACCATCTAGTTAAAATCTTGTAGCTTCCTTCCTGGTATTTGGTAGCTAAGGAGGCCTTATGGGTGAAGGAGAACATTTTTGTTTTCTGAATCTCTGAGAATTCTATCCCTTAGTCCCTTTCCCATGCTTGTATGAATGGTAGGTTTTTGGGGGCTTCTGTGTCTACCAACAGGCTATACATTAATGACAGACCATGTCTCAGCGATTCACCCTTCAGGCATGTTTCTTCGAACCCTGAGAGTTCTCTACTCGAAGTGTTTTGTGAGCTTAATGCTCTAATTGCTGCTCTCAACTGAATTTCTCTCAATGGGTCCAACCCCCTTCTAGGGTCCTGGTCTATCTCTCCCCCACCAGCCCTTTGCTTGTCTGTATCAAAGTGTATTAGCCTGTTCATTCCCGCGCGTCTAAGAATGCTAAAATGGAGATCTGTAATACCTAATTGAAACCTAGGGTTCCCCAGGACTGGGACAAGTGGGCTTGTATAGTCCGAGATCTTACTTTTGCTAAATTTCCTTTTTGTGACTCTTATTGTGGCACCTATGGTAGGGTGCTTTTTGACCTCTTGTGGGATATCAACCTCTTGGATCCACGCTAAACCCTCCAAAGGGATCTTCGTAATCTTTTGTTCCATGAGAATCCAAGGTTTAGACTTCTGGTGTGTACACCACTCTACCACCCTTGCTAAATGGACTGCATCGTAATATCCCATCGGGTCTGGTAAACCCACCCCCCCTTCCTCTTAGGTAGGATCAGAATCTCACGTCGTACTCTCGCCGATTTTCCTGCCCAAATGAACCTACTAAATCTTACTCTTACCCCAAGGGAATCTTTACAGGGAGGGTCTGAAGTAGATAAAGTAATCTTGGCATGATATTTATTTTAATGATGTTAATTCTCCCAAACCATGTAAAGACTTCCTTATCCCACCGCTGAAAATCTGCCTTGAACTGTCTTATCAGGGGTACAAAATTTAAGTCAAAGGTTCTATTCAGGTTTTTTGGTATTTTGGTTCCCAGATAGGGTATATGGGAGTCTGTCCATCTAAAGGGAAAGTTTGTCGCTAATTGTTGTTGTGCCTGTCTGTTAACTTCCACTCCCATCGCCTCTGATTTGTTATAATTCACCTTAAAATTGGACAGAGTTCCATAGTCCCCTATTTCCCTCATTAAGGCTGGTAGGGACAGCTCTGGAGCCGTTATTGAGAACAAGAGGTCGTCTGCAAATGCAGCTACTTTATACTCTGATCCCTTGATCCGAAAACCTCTTATGTCTGTATTAGACCGTACAGTTCTCAAGAACGGCTCCAGAACAAGGATAAAGATTATTGGAGAGAGTGGGCACCCTTGTCTTGTCCCATTGTATATTGGGAAGGGGTCAGAAATTGCCTCATTTACCTTCACCCTGGCCGAAGGGCAAGAGTAGAGACTGTCTATCCAATTTCTCATCCCTTCCCCCAATCCGATGTGTTGTAATGTAGTTCTCAAAAATCCCCAATCCACTCTGTCAAAAGCTTTTTCCGCATCTGTTGATATTAATACTGTTGGCCTTTGATGGAGTTGTGACATATAGATAGTACTCAGAAGTCTCTGCGTATTCTCTCTTCCCTCCCGCTCCGGGGTAAAACCCACCTGATCTGGGTGTATTAAGGATGGGATACAGGGTAGAATTCTGTTGGCGATTATTTTTGAAAATATCTTCAGATCAACGTTCAGTAAGGATATTGGTCGGTAGCTGGGACATAAAGTTGGGTCTTTCCCTTCCTTGGGGATAATTGCAATATGTGCTTCTATTGTTTCTCTACGCATCTGCTGTCCATCTTTTAACGAATTAAAGGCTTCTAGAAATCTAGGTGCCAATTTTTCCTGAAACGTTTTATAATATGTTAAGGTATAACCGTCTGGGCCTGGGGATTTGCCCGGTTTCATCTCCTTTATTGTTTCTAAAAACTCCTCTGTTGTGATCGGTCCCTCCATATTAGCTATCATTTCTTCTGGAATTGTGGGCATTTCTGACTCCCTAAGATATTCTTTTGCTCTCCCCTCTCTACTCTGACCTCCTGCTAATATAGGTTGAATTCCAGATGGTACAGATCGCTATAGTATTCTTTAAATGCTTTTGCTATTAGATGTGATGAACTAACTAAGTTATCTCCTTGGGTTTTTATTTTTTCAATATATTTTTTTGCTCTTGTCTCTCTCAGTGCATTGGCCAGCATCCTGCCCGGTTTGTTCCCATGTTCATAGTATGCCCTCCTACATCTACTTAGTTTAGCCCTAGCCTTCTCCGTGAGTAGTAGATTTAGTTTATCTCGGAGCAACGTTAGTTTCTCTTCGATCTGGGTTCTTTGCGATGTTTTATGTTCATTTTCTGCTATTCGGATTTCCCCGAGCAGACTGTCTAGCTTTGCGCTGAGAGTCCTCTTCCGCTGCGCCCCAAGTGAGATAAGAATTCCTCTCACATAGCACTTGTGTGCTTCCCATTTACATAGCGGTGTTGTTCCATCCTCTTTGTTCATTTCAAAAAACCTCTCTATTTCCAGATTCACCTTATTTTCATACTCTGGGTCTTTAATTAAGGATTCATTAATCCTCCAGATCCATTCTCTTGGACCAGATGTCCCCCAATCGATGGTACAGTGAACTGAGGCATGGTCTGAGATTGTGAATGAGCCTATTGAAGTTTGGCACAAAGCCAGCATCGTAATTGATAAAATCGCCGGCCGTAGGATCCCTCTCACACCCCAAATATGCCTTTTATTCTCCACTATTCAGGACATTCCAACATCTAGCACAAGGCTTATCCACACATTTCTCACCTCTATTCACTGGGCCATAGCCTTTAACTGGCGCTCCGCTTCGGTTCCTTGGCCACAGATCCTCAATCGTATGATAAACATCAAACTCTCTGAGAGGATTCATCATACGTTATATGACTCTATGCCTCGATATAAAAAAAAATGTGTTCTCTGGGACACCACCTATCTGATTCATGATTAATTATCACTAACCATACCCTTTTCTTCCTATACAATGTTCACCGTTAATAATACTTGTATACATTCCTGTATCTTCATTGTTATATTTTTGTTTTGTAACCTGACCTTTTCTACAATAAAATCGTTGTAAACAAAAAAGAAAAGAGCCACTGGCAAGGAAATGTAGTGTTGCTATGACCTTGACCAGTGGCTGCACTGCATGTGAGCGGTGTGTTGGGCTGGTGATGTCCTCCTGCAAGGTTATGGTTAATTCCAGGATGGCATGAGGGGTGAATCTGAAGATGTGATACACCTCAGAATCACTCATGCCAAAGAGGTCTATGCGGGTGCGGTATATCCTCTCCCGTGCCCTCCTCTGTGCCCTCCTCCTTCTTTGCTCGTCTAAAGTCAGTAGTATAGCTATGAGCGAGGATGTCCCTGGCATGTTGGCATACAGATTGTTGGGCAACATGTGTGACTGCTCTGCTCCTCACTAACAGTGTTGCTTTATCTGACATGTAGACAAATTGTCTAATTTTAGACCACCTTTTATATGGTCTAATTTTAGACAGGACATTTTGCTGTTGCGCACACTGCGTAGCCTGCGCTGCCCCAACGTTCTTTTGTGTATCCCCGTAAGTCCCTCATTAGCATATTTGACTTGCAAATCAATGGTCTGTTTTGCGCAGTTTTGCGCGGACGGATGCGCCTATCTAACGAAATTACGCTGGACCAAAAAAAGTAGATTTTTTCCATATCTCGTTTCGGGGATGCCGTGCATCGAAACGCACGCGCACATTTAGACTTACGCACACGCATCTCCTGTTGCGCAGGCGTAATCGCTCTGTGAATCTGGCCCAATGTTTTTTTTTTTGTATAATACAGGTGAAAGAAGAAGGTTTCAGTTTGATCTGCGCACAGTCATGGAGGATATGCGGGCAGCAGAAGAAAGGCAGCTGGAAAGAATGGATAACCTTTCTGAGAGAAGGTTTCAAGCACTACGTCAGGATGCACAGGAAGCTATGCGCCAGCAGGCAGAAATTGCCCGGATGCAGAAGGAGCAGTTGGCTACCTTCAACCAGGCCTTCCTCGGTGTCCTTGGTCAGCTTGTTCAAGTGATTGGAGCCAATCGTCAACCCAGGTCACCACCCAGACAGTAATGCCTTTCATGCAGCACAGGACCTGCACCCATTTTTACTTTTAACCACTTAAGGACCCCCGCACGCACATATACGGCCACAGAATGGCTCGTACAGGCACAAGGGCGTAAATTTACGTCCCCGCCTAAGTGCGATCCGGGACGAGCGGGCGGATGCCGGCGTTTACCCGCCCCCCGCGATCGCTCCCAGCCAATGGGAGCGCTCCCCCTTCGTGTAACTTCCTCCTCCTGTGTTTACACAGGAAGGAGGAAATGATGTCACCTCTCATCGCAGCGGTGTTTCCCACCGCTGCTGATGAGAGAAGACATCACAAGTAAGTGTGCACCAACACAACACTGACACACACTCACATAGGCACATTAACCCCTTGTGATCGCCCCCCCCCACCCCCCTGTCACAGTGTCACTGAATGAAGTGATCTAATCACTGCATTTAGTGTCAGTGTGACAGGCAGTGTAAAATCAGTTAGTGTTAGGTTCAGGATAGCCCCCCCACCCCCCCTAATAAAGTTTTAACCCCCTGATCACCGCCCTAGTTAACCCTTTCACTCCCTATTGCCAGCGTCACTAAGCGATCATTTTTCTGATCGCTGTATTAGTGTCGCTGTTCCCGCTAGGTAGCTATTTTTTTTTATTGCGATTTTTTTTTTACTAAAGACATGTGGCTAAATAAATTTTTGGCCTAAATGTTTGACTAAAATTTAGTTTATTTGATTTTTTTTTAACAAAAAGTAAAAAATAGTGTTTCTTTTTCAAAAATGTCACTCTATTTTTGTATATAGCGCAAAAAATAAAAATCGCAGAGGTGATCAAATACCACCAAAAGAAAGCTCTATTTGTGGGAAGAAAAGGACGCAAATTTTGTTTGGGAGCCACGCCGCACGACCGCGCAATTGTCTGTTAAAGCGACGCAGTGCCGAATCGCAAAAACACCTTGGGTCATTTACCAGCGTATTGGTCCGGGTCTTAAGTGGTTAAAGGAGATTTAATTATTTTGTGTTTAAAAAGTTATATTTTATTTTATTAATAGGCTACTTTTGAGCCAGCACCAATCACACAAGATTGGACACCGCACAAATGTTCTTAGTGCTCACCGGGTAGAGTCCTCCCTGGCCAACCCAATCCCAAAGTCTTGACAATCAGAGAACCCGAGCATCATGCAAACTACCTGGCTTTCCTACATTCACATTCCAGAACAGTCCCTTGCCATCCACTACTGCCTGGAGGGTGATGGAATTCCAGCCTTTTCGGTTGAATTAGTGGTATTCTTGTGGTGCTATTATTGGTATGTGTGAGCCATCAATAGCACCAACACACTGTGGAAGGCCCCACCTGTTCTCAAAGTACTCAGCCATGTCTTTAAGCTTTTCCCAGTCCAGAAAATGCACAATGTCAGGAGCTAGCAATGTGCATACAGTCTTACAGAAGTCCTGCACACACCGACACACTGAAGATTTGCTCACACCGAAAAGATGGCCTATACTCCAGTATTCACTGTTGGTAGCCAGCTTCCACAGAGCAATGGCAACTCTCTTCCTCACAGGCAAACTGGCTCTGAAGTTTGTATTTCTCTTTTCCATTACTGGACGTAGCTTGGCACAAAGAAAGGAGAAGGTTTCCTCTGACATCCTGAAATTCTGCACCAACTGTCTGTGTGTAAATCCTGGGACGGTCACATTCCACCAATCATTGGCACGAGGGAAAGCCCAAATCACTGGGCTGCAGCGCTGCTTTGCCAAAAGGAGAAGCATTTAAAAAAAAAAATAGAAATGGTAACATATCTCAAAAAATAAACATCTTTAAAGTCAATGTGTATGTCAAGGTTGGTTGGTAGGTCAGTGTGTGTGTCATATTGGTCGGTCAGTGTGTGTGTGTGTGTGTGGGTCAGTGTGTGTGTGTGTGTGTCAGTGTGTGTGGGTCAGTGTGTGTGTGTGTGTGTCTGTGTGTGTGTGTATGTGGGTCAGTGTGTGGGTCAGTGTGTGTGTGTGTGGGTCAGTGTGTGTGTGTGTGTGGGTCAGTGTGTGGGTCAGTGTGTGTGTGTGGGTCAGTGTGTGTGTGGGTCAGCGTGTGTGTGTGTGTGTGTGGGTCAGTGTGTGTGTGTGTGCGGGTCAGTGTGTGTGTGTGTGTGTGTGTGTCACTGTGTGTGTGTGTGTGTCAGTATGTGTGTGTGTGGGTCAGTGTGTGTGTGTGTGGGTGTGTTTCAGTTAAGTCGGTCAGTTGTGCTTACTAGTGATGAGCCTATAGCGCTGAAGAATATTCCGTCTTTGTCTTATTTTATAAAAAAAAAAAAAAAAAAAAAAAAATTGCCGCACCAATGTGTATTTTTTTTTTTTTTTTTTTTTTTTTATAAAATATCTTCTCCTCCTGGCTACACATCCAAGCTAAATTTTATTGCATTTTGAAATTTGAAAAATATCTTTTCTTTCGCCGCGATCTGCTGTGTTTCTCCTGGCCGCTTACCCTATAGCGCTGCCGTCTTTGTCTTAACCTTCTCCCTCCTGGCTATACAATGCTTTTCTTTTCTGGTGTTTCTCCTGGCCGCTTGCATTCTCCCATACAATGCATTTTGCCTATAAAGAACCAAAAGGCTAGCAGAGAAAACACGAGCTGCTGAATGACCTCCATTGTTGTTTATTTTTTTTTGGTGTTTGGTTGACGCTGAGTGACGCTGCATCACGTTTCTCATCGCACTAGTGTGACATCACGAGAGGGATTTTTTTCTAAAACCTGTATGGCCCTGGTGGTCCGACTGGCAGTGGAAACGATCACCAGAATAGACCGGGCTCCTCTGAACCATTCCGTTCCAAGTGACCCGAACCGATCTGCTCAGTGGAAACGAGGCATTATTTGGGGGGATTCTTTTTTTTATTGCTTTTAAGTGTAAATGTGAGATCTGAGATCTTTTTGACCCCAGATCTCACATTAAAGAGGCCCTGTCCTGCTTTCCTTCGATTACAAGGGATGTTTATCTTCCATGTAATAGGAATACCAGTAATCTTTTTTTAAAGGGACTGTGTAAAAAAAATAAAGAAAAAAAAAGATTTAAAGCTCCCTGCCCCTCGAAACATGCCCCTCGAAACATGCGCACAGAAGTGAACGCAAATGCAAGTCACGCCCACAATTATTAGTGCGAGTGCAATAATTCTAGCTCAAGACCTTCTCTGTAACTCTAAACTGGTAACCTGTAGACATTTTTAAACTTTGCCTATGGAGATTTTTGAGTACCAAAGTTTGTCGCCGTTCCTTTGCTTTTATATATATATATAAAATATTTGGGGGTTCTAAGTAATTTTCTAGCAAAAAATACAGATTTTAAGGCTACTTTCAAATTTAGGTGCTTTGCAGGTGTTTTAGCTCAAAAAATAGTGCCTGCAAAGTGCCTGTAAAGCGCCTCTCCTGTCACTCCAGTGTGAAAGCCCAAGTCCTTTTTTACTGGATCGGTGCGCTTGTGGGACAAAGGGAAAAAACTTCTGAAAGCAGCATCTTTGGGGTGCTTTAGGAGCGGTGTATACACCGCTCCTAAAGCTCCCCTGTCCATTGAAATCAATGGGCAGCACCGCCAAAGCGCCTGCAAAGCGCTTCAGTGGCAGCGCTTTGCGGACGCTATTAACCCCTTCATTGGCTACTAGTGGGGGTTAAAAGCGCCCTGCTAGCAGCAGAATAGCACCTTTACAATCCCTTTACAATCCCTTTATATTATATAGCAAACTATTAGGTAATAACTACAGTAAATAAATGCATTTTCTTGTTCCATTAATCTCTGACTAGTAGGGATGATCGAGGCAAAGTTTGATTAGCAGGAGGTTCCGTGAATTTTGCAAAAAAAAAAAAAAACTGCTAAGCCCTCCAAACCCCACTTAAAGCGGAGTCGGCATCTTCAGTAAGGGAATCAGGAAGTGACGCCTTTCAGCTTCACAGCCTATTTCCTACTGTGCATGCGCAAGTTTCCTACTGCACATTTTGAATGGTCCCTGCTGTCTTCTGGGACCTGTGTGTTTGTCAGAAGACAGCTGTGGGGATGGAGGAGGGGCCAGACATGGCATAGTTTGCTGCGGATTCTGTGGCCCTCTTTCGCCAGAAGTGGGAGAAAATACCTGCTCCCCCTACCCCCTGAAAGGTTCCAAATGTGACACCGGAGGGGGGGAGGAACCGGACCAGCGGAAGTTCCATTAATGGGTACAAAATCTGCTTTAAATCTAAAGGACAAAAATGTTGTTTTTGTATCTGATTTTTTTTAATACCAGTTTGCTATCTTTTGTTAAAAAAGGCCATGAATAGGTAAGCACTGCCACGGGGAACACATACCAATGCTGTCATCTGATTTCAGGAAGCGGAGCCTCAATTGCATTTTGGGCAGTATCAACTGGTCTATTTAAAGACTTGTGCATTATATTTTCCAACTAGGTTAGAATACATGGACATGTAAACCCTTATTACACCTCTTTTTTATTATTAATCATACATTCACTTTAAAGTTTTTGTGACTAAATGCTCTTACTGCCTCAAATATTGTATGTTTTCCAAACACTTCCCATTCCACTGCATAGTAAACCTCTTAGATCTTTAAATTCCCTTCCCACGCAATTAATTTGGTGTTTAAAATAACCACAATGCTTCAAAACTTCTCCTGGTCAAATACAGACTTGTGTGGGGGTATGAGATTATTAAATATTCAGGATTATTTTTGAGCCTCCATTCTCACCCAACTTAAAAACTGGTTTAATCCCTCCCCTGATATTCTTTGGAGAAGCATTGAGCAGGCTTTAAGTCAAACTAAAAGCTTACACTCTCTCTTGCTCCTGGATGCATTGCAACCCTTCCCCATATAAACACCTCCCACAATACAAGCCGCCCTGCTGGCTTGGAGGGACCTTCACAAACTACCACTTCCAACCTCCAGCAATTCAGATATCCCCATTCCCTTCACTATCCTTGCAAATGTGATTCCAAACTTCACAACCACAGATTGAAAGAATAAAGGCATAAAGTTGATTGATGATCTATACCACAACGACACCCTTAAACCATGTGACACACTCCAAAAACAATTCAACTTAACACCTGCAAATTTCTATAAATATAACCAAATTTCCCATCTCCTAAGATCCATCAAAACACACCATATATTTATCTCCCAGAAGTGATGATATGGCGGTTCTATACTACAGCCCCCTCACCTCTTAGGCGGCGTACACACGAGGGGATATATCCGCTGAAAACGGTCCGATGGACCGTTTCAGCAGACATCTCCGCTCGTGTGTATGGGCTAGCGGACAGATTTGTCCACCCGACAGATTTCAAAGCATGCTTTGAAATCTATCCGGTGGGGATCTGTCCGCCCGACATGTCTGCTGGTTAGTACACTTACCAGCAGACATGTGGGCCCCCACCGCCGCCGCGCCGCTGCCGAATGGATTCGGCGCAAGCGCGGAAGTGTTTTACTTCCTGGTGCGGTGACGTTGCGGTGACGCGGCGGCGTCAACGTCACCGCCGCGTCACCGCCACGTCACCGCGCCTTCCGGCGGCGGGGAATTTGATCCGATGGTGTGTACACGCCATCGGATCAAACTCCCGATCGGACATATCCGATGGAAATGGTCCGCGGACCGTTTTCATCGGATATATCCGATCGTGTGTACGCCGCCTTAAGGATATATCCTTCTTTTACAATTTCTTCCAACAAAAACTCAACTTCAACAAATCCCACCCTTAACAAAAATGAGAATCTGACCTAGGCATACCCATCACAATGGCAATACGCACTTAAATCAACCTACAAAGCCTCTAAACGTGTAAACTAGACATGTGCATTCGTTTTTGTTAGAATGCATTTTCGTCCGAAAATCTGGTATTTTCGTTATCGTTTTAATGAACGAAAACGAAAGCGCAAGAAACGAAAACCGAAAGATCCGACATAAAAAATGCTTTATTTTCGTTTTCGTTCAGATCCGACGATTTTCGATGCTTTGTCGAATTTCCGTCGTTCAATTTCACAAAGTCATCGAAAATCGTCGTTCTGAATACAGTGAATAGGTATATTCACTGTATTCAGAACGACGATTTTCGATGCTTTGTCGAATTTACGTCTTTCAATTTCACAAAGTCATAGAAAATCGTCGTTTTCGAACGAAAACTTTCCCGACGAAAATGAAATAAATCAAAACGATTTTCGGGAGTAACTAAATAAATTAATTTTCTGGACGAAAACGAAAAAACAAAACAAAATATTCCAGTCTGCACATGTCTAGTGTAAACCACTAGGAACTATCGTAAAAAAAAACAGCCCTTATGTGGTATCTTTCACCTTACAGATTGTCCAAATTCTGCTAACTCCCACTATGCTGAGGGAAATGTGGCACAGTAGGCACAATTCTTCATATGTACTAGACCTGCAAACATTTGACTAGCTTTTGGCGTAGCATATTTTGCTTCATCTTGAGCATTAGAGGGATCCTGACACCCCCTGATCCAAGCATGGCAGTACTGAACATAGGCATTGAAAATCCCCCCCCTGACTTTCGCATTGTGACTACACACATTTTTCTGGTCGCTAGAACATTAATAGCAAAACACTGGAAATCAGATAAGGCACCCAATGCT
Organism: Rana kukunoris; assembly: GCA_029574335.1. Classification (NCBI taxonomy): domain Eukaryota; kingdom Metazoa; phylum Chordata; class Amphibia; order Anura; family Ranidae; genus Rana; species Rana kukunoris. The sequence goes on along the minus strand of CM056052.1, from coordinate 154,042,890 downwards.
TCTGAAGTATTCGAGACTACTCATTCCCACTATGTTTATGAATCCTCAATGGCTAACAGATGTGGTACTAGTTTGATAAACAATGGAAAATATGGAAAAACTGGTTTAAAAAAAAATTGATGGCTCATTCTTTGTTGATAATATTTTCTCATCCCCATCTATTTTTTTCCGCTCATTGTAGGCCAGACCAACGTCTATTTTCTGGTTAATTTTGTTTATATCTCACCCTATGTTTCACTTTTTATATATATATATATTTTTCTTTTATACATTTAATTTCTAAATATACTTGACTATTGGCATTCTGAGATTATCATTCTTTAGTGTAGATCCTCTTTTCACCATTGGTCTCCTACTCTCATGTTAATGTATCTTCTGCAACTACTTTGTTTTCGAAGTGGGTAATCCAATGGCTGTTGAATATTCATATATTTGTGCCTTACGAGGATACATTTACTATTACATACAGCTGAACTTTTATCTTCATATTCTTGTACTACTTAGACTCTATGGGCCAGATTCACGAACACTTGCGCTGGAGTATTTGGATATGCGCCGCGTAACTGTGCTGATGCGCCGACGTTTCTATGTGCCCGTACCCACCAAACTAGATGCGCCCAATAACGGCTCATTTGCGACCGGCGGAACGTTCCGACGCCAGAGTATCGTCAGCGTTTATTTTCGCTGGGCGCATCAGTCGCGCCCATTGATTTCCCCTGCAAATATGCAAATGAGGGATTTTTCACAATTCACGAACGGATTAGCACCATACGCTGGCTACATGCGCCGCGCGTATCTGATCCGTCCGGCGCAAAGTTATTTCTACAAAAGGCTGCTTTATCTTTACTCCAGACGGTCACAGGTCAGCAGGAGAGCAGCTACAGCAGCGTTACCGACGATAGGAGCTAGCTGAGCACCCCCACTTGCAAGGACAACATCTCTGTGTGCCAACATGCCAGGGGCACTCGTGGTCCTAGAACTACTGATGGGTCCCCTGGAACCAAGAAGGCGGGCACGTGAGAGGATATACCGCACACGTATGAGCCTCTTTGGCATGGGGGATGAGGAGGTGTATCGCCTATTCAGATTCAGCCCAGATGCAATACTTGAAGTAACCACAACCCTGCAGGATGACATCACCAGCCCAACACACCGATCACAAGCAGTGCAGCCACTGGTGAAGGTCCTGGCAACACTCCATTTCCTTGCAAGTGGATCATTCCAGCGTACAAGTGGAGTGGTGGCTGGGATGTCACAATCCTCCATAAGCAGATGTGTGCACCAGGTTGTCCCTGCAATCCTCAGACGCATGTCCAACCAGTTCATCAGACCAACCACTGAGGAGCTACGGCAGAAGGCAATGACAGATTTCTACAACATTGCCAGATTCCCACGCACTGTGGGGGCCATTGATTGCACACATGTGGCCCTACAGCCCCCCAGTGCCACAGAGCACATATACCGCAATCGGAAGCATTGGCACTCCATCAACGTACAGGTGATAGCTGATGCCCAACGCCTCATATGGCACGTCCGTGCCAAACATCCCGGGTCCAGCCATGACAGTTTCATATACCGTCAGAGCCCCATCCCAGCAGAATTTAACCAGAACATGTATGGGGACAGCTGGCTGGTTGGTGAAGTGACATGGGAGTCAGGCATGACTATCCCCTCCCGTGATGCACAACAGAAATCGCACATGCATGACTAACATTCTCCTGTCTTTTACCTTACAGGTGACTCTGCATATGCATTGGGACCCCATCTAATGACTCCTTTCCGGAACCCCCAAACCAGAGGAGAGAGAAAATACAATGAAGCACACATCAAAACCCGTGCAGTGGTTGAGCAAACATTTGGGCTCCTGAAGTCCCGTTTCCGATGCCTGGATAAGTCTGGGGGGACCCTATTGTATTCCCCTACCTTCGTGTGTCAGATCATCGGTGCATGTTGCATTCTGCATAACTTTGCTATGAAAAAAGGCCTGCATATTGACATACGTGATGACCTGACCCCCGACCCACACAGTCCCCACCTGCCAGAGGACACCCAGTCTGCTGATGGAAGAGCAGTCAGGAGGGTCCTCGCCGTAGGCATCTTTGGACACTAAACCAAAACATTAATAACACAGACAGTGCACGCGTGTACACCACTGATGTCCCTAGATCACACACACCACATGCACATCGCATTGGATTAGCCCAAGTCCAGCATGTAGGAGTTGGGAGCAGTAACGCCAGCGTCAAGGCCCCAATGATGTCACTGTCCATTCACACACCTTTCACACGTCATTCATTCAGCCGTGGGGTTCACTTCACCACCACGGCCGAGGGTGACACCCCTTACTTTCAGGAGTGCCACCCTCTCACATTCACACACCATTCACACTGTCCCCTGCACTCCTGACCGTGTGCAGTACAAAACTAAATTATAAATATCATATCCTGATCATTAAAAGAAAAAAAATCTCATAACCTGAGAAAAATAAAAAATAAACTCATGACCTGAGTATGTCAAAAACAATAAGATAAAACCAGAAAAAATAAAAGGCCTCATCGGGGATGGCGGGGGCTTCTTCTGGGGGCCCCTCTCTGGCTCCGCAGCTGCCTGGATGGAGTGGGTGGGGGTGGGGGGGCATCTGGAGGTGGCTGATCCCCAGGTGGGCCACTCCTGGCAGGTGTGGCCTGCGTGCCCTCCAAGGCCCTGGCTATCCGTCCAAGGTAATTGTTCGTCTGGGCCTGCATCCGGAGCTGACGGGTCACCTGGTAATGCTGGGCCCGCCGACTCAGCCTCCCCTGCTCCCGGATGGCAGCACTGTTCCCATGGATGGCAGCAGTGTTGGCCTGGACGGCTGCAGTGAGGTGCTGGATATCCCCCTGCACCTCCCCCAAAGTGGTGACCACTGCAGCGCAATTAGAGCTGACATCCTGCACTGCGTTGCTGAGGTTGGCAACGGAGCCCAGGCTGTCAGCCACTTTCTCCAAGTGCACCGCTATGGCCCCCATCTGTTCCGTCTGCCTGGCGTGATCCCTCGCCAACTGGTCCTGGACACCATCAGACACCCCCCTGGTCTTCTGGGTCGCCTTCCTGGGGCCAGAAGATGGATGTCCTCGGGTGGAAGGAGTCGCCCTTGAGGGGCTTCCAAGGATGGGGGAGGGGACGACAGACGGGCCAGGAGAAGGGGAGGAGACAGACAAAACCAATGAAAAGTCCTGCTCTGCCACAGCAGGATCCTCCACAACCACCTCGGCAGGTGTGGTGTGGCCACTATCCTCCTCCACAACCTCTTCACCACCCAGTGGCTCGGGCACATGATGGCGTGGGGGGGATGGGGTGGAATGCAGGCTGACAGATGATGGCCCAGCTCCGTCATCTGTGGATGACACAAAGCAGACACATGTTGGTGGTCCCACACACTTGGCACATGTCCCCCCCCCCCCAAATGCAAAACAACAAATAGGGGATTATAAAACACTTACCTGTCCTTGTGCCTTCCTCCACGGAGTCATAGCCTGCGACCCCCTCCACCTGCTCCCTCTCCAGGCAGCGAGCAACCACCTCCTCCTCTGCGGTTAGGGTGACAGGACATGGGGGACCACCACCTGTGCCCCTCTCATACCTCCTGATGGAGGCCACCTTGTCCCTCACCTTGCGCCGCAGGTCATTTATTTTCTTTTGTATGTCCCCAGCAGTCCGGGTGGAGTAGCCCAGGACATTGACCCTGGCAGCAATGGACTCCAGGATGCCCTGCTTCCTCTCCCGGCTGGTCTTCCGGCTTTTTTTGCCATGGAGAAATTCATTCTCCGTCTCCATAGCCGAGATAATCACTGAGACCTCCTGGGTATTAAAGTTGAGGTTCCTCCTCTCTCTGGGGGTAGCGGGAGCAGCCATTACAGTGCAAAAGTATCTTCCCTGGGGTGGGGGGAAACGGAACTACTTTTGCGCCGGAATGGCGTTTCCGCCAGCGCTTTTAAGCGCCCAGCGGAACGCATTGCGCTGACGTTTCCCAGGAAGTGGTGCCGACGGAAGTTGTGAGCATGCGCACAAGGGGGCGAGTGGAGCCGCACTCACTGCGCATGCTCCGTGGATGATGCGCTGAACGTAAGCCTCTGCGCCGGGCTCCGCCCATCATTTACATATGATCACACCCACTTCCACTTGCGTCGGGTTACGCCAGCGCATTATCGTTACTCTGGCGCAAGTTTACGCGCAACTGCTATGTGAATTACAGGAATTGCGCTGAAAGGGTCTTCAGAGTAACGTAAATGAGAAGCGTTACTCCAGAGGAAAGATACTCTCATCTACCTGAATCTGGCCCTATGTTGCATGATGAAAATATTTAAATAAAAAACGATAAAAAAAAAAAGTTTTTGTGATTGATTTGATAACACAGAGATAAGTGTTGGTATCATACATCCTATTTGATAAGTGAAACCAATCCAACATCGGGAAAAGGTTATAATTATGCATTCTGGATCGTAAATACTATTATGAAGAGATGCAGTCCCAGCTCAACGAGGGACAAACATACCTACGAATGAAAGGTGACCCCACTTTATCATTAAAGGAACAACTGAAATCTTGGGTATTGGAAGGATCCACCTTGAAAATTTTGTCCACACAAGAAGCTAGTTATTTAGTACCTTGTGCACCAAAAATCCCAGTGCTTTACACAGTCCCAAAGATTCACAAAAACATAGAAAACCCTCCCGGAAGACCAATTGTGAGTGGAATTGGGTCACTCTTCTCAAGATTGGGCGAATATTTAGATACCTTTTTCAAGCCTTTGGTCAGCCAAAGCCCTTCTTTTCTAAAAGACAGCCGAGATTTAATAGTGGATATCCAAAAACTGACAGCAACTCAACAAACAATCATGGCAACGATAGATGTCGAGTCACTGTATACCAATATACAACATCAAGATGCGATTCAAGCTATAGAATGGGCACTAACTTAAGATGCGCAAATGCCAACAGAACAAATCAAATACCTACTGAAAGGATTACAATTAGCCATGAATAATAATTACTTCTGGGCCAACAACCACTATTATACACAACGAGTGGGCGTAGCCATGGGAGCACGCTATGCCCCCAGTGTAGCAAATATTGTTCTGAACAAGTGGGAAAATGAATCCATTTTTCATCAACGAGATATGTCTTTGAAATTCGATAAAAGATATATTGATGACATGATCGTGTTTTGGGAGGGTCCAGAAATCCACTATGAATCGCAATAAATATGGACTCAAATTCACAGCAGAAATCAGTAAGACATCCGTGAACTATTTAGATCTAACAATTAGAAAAAAGAGGGAAAGCTTTGAAACATTAACGTTTTTCAAACCCACAGACCACAATGGATTTGTTCCAACATCAAGTTGCCACCATCCACGTTGGCTGAATGGCATTCCCAAAGGGCAATTTATGAGGCTGAAAAGGAATTGTGCGGTAGAAGAAGATTATCAAGCACAAGCAGGTCAGCTAACAGAAAAATTTATAGAAAAAGGATATCCAGAAAAAGCAATAAACAAAGCCAAAAGAGAAGTTGCTAAAATGGACAGACAATCCCTTCTAGCTACCAAACCAAAAAAAGACCAAAAAAGAGAAACAACATTAATCACGGGATTTAATAGACAATACAAAGAAATAGAGGCCATATATAAAAAACACTGGCCAATTTTGATGAAAGATCAAGATCTCCAAACTTCCATTTCTGAAATACCAAAATTCATATATAGGCGAGCACCTGGACTGAGAAACAAAATCGCATGTAATGTACCAGACCCACCAGAAAAACCAAGAACTTTTCTGGATATTCCAGGGTTTCATTATTGTACCAGGTGTAAGGCCTGCAAAACCACCCGCCGGCCAGGAGAACCCAAGAAACGCATTAAATTTAAATCAGAGACAACAAAAGAAGAATTTCAGATAAAACCATTCATGACATGTAACACAGACCATGTCACTTATATTCTTGAATGCACATGTTTTCTACAGTATATAGGGAGAACCACTCGAAAATTGAGGGTCAGAATCAATGAACATCTGGCCAACATTAGAAACAAATTTCCCAATCACAGTGTGTCCCGACATTTTCTAGACAAACATCAAAGTGACCCTACGCAATGCACTTTTTATGGTATAGACCATGGCCCAGATTCACAGAGCGATTACGCGTGCGCAACTGCTGTTGCGCGTGCGTAAGTCTAAATGTGCGCGTGCGTATAGTTGGACGCGATTCACAAAACAATATACGCCAGAAATCTACGTTTTTTGGTCCGGCGTAATTGAGTTAGACATTCGCTTCCCTTCGCGCAAAACTGCGCTAGACACACCATTGATTTGCTAGTCAAATATGCTAATGAGGGAGTTACGGGGATCCACAAAAAAACGCAGTTGCTGCGCAGGCTACGCGATGTGCGCAACTGCAAAATGTCCTGTCTAAAGTTAGAGCCCATAAAAGCTGATCTAACTTTTGAAAAAAAGTCTAATTGTCAGATAAAGCAACACCGTTACTGAGGAGCAGACCACACACACGTGTTGCACTACAATTTGACTGCCAACATGCTAGGGGCATCGTCGCTCATAGCTGCACTAGTGAATATAGATGACCAAAGAAGGAGGAGGGCACGGAGGATGGCACGGGAGAGGGTATACCGCACCCGCATACACCTGTTTGGCATGAATGATTCAGAGGTCTTTCGCATCTTCAGATTCCCCCCTCATGCCATCCTGGAATTAACCACAACCTTGCAGGAGGACATCACCAGCCCAACACAACGCTCACATGCAGTGCAGCCACTGGTGAAGGTCCTGGCAACACTCCATGTCCTTGCCAGTGGCTCTTTTCAGCGTACAAGTGGAGTGGTGGCTGGGATGTCACAATCCTCCATGAGCAGATGTGTGCACCAGGTTGTCCCTGCAATCCTCACACGCTTGGCCAACCAAATCATCAAACCCACCACTGAGGAGCTTCGAATCAAGGCAATGGCAGATTTCTACCGAATTGCCAGATTCCCACGCACCATCGGGGCCATTGATTGCACACATGTGGCACTCCAGCCCCCCCATGAGACCGAGCACATGTACCGCAATCGGAAGAATTGGCACTCCATCAACGTACATGTGATAGTTGATGCCCAAGGCCTCATATGGCACGTCCGTGCCAAACACCCAGGGTCCAGCCATGACAGCTACATCTACAATCAAAGCCACATCCGAACAGAATTCGAACAGAACGTGTATGGGAACACCTGGCTGGTTGGTGAGTGACATGGGAGTCAGGCATGACTATCCCCTCCCGTGATGCACAACAGAAGTGGCACATGCATGACTAACATTCTCCTGTCTTTTCCTTTACAGGTGACTCTGCATATGCACTGGGACCCCATCTCATGACTCCTATCCGGAACCCCCAAACCCCAGGAGAGGAACGATACAATGAAGCACACATCAAAACCCGTGCAGTGGTGGAGCGCACCTTTGGCCTCCTGAAGTCACGTTTCCGATGCCTGGATAAGTCTGGGGGTACACTGTTGTATTCCCCAAACTTCGTGTGCCATATCATCGCTGCATGTTGCATGCTACACAATCTCGCAGTGAGGAAGGGCCTGCAGGTTGAGCTACGTGATGATCTGACCCCCCAACCAGAAAATCAACCCCTAACCGAGGATACCCCGTCTTCTGAGGGAAGAGCAGTCAGGAGGCAGCTCATATTGGGCATCTTTGCACGTTAAACACACACATTAATCATGGCACAATGAGAATGCATGCATGCACACCACTATGGTCCCTAGCACACACACCCCACATCCTCATCAAATTGGATTGGCACCAGTCCACCATGCAAGACTGGTGAGCAGTAACGCCACGTCAAGGCTCCAATTATGTCACTGTACATTCATACACCATTCACACGGACCTGGGAATCACTTCTCCCTGGTCCTGGGGAACCCTTCTCCACCAAAATTGAGGGTGACACCCCTTTTCCAGCAGGAATGTCACCCCCACATTCAAACATCATTCACAACCCAAAATATGCCAAAAAAGTCAAACAAACAAAAATGCATAGAAACAAAAAATGCATAGTAAAAAAAAAATGCTTAGAAAAAACAAAAACAAGCAGAGAGCAAAAATAAAAAAGCTTTCAAAACAAACAAAAGGTGGAAAAAAAAATTATTGCCCTCTGCCTGAGCCACGCCTGGGGCGCCCCCGGCCACGGCCCCGGACCCTCAGGGGAGACGCATGGGGGAGGGGAAAAGCCGGGGAAGGAGGAGCAGCCCCTGAGATCTGCCCACCTGGCGGCCTGCCCTCCAAGGCCACGGCTATTCTGTCCAGGGCAGCACCAAGTGTTGCCGTGTTGCCCTGGATAGCCTGGGTAAGGGCCCTCACATCCTGCCCAACGCCTGCTGCTGTAGTTTGCAGGTCATTAAGGCAGGTTGTGGAGGCCCGGGAGTGGGAGTCCAGGTTACCCAGGCTATCATTAATGGAGGACAGGCTCTGATCCACCCGCCCCATAGTCTGGCAGAGCTGTCTCAGAAGGCGGGTCTGGGTGGCCAGGTTCCTTCTCAGACAGGCGGGCATGAGATTGGGCGCCCCCCTGGTGCTTGGGGATGACCTCCTGGCTCCAGCTGATGGTTGTGGCCGGGGAGAAGGGGAGGCCCTTGTGAGGGGAGCCATGTTGGGGGAGGAGGGGGGGGGGCTGACCCTTAGGGAGGGCAGGCTTCTTGCAGCCAGAGGGGAAGAGTCCGCAGAAACCAAAGGGCCAGTGCCTTCCATGGACTCCTCCTCCTCATGATTCTGCTCCTCCTCATGATCGTCCTCCGCATGATCCTCCCCCTCCTCTTGTTCCTCCTCTGCGGACTCTGGCCTTGTTGGGGGGGCCTCATTAGGCTGCTGTCCTGGGGTTGGAGCGGTCAGTCCAGATGGCCCTGCACCCTCCTGCACATCTGTGGATGACACAAACCATTCACAGGTTGGAGGATCCACACACTTGCCACATATTCCCTTTCACCCCCTCCCCCACACATGCTACACACCTGAGAGAAATAAAAACCTTACCTGGCACCGCGGGGACCGGACTTGTGTCAAAGCCTGGCAGGCCCTCCACTTCATGCCGGTGAAAGGTCAGGGCCACCACACGCTCCGTCTCTGAAAATCTAACCCGGCATGGTGGGCCCCCTCCTGTGCCCCTGGCATGGGCATTTATTGCGGCCAGTTTTTTTTTCACCTCACGCCGGAGGTCATTTATTTTCTTTTCTATCCCAGAGCGGGTCCGTGTCTCCCCCTCCCCCGATGAATTGACCTGCTCTGTGATCATATCCAAGATCTCCCTCCTCCTGGCCGGGGTGGTGGTGGCACTCTGCGGGCCGTGGAGAAAACGCCCATAGTCGGTAATGGCCCGGGCAAGAATTCTTTTTTCCCCCACAGTAAAATTGAGCTTTCTTTTTCTCTCAGTCATACTTCCAAACAAACTCACTAGCAGTCACCAAAAATCTGTCACAAATACAAGCACAACCAATCAGACAAGAACACACACAAAGAGAAAAAGAACAGCCAAAAATCACACTAGCACTCAGCAAGAAACACACACAAAAAAATCAGATGAAAAAAAAAAGCAAGAAAACAAACGCTCAGAAATCTATCAATCAAACAAACAGTCTCAAACACTTATCAAAATACACTTTCACAAAACTACCAACAAGCACAAGATCACACAGAACACTAATCTCACAACTACAAAACACACTCTAACGAACAACAGAGCAAAAGCACTTGATTCAATGGGAAGGGACACAAAGGGATGTACTTTTGCAATGGAAGGGCGTTTGTGTGTGTCTATTTATGCTGTCTGCGTAGTTCACAACATTGCCCTAGTCCATTTCCAATTTCAATGATTGCGCCGCTCCCGAGTTGTGAGCATGCGCACAACGGAGCTGACATGGTTTCCTTCACACGCGCATGCGCGAGTCGGCCGGCCCTTCATTTGCATGGGGTCACGGCTCATTTCAATGTAACACGCCCACGTCCCTCCCAATTTGTATTACTCCTCCTTACGCCTACGGAAAAAACCTTACGTTTGCGCAAGCTCTTGCGTAAAAGCTACGTGAATCGCCGGATTACGCGGCTAGATTGCGCAAGTCTAACGGAAAAGTGGTGCGCTACGCCGGAATGATAATGCGCCGATCTACGTGAATCTGCCCCCATGTATCCAAACATTGGAGAGGGACACACATGAGACAAAGTGTGTCCCAAAATGAAACAATGTGGATACATAAAATTCAAACTATGCACCCTCTAGGAATGAATATAGAACTGGACCTTAATTGTTTTCTGGCAAACGATTAGCCCACATAGATATTAAATTAATCCATTTATAGTGGAGAGTAGAGAGGCGATGTAGGGACCCCCAGGCCCCCCCTCTCTCTACTATATCACCTACAGGGTATAGTTATACATTAGCCAACCCAAGGGTATAACTAGCCAACCAATCTCTCCCATTTTTCTCTTCCAGCTGGATAAGAATGAATTTTTAATATATGAAGATAATATAATTTTTGACCGCCAGATGTCACCCTAAGGTCAATAAGGTTTTTTACCTAATTTCCTTAAACAATTCTTTTATTTGTATATCGACATTTTTTCAATTAAGTCCATGCAAATGTCCCATATCTAATAAATATAAATACATCACGTTTATTAGTAATATTTATTTTAAACATTTTTATTAAGAGCCACAAACAGCAGAGTTTATTTTAATATTGAACTCCTGTGTACCATGTACCTTTATCATCAAACCAGAAGTCATGTCGTTAATGGTAAACAAACATGTAGCGCAAAGACCGTTACCACTTTTGATGTTAGATGTACCAAAGTTTTTTCTATTTGTGTATTTGAGTGTCCTTCAAGCAGGCCGGCAATGTGTACGTGCACTGGCGTCTCTCTGAGACTGTCAGTGTAGTCACGCTCTGTTCCGGATACACGCACCTCTCCGTGCCCATCCCAGCCTACAAATACCACAATCCCCAGCGGCCAGACACGCCCCCCTGAAGACGTACACGAGTACGAAACATATGTCAAGGCGGCGACATCTGGCTCCCTGCAAGCGATACAAACCTACCAGTACCTTCTTAACCTTGGCATCCTGCCACACATAGCGCTATCGGTGAGACATCCTATTGGAGAGCATTGACACGCTACAGTCCCAGTGCCAGGCAGGCACCAGCCAGAGTAAGAGGCCAATTGGCTGTTTGTGTGCAAATTTTATTTATTTTAATAAACGGTATTGCACCATGATTTTTCCCGTATTTTTCTCTGTTAATATATGAGTTTATCAGTCGCACTTTTGGTCCCATCGAGATCCAGCACGCCCCAAGTGAAACAGGCACTTATCCTGTCCTGCCCATCTGACCTACTTGTAACAAAGAGGTCTTGCTATCTGGTAAGAATTTAGTATCTCTTCAACACTTTGGGTGGAGCACTCATTACATTGGTGAAGGAATCTCTCACATCCAGAAACCAACTTCCTAAAATTCAGTCACAGATCTGTCTACGGTCTTTATGGGACTTTGCACAACCAAGATCTGTTCATAGCACTGGCCAATTGTATATGCTAATATTGCACATAGACAGAATATCTGTTTAATTTAATATTTCACACGTTATCGTACTACTAATTGTTTTCCAATAGCATTTTATTGTCTATTCTCACTCACCTAGTCCATTTTCCACTCAATGTCAGCTAGGTGGAACACTTAGTGTATACAGCAGCGCCCTCTATCGTTCTTTGTTTTCATTATTTGTAGCTATTCACTACACCACCGAGGAGCAGCTTACTATTATATTATATCACGTTAGGTTACTATATATACACAACTGTTTACTAATTAAGGTTTAGTTCACTTTATTCAACATTGGCGCGGATTATATTTCTTTTCATATAATTATGCAAAGACACACAAATCAAACACATCAATTTCTTACTTTATCCTCCCAATATTGATTTTAAAAAGTAGTACATCTATGTGACATGTAACACATTGAACTTACAAGGTTCATCTTGTCTACAAGACTGATCTAAAGCACTTACAGAGCATTTTAAATGTGCAAGAAGTTATTTTATGCTTGATCTACCATGCCATGAAATGCACAGACTCTCCTTGTTAAAGTAGAATAAATACAAGTTCAAATGTATTACTGAACAGCAAGTTAGTCGGAACAAAACATCTGATTTTACTTTTCACTGGCCTAGCTATGACATGAATTTTGATTCCCTCAACTTATAAAGGCTTGTTGAAAAGCCGCTAACAGCAGATCAGGTGGAAAACATGATAAAAGCTCTTTGTTGTTACATATGAAACATATTAGTTACAACTGTTTCTACACGCTAATTGTTCTTACCTTACTACCTGCGGGCATGTTCATGTACTTTTATAGATTTAGAGCAATTCCAAGAGGAGCGATTTATAATTTAATATTCCCTCTATTCTCCTTTGACCATTACTATAATAGCTTCAAAAGTTCTAAAGGGAATATCCAGTGCAACAAAGTTACTGTTTCCCTATACAATATTTTTGTGCAGTAACTCTATTTAAAAATGATGTATATGTGTTTGCTAATTTTAACTTTTCTGCTGTTATAAATGTTAAATTTTCAGCTGTAGTGCTTTTAGTGTATTTTATTATATTCTATTAAACAGATATACATTTGAAGATATATTTATCAATTATTTCATTGTCATTTCACACTACAATCAATCAAAATTCTTTGCTCATATGAAAGGCATTGGTACATAGCAGTGTCCAACTTTCCAGGCCTATTTTTACAATAGCTTGCCTATTAGCCCTAAAAAATTCCAGAATCAACTAACAGACTGAATTCAGTTTCACTGAATTTCAAACAGAATTTGCTCATCCTTAGTCCAAGGAAAGTATTTTTAATTTTAAAAATACTTATGTTTCATCAGCTGTCAGGTAAAGTGTTGTTTATTTGGGGGATAGAGGTATGTCTTTAAAGTGGACCTTGAACTTTTCATGTACGGTCCGCTTTAATTATAAATATTTGCAACTGCATCATGGTAGAATTAACAGAGGAAGCAGTCTGATTTCATATACAGAAATCAACTTTTAATGTTAGATAACAGATGCTCCCTGCCATAGGCAGCCAATTGGGTATTTCTATTGCCAAAACTAGGGGATTTACAACAAAAGTCATGCACTATATTTATTTACTAGAAATAGAGACAACATTTCAATAATATTAAAAATACATTCCACAAAGAGTTGGATTTATAGTCCGTGAAGTAGATTTTTTTTATATAGAATCTTAGATTAAATCTAAAAATATTAAACCTTGTTTTTGGAATGCTGCGGCAACCAAATGATAATATACAAAATCAACATAAATGAGTTGAACCCTTCTGGTAACTTGTATAGTGAAAGCTAAAACTGAAAAAAAGCAATAAAAATGAACCAGCCTTCCAAAAATCTTCATAATTTAGATTCTGTGTGAGTACAAATTATTTATAAATGAGTATGGTTAATATTCATAAACTCTCTGTCTGTGAGTAGGCAGCTTAAGAACACTTTGTAGTAGATTATATACAGCTTCAGAGACAAATTTAGTGTTTAATCTGTTGACAATTTACTATTTCTTTTCTTCAAATCCTGCCACACATAATAAAGAGATTTCTTTGCTTATTGATCTCACTTCTACATTCTTGTATTTTTTACTCTACCGAAGGATGTGGCAGGAAAATTATACGTATTTTATGTCTTATTGTCTGCTAAGCTGGAAAATAATAAACCTCTTGTAAACTATAAAGAAATTGTAAAATTACTTCATGATTAAAGGTTTATTACATTCTATAGTATTGAAACCGATAAATAATTTTGTCCCATTTAGCTGTAATTGTACTTGTTTTGCTGTGAATGACTAGAATAAAACAGAAAGCCTTAGGGAAATGCACTGTACAGAATATATTAGCAATGTTTTATAAGCTTCTTCTTTTAGAGAATAAACATTTAAGAATAAAAGAGGTTATTGTGTTGTGGTAGAATGTCAGGGCTTTTGACTTGTTCTAGCATTGACTTTGAGACAAACTTTGATGTATGCATGCATTATGTGTAGTGTTCTGAACTCATGTCAAATTCTATTTGTTTTTCCATATACTTCCATATTGCTTCAAATGAGAACAACCAATCACTGACTTCAGGTGTCATCAGTGTAAGCAGAGACAACAAGATATGTTTACTTGGGATCTCATGCTGTGCTCGTGATTTTGTCATCAAAATGTGTTAGCCAAAGGTAGAGAGGTTATGCCTCATCAGTGGTGACTGATGACTGGTGACAGCGTTTGACATGGCATAAGTGGTTTCCTGGTGCAAATAATATATACAAAAAACAATTCATTTTCTTTATTGGGGTAGCAAACGTGCCACAAGCTGTGCCTCAACATATGTGTTTCGAATTTCACATGGAAATAGATAACGACAACCAAGTTATTAAAGTTATATTTATTAGGACTTTTATGCAAATAAAAAGTACAAAAAAATGGAAATGAATAATTAATATATGTTTCAAATTTGCTCAGTGTAAATCAAAATAGATATGATGTGTAAAAGATATATTGTAGAGTTGTAGAGCATAGTATTAAATTGTAATAAATAAGCATTGCTGCAACTGATATCTAAAGTCCTTCATGTCTCCTCATTCAAAAGAACTTGAATTAAAAAAAAAAAACAATAGAAAGTCCCATGGTTGGCTCAAAAACAGCTAGAAAAATATCCTAAATTGTGAAGCTAAATGGATCTCAAGCATTCCTTGTCAAAAGGTATCTAGGAAGCTTCCTGCATCCAGTTTCATCAAGGGAGTCTTAAAGTGGAAGTAAACGCTTATTTTTTACTTGTACCTACAGGTAAGCCTATAAAAAGGCTTCGCTGGGCAGCCAATCCGAGGGCCAGAGAATGTGGACTCAGAAGGAAGACAAAGTGAAGATGGAAGCGCCTGTCAGCGGTGACAATGCACCGCTAGAAGGCTTCATTCTAAGGTAATTATTTTTAATAAAGTGCAAGTATGCATTCTAGCTCATCCTGGCTTTACAATGCAAGGTTTTAAAAAAAGAAATAGGTGCGGTTTACCACCGCTTTAAAAAATCAAACTTCCTCCTCCTTAACAGGGCTGCATGTGGTATTACAAAACAGTATGATACCTGCATTTTAGGCATTAAGGATGGGTGACTAGGAAAGGCACTAGATTGTATGCTCTAGCAAGAAGCACCCACTGATTCCTCCTGTATTTAATTGTATTGTAACTGTACTGTCTGCCCTCATGTTGTAAATCTGTGCTATTCAAATTCCCATATTATAATATTAATAAAAATACTAGTGAGTGTTCACCCCCCCTCCTATAACAGACCAGGCCACTTGCCTATCAACATTGGAGGGTTAGTTTGCAAAGGGGGTGGGAAATCCTCCCCCCTTGCATAGTCTCAATGTTGAGGTACATTGGCTCCTTTCCTATCTCAAATGCCCAAAGAAGAAGTTGGTGTTAATATAGTAAGACTTATGGCACAATGTGGGGAGGATGTTTTTTCATTCAACATGGAGGGGAAATGCCTCCGACTGTGGTATTGTATCCTGACAGCAGAGAGTTTCCACTTTTAGAATACAATACCCTTTTGCTTCTTTTATTGCAGTCAGTGATCTAGACAAGAAGCTAAATACACACCTAAATATAAAGCAAATATGAACTGTTCATCTGATTGAATAATGAAAGAGCAACATCACAGTTATATGTCATCACTCTTCTCCCTCCATTTTCTAGCACAATAGTTCTAAACCTGGGGTCGGGACCCCCTCAGGGGTCGAATGATGATTTGCCAGGGGTCCCCAAATCCTGGGCTGTTCCTAAGGCTCACACAGTTCTCCCAGCCTTTTTGACTGATCAGAACTCCCCCCCCAGCATTGCCACTCATCCCAATTCATCCCAATTCACCACCAGCATTGCCACTCATCCCAATTCACTGCCAGCACTGCCACTCATCCCACCCCCTCACCCCCACCAAGGAGCAAGAAAAGGAATAAAAATAGAGAATACATGGAAGGTAGAAGAAAAGAGGGGTATGAAAGAAAGAAAAAAGGAGAAAAAGAACAAGAAAGACGGCTGGAGAGAGATGGGGGGACACAAGAAATTTGAATAAAGAGGGATAAAAGGGAAAGAAAGGAGAACAAAGAGAAAGAGTTGTACATCCTAAAATGTATCATAGGGGTTTAAAATTCTGTATGAGTGGAAGGGATTCAGGGAGTGCAAACTGTCTGTGGGTTTGGGGGCACAAATTGGGTGCCTTGGGTGCTGACAACCCACGCTACGAAAATAATTTTACTGTTAGGGGTCCCCACTACTTGAACATTTTAATCAAGGGGTCACGGCATTAGAAGGTTAAGAACCACTGTTCTAGCATGTTCACAGTCCAGATGTGTATACAGCACAGCCTTGAGAGCCTGGTACTTGGACTAGTTGCATTAAAAAAAATGTTTTATTATTTATTGGAAATGTAATTGTCTGTGCTTTTTTTTTTATCTTTCTGGAATTCAGCTGGAGTTCGTATAAACATTGAGGGGGAAATTCTGATGTCAGGGGATTCAGAGCTCATAGAATTTTTTTTCCTGTGGTAGTAAGGAGTGGCCTAGAAACATTAGAATGGTAAAGCTAAATGGCATTAATACCTAAAAATGCACATCAAAGGAGACAAAAATGTAAATAATAATCTCCAATAGAACAGACTGGATAATTAGCATTGTTTAAATGGCAGGCTTCTAATGGATTGCCTCATCTCTATAAAGCATTACATTTTTTTTAATAAATCAGTACTCCCACCCAGTTCTTTCAGGCTCATCAGCATGTTTTTAGGCCAGTAATACTCTCCAAAAAGGAAATTATACAAATACATGACATTAGTAATTGTAAATGTTTAAAATATGTGTTCTTTTTAGTGCTCTCTCCTTAGCTACCCAATTTCTCTGCCGTTCTAAGTATTTATTCATTAGGCTTGATTAAACACTTTGCCACATTGAATTCCTTCCCCCTTCACAATTACAAAAAGCCAACTCTGTGTGTGTGTGGCTACTTTTTATTTCCTCTTGCCCAGTCCCTCATTTTCTGCCTATGCAAGAATGACATGCCCCTGCTCCTGGAACCTCCTGGCCTATACATATCACATATCCCAGGGTACTACAGGATCAAGGACTTATTGTGCTGAAGGATGGTCCTTGCACTGCATCATCAGGGCTGGCTGCAAGAACTCAGAAGATAGCATTGTATGACTGAAAGAAAGGAAAATAGCAGAATGAGACCTTGCTTGCAGTAGCAGAAGTGAATCATAGTTGGAAAATGCTGGACTTATTGGGCATATGAGTATGTGAATTGAGGATAACCCAGAAAATCGAACAAGAGGTGATAAAAAAAAATCATCACAGAAAGGTGAAATTACTCTTTAGGTAACTGCCACTGCTTGGGGACCTTTACTGTGAATATTTTCTGAACCTATGCAACTTTTCTTCAACATCTTTGCAGTCCTGCATTCTGTGCCCTAAAAATGCATGGTCCAGAAGTTCCAAGAAAGGCTTCAGTGAAGCAAGAGCTATGGTTTAGGGAAGCATACTCTATTATAAATATGGCCAGACCAAGATCAATCTCCATAGAGATGTGGTTTAGAGAAGCATAACCTATTAGAAATATGCTGAGAACAGAAAAGATCTCCACAGAGCTGCGGTTTAGGAAAACATAACCTATTAGAAATATGTTATGAACAGGAAATGATATACAACTAAGGACAGTGCACTAAACATGCACTTATACCTTAAAGCTACACACAGTAATACCATATAGAGTAAATGTCACTCAGAAACCATTTATCTTTTTGGAGGTGGTTATTACAGTACAGATGAAGGAAGTTCAAACAACACACAGTTCATTAACCTCTTCCCGACCATGTCACGCAGATATACTGCGGCACAATGGCTCTCCAGGACGACGCTCTATTTTGTTTATAGCACAAACCGCAGAGGTGATCAAATACCACCAAAAGAAAGCTCTATTTGTGGGGAACACATGTGTTTATTTGGGTACATGTGTCGAACAACCATGTAATTGTCAGTTAAAGCAGCTCAGTGCCAAATTGTAAAAAGTGCTCTAGTCAGGAAGGGGGTAAAATCCTTCCAGGCTGAAGTGGGAGGATTTACTTCTGTGTTTTAACCCCTTACGCCCCTGAAGGATTTACCCCCTTCCTTACCAGAGCACTTTTTGCGATACAGCACTGCGTCGTTTTAACTGACAATTGTGCGGTCATGCGTCATTGCACCCAAACAAAATTGATGTTCTTTTTTTTCCCCACAGATAGAGCTTTCTTTTGGTGGTATTTGATCACCTCTGTGGTTTTTATTTTTTGCACTATAAACAAATAAAGAGCGACAATTTTGAAAAAAATGCAATATTTTTTCCTTTTTGCTATAATAAATATCCCCAAAAATATATAAAAAATAATAATTTCTTTATCAGTTTAGGCTGATATGTATTATTCTACATATTTTTGTTAAAAAAATTGCAATAGGCGTATATTGATTGGTTTGCGTAAAAGTTATAGGGCCAGATTCACAGAGCGATTACGCCTGCGCAACAGGAGATGCACGCACGTGCGTAAGTCGAAATGTGCGCCTGCGTTTCGATGCACGGCATCCCCAGAACGAGATACGCAAAAAATCTACTTTTTTTGTCCCGCGTAATTTCGTTAGACTGGCGCATCCGTCCGCGCAAAAGTGCGCTAGACAGACCATTGATTTGCTAGTCAAATATGCTAATGAGGGACTTACGGGGATCCACAAAAGAATGTTGGGGCAGCGCAGGCGACGCAGTGTGCGCAACAGCAAAATGTCCTGTCTAAAATTAGAACATATAAAAGCTGGTCTAAAAAGAGAAAAAAAGTCTACTTGTTAGATAAAGCAACACTGTTAGTGAGGAGCTCAGAAGTCACACGTGTTGCACAACAATCTGTATGCCAACATGCCAGGGGCATCGTCGCACATAGCTATACTACTGACTTTAGATGAACAAAGAAGGAGGAGGGCACGGAGGATGGCACGGAGGATGGCACGGGAGAGGATATACCGCACCCGCATAGACCTGTTTGGCATGAGTGATTCTGAGGTGTATCGCATCTTCAGATTCACCCCTCATGTCATCCTGGAATTAACCACAACCTTGCAGGAGGACATCACCAGCCCAACACACCGCTCACATGCAGTGCAGCCACTGGTGAAGGTCATGGCAACACTCTATTTCCTTGCCAGTGGCTCTTTTCAGCGTACAAGTGGAGTGGTGGCTGGGATGTCACAATCCTCCATGAGCAGATGTGTGCACCAGGTTGTCCCTGCAATCCTCAGACGCATGGCCAACCAAATCATCAAACCCACCACTGAGGACCTGCGGCTGAAGGCAATGACAGATTTCTACAGAATTGCCAGATTCCCACGCACCATGGGGGCCATTGATTGCACACATGTGGCACTCCAGCCCCCCCATGAGACAGAGCACATGTACCGCAATCGGAAGCATTGGCATTCCATCAACGTACAGGTGATAGTCGATGCCCAAGGCCTCATATGGCACGTCCGTGCCAAACACCCAGGGTCCAGCCATGACAGCTACATATACAATCAATGCCACATCCGAATGGAATTCGATCAGAACGTGTATGGGGACACCTGGCTGGTTGGTGAGTGACATGGGAGTCAGGCATGACTATCCCCTCCCATGATGCACACATCACAAGGGGCACATGCATGACTAACATCCTCCTGTCTTTTCCCTTACAGGTGACTCTGCATATCCACTGGGACCCCATCTCATGACTCCTATCCGGAACCCCCAAACCCCAGGAGAGGAAAGATACAATCAAGCACATGCCCAAACACGAGCAGTGGTGGAGCACACCTTTGGCCTCCTAAAGTCACGTTTCCGATGCCTGGATAAGTCTGGGGGTACCCTCTTGTATTCCCCAAACTTTGTGTGCCAGATCATCTGTGCATGTTGCATGCTGCACAACTTCGCAGAAAGAAAGGGCCTGCAGATTGACCTACGTGATGACCTGACCCCTGAACCAGACAATCCCCCCCTAACCGAGGGTCCCCCGTCTTCTGAGGGAAGAGCAGCCAGGAGACAGCCCACATTGGGCATCTTTGCACGTTAAACACACACATTAATCATGGCACAATGAGAATGCATGCATGCACACCACTGTGGTCCCTAGCACACACACCCCACATCCACATCAAATTGGATTGGCACCAGTCCACCATGCTGGACTTGTGAGCAGCAACGCCACGCCAAGGCTCCAATTATGTCACTGTACATTCATACACCATTCACACGGACCTGGGGATCACTTCTCCCTGGTCCTGGGGAACCCTTCTCCACCAAAATTGAGGGTGACACCCCTTTTCCGGCAGGAATGTCACCCCCACATTCAAACAGCATTCACAACCCAAAAAAATAAATTACCAACAAAATCAAAAAATTTCCAGCAAAAAAAAAAAAGAGGGGGAAAAAAAAATTGCCCTTGACGTGAGCCACGCCTGGGGCGCCCCCGGCCACGGCCCCGGCTCCTCAGGGGAGACTCATGGGGGAGGGGGAAAACCGGGGAAGGAGGAGCAGCCCCTGATCTCTGCCCACCTGGTGGCCTGCCCTCCAAGGCCACGGCTATTCTGTCCAGGGCAGCACCAAGTGTTGCCGTGTTGGCCTGGATAGCCTGGGTAAGGGCCCTCACATCCTGCCCAACGCCTGCTGATGTAGTCTGCAGGTCATTTAGGCAGGTTGTGAGAGCCCGGGAGTGGGAGTCCAGGTTCCCCAGCGTATCCTTGATGGAGGACAGGCTCTCCTCCATCCGCACCAATGTCTGGCTGACCTGTCCCAGATGGCGGGTCTGGAGGAACTGGTCCCTTCTCAGAGTGGCGGGCAGGAGATCGGCCAACCCCCTGGTGTTCTGGGATGAAATCCTGCCTCCAGCTGATGCTTGTGGCCAGGGAGAAGGGGAGGCCATTGGGAGGGGAGCCATGTTGGGGGAGGAGGGGGGGGCTCCCCCTTATGGAGGGCTGCCTGCTGCCAGCCAGAGGGGAAGAGTCCTCAAAAACCAAACGTCCAGTGCCTGACATGGACTCCTCCTCCTCATGATTCTCCTCCTCCTCATGATTCTCCTCCTCCTCATGAACCTCCTCCGCGGACTCCGGCCTTGTTGGGGGGGCCTCATTAGGCTGCTGTCCTGGGGATGGTGCGGTCAGGCCAGATGGCCCTGCACCCTCCTGCACATCTGTGGATGACACAAAACATTCACAGGTTGGAGGATCCACACACTTGCCACATATTCCCTTTCACCCCCTCCCCCACACATGCTACACACCTGATATTAAAAAAAATACTTACCTGGCACCACGGGCTCCGGACTTGAGTCAAAGCCAGGCAGGCCCTCAACTTCATGCCGATGAAAGGTCAGGGCCACAGCACGCTCCTCCGCTGTCAGCCTAATACGGCATGGTGGGCCTGGCATGGGCATGCATTCTGGCCAGCTTCTGTTTGACCAGACGCCGGAGGTCATTGATTTTTTTGTCAATCTCAGACCTGATCCGTGTCACCCCCTCCCCCGCTGAATTGACCTGCTCAGTGATCATATCCAAAATCTCCCTCCTCCTGGCCGGAAACGCCCATAATCGCTAATGGCCCGGGCAAGAATTCTTTTTTCCCCCACAAAAAATTGAGCTTTCGCTTTCTCTCTGTCATACTTCCAAAAAAACTCACTCCCAGTCAACAAAAATCACTCACAAAAACAAGCACAACCAATCAAGCAAGAACACACACAAAGAGAAAACTAACACCCACAAAATCACACTAGCACTCAGCAAGAAACAGTCACAAAAACAAACAGCAAAAAAACAGCAAGAAAACAAACAAACAGAAATATATCAAACATACAGTCACTCAAACACTTATCAAAAAACACTTTCAAAGATCTACTAACAAACACTTGATCACACAGAACACTAATCTGACAACTACAAAACACAACGCAACGAACAACAGGACAAAAGCACTTGGTTAAATGGGAAGGGACAAAGGGATGTACTTTTGCAATGCAAGTGCGTTTGTGTCTGTCTATTTATGCTTAGAAAAAAGCAGTGCAGCGCTAAAAAACATTTAAAATACAGTAATAATAATAATAAAAAATATATATATCAAGTCCAAAAAAATATATATAATGATCAATCGGAATGGTCAAGCTGATTCTTGTGCCTCACTGAGGTGTTCAGATGTAGCAACTCATCAAACACAGCAAACAGGTGTCCTAAATAGAAGTACAAGCCGCTCACCTGAACAAATGGACCTGTGTGTGAGCAGCAGGTCAAATGCGCTGTCCCTCAAAACAGGGGATTAAAGATTCAGCGGTGTCTCCTTAGACGCTCCCTTTCTCCAAACAGCTCCAGGTGATAGATGGTCATCCGAAGCACTCTCTCACGTGAAATAATATCATGGAAAGGTATAGAAACGACACATAGTGCTCTCCGTATGATCACAACAACAGTAATATTTATTATAAAAGAAAAATACTCACAAGCAAAGCACTATATCTTAGTGCATAGAAATGAGCATACAACAATAAAAGACCAGGTAGGTGGCTGTCCTGACATCAAATGAGAGCCCCCCGCACGCGTATCGTCCACAGGCACAGGACTTCTTCAGCGGATAAGGGGCTACTATGTCATGATTCATTATATAGCAGCAAAAACCTAATCAGGCCAATTAGGACAAACTCCGCCCCCCCCCCCAGGTGAGGGTACACCCATCTCAAAATAGTAAGAACAAAACCATTGCACTTACGATGGGAGGTATCAAAATAAATATAAATATATAGAAACCAACAGTAGTCTGCACATGTAATGAACATAAGCATAACGATAGGCTCTAAAGTATAGAGGCAACCTTCCGGTGTTTAGAGATCACAACAACACATGCAATATCCAAAACAAGTGTATACAACAGTCTGATAAAACCCATGTTTACCTCATATCAAAGCCCAATGAAAGCGATCCGTATAAGCATACAAGATAAAGTTTTTTCACGCCATGGACGGAGGCATCATTCTCACAACACGTGACCATAATAGATCACATGACTTGCCATCACCATGGTGCTCAGCTAGATACAAATACACAGGAAGGAGCGTTCATCATGAGCGTCAGCCTGTGTAACTAAATCCGTCCACTATGGGCGGCAGCTTCTCAACGTTGACGTCAGGCAGGCCATCATTAGCATGACACTGCTAGACCGCCCATAGGGCAGCGGCAGCACGATAGTCTCATCAATACACACTACTCACACTTAGAGCATAGGTGTGAAGCGGACAGCATCAAAGCCATCAGCAGATGGAAAAAATTAAGCAACACTACAGACAGATAGCTGTCTGTCATCGTAGGACGGAGAGACTACAAATGGGGGGGGGCCTTAAAGCAAAAGAAAAAATTATAATAAATAAAAATAATTATCGCTGAAATGACCATCATAGTCATATTATGATCGAAGCAATTAGAGGACACAGCATGCCAAGACCAAAAACAATGGTACAATAGGTGTCCATACAGCAAAGTAAAAAATAAAAATAACCATTTTTATGTCCATAACACCCTAACTCATGTACCCTCACCTGGGGGGGGGCGGAGTTTGTCCTAATTGGCCTGATTAGGTTTTTGCTGCTATATAATGAATCCTGACATAGTAGCCCCTTATCCGCTGAAGAAGTCCTGTGCCTGTGGACGATACGCGTGCGGGGGGCTCTCATTTGATGTCAGGACAGCCACCTACCTGGTCTTTTATTGTTGTATGCTCATTTCTATGCACTAAGATTATGCTTTGCTTGTGAGTATTTTTCTTTTATAATAAATATTACTGTTGTTGTGATCATACGGAGAGCACTATGTGTCGTTTCTATACCTTTCCATGATATTATTTCACGTGAGAGAGTGCTTCGGATGACCATCTATCACCTGGAGCTGTTTGGAGAAAGGGAGCGTCTAAGGAGACACTGCTGAATCTTTAATCCCTGTTTTGAGGGACAGCGCATTTGACCTGCTGCTCACACACAGGTCCATTTGTTCAGGTGAGCGGCTTGTACTTCTATTTAGGACACCTGTTTGCTGTGTTTGATGAGTTGCTACATCTGAACACCTCAGTGAGGCACAAGAATCAGCTTGACCATTCCGATTGATCATTATATATATTTTTTTGGACTTGATATATATATTTTTTATTATTATTATTACTGTATTTTAAATGTTTTTTAGCGCTGCACTGCTTTTTTCTATGTACTTCATTTAAGGATTTCTATTGACCTTCAGTGTTCAGCTGCTTTGCTAATTGTTTGTACCTTTGCGCAGTCTGCTTTTTCTCTTTTGTCTATTTATGCTGTTTGCGTAGTTCACAACGTTGCCCTAGTCCATTTCCAATTTCACTGATTGCGCCGCTCCCGAGTTGTGAGCATGCGCACAGCGGAGCTGACCATGGTCTCCTTCAAGTGCGCATGCGTGAGCCGGCCGGCCCTTCATTTGCATGGGGTCACGGCTCATTTCAATGTAACACGCCCACGTCCTTCCCAATTTGTATTACTCCGCCTTACGCCTCTGAAAAAACGTTACGCATGCGCAATTTTCTGCGCAAAAGCTACGAGAATAGGGTGATTACGCGGCAAAATTGCGCAAGTCTAACGTAAAGGCGGTGCGCTACGCCGGTCCAATAATGCGCAGATGTACCTGAATCTGGGCCATTGTGTCTAAAAAATAGGGGATAGATTTATGGCATTTTTATTCTTACTATTTTTTATTAGTAATGGAGGCAATCTGCGATTTTTATCGCGACTGCGACATTGCTGTGGACACATCGAACACTTTTGACACTATTTTGGGACCATTGTCATTTATACAGCAATCAGCGCTATAAAAACACACTCATTACTGTGTAAATGACACTGGCAAGGAAGGGGGCGATCAAGGGGTTAACTGTGTTGCCTCATTGTGTTCTAACTGTAGGGGGGATTGTCTCACTAGAAAATGACAGAGATCACTTTTCCTAATGACAGGGAACAATAGTTTCCTGTCATGTTGCTAGGCAAAACAGGAAAATGCCTTGTTTACACAGGCATCTCCCTATGCTGCCGCTCCGTGTGACGATCGCGGACCCTCGGCGGACATCCGAGTCCACAGGACCCACAGGCACGCCCACTGAGCACGCAGCAGGTGCGCGAGCACACAAAGCCGCAATTTAAAGGGGACGTACAGGTACGTCCATTTGCCCAGCCGTGCCATTTTGCCGACGTATATCATTATGCACTGGTCGGCAGGGGGGTTAAAAACAAACGTAAATTTATCCTAGCCAATGGTTTAGCAGGAAACCTGAATACCTACTGAAAACAGATTATTGTGCACTACTAGGCATGAATTTGAAGGCACACAGGTTAAAGCCTATTGAAGCCTTGATGCAAATTATTTAAAACAAAAGTTAAATATATTGTAAGAACTAAAGCCAGGGAATCTCTGACATGATGGGAAATTTAGAGTCTACCATTGCTGATCCTGGTACAAGCATAAAGCTAGTTAATTGAGATAAGATTTGGAACAGCTGACCTGCACACTTATTTAGGATCACTGATCCAAAAAAGTATTAGCACTGGCTTACCTCAGCATACTCTAACCCCCCTTCAGTCCATCATGAATGCTGCTGCCAGATTCATCCACCTTACCAACCGTTCTGTCTCTGCTACTCCGCACTGTCAATCCCTCCACTGGCTTCCGCTCGCCCAACAAATTAAATTCAAAATACTAACAATTACCTACAAAGCCATCCACAACTCTGCCCCCAGCTTCATCAATGACCTAGTTTCTAAATACCAACCTAATCGTTCTCTTTGTTCGTCTCAAGACCTCCTACTCTCTAGCTCTCTCATCACCTCATCCCATGCTCGTATCCAGGACTTTTCTAGAGCCTCTTCAAGCCTATGTAATTCCTAACCCCAATCTACCCATCTATTGTCTTCTCTATCAGCTTTTAGAGGATACCTAAAAATCCTCCTCTTCAGAGAAGCCTACCCTTCCCACACCTAACTATATTTTAATTTTGTCCATCTGATCATCCCCCACAGCTAACTACCCTTTGTTCCACTTCACCCTCCCTTCTAGATTGTAAGCTCTAACGAGCAGGGCCCTCTGATCCCCACTGTATTAATTTGTATTGTGACTGTACTGTCTTCCCATGATCGTAAAGCGCTGCGCAAACTGTTGGCGCTATATAAATCCTGAATAATAATAATAATAATAATAGTCAGTATAGGCCAAGCAACAGATCTTCTAAAGGAGATGCCAGCAATGACACTCTACATAAAGGTAGAGTATTTTCAGCTAAGTTCCTTTTGTGAAAAAACATTTTAATTTGTGTTACCTATTCGCATTACAATGCACAACACTCTGTGTGGTGTCATTCATTAACACTGACACCCCATGTGGATAGTACATTGGGTGCAGATGAACCCACCTTGCAGCACACTTTAACACATATACCATGCATTGTTAAACTCCCTGGCGGTATGATTCTGTCTGGAATTACGTACCAAAAGCGGTACAATTATTTTGCATTAAAATATTGGCGTTTTATACTGTAGCCCTGTAATTCTTCGGAATAACTCACTTAAATCTGTCCAAACCAGAGTCTAGTAGTATGATAAAGTAGTATGATCGGGTATGATAAAGTTTGAAACACAAAATCATAAAATTATAATATAATAAATAACTATAAATGATTATAACAAATGATAATGTAATTATAATAAAAATTATTCAATAATGTAATCAAATCAAAAACACTGAAATTTGCTCAGTTGCAGAATTGTAGCTGTCATTACTTTTATTTTTTTATGACAGATTTCCCCACAAATCGCTATCACACAATTTTACAAGTGATTATAATTTATTATCGCTGTTTTTTAGCTGCTCTAAAACCATTTTTGACATAAAGGGACACTTTTGGTTGCTATGGACAATCTACAGTTTGCAGGCACAAAAAAAATGTTTTTATTATATAAAAGTGCATGTAGGACACAGGGCAGACCACTAGGGACAAGGGGTGTGTGTATTTTTTACATACAGTACTGTAATCTATAAGATTACTTTTTTTAATTTGGCACCGGTCTCCGCCCCTGTGCGTCGTAACATCGCAGGGAACGGAGATTGGCGGCACACATGCACTGTGTGAATCGAATGGAGGACGCCGCTCGCTCACACATCGCCGATGCATCGCTGGATCCAGGGACAAGGTAAGTACAGTAATACCCTGCCTGGAAAAGGTAAGCCAGCGCGCGCTGCAGGCTCTGCACAGCTACCCCGAGCGTGACTCAGGGTTACCGATAATTGCATAGAAAATCCACCCGAGTCACGCTCGGGTTTACCGCTAAGGGGGTTAAGCACGCCATTCAAAAGAAAATGTAGTTCAATTTTTCATTCTATAGTTCTTCATTGGCAGTAAATTCAAAATGAATACACTGCCCAAGCAGAATGCACATTAACAAAAAAGCACATTGACATGCACGCAATAGCACACTGTAAAAAAAGAAGCAAATGTGGGGGGCACTGCATTTTTTTAAACGAAAGTAGCCGAAGTGTGGTGACCCTTCTATCCAAGTAATCTATGTCAAGGCTGCTGAAACCTGTATCCTTTCGCTCTATTTTACATATTGCAATTGAGATAAACACAACCTGAAATTATGTACGTTTGGTAGTTCTTATCCAGAGCAGAGTTTTCTTGCAATATTATATAACAAGGAGAAACATTTTGCCTATAATTTATAGTACAGATCCTGCGATCAGTGGCACAGTTTTTGAGCAGAGAATTACACACTTAAGTGCCTACAAACTAGATGATGTCTTCATAGACTGCCAGCTGTGCTAAATGAACTTACTATAGAAGTTTTATAAGTCTTTGCTAGTCTTTCTATGTTTTAGGTAGATCCCTAAGGTCTGAAACATAATTTCATTCTTAGGGCATATTGTGAAATTACAGCATGCACTAAAAACTTTTATATCAACAATAAGACACATTTTCAGGAGGTAAAAAGCAACAAAACTGAACAGTGAAGACTTAAATGATTGTGCTATACAGACACACCAATCTACAGTATATTATCTTCACATGTCTCAAAGACATCTTATACATATTAATTATGAATATACAAAGGATCACTTTATAGAATGTAAGAGATGTGAAATAATTTGTATGCAATTCCTATTTAATGTATTTACTGTGAGATAAAAATGGGGCATTTGCTTCACTCTGACATCATTTTTTACTATTGATCAACTTAAATCCTCTAACAGTCATTACTTCCCATGTCTATTCTCTTAAGGGAAGCCTTTCACAAAATAAACAAGTATAATGACTTTTCGCTGACCTTTCTTTAAAATGTTGTTTGATTGGCTGTTATAAACTGATTCTCTTAAGAGGAAAGTCAAAGAAACCGACAGTCCACAAAGTATCAGAACCCTAATGCCCTGTACACACGATCTGTTCGTCTGATGAAAACGGCCCGATTTACCGTTTTCATCGGACAAACCGATCGTGTGTGGGCCCCATCGTTTTTTTTCCCATCTGTGAAAAAAAATAGAACCTGTTTTAAAATGTTCTGAAGGTTAAAAAACCGATAGAAAATAAAAAACGATCGTCTGTGGGGAAATCCATCTGTCAAAAATCCACGCATTCTCAGAATCAAGTCGACGCATGCTCAGAAGCATTGAACTTAATTTTTCTCTGAACGTCACTGTGTTTTACGTCACCACGTTGGACACGATCGGATTTTTAACTGATGGCGTGTAGGTGATGAAAGTCAGCTTCATCGGATATCCGATGAAAAAATCCATCGGTTTGTTTTCATCGGATGAACTGATCGTGTGTACATGGCATTAGGGATGTAGTAGAAGTTTCAGGCACAAGCAAAGTTCCAAGAAACAACCAGGTACATCATGAAGTGGAGAACATGCATAGATATAATCCGTTGATGAAGTTGTTAAAGACTAACATCATGGAGTGAGAAACCTATCAACACAGACTCGAGTTTCATCTGAAGTATTATCTAGGGATCAGAAGAAAATCACTGGCAAATTATGGTAAAAGTAACAACAAACCTTTAAAAAAAAAAAAAACTTCAGGTTTGTAAAAAAAGCAGTTTTACAAAAAAGAAAATTGGATTATTAAAAGTGTCAAAAAAGGAACTTAAAAAAATCTTAGAATCATTAACACTGATGTGCAAAAAAGAACCAATACTTATTCCAGCTAACATCCCACCAATTTCACCATCACAACATCAATTTAGTATCAATCCTCCCAAGTTCAGTGAGGAAAAAAAGGTAATGACAAAGGCAGGCAAATATGGAACAGTCTGTTCCACCCCCTCTCTATACTGAGTTTTTATCCTAATGCTTACTTTCCCTTCCAG
This sequence comes from Rana kukunoris, assembly GCA_029574335.1. NCBI lineage: Eukaryota > Metazoa > Chordata > Amphibia > Anura > Ranidae > Rana > Rana kukunoris. Next base: position 154,013,319 of record CM056052.1, on the reverse strand, counting down.
TGACATTTATACAGTAATCAGTGGCTATGAGCTCTGATGGCTTTGTAAATGTCAATGGTCTCAAAATAGTGTCAAAAGTGTCCGATCTGTCCGCCCCAATGTTGCAGCTCAACCCCCATTACTAACAAAAAAAAATGCCATAAATCTATTCCCTATTTTGTAGACGCTATAACTTTTGTGCAAACCAATCAATATACGCTTATTGGGATTTTTTTTTTACCAAAAATATGTAGAAGAATACATATCGGCCTAAACTGAGGAAGAATTTTTTTTATATATATTTTTTTGGGGGATATTTCTTATAGCAAAAAGTAGTAGTATAGTTGTCAAGTTAAAGCTATGCAGTGCCATAATGCAAAAAATGCTCTAGTCATTAAAGGGGTAAATTCTTCCGGGGTTGAAGTGGTTAAACGTCAATAGTTTAAAAAAAAGCTATTCTAGCCCTTTCATATTTCCATTGTAATACACAAAACTATCCTCAGGGTTCTGTGGAAAAAGCACATAATGTCCAAAGCCTAGCAAAGTGCAAGGGAAATACTGATAACATAAGAAAAAATGTAGTCATGATTAGACTGTTTCACCAAATAAACCTTTGGCACACAGAAGGCAAGAAGTTTTGCAGTGTGTTAAAGCAAAGACTTACAAGTAGGTATCATATATATGAATGTATAACAACACTGAGGACAACTGTCCAATGCAACAAGAGACATTTGTAAAAACGTATTCAATAGACATGTGCACTGCTGAAAAGTTTGTTTGTTATAATGTAATTCATTGTTCTTTTATTTTTTGGGTCATTTTGATCAAAATTTGTTATTTAAAATAAATTTGCAACTTTGGAAAAATTTGAATTAGTTATGATCCATTCATTTAGATGTGGTATTCATCATTTCTATAATTCATAAAAATCTGAAATTCGAAAATAAGAACGGAAATCCAAAAATTTGAAAAAAAAAAAATCAAAAAACAAGAACAAAAATTTGAAAATCTGTAATAATAACTAACTAATTAAAAAAACAAAATAAATTATAGGTATTGGAATTTCATTTAAATTTCCTTTCAAATTTGTCTATTAGTGAATGTAACAAATATAAATTAAAATACCGATTAAAGTAATCAGTGATTTTTGGATTGCAAAACTAGTTGCCGATTGCAACTGCTGTAGAAAAATTCAAATGCACTAAAGCATGGCTAGTCATGACCCACTATGAATCTAATGATACGGTTATTATTTGAATATTGCCCCCGAGATGGTAACAGGGAAGATGTGGTCCTTATCTGAAGCTTTTCAGGGTGCTAAGTCTGCTCTTTATTTCAGGGATATAGTTGGCCAAGTTCAACATGGAAGAAATATTCTCTGGCATGTCCCAATAGCTTGTCAGTAGCACAAGGAAACACTAATGCAGAAGAGATGTCCCTTGGTGCGTGGAAAAGGTGAGACAACAAAAGGATGCAAAGTGACACACCAAGACTGTCTCAATGACCACACAGGGCCAATGGTCAAACTCAGAGAATCTAGAAAAAATAAAACTTGACTGGCATGACATCTAAAAGATGGAAGGATCTTGACTAAGTTTTAACATTGTTTTGACAGAGGACATGATGTATACCTGGATCCGCTGATCGTTCGAGGCACAGGCAGAATGGCGATATGTAAACAAGACAGATCACTATTCTGTGACAAGGGAAGGAAGTGATCTTGTGTTTCTGTTAATCAGAAACAGAGATCGCTACCTTGCCAACGTACAAGCACCCCCAACACAGTTAGAAAGCACTCCCTAGGAACACTTTGGAGCCCTTTGATTGCCCCTGATGTTAACCCCTTCCCAGCCATTAGTACAGTGACAATGCATATTTTTTAGCACTGATCACTGTATAATTGTCACTGGTTCCTGAAAAGTGTCAGTTAGGTGATGTGTCCGCCGTAATATTGTAGTCACACTATAAGTGACTAATCGTCGCCATTCCTAGTAAAAAAATAAATATATCCCATGGTTTGTAACCTTTTGTGCAAACCAATCAATATATGCTTATTGGGATTTGTGTTACAAAAAATATGTAACAGAATACATATTGGCCTAAACTGATGAAGAAGTTTGATTTTTCAATTTTTTTTATTGAGTATGTTTTATAGCAGAAAGTAAAACATATTGGCCTGGATTCACGTAGCACTTGCGCCGACGTATCTCGAGATACGCCGCCGTAAGTACAAATGTGCGCCGTCATATCTTTGCGCCGAGTCCCAAAGCTAGATACGTTGAAAAAAAAGGCTTTAGCTGCCCGATGTAACTTGCCTACGCCGCCGTATCGTGGGCGCATAGTTACGCTGGACGCATCTGGCGTTCCCATTTTAAATATGCAAATGATTAAGATACGCCGATTCACGAACGTACTTGCGCCCCGGCGCATGTTTTAAGCGATTTGCGTAAGGGTTACGTCTGACGTAAAGTTATTCCTCATATAGGAGGCGCAATCCATGAAAAGGTATGGACCAGGGAAAGAACGCCGTAGATTTTTATGTCGTTTACGTAGTACATGAATAGGGCTGTGCGTAGGTTACGTTCATGTCGTAGGCAGTGTTTTGACGTATCTTAGCCAGTTATTTCGTGACTGTGAGCATGCGCACTGGGATGCATCCAAGATACGACGCATGCGCAGTTCATTTTTTGAAGCTCAGCCCATCATTTGCATGGGGTCACGCTTCATTTAAATGTTACACGCCCACTTCCAGCCCACTTACACCTACTTTGACTTACGTCAGCTTACGCCGACAACTATACGCTACGCCGGCGCAACGTTGAGAGCATTTGCTTTGTGAATACCATGCTTGCACAATTCTGTGCATAATTCAGTGCCATATGGAAACCTGGAGGCAGTCTATATACTCTTGGTGTACATTAACCACTTGACCTCTGGAAGATTTGTCCATCTTCATGACCAGGCCACGTTTTGCTTATGGCACTGTGTTACTGACAATTGAGCAGTGATGAAATGCTGTACCAAAATAAAATTATTTTTTTTACCCAAAAATAGAGATTTTTTTTGGTGGCATCATCACTGTATTTTAAATTTTTTGCACTATAAACAAAAAAAAACATCAATTTAAAAAAAAAAAAAACAATCAGCTAGATTTACGTACCTCGGCACATCTTTCTGCCAGCGTAGATGTGAGGTACGTGAATCTAGCTGATTGTTTTTTTTTTTAAAATTGATGTTTTTTTTTTGTTTATAGTGCAAAAAAATTAAAAATACAGTGATGATGCCACCAAAAGAAGTCTCTATTTTTGGGTAAAATTTTTATTTTTATTTTGGTACAGCGTTTCATCACTGCTCAATTGTCAGTAACACAGTGCCATAAGCAAAACGTGGCCTGGTCATTAGGGATGAGCTTCGCGTTCGAAACGAACGTATGTTCGACTCAAACATTGTCCGTTCGTTCGTCGAATTTCGAACAAAAAACGATCGTTCGCAGCAAATTCGAGTGAAACGAAACAACCGTTTTTAAACCTTTTTTCCCATTGATACTACTATCAATGGAAAAAAAAGTTTTAAAAACGTTCGTTTTTTCAGGAGTCCTACATTTTTTTCCAGGGGAGTTGCCCTTTAGTTTTCCATGCTGCTGCCTTTCTGATACTGCGGTTCTCATTTCATTGTCTTAATATAAAGTAGACTGTAGTTATGACTCTATAAGCCTCTGCTGACAGTGAGACAATTATACTATTTAATATCTTGTCCAAATGAGATTGAAATGTCAATTTTTTTCATGTATATAGTTGCAATAAGGTCAGGCGAAGAATACAGTAAATATGAACTGATAGGGCATAAACAGTCTGTGCAAATAAAAATGTGATTATATTATTAAATAAAAACAGAGACAAAAATAATACTGTACATTAGAAACAGGAAACATAAAAATTAAAAAAACTATTTCTTTCCCTTATCAACTACAAGAATTTTAAGATTTTTTTCTTAGTTCAACCTACTCAACCTAGAACATCTCTAATTCTACGAATATTAAGCCTTCCTCCAATAATCCATCCTATGCCCCCTGCACAGATTTTATCTCATGTTGATTCCTTTAAAATTTAAAGATGTCATCATTTCCACACCTTTTGCTTCAAGTAATTGCTGCTCCTGCTGACAGTACATACTTTAAATAAATATAAATAAACAGCTTGGACACTGCTTGCAACTATAGCCAAAGTAAATATGTACATCTGTCTTTTAATGGCAAATGCCTTCATCTTTGTGCTGTAATTCTAGTTTGGGAAGATTTTTCTTGCATTAGTTTTAGCCGAGATTACATTATTCATACAAGTAAACATTCAGTTATGCATTAATCAATAATGTAATTTCATTGATCAACAACACCATCATTTAACAACACCATAATTTATACAAGGAATTGTTTTTTTTTTTTTTTTCAAAGAACTTCTGTTTTATAAAGAAAGATATTTGGGAAGCATGTTTTTTTATTTTTCTTTCAGCAGTGCATTAAAACTTTCAGAATACACATTTTTATTTTATACAACATGTCACCCATGATTCAGTCAAAACATATGCAAGAACAATGTAGACCAGGGGTTCTCAAACTGTCAAAAGGTCTTTTGCCTGGCCCTCCTGGCCTTTTGGACACAGGAGCCCCCACAACATGCAGTTCGCCTGGAGAGATCCATTCCCCCCAGACCCCGCTTCATAGAGGGAAACAGGACCAATCTCCAGCACTGTCCAGGGTGGGGGCGGAGACACAGAGAGCCCGTTCCAGCACGGGAAAGCTTCACAAAGATTCTCCTCGTGGCTGCCTTCTCATAGCAGTAAGTCCGTTGGCGCTCCTCTCTCTAATAATCCCTGTGCACTGGACAGGCTAACTGCATTCCTGGTTACAGGTCAGGCTACATTACTGGGCACAGTACAGGCTGCATAACTGGACACAAGTCAGGCTGCATTACTGGGCACAGATCACGCTGCATAACTGGGCACAGATCACGCTGCATAACTGGGCACAGAACATGCTGCATTGTTGGGCACTGGAGAGGCTAGTTGTGCTGCTGGGCACTGGTCAGGCTGGCTGGGCACTGGTCAGGACGTGTTGCTGGGTACTGGTCAGGCTGTGTTGCTGGGCACTGGTCAGGCTGCATTGTTGGGCACTGGTGAGGCTGTGTTGCTGGACACTGGTCAGGCTTTGTTGCTGGACACTGGTCAGGCTGGCTGGGCACTTGTCAGGCTGCATTATTGAGCACTGGTGAGGCTGTGTTGCTGGGCACTGGTCAGGCTGTGTTGCTGGGCACTGGTCAGGCTGGCTAGGCACTGGTCAGGCTGCATTGTTGGGCACTGGTGAGGCTGTGTTGCTGGGCACTGATAAGGCTAAGTTGCTGGGCACTGGTAAGGATGCATTGCTCGGCACTAGTGAGGCTGCATTGATGGGCATTGCTGGGCATTTATGAGGCTGCATTGATCCGCCCCCACCCCAACAATCTGAGGGACAGTGAACTGGCCCCCTGTTTAAAAAGTTTGAGGACCCCTGATGTAGACTATGCAGATTGTGTTCATCTCAATGCTAAACACACATACATACATAGTGTGAAGCGCTGAGCAAACTGTTGGCGCTATAAAAATCCTGTAGAATAATGATATAATAATATAAGAACTGCCCTAAAGCAAAACTAAACTTTATCTGAACACCACAAACTGAAAACACAGTGTATTTAATTTTTAATATTCAAAGCAAACTCACCCATCCATCCATGCCCCCCATGTTTTATTTTGTTGAGAAAATATGTTGAAAAACACCCCCCTAGCATCTCCAGTCGTGGCCATCTTAAGTAGGGGCAGATGATTCATGTAGCATTTTATTCCTGGAATCCATCTGCTCATAGCTCAGACATGCATGCAGGAGGATGTGCTTAGCTGAGAAAGACCCTTCTCCCCTCCTCCCTATCTGTAGATCATGGATATCCAAACTACGGCCCTCCAGCTATTGCAGAACTACACATCCCATGAGGCATTGTACAACTCTGACATTCACAGAGATGACTAGGCATGGTGTGAATTGTAGTTCCTGAACACTTGGAGGGCCATAGTTTGAAGATCCCTGCTCTAGATGAAAGAAAAAAAAAATGACCATGAAGATTCCTCGGATACATGAAATAATCCTGGCCTGAAACCAGGAAGGAACTGAAGAAATGTAGAAACAATGGATAAATAAAAGCACATAATTTTGCCATAAAAAAGTACATTGTTTTTATTTATTCTCTTTAACAGGAGCCTTCAAAGCCATGATCAGTGGATCTTGTAATGTCAGGCTCCTGCACACTCCCACTCCAGCTTTCTGCCCGTGTCTCTGTACAGAACAGTTTTTGTTAGAAAGCTGGAAAAGAATGAATGGACTATGAGGCCCCGTACACACGTCCGAGGAACTCGTCAATTCAGACACATCGTTTTTCTAATCGAGTTCCTTGTTAGGCTTGTAGAGAATTTTGACAAGCTGTCATTGTGTATACACTGTCAAGACCAAATCTCCTCGTTCTCAAACGCAGTGACTTCAATACATACAACAGCAGGAGAAGTTCGATTCCACTGGCACAACCCTTGGGGCTGCTTTTACTAATCTCATGTTACTGCGTGTAAGTTTGGTGAGAGACATTTGCATTTTTCAGTCTGTTACAGCGTGACAAATGTGCTATTTCCATTACAAATACAACTTTTACCGAAGGTGCGCGCGTTTCTAAGCATACCTACCAATGTGTTTCTCGTGGAAAACCAGCCCGACGAGGAACGCGACGATTCCCGTTGAGGAAAAAGAGAACTTGCTCTCTTTTTTCCTCGCCGAGTTCCTCGACAGTTTACTTGATGAAAAGCATACACACGACCGTTTTCCTCGTCAAAAAAGCTCTCTTACCAAGTTTTTGGATGGATTCTGTTGAGGAAAACGGTCGTTTGTACGCGGCCTGAGTGTGCTGATCAGCACGCTTGTAGTCTATTAAAAACAACAAGTTCCCCTACCCGGGTTACAGATGAGACGTTTAGTAGTTTTCTTATTGACACTCTTTTTTGGTGAATAGGGGTACAATGTACTCCATACTAATTTACATACGGTTGGGATCTGTGTGGCCTTAACCACTTCAGCCCCGGACCATTTGGCTAGTCAAAGACCAGGCCACATTTTGCGATTTGGCACTGCGTAGGTTTAACTGACAATTGTGCAGTCATACGACGTGGCTCCCAAACAAAATTGGCATCCATTTTTTCCTACAAATGGAGCTTTCTTTTGGTGGTATTTGATCACCTCTGCGTTTTTTTTTTGTTGCGCTATAAACAAAAATAGAGCGACAATTTTGGAAAAAATTCAATATTTTTTACTTTTTGCTATAATAAATCTCCCCAAAAAATCTATAATTTTTTTTTTCCTCAGTTTAGGCCGATACGTATTCTTGTACATATTTGTGGTAAAAAAATGCAATAAGCGTTTATTGATTGGTTTGTGCGAACGTTATAGCGTCTACAAAATAGGGGATAGTTTTATGGCGTTTTTATTAATATATTTTTTTTACTAGTAATGGTGGCGATCATCGTTTTTTATCATGACTGTGACACAATGGCGGAAACATCAGACACTTTTGACACCATTTTGGGACCATTGTCAGGATCAGTGACAGTGTCACTAAGCAGAACGGGGAGATGTTGTGTTTACACTAACATCTCCCCATTCTTCAGCTCCGTGGCATGATCGTAGGACACTGGCGAACACTGCGGGCACGGTCACGGAGCTCACGACAGGGTCGCGAGCGTACGCACGACCACACAGCGGCAATTTAAAGGGGACGTATATATACGTCATTTGCGCAGCCGTGCCATTCTGCCGACGTATACGTTTGTGCATTGGTCAGCAAGCATTTAAACGGGGCTTCCACATTCCGACAAGCCCCCTGCCCACAGACCCCCACAACCACTGGCCCAAAAGTGCCCCCCATGTTGAGGGAATATGGTCTGGTATGGTTTAGGAAGGGGGGAGCGAGCCTGCCAGGCTGAATGCTGAGATAAGGGTCTTGTATTTATTTTGGGGGGGCCCCCATGTCATTTGTGTTTTAAATATTGGCATGAGTTTCCCTTTAAAACCCCTACCAGAACAGGAGGGCCTGGTATGTATTGGGACCTAAATGCCATTGTGTTTTTCAATTTTTTATATTGCCAGCAATGGTTTTTTTTATTCATCCGTCAGCGAGGAAGACCATTGACAGCTGATGACTCATCGGTTGTTGAGGACATGTTGGGCGGCTTCCCAGCCCCAGTCCTTAACAACCAGCTTTTACTTTGCCCTGATTTGGAAAACTTTGCCCAATTTGTGCTTAGAATCAAACATCCTGCTGAGCATCCCGTAAATTTGGGTGTTCACCAAATGGGCAAACAGGCGATGTTCAGGCCAAACTTTTACTCAGCCCGAACTGTACGCCCAACACTACTAGCAAGGCATGAAAATTAAATATTAAGGAAAACTTTTAAAATATTAAAGAAAAAATTTAATAAAACAAATGCCATTGTAAAATATAAACTGAGCCCACCTAAGAGGAACCAAGGAAGCACACAAGGGGGGGCATGCAAAAGAAGGAAGCCAAACCTAGACAGGAGGAGGGTGCGGACGTATTTTACTAATACTGATTCCCTCTATTTTTCTCCTGCAGCAGCTGAATAGTGGCGGGAATGGGAAGGTGAGAAGCCAATGCAAAAAGTAATTGTTGATCACACCAGAAATCTTATGAGCTTCATGTTGAATTTTCCTCTGCACCCTGTTAACACTTAGGCTCTGTTTACATCTAGGCATTGCTATTTTACAGGCCTTTTTCAGGCGTTTTTTCAGGCAGTTTTTTTCAGACATTTTTGTACAGGTGTTTTGAAGTTCAAAAGGTTACCAATGTAAAAGAATTAAAATGCCTGTAATCTGACAAAAAAGAAGATCATATACTTTACAAAACGGGTGTTTTGCTTTAGGCAACAGAACGTTTCGATATGAACAGGAGCTGTTGAAATTAATTGGATTAGTCTTGGGTGGTTATAGAGCTGAGGAAAAACACCCCAAAATACCTAGGTGTGAACGGAGCCTTAACTGTGATCTTTTGATGGTACACAATAAGAGGATGTGCCTAGAATCTGGTTAATACTCCACCGCAATGAAATTCAGAAAAAATGAAAAAGCAGGGCTATAGCCTAATAGTTTTAAATTAAAACTGTATTACGCTATGGCCCTGCTTTTTCATTTTTTTCTGAATTACATTGCGGTGGAGTGATAACCGGATTCTAGGCATATCCTCTTGGTGTGTACCAGCAAAAGATTGCAGACCCACCATCATACAAAGCTCCACCTGACCTTCTTTTTAGTTAAAGGCCTCATACACACGTCCGAGGAACTCATCGTAAAAAAACACATAGTTTTCCTCGACGAGTTCCATGTTAAGCTTGTCGAGAAATTTGCGTACACACAGTCAAGACCAAATCTCCTCATTCTCAAACACCATGATGTACAACGCATACGACGGCAGGGGAAGTTGGATTCCACTGGCACAACCCTTGGGGCTGCTTTTGCTAATCTCACGTTACTGCGTGTTAAGTAAAAAAGTAGAAATTGTTCTCTTTTTTTCTCGTCGAGTTACACGTCAGTTTTCTCGATGAAAAGCATACACACAACCGTTTTCCTCGGGAAAAAAGCTCTGCCACCAAGTTTTTTTATGGATTCTGTTGAGGAAAAGGTTGTGTGTACGAGCCCAAAGAGGTCATGGTGGTCTGCTGAGTAGGAATTTTACCCTTATTCACGGGGGGTTGTCTCGTGAAATCGCTGGCAGTGGTGATAGTGTAAAGACCAGAGTTGCTTCATAAAGATTTATGGACATTCTATACATATATTGATTTTGTGTTTTGGACTTTTTGACGCACTTTGTTTATTGATGAAATATTTTGAAACACTGTAATCTTCACATAGGATCATCAATTATCCATTGAGCACTTTATTTACATATGTATGTAATTTAGTTTATTGTTTTAGCGCCCCCCAATTAAAACATACCCCATACACTATAAAGTCAACACCTTAGCACTTTGAGGGGAGCAGCTTCTATTCATTTAGCATAATTATTTTAAGTTCACTAATTTCTCACATAATGTGTCTTGCAGGCCATTGAAAGTCTGCAAATAGAACAATATCTACTCCAAGTACTGTTGTCAGGGAAGTATCAGCTATATTGCAAGGGATGCCTTGAGGTGCACACACAAGCACACCCATATCCTCTGCCTGCCATCCATGGCTCGTCTCACCTTTAATCCAGTTATCCAGTTATCCACCTGTCCTGCTCTGCATGCTACCTGGTCCCTGCTAGTCTTTCACCTGCTGAGTGCTGCCAGACCTTCCACACCCGCTATCTTTTAGCTGCATGCCTAGCACCTGCCACATGCTGTCTGCCCAGTCTTGGGTCTGCTGTCTCTGTCTGCTGCCATCTGCTGTTCTGTCTCTGGCAATGCACCTGCTACCTCCTGCTCCGGCCGATGGAATATCTTACAGACAGTCATACCTCACTGCGCTCTCGCGGCCACTGTCGCAACATCAGTAGTCCCAAAGCCAGGGCTGTATGAGAGGTCTCCCTCTACATGCCAGGCTCTGCCACAAGGTATGTGACAATTGTAGTGTGACAAGCATCAATGCAGTCAGTAAGTGCCTTATTTCTAGCGATCAGTGTTTCATTCCAAAAGAGCTAACATACCGACTAAAATGGCTGCCATATCAGTGACATTTTCCAAAGTTATTTTTCCTTCACAGTGGGAAAAAGAGCAAAATTAAACTTGAGCGAAGCAACTTTATTCTTGAATAAGTAAAGTATACCTTACATCTAAAATGAAGATATTAATGTCTTTCTTTAGCCTAGTAGCTATTACAGGGGCACTTATTAAAATACTTTCCTGTCATAATTTTCAAAGTAAATTACAACTTAGGTGCTACATGTGATGGTCCTCAGTTAGATTTTAATCACTGAAGAATTTGACATGTTTTACAAGTTTTTCCTCTTCACTTATTTGCTGAAGAACTAGCTAGCTGAGCATTACAAAATGCGTACTTAAAATCTGATATATATGTATATCTTTAGATATCTTCTTAATGCCCTTTTATACCCTGCAATGCTTGAGACTGTAATGGTGTGTATATATATATATATATATATATATATATATATATATATATATATATATATATACTGTGTGTATATATATATATATATATATATATATATATATATATATATATATTATACACACAGAGACACAATATATATTTATATTTAGGTCTATAGCACATTTACTTGTAACACAAAACACCAAAGTAGGGATCCTTATTGTTAAAATAAATGTAATAGTTACTTTTAGACAGGTCCATTGAGATCTAAAAATTAAACATCTAAGTCTGAAATAAAGATCTTATTCCTTGCTAAAGATTTTGAATTAAATCTTTGACTTCCTGATGAAGCCATGTGACACTGTCAGGGGTGGGGGCTTAGTTAGTGAGCATCATCACGCATGGAGAGCCGAGAGGAAACAGCATCTTTTTGCAAGCCAATGAGAACTACTGGCAATCCATGCATGTTGATGCATGAGTGTGCATGTTTGCACTTTTTAATATGAGTTTTATTTTATTGGAGTGTGTTAATAAATCTATAAAAGGTGAAGCACTATGTAGTGCTTTTTTTTTTTTATATGCTGCCGAGTGGAGATATAAAGCAAGAGAGAGAACTGCATTTACATGAGGTCACCTTAAAGGCAAAGAGATGGGGGAATCTTTGAAGATCTGGGTTCCATTTACCAGTGTATGAGGTGGTGTCCAGTGTTGAAGGATCACAGAGGGTCACAGAATGTAAACAACAAATGCGGTCACAGAATGTAAACAAACCATGGTAACAAGATTGCGGTAACAGCTCGTTACCATGCACTTACAGTGCACACCAACCAACACTGATTGCCCCCAGTAAAAAAAAGGACCTGTCACCAGCCCATCAGAGTACCTGTCTATAGCCCATCTGAGTACCCAAGCAACCATCACCAGCCCATCAGAGTACCCGAGTACCTGTCTTCAGCCCATTAGAGTACCAGAGTACCTGTCACCAGCCCATAAGAGTAACTGTCACCAGACCATCAGAGTACCTGAGTACCTGTCATCAGCCCATCAGATTACCCAAGTACCTGTCACCAGCCGTGCCCCCATCTCTAACCAGCAGACATATTGGTCCGACGGGTTCCCAGCAGACAGATTTTAAAGCATGCTGCCAATGCTGGCCAAATCCGTCGGCTCGCCCGTACACACGATCGAATCTGTCTGCTGAGACGGTCTGTCAGACCATTTTCAGCAGATAGATTTGATCGTGTGTACGCGGCCTTATAGGTAGGAATGAAATTAGATGCGTAATTTATGCTCTTAGAACACCTGACGGTGCTCCCTGCATGTTGGACTTCTCTATGTGGCCAGGCTGTGAAAAAGTCACACACATGTGGTATTGCCATACATGGAGGAGTAGTAGAATGTATTTTGGGGTGTAATTGGAAGTATACATATGTTGTGTGTGAGAAATAACTGGTTATTATGACAATTGTGTGTAAAAAAAATAATAATAATGTCTTAATTTTCCCAAGAATTTTGGGAAAAAATTAAAACTTCAAAAAACTCGCCATGCCTCTTACTAAATAACTTGAACTGTATACTTTTCAAAAAGGAGTCATTTGGGGGTATTTGTTAAAAACCCAGTGGTGATTAAATACCACTAAAAGAAATCTCTATTTGTGTGAAAAAAATATATAAAAATGTGGGTACAGTGTTGTATGACTGAGTAGTTGACATTCAAAGTGTCAGAGCACTAAAAGCTGAAAATTGGTCTGGGCAGGAACGGGGGTATGCATGCCCTGTATTGAAGTGGTTAAGAGAAAACTTTTTTTTGTCAACTGGAATGTTTTGATATTTACTTACCGACCACCTAATTGGGGAAAAAAAGTCATTATTTTCTCATTAAATATCGGGGTTATGGCTGCAGCTAGATGCCATGTTCATTTCGTGTTCGCCGCTGGATCACTTTTTCTGTGTTTTTTGGGCTCACCTGGTGGATCGGGAAGCCCAAAAAACAAACCAACGCTGGTGGGAGCTAGGCATAGAGATGGAAAAAAATTGGGTTTAAAAAACGCTACGCAAAAACCGTGCGACGTGAAAAATTGCAGTGGCTGCCATTTTAGTCTCTAGAGTCTCTGCTATAAATACATATATGATGTTTGGGGGTTTTAAGTAATTTTTAAGCAAAATTATTCCAGAAAAATAGTCAGAAAAAGGTCTGGTCCTTAAGTGGATATCCATTAGCATGTGGTGGAAAAGTTAAACACATGATAAACTGTGTTTATAAGTTGTGATATTTTTCATATAAGCACTACACCAATTTTTTGTTTTTATAAGTTTGCTTATGAGAGCAGCTCACAGGTTCTATATATAATACTCACAAGAGATAACAGGAGTTGGCTACCATTTCACATTTTGTTTTATTTGAAATAATTAATACACTTTAAGATTTTTTTTGCTTTAGAACTGAATCAGAACTGTAGTGTCTCTTCATATTGGGGATTCATTTTCATTCACTTTTATGGCTTCCCTGGTGGTACCAAACATAAGATCTTTTGATTTTAGTTAATTATCTACATCTAAAGACAAATTTTGAAAAATAAAAAAATATATTGCTTTTTGCTTTTTAGAAGTAATAGGGAACATGTAATTAATGTTTTATCATTTTCAGTGTTTAAGGAAATACACAAGTGTTTACTTTGTTAAAGGGCTGAACACTGTTCATTATTTTTTGTATAATATATTATTGGGCATTTAAACAGATTTTTTTTAATGATGTCCATACATACATAGTGCCATTGCAGTTTTTCAGTGCATCTAAACTTTCATTGATAAATATGTGATTAAACTCTTGTAAAAGTACACTTTGTATTTAATATGTTTACGTGATGTTATAAAAGAATCACTTAATTAAGATTTTATCAGAATAAAATCAACTTGTTAGCTGGCTCATCATCATCAACTTCTGCCCCATTTTCTAAATAGCAATGCATGGAAAGTGCATAACATATTTTCTTTCCACAGGAGGTAGTTATGAAAAATTAGAAGCTGAAATATTTTCTGATGGTGTAAAGATCCCAGCTGTCACTTGGGACAAAGTGATCAGATTTCTTATAACCAAGGACCCCATGGTGCATTTGAGAGTTCCATATGGTCATCCAAATGTTTCAGCTAAATCCACCCAAATCGTATCATATAAAATTTTACAAGCAATGTCACCAGCCCATAAGAGTAACTGTCACCAGACCATCAGAGTACCTGAGTACCTGTCATCAGCCCATCAGATTACCCAAGTACCTGTCACCAGCCGTGCCCCCATCTCTAACCAGCAGACATATTGGTCCGACGGGTTCCCAGCAGACAGATTTTAAAGCATGCTGCCAATGCTGGCCAAATCCGTCGGCTCGCCCGTACACACGATCGAATCTGTCTGCTGAGACGGTCTGTCAGACCATTTTCAGCAGATAGATTTGATCGTGTGTACGCGGCCTTATAGGTAGGAATGAAATTAGATGCGTAATTTATGCTCTTAGAACACCTGACGGTGCTCCCTGCATGTTGGACTTCTCTATGTGGCCAGGCTGTGAAAAAGTCACACACATGTGGTATTGCCATACATGGGAGGAGTAGTAGAATGTATTTTGGGGTGTAATTGGAAGTATACATATGTTGTGTGTGAGAAATAACTGGTTATTATGACAATTGTGTGTAAAAAAAATAATAATAATGTCTTAATTTTCCCAAGAATTTTGGGAAAAAATTAAAACTTCAAAAAACTCGCCATGCCTCTTACTAAATAACTTGAACTGTATACTTTTCAAAAAGGAGTCATTTGGGGGTATTTGTTAAAAACCCAGTGGTGATTAAATACCACTAAAAGAAATCTCTATTTGTGTGAAAAAAATATATAAAAATGTGGGTACAGTGTTGTATGACTGAGTAGTTGACATTTAAAGTGTCAGAGCACTAAAAGCTGAAAATTGGTCTGGGCAGGAACGGGGGTATGCATGCCCTGTATTGAAGTGGTTAAGAGAAAACTTTTTTTTGTCAACTGGAATGTTTTGATATTTACTTACCGACCACCTAATTGGGGAAAAAAAGTCATTATTTTCTCATTAAATATCGGGGTTATGGCTGCAGCTAGATGCCATGTTCATTTCGTGTTCGCCGCTGGATCACTTTTTCTGTGTTTTTTGGGCTCACCTGGTGGATCGGGAAGCCCAAAAAACAAACCAACGCTGGTGGGAGCTAGGCATAGAGATGGAAAAAAATTGGGTTTAAAAAACGCTACGCAAAAACCGTGCGACGTGAAAAATTGCAGTGGCTGCCATTTTAGTCTCTAGAGTCTCTGCTATAAATACATATATGATGTTTGGGGGTTTTAAGTAATTTTTAAGCAAAATTATTCCAGAAAAATAGTCAGAAAAAGGTCTGGTCCTTAAGTGGATATCCATTAGCATGTGGTGGAAAAGTTAAACACATGATAAACTGTGTTTATAAGTTGTGATATTTTTCATATAAGCACTACACCAATTTTTTGTTTTTATAAGTTTGCTAATGAGAGCAGCTCACAGGTTCTATATATAATACTCACAAGAGATAACAGGAGTTGGCTACCATTTCACATTTTGTTTTATTTGAAATAATTAATACACTTTAAGATTTTTTTTGCTTTAGAACTGAATCAGAACTGTAGTGTCTCTTCATATTGGGGATTCATTTTCATTCACTTTTATGGCTTCCCTGGTGGTACCAAACATAAGATCTTTTGATTTTAGTTAATTATCTACATCTAAAGACAAATTTTGAAAAATAAAAAAATATATTGCTTTTTGCTTTTTAGAAGTAATAGGGAACATGTAATTAATGTTTTATCATTTTCAGTGTTTAAGGAAATACACAAGTGTTTACTTTGTTAAAGGGCTGAACACTGTTCATTATTTTTTGTATAATATATTATTGGGCATTTAAACAGATTTTTTTTAATGATGTCCATACATACATAGTGCCATTGCAGTTTTTCAGTGCATCTAAACTTTCATTGATAAATATGTGATTAAACTCTTGTAAAAGTACACTTTGTATTTAATATGTTTACGTGATGTTATAAAAGAATCACTTAATTAAGATTTTATCAGAATAAAATCAACTTGTTAGCTGGCTCATCATCATCAACTTCTGCCCCATTTTCTAAATAGCAATGCATGGAAAGTGCATAACATATTTTCTTTCCACAGGAGGTAGTTATGAAAAATTAGAAGCTGAAATATTTTCTGATGGTGTAAAGATCCCAGCTGTCACTTGGGACAAAGTGATCAGATTTCTTATAACCAAGGACCCCATGGTGCATTTGAGAGTTCCATATGGTCATCCAAATGTTTCAGCTAAATCCACCCAAATCGTATCATATAAAATTTTACAAGCAATGTCACCAGCCCATAAGAGTAACTGTCACCAGACCATCAGAGTACCTGAGTACCTGTCATCAGCCCATCAGATTACCCAAGTACCTGTCACCAGCCGTGCCCCCATCTCTAACCAGCAGACATATTGGTCCGACGGGTTCCCAGCAGACAGATTTTAAAGCATGCTGCCAATGCTGGCCAAATCCGTCGGCTCGCCCGTACACACGATCGAATCTGTCTGCTGAGACGGTCTGTCAGACCATTTTCAGCAGATAGATTTGATCGTGTGTACGCGGCCTTATAGGTAGGAATGAAATTAGATGCGTAATTTATGCTCTTAGAACACCTGACGGTGCTCCCTGCATGTTGGACTTCTCTATGTGGCCAGGCTGTGAAAAAGTCACACACATGTGGTATTGCCATACATGGGAGGAGTAGTAGAATGTATTTTGGGGTGTAATTGGAAGTATACATATGTTGTGTGTGAGAAATAACTGGTTATTATGACAATTGTGTGTAAAAAAAATAATAATAATGTCTTAATTTTCCCAAGAATTTTGGGAAAAAATTAAAACTTCAAAAAACTCGCCATGCCTCTTACTAAATAACTTGAACTGTATACTTTTCAAAAAGGAGTCATTTGGGGGTATTTGTTAAAAACCCAGTGGTGATTAAATACCACTAAAAGAAATCTCTATTTGTGTGAAAAAAATATATAAAAATGTGGGTACAGTGTTGTATGACTGAGTAGTTGACATTCAAAGTGTCAGAGCACTAAAAGCTGAAAATTGGTCTGGGCAGGAACGGGGGTATGCATGCCCTGTATTGAAGTGGTTAAGAGAAAACTTTTTTTTGTCAACTGGAATGTTTTGATATTTACTTACCGACCACCTAATTGGGGAAAAAAAGTCATTATTTTCTCATTAAATATCGGGGTTATGGCTGCAGCTAGATGCCATGTTCATTTCGTGTTCGCCGCTGGATCACTTTTTCTGTGTTTTTTGGGCTCACCTGGTGGATCGGGAAGCCCAAAAAACAAACCAACGCTGGTGGGAGCTAGGCATAGAGATGGAAAAAAATTGGGTTTAAAAAACGCTACGCAAAAACCGTGCGACGTGAAAAATTGCAGTGGCTGCCATTTTAGTCTCTAGAGTCTCTGCTATAAATACATATATGATGTTTGGGGGTTTTAAGTAATTTTTAAGCAAAATTATTCCAGAAAAATAGTCAGAAAAAGGTCTGGTCCTTAAGTGGATATCCATTAGCATGTGGTGGAAAAGTTAAACACATGATAAACTGTGTTTATAAGTTGTGATATTTTTCATATAAGCACTACACCAATTTTTTGTTTTTATAAGTTTGCTTATGAGAGCAGCTCACAGGTTCTATATATAATACTCACAAGAGATAACAGGAGTTGGCTACCATTTCACATTTTGTTTTATTTGAAATAATTAATACACTTTAAGATTTTTTTTGCTTTAGAACTGAATCAGAACTGTAGTGTCTCTTCATATTGGGGATTCATTTTCATTCACTTTTATGGCTTCCCTGGTGGTACCAAACATAAGATCTTTTGATTTTAGTTAATTATCTACATCTAAAGACAAATTTTGAAAAATAAAAAAATATATTGCTTTTTGCTTTTTAGAAGTAATAGGGAACATGTAATTAATGTTTTATCATTTTCAGTGTTTAAGGAAATACACAAGTGTTTACTTTGTTAAAGGGCTGAACACTGTTCATTATTTTTTGTATAATATATTATTGGGCATTTAAACAGATTTTTTTTAATGATGTCCATACATACATAGTGCCATTGCAGTTTTTCAGTGCATCTAAACTTTCATTGATAAATATGTGATTAAACTCTTGTAAAAGTACACTTTGTATTTAATATGTTTACGTGATGTTATAAAAGAATCACTTAATTAAGATTTTATCAGAATAAAATCAACTTGTTAGCTGGCTCATCATCATCAACTTCTGCCCCATTTTCTAAATAGCAATGCATGGAAAGTGCATAACATATTTTCTTTCCACAGGAGGTAGTTATGAAAAATTAGAAGCTGAAATATTTTCTGATGGTGTAAAGATCCCAGCTGTCACTTGGGACAAAGTGATCAGATTTCTTATAACCAAGGACCCCATGGTGCATTTGAGAGTTCCATATGGTCATCCAAATGTTTCAGCTAAATCCACCCAAATCGTATCATATAAAATTTTACAAGCAATGTCACCAGCCCATAAGAGTAACTGTCACCAGACCATCAGAGTACCTGAGTACCTGTCATCAGCCCATCAGATTACCCAAGTACCTGTCACCAGCCGTGCCCCCATCTCTAACCAGCAGACATATTGGTCCGACGGGTTCCCAGCAGACAGATTTTAAAGCATGCTGCCAATGCTGGCCAAATCCGTCGGCTCGCCCGTACACACGATCGAATCTGTCTGCTGAGACGGTCTGTCAGACCATTTTCAGCAGATAGATTTGATCGTGTGTACGCGGCCTTATAGGTAGGAATGAAATTAGATGCGTAATTTATGCTCTTAGAACACCTGACGGTGCTCCCTGCATGTTGGACTTCTCTATGTGGCCAGGCTGTGAAAAAGTCACACACATGTGGTATTGCCATACATGGGAGGAGTAGTAGAATGTATTTTGGGGTGTAATTGGAAGTATACATATGTTGTGTGTGAGAAATAACTGGTTATTATGACAATTGTGTGTAAAAAAAATAATAATAATGTCTTAATTTTCCCAAGAATTTTGGGAAAAAATTAAAACTTCAAAAAACTCGCCATGCCTCTTACTAAATAACTTGAACTGTATACTTTTCAAAAAGGAGTCATTTGGGGGTATTTGTTAAAAACCCAGTGGTGATTAAATACCACTAAAAGAAATCTCTATTTGTGTGAAAAAAATATATAAAAATGTGGGTACAGTGTTGTATGACTGAGTAGTTGACATTCAAAGTGTCAGAGCACTAAAAGCTGAAAATTGGTCTGGGCAGGAACGGGGGTATGCATGCCCTGTATTGAAGTGGTTAAGAGAAAACTTTTTTTTGTCAACTGGAATGTTTTGATATTTACTTACCGACCACCTAATTGGGGAAAAAAAGTCATTATTTTCTCATTAAATATCGGGGTTATGGCTGCAGCTAGATGCCATGTTCATTTCGTGTTCGCCGCTGGATCACTTTTTCTGTGTTTTTTGGGCTCACCTGGTGGATCGGGAAGCCCAAAAAACAAACCAACGCTGGTGGGAGCTAGGCATAGAGATGGAAAAAAATTGGGTTTAAAAAACGCTACGCAAAAACCGTGCGACGTGAAAAATTGCAGTGGCTGCCATTTTAGTCTCTAGAGTCTCTGCTATAAATACATATATGATGTTTGGGGGTTTTAAGTAATTTTTAAGCAAAATTATTCCAGAAAAATAGTCAGAAAAAGGTCTGGTCCTTAAGTGGATATCCATTAGCATGTGGTGGAAAAGTTAAACACATGATAAACTGTGTTTATAAGTTGTGATATTTTTCATATAAGCACTACACCAATTTTTTGTTTTTATAAGTTTGCTAATGAGAGCAGCTCACAGGTTCTATATATAATACTCACAAGAGATAACAGGAGTTGGCTACCATTTCACATTTTGTTTTATTTGAAATAATTAATACACTTTAAGATTTTTTTTGCTTTAGAACTGAATCAGAACTGTAGTGTCTCTTCATATTGGGGATTCATTTTCATTCACTTTTATGGCTTCCCTGGTGGTACCAAACATAAGATCTTTTGATTTTAGTTAATTATCTACATCTAAAGACAAATTTTGAAAAATAAAAAAATATATTGCTTTTTGCTTTTTAGAAGTAATAGGGAACATGTAATTAATGTTTTATCATTTTCAGTGTTTAAGGAAATACACAAGTGTTTACTTTGTTAAAGGGCTGAACACTGTTCATTATTTTTTGTATAATATATTATTGGGCATTTAAACAGATTTTTTTTAATGATGTCCATACATACATAGTGCCATTGCAGTTTTTCAGTGCATCTAAACTTTCATTGATAAATATGTGATTAAACTCTTGTAAAAGTACACTTTGTATTTAATATGTTTACGTGATGTTATAAAAGAATCACTTAATTAAGATTTTATCAGAATAAAATCAACTTGTTAGCTGGCTCACCATCATCAACTTCTGCCCCATTTTCTAAATAGCAATGCATGGAAAGTGCATAACATATTTTCTTTCCACAGGAGGTAGTTATGAAAAATTAGAAGCTGAAATATTTTCTGATGGTGTAAAGATCCCAGCTGTCACTTGGGACAAAGTGATCAGATTTCTTATAACCAAGGACCCCATGGTGCATTTGAGAGTTCCATATGGTCATCCAAATGTTTCAGCTAAATCCACCCAAATCGTATCATATAAAATTTTACAAGCAGAAAATAAAACTCTTCCTGTCAAGGAGTAATAATTTAGAGTTTTAGAAACAAAAAAAAGCTGAAGACTCGCAGATTTCAAATAATTAAGCAACTATAGTTGGAATGGTTATTTTGTAGTTTATAATCTTAATAGTTTATAAATGTTTTTTACTGACATTGGAGTTATTGTAATATATATATAGGGATCAAAATGATATTTTGATCAATGTTAAGTTTACCTAAATGTTTGCACTTAGAATTAGATCATCATTGTGTTTTGTGATTAAATAAATATTTAAAATTTGTGTATGTAAGGTTATTTTATAAAACATTAAAGTTTGTGTATTTTTTCCTTTTCTAAATGCTATGTTACTTAAATTATTAATAGCACAACTTTAGACAAACCATTTCCATTGGCATAAGTGATGTCTGCATGAGCTATGCACCTTAAATGACCAATGCATAATTTATTAATTTATAAATGTATGTGTCGATGAAAGAATTTGTCGTATGTAACTGTCAAGTATACATCTGTTTCCCAAAACAGGGAGCGACTTAGACAACAGCTGCCTAAAACAGTGATTCTTCCTACAAGACATAGAAAAATAAGGGTAATTTGATTAAAGTACTCTGTACATTTATTTGTCTATATTACATATGCAAATATTTTCAATATAAACATTTTGGAATTGGTAAATAGTATGAAAAATGCATTTAAAGATAAACTCTGTGGAACATATTTTTTAGTAAAAAAAATAAAACGTTTAGCTATTTGGATTTGTTCATATTTTTATTTATTTTTTATTTGATTGTAAAAAAATGAATATTTTAGGGTTCACACTGCCTTATGTTGTTGTATAGCTATACTGAAATGCATATTATATGTGTGATATGAACCTTTCCAGTTCAGGTAAGGGTATTTATAGATGGTTTTGGGGAGTGTATTTTGTAATTGTTTATGCAGTATTTGTAGTCGATTATATTTCAGATATCTTTAAGAAATGTAAAAACATGTATTTTACCTCCTCGGTGTCATGACATTTTTAAACCAAGTTTATTTCACATATTCTATCCTTGGATAATGTTTCAAAGGTCATTTTGAATCAGCATAAATCATAAAAAAATAAAAAAAAATCATTTGGATGTTGTATTCGATTAAGATACAGGCACAAGTATCCAGAGCAAAATCTCAGAAGTATGATCCATTACATGAAAATCTTTTATTGTAGCAACTGAAAAATATACTTATGCCAGCAGCAGTGCACAGCCTGACTAGTTTTGCAGGTAGTAAGTGCTTTCTCTAGAGTGCACACATTTCTTTTCTTTTACACTGACATGTATTTGGAGAGGCATAGCTCTCATCATGTCCAAAGCTGTAATAAATATGCCAGGAGCATAAGCTTTGTTGGGATGAGTGTGCTTTAGCTGCTGAGCTGAATAGGTTATTTTGTTGCCAGCTCAGTTCTGCTTTCACTTAATGCGTAAAAAGAAAATTTGTATCTAACTTATTTAACCACTTTCCCACCGCGCCATAAGCATTTTACTGCTACGGCGCGGTGGGGTTATCTTGGGACGACGTCCCTGGGACGTCGTCCTTCACTTTCACGATTGCGCGTCCCCTGGGACGCGCTCGCGAAAGTGTCCGTGCTCGCCGGGTCTAGAAGACCCGGCGCATCACGGATCACGGTAAATTGCCGCTGATCGTGGCCGTTTACCACGTGATCGCGCCGTCAAATGACGGCGCGATCACTTGTAAACAAACCGGCGTCATTTGATGATGCCGGTTCCTCCCTCTCCTCCCTCTCCTCTCTGTACAGTGTGCGAGGAGAGGGGGGGGAGCGGGGTGTCAGCAGCTGAGCTGTGGCTGGATCTGTGACAAATGCAGTCACAGATCCAGCCATCCCTCAAAACATCCCAGCTCTGCAATCCCCCCAGTACCCAGCAATCCCCCCAGTACCCAGCAACCCCCCAGTACCCAGCAACCCCCCAGTACCCAGCAATCCCCCCAGTACCCAGCAATCCCCCCAGTACTCAACAATACCCCAGTACTCAACAATACCCCAGTACTCAACAATACCCCAGTACTCCAGTACTCAACAATACCCCAATACTCGGCAATACCCCAGTACTCTGCAATACCCCAATACTCCAGTACTCAACAATACCCCAGTACTCAACAATACCCCAATACTCCAGTACTCAGCAATACCCCAATACTCGGCAATACCCCAGTACTCGGCAATACCCCAATACTCCAGTACTCAAAAATACCCCAATACTCGGCAATACCCCAATACTCGGCAATACCCCAATACTCCAGTACTCAACAATACCCCAATACTCGGCAATACCCCAGTACTCGGCAATACCCCAATACTCGGCAATACCCCAATACTCGGCAATACCCCAGTACTCGGCAATACCCCAATACTCGGCAATACCCCAGTACTCGGCAATACCCCAATACTCGGCAATACCCCAATACCCTGCATGATACTTTGCAATACCCCAATACTCTGCAATACCGCCTATGGGGATTTTTAAGTAGCGAAGTTTGGCGCCATTCCACGAGTGTGCGCAATTTTGAAGTGTGACATGTTGGGTATCTATTTTTTAAAAACACGCGTTCAATAAATTTCTGCGAAAATACCGTGCGAGATAAAAAGTTGTAATGGCCGCCATTGTATTCTCTAGGGTCTTTGCTAAAAAAGCATATATAATGTTTTGGGGTTCTATGTAATTTTCCAGCAAATAAATGATGATTTTTCCATGTAGGAGAGAAATGTCAGAATTGGTCTTGGTGTTCCAGAACGCCTGATGGCGTTCCCTGCATGTTGGGCCTCTGTATGTGGCCACGCTGTGTAAAAGTCCCACACATGGGGTATCGCAATACTCGGGAGGAATAGCAGAATGTGTTTTGGGGTGTAATTTGTGGTATGCATATGCTGTGTGTGAGAAATAACCTGCTAATATGACAGAAACACGTTTTTTTTTTTTTTTACAGAATTTTCAGTCGTTTTTCTTTTATAGCGCAAAAAATAAAAAACCCAGAGGTGATCAAATACCACCAAAAGAAAGCTCTATTTGTGTGAAAAAAAGGACAACAATTTCAAATGGGTAGAATGTTGTATGAGTAATTGTCATTCAAATTGTGAGAGCACCGAAAGCTGAAAATTGGTCTGGTTAGGAAGGGTGTTTAAGTGCCCAGTGGTCAAGTGGTTAAACATTTATTTGTATCATTTTATTTATTTGTATTGTTTTTGTCTTCGCTTTCTGTTTTTGAGACCTTGGACAGGAAGTCAATGGAGATATGTACCGAAATAATAAAAAAGTATTTTAGAGGAATTTCAGAAACTATAATGAGTCTTTATTACTTTCTGTATCCTCACTGGGGACAACCTAGGGTTGATTTACTAAAACTGTAGCACTCAGAATTTGGTGCAGCTGTGCATGGTAGCCAATCAGCTTCTAACTTCAGCTTGTTCCCTGGAAGCTGATTTCTATGCAGAGCTGCATTAGACTTTGCACTATCCTATTTTGTTAACCTCCCTGGCGGTATTCCCGAGTCTGACTCGGGGTTACATTTCCATGCTGCGATCGGTAACCCAGAGTCAGACTCGGGCTCGCCTCGCTAAGTGCACAGACAGGGTTTACTTACCTTGTCCCTGGATCCAGCGATGCCAACACGCTGTGTGAGCGAGCGGGTGCTCGCTCGATTCACACAGCGTCCCCGTGTCCCTTCGATCTCCGTTCCCTGCGGCGTTACGTCACACGGGGGCGGAGAAACGGCGCCATATTCAAAAATGTAAACAAACACATTACATACAGTACAATGTAATCTTATAGATTACAGTACTGTATGTAAAAAATACACACCCCCCTTGCCCCTAGTGGTCTGCCCAGTGCTCTGCATGTCCTTTTATATAATAAAAAGTGTTCTTTCTCCCTGCAAACTGTAGATTGTCCATAGCAACCAAAAGTGTCCCTTTATGTCAAAAATGGTTTTAGATCAGCTAAAAAAACAGCGATAATAAATTAGAATCACTTGCAGAATTTAGCGATAGCGATTTGTGGGGAAATTCGTCATAAAAAAAAAAAAAAGTACAGCGACAATTCTGCAACTGAGCAAATTTCAGTGTTTTTGATTTCATTACATTATTGAATAATTTGTACTATAATTATATTATTATTTGTTATAATTATTTATAATTATTTATTATATTATAATTTATATATATATATTTTTTTAAATGTCATGCCTATTAGACTTTTGTTTGGTCAGATTTAAGTAAGTTATTCCTAAGAATTACAAGCCTACAGTATAAAACGCCAAATTTCCTTGCAAATAATGGTACCGCTTTCAGCACCTAAAATCTGAAAGAATCATACTGCCAGGGAGGTTAAATTAACCTCTATGGGGCTAATTTATGAAAGGCAAATCCACTTTGCACCACAAGTACAAACTACAAGTGCACTTGAAATTGCACTGAACATACACTTGGAAGTGTAGTCTCTGTTAGTCTGAGGGGAAGATCTGAAATGAGGGGAAGCTCTGCTGATTTTATTATCCAATCATGTACAAGCTAAAATGCTGTTTTTTTTTATTTTCCTTGCATGTCCCCCTCAGATCTACAGCAACTGCACTTCCAAGTGCACTTTCAAGTGCGCTTTGCACTTGTAGTGCAACATGGATTTGCCTTTCGTAAATAACCCCCTATGTCTCAAGGTGTGGCAGGATGTCAGGAGAAAGGAAGGGGTAATTAATGGCACAGACAGAAATATAATTTTTGACAGATGTTCTAACACTTCCTTACTAATCTAAAACTAAAATGGTTGTGACTGTAGCTAGTCTATGAATGAAAAATAGCGGTACAGAAATACTGTGAGAGCTGAAGTCCTGAAGCAGTGTGAAAAAGATGAAACCTACCAGTTATTATTTCCTAAGGAAGTGTGTAAGGCTGGCCATAAATGATTCCAAGTGTTGATTAAAAAAACAAAACAAAAAAAAAAACAGATTCCCCTAGCCGCACAAGTGAGGTGGATGGACGAATCCTCCCCACTGCGCTATTGAATTTTGACAGCAGGGATTCTCCACTGTCAGAATACACTAATCAGGACTACAGTCAATTGGCTACAGCCGCTGATTGAATGAAAGTTTACCATCAGTCCCAATTGACAGAAGTTGATTGTTACAATGACCATTGAGTGGAGTGGTAACGACCATAGATGGATCTAAATTTGGCTAGTTCATCCAGCTTTGGAGAACTCTTACATGTAGAAGGCTACCCAGAAATCACTGAATGAGTCTTACAAGAGTCAATGAAAGACACAGGATCTGATATCTGATGGAATCTAATCTGATGGATTTTTTCATCGGATATCTGATGAAGCTGACTTTCATCAGTCTTGCCTACACACCATCAGTCAAAAATCTGACCATGTCCAACGCAGTGACGTGCTGAGAAAATTAAGTTCAATGCTTCCGAGCATGGGTGGACATTGAGCATTTATCCATAGGAAAATGTTAAAACATGTTCTATTTTTTTTCACCGATGGAAAACAAACCGATCGTGTGTACAAAAACGGTCAGTTTTCAGCAGACAAACCGATCGTGTGTACAGGGCTTTACAGACTTCCTTGGAGTGAGAAATTGCTTTAAAATGAAAGAGACTGCCCTGAAGTGGGACATTGTCATGAATGGGGGTTGACAACAACGATAATGCCTTGCAATTATTGAGAGACATTTTGGCTTAAAAAAATTGTGCAAATATTGAGTTCAATTATCAGGTCATGTCAAAAGCATCTGCACATGATTGGGTATGAAAAGTGAACAAGAATTTTATTTTTGCACGCAAAAAAGGGAGAAAGGCTGGTACCATGGAAGTTGGCTAAAACATTGTTTTATTATATCATGTGAACAGTCAAAAAAGCCAAGGGGCCAGATTCAGAGAGCCGTAACTCCTGTCTAACTGGTGTTAGACTGGAGTACTTTCTAATTGCACGCGTTTTTTCACTAGTTTGAATCCTCAAACCATGAAAAGAGGGCTTTGCGCTTCAATCCGACGCTGCAATAAAATTGCGGCCGCTGGGTGGAGTTCCCGTCGTTTTCCGCGTCGGGGTATGCAAATTAGCTTTTGCCGACTATCCACGAAATTACGAACGTCTATCGCAATCTCTTACGGTATCTTTAGTTATCTTTTTGCTGCGTAAAACTATACCAGCTTTTTGCTGGTCTAATATTAGACAGCCCATGTTAAGTATGGCCGTCGTTCCCGCGTCGAATATGAACGTTTTCCGACGTCTTTTTTTATTTTTGACGTAAAACGTCCGGGAATAGGAATGTCCGTAAACGACGCTACTCAAACAACGAATGACGTATCGACATTTTCCGCGCAATGCACGGCGGGAAATTTCTGAACGGAGCATGCGCAGTTCGATCGCCGCGGGGACGCGCCTCATTTAAATGCTTCACGCCCCCTAATCGCGTATTTCGATTACGCGGCGAGAAATAGACTACGCCGCCGTATCGTACGGGCAAAAATCAACCAGGATTTGGTGTAGAGGCTGGTAAAATACGGCTGCGTAGCGTATCTCGTATCACGCAAATGTAAGTGTACCTGAATCTGGCCCAATGTGTTTTGGCCATCAGGCCTTAGACCCCTTTCAATAACAGAAAACAAACACTCCTGCGCACGAGTGGATTACCAGACAGTCTGTATGTCATGCATATCACTGGCCTTGCTGCCCTCAGGGATAGGGGTATCCTTATGATACATGAGAAAAAGAGAGAAAGGGCGCATCAGCCTAGTGCATTATCCTTTGGATGGATTTAATTAATAATAGATAAAAAAGAAAACTACTCACAAACGTAGGTAAAAGGCTCACAATGTAAATAGCTTCCACAGGTAGCAGCAATAAGTCGGACCCAAATGCACTCCAAATGGTCACAGAGGGAATGACTAGGGCCACTGCCACGTTTTGAAGGACAACTTTCTTCCTCAGAGCCCAGCAGTGTTGTCTCCCTCAGTTGTCCATGTATATATAGATATATGCACCACTGATTAGGCAAACAGGGACCTCCCAGAGGGGCTTGGGAAGCCCTCCTCTGTGGGCGATCAAAGGACCAATGGTAATGCCCAGAGGAGGGTAATACCATAGCTCTTGCCAAAACAGAAGGGACAACTGACACACCCATCCAGAAACAATCAGCAAAAGACCTTCACTGACAAAAATAGTGAAAATAATAACACTGATAAATGGCCGTGTTAGCGGTAAAGCTAGTTTTAGCTTTTAACCACCGCTAGCGGCCGAAGAAAGGTTTTATACTGCTTAAAAAGCACCGTTGCCAAAGCGCTTTGCAGGTGCTACGGCAGCACTGCCCATTCATTTTAATGGGCAGGGGCGGTGGAGGAGCAGTGTATACACCGCTCCTCCACCGCTCCAAAAATACTGCTTGCAGGACTTTTTCTAACATCCTGCAAGCGCACCGTCCCAGTGTGAAAGCTCTCCGGATCACATTGGGGCTGCAGGGGAGACCTTTTTCAGGCTCTTTATAGGTGCTATTGTTAGTCCAAAGGCACCCAAAAATTGCCTCACTGTATAAGGCGTCTTAAAGTGATTGTAAAGCCTATTTTTACTATGAAAATAACAAGCATGTTGCACTTTCCTGCCCTGTTGCAGTGAATTTGCACAGAGCAGCCAAGACCCTGCTCTTCTCGGGTCCTATTTCTGTGCTCCTGGCCCCTCCCTCCTGTCAAGTGCCCTCACAGTAAGTAGCTTGCTATGGGGGCAACCAAGCTGAGCTGCAGCTCCTTGTGTCCATTCAGACACAGAGCTGCAGTTCATCCCTGCCTCCTCTGTCTCCTGATTGGCTAACTGACTTAATGACAGTAGTGGGAGCCAATGCTGCCACTGTTGTGTCTCAGCCAAACAGGAGGGAGAGTCTCAGATGGTTAGACACTCATGGACATTGCTGGACAGAGATGGGGGTCCGATTAGTATAAGGCAGGGCCGAGGGGGGCTGCTGGATACAGAAGAATGCATTAAGAATACATAGAATGCATTAACATTAAAAAAAAACTGTTTACTAAAAAAAAAAACCTTCTGCCTTTACACCCTCTTTAATCATGGCTCCCTTTTCTTTCTTTTTTGCATGGATTACATGGAGGTTTGCAGAGACTTCACAGGCTGAGTGCTGTGTCCTTGAGGTTTCCCAGGCATTGCACAGGAAGTAGTAGCTCGGATACGCCTGTTCCATTTATTTTTACATGATTGGATACTTAAAGTGAATATTCAAACACATTTGGAGTGAATATAGTGAACTTGCAGCCTGAACTAACTTCAGTGACTTGATCATGTAAGCAGGAATATCAGTTTTAGGTTTCTCTGTACAACTCTGCACACAAGGCATGCAACCACATTCTCACTAATACCTAAATATCTAAAAGTACAAACCAAAGCACAAAAATAAAGCATTTTAAATGCTTACTTGCAGTGTTTTTCCTTTATAAAATGTGTTTTTATTCACTTGCAATGTGTCTTTCAGCTTGCTAGAAAAATGTATGTCATCATCTTTTAATTTCGCTCTTTGTTCTTCTCTGTGTCATTTGCCCCTCCCTTCAATATTCTTAAAACCTTTTATATAGATGTGAGTGGTATAAGAAAAGGGAATACTGTAGAGAAAATTAAGTGACAGCTCTGAGTATGCTGGGATTGCTGACATCACAATCAAGACAGTAGAGCCCAGCAGCAGTCTCAGGGCTTTTGGATGTCTACGCAAGGGAGGAGTTTATAGGTAAACAACACAGCTAAAATATGTTGAAGATACAAATAATCTTCTACATAGATTTTTGCTGAAATTAATGGTATCCAGATATCTGTTTGGAATGCAGCTGAGGATCCAACCCTTAACAGTGGTTTTACATCATGCTCAGTTGACCCTTTGAACATATGTTTTTTAAGGGTTCACCGTTTCAGGTAAGCCTCTTACATGCTGGTGGTGGTTGCTTTTACTCTTTCCAGTTTTTCCTTAACCTCCCTGGCGGTATGATTATTTCAGATTTTAGGTGCTGAAAGCGGTACAATTATTTTTCAAGGAAATTTGGCGTTTTACATTGTAGACCTGTAATTCTTAGGAATAACTCACTTAAATCTGTCCAAACAAGAGTCTAGTAGACATCTCAGGTATGATAAAGATTGAAAAACAAAATCATAAATTATAATATAATAAGTAACTATAAATAATTATAACAAATAATAACATCATTTTAATAAAAATTATTCAATAATGTAATCAAATGAAAAACACTGAAATTTGCTCAGTTGCAGAAATGTCACCTTCTACTTTTTTTTTTATGACGAATTTCCCCACAAATTGCTCAATTCTGCAAGTGATTATAATTTATTATCGCTGTTTTCTAGCTGGTCTAAAACCACTTTTCACATAAAGGGACAGTTCTTGGTTGCTATGGACAATCTACAGTTTGCAGGCAGAAAGAACATGCAGAACAGAAAGTACATGCAGGACACTGGGCAGACCACTAGGGACAAAGGGGCATGTATTTTTTTTTTGCAGGCAGAAAGAACAGTTTTTATTATACAAAAAAAACATGCAGGACACTGGGCAGACCACTAGGGACAAAGGGGATGTGCATTTTTTACATAGAGTATTGTAATCTGTAAGATTACAGCATACTGTATGTATTGTGTTTATTAACTTTTTTGAATTTGGCGCTGTTCTCCGCCCCTGTGCGTCGTAATGTCGCAGGGAACAGAGCTCGGCGGCACACAGGCACTGTGTGAATCAAGCGAGGAGACAGCTCGATCACACAGCAGAGAGGCATCGCAGGATCCAGGGACAAGGTAAGTAAACCATGCCTGTGGATGCTGTGAGGCGATCCCGAGTCTGGCTCGGGGTTACCGCTCTTGGTTCTGAAATTCCTACCCGAGCCAGACTCGGGAATACCGCCAGGGGGGTTAATATTTACATTTGAGAATATCATCATTCATTGAACTTTATTTATTTATCAGTCTTAGAGTCTTTTTTATGAACTTTTTTCTGGATTATTTATAGATATTTATATCTATATTGATTATCAATATTTTTTAGCACTGTGTTCACTCATCACCAGGTGCACTTTCATGTTTAGCGCTATACTTTATGTATTATTTCTCCCTAAACATGCAACAGGCTTTTTCTGAACCTGGAAGCCCCCTTTAAGAGAGGGGCCCCCCCAAATCCCAGCACCCCCATGTGAATGAGTATGGGGTATAGGTATATAGTACAAATAAATGAAGTAGAAGGCTTGGACTTATTTTCTTCAAAATTCTACAAACAATACCCCATAATGGCAATGTGAAAGATGTTTGATTAAAATCTTTGCAAATTTATAAAAAAAAATCACTTGTACATAAGTATTCACAGCCTTTGTCATGAAACTCAAAATTGAGCGCAGGTACATCCTGTTTCCACTGATCATCCTTGAGATGTTTCTACAACTTGATTTGAGTCCACCTGTGGTAAATTCAGTTAATGGGACATGATTTGGAAAGGCACACACCTGTCTATATAAGGTCTCACAGTTAACAGTGCATGTCAGAGCACAAACCAAGCCATGAAGTCCAAGGAATTGTCTGTAGACCTCCCAGGCAGGATTGTATGGAGGCACAGATCTGGGGAAGGGTACAGAAAAAAATCTGCATCATTTAAGGTCCAAATGAGCACAGTGATCTCCATCATCTGTAAATGGAAGCATTTTGGAAACACCAAGAGCTTCCTAGAGCTGCCCGTCTGGCCAAACTGAGCAATCGGAAAAGGGCCTTAGTGAGCAAGGTGACCAAGAACCCGATGGTCACTCTGACAGAGCTCCAGCATTTCTCTGTCGAGAGAGAAGAACCTTCCAGGAGAACAATCAACACTCCACCAATAAGGCATGTATGGTAGAGTGGCCAGACAGAAGCCACTCCTCATTAAAAGGCACATAACAGCCCACCTGGAGTTTGCCAAAAATGCACCTGAAGAACTCTCAGATCATGAGAAAAACAATTCTCTGGTCTAATGAAACAAAGATCAAACTCTTTGGCCTGAATGGCAAATGTCATGTCTGGAGAAAACCAGGCACCGCTCATCACCTGGCCAATACCAACCCTACAGTGAAGCAAGCTGGTCAAAAAACCTGTGCCAAGCTTGTAGCATCATACTCAAAAAGACTTGAGGCTGTAATTTGTTACCAAAGGTGCTTCAGCAAAGTATTGAACAGAGGCTGTGAATACTTATGTACATGTAATTTTTTTATTTTTGTAAATTCTCAAAGATTTCAAACAAACTTCTTTCACATTGTCATGGGCCAGCACAAAGGAACTTAAATGAAAACATCACACAAAGATACAATCCAACACATATTTATTAATTGGAAAATGATATGGCCACGGTGTTATCCACAGGGGTTAATTAATATTTATTCAAAATAATTAAACAAGCCAATTTGGCAAAGATATATATTAGAAATAATAATAATAATAATAACATGGTGTCCATCCAGCAAAAGCTGGACGACTAATCCCCTTTTTGGACAACAACATGACTTAGGAATAGGGCGGGAGGGTGGGCGACGCTGGCTAACAGGACGGGCTGAGGAGACCGCCGTGCTGCAGCCTTTTATCAGTTCCATCAGCGCGGGCGAATCCCCCGCTCGAATTGACCAATGAGCTGCTCCTCTTCGACGTCCAATCGGATGCTGTTGCTGCCCAGTGCAGCGCGGCTTCCTAGGGAGAAACAAGAGCAGGAGAACTGCACGTAATGCAACTTCTCCTTTGGCTATCCCATGTTGGTCCAGCCTATTGCTGGGACCTTTCATGGGCCAGCACAAAGGAACTTAAATGAAAACATCACACAAAGATACAATCCAACACATATTTATTAATTGGAAAATGATATGGCCACGGTGTTATCCACAGGGGTTAATTAATATTTATTCAAAATAATTAAACAAGCCAATTTGGCAAAGATATATATTAGAAATAATAATAATAATAATAACATGGTGTCCATCCAGCAAAAGCTGGACGACTAATCCCCACCGGCCTGAGTTGGCAGAGTAGCTGCCGACTGAGGCCCCCCCAACACCGCGGCAGACTCTATCAGGCTCTGTAGGCCCATGTTAAAAATATCAATACCAATAGGTGCTAAATGAATTCTATCCTTCCGAAAAAGGCCTGGGATAAATCCTTCTAATTCAGAATGGCGTAGTGACACGCCACCTGCAGAGGTCAAAAAACTGTGTATGGTCCTGTTAAGTCTCCTCCGGATCCTGTCCAAATAGAACAAACCACCCTGAGGATACCACAACAGCCTAGGGACCATTTCGGAAAATGCTAAAACCGAATAAGGGAACAAGAGTTTCATTGCATGTAAATCCCTCTTGATCTCGCATAGCAAGTCCCAGGTGCCCACCTTGCCCAGGTCGTTGGCCCCAGCATGTAAAACTAAAACTTGAGGAGGAGGCCATATACCAGCTAGATATGTCAAATGTTCAATAATATTACGCCACCGCAAGCCCCTGACCCCCGACCATAACAACGTAAAAGACATAGGGTCTAGACCTAGGTTGGTGGAATAGGACCTGGATCCCGCATGCTTGGCGGCCCAGAATACGTAAGAATGGCCGACTATCCACACCACCTTCTTGCTTTGATCTGAAAGAAAAATTTACAAAATTAGTAGTTCAGGACGAACATATAACTTGTACCTAGAGCTATTCCAACGCCCCACAGATCTCAACCTATCCTCAGAAAGGCCTAAAGAATTAGCTGCCGTGGCCGCCCCTATCCTGAACGAATGGGAAGAGAAACGATAACCTGACAGATTCAGACGTCTTAAACAAGAGGAAAAAACTGCAGAAAACTGATACCTAGTTAACGGGGACAAATCCTCGTGGATAAAAAATGAGTCAGGAGAAATTGGCCTTACCGCCATATATCTACCCACTTGCGTGACGGGGCATAAAGCTTGATCCGACGAACTGGCGAGGGAGAACCAACAACCTTTCCCAACCGGCAAGGATTTGGACCTACAAAGGAAGAGATAAAGACAACTACCATGCAAACGCACATGATCAAAAATGAGAAACGATGACGAGATTTTGTTCGCTGCTGTGAACTCACCAACCCTCAAAGCACCAAAGAAAGCGACTGAAAAGGCAGCTTTAAACAGAAGGGATTCAAACTCGGACCTACATACCTCGCGAAGAGACCCGAGAAGGTCCGACAACATTGCGACCGAAATGGGGCGCCTGTTATCCACAGAAAGTCTGGACCTCCTAAACCCTTTCAAAACCTGTGTTACTTGAAAAAAGGAAGTTAGCCCTGGCACACCTGAAAACTTCAAAAAGAATGAAACTCCTGCGAGAATTTTGGACACTGAAGCCGGCGAAAGGCGAGCCTGTATGAGATTGGACAAGAAGGACAACGCTAATAATGCAGTAACATTAAAAGGATCAGCACCCGTGTCATGGCAATACGCACACCATCTGGACCACGATAATTTATAATCCGCCCAGGTCTTACTTGAAACAGAATTGCGTAGGTTACGGAAAATTAGTCCCATATCAAGCCCCAGAGGAATTCCGGGCAAGGGGTCCCCTGCTGATCTGCTGCTGGCGCCAGGTCCCGAAACTTCTTGAACTGTAGGCGAGATAAAGCATCGGCGATATTATTATGAATGCCTGATATATGCTCAGCTTTAAGCCAAATATTATAGCGCATACAGTGCAAGACCAAAAAACGTAGTAACTTAACGACTGGGACAGATTTTGAGGATAAGGTATTAATAGCGAACAACACCCCTTTATTGTCCGTGTGGACCAGTATCCTTCTATTCTTGAAAAACTCACTCCAAATAACGATGGCAACTATCACTGGGAAAAGTTCGAGGAGGACTAAGTTCTGCAAAATTACCTCCTGCAACCAATCTGCATGCCATAAACCCGCGCACCAACGCCCATTCAGGAATGCCCCGAATCCAGTAGAGCCGGATGCGTCCGTGAAAAATTCCATTTGACTACTAACCACAAAGTCCTGCTGCCAGACTGTGGCACCGTTGAAATCGCACAGAAAGGCATCCCAGATCCTAAGGTCCTCTCTGACCCCTTTTGATAAACGGATATGTGCCCGCGGGTTTGTAAGGCCTTTTATGGCCAATGAAAATCTGCGCGAAAACACCCTAGCCATGGGAATCACCCTAGCGGCAAAGGCGAAGAGCCCCAGAAGTGACTGGGCTTCCTTCAACATAACTTTCTTTTTAGATAGCACTGCAGTGATTAAGGATCTCAGCTTCTGCAATTTCTGCTCTGGTAACCTGAACTCCATGCGACCTGAATCGATGATTATACCAAGGAATTCAATACACGTGGAGGGCAAATGGGTCTTTTCGTGAGCCAAGGGGACACCAAAGTCCTCACAGATTTTGCAGAATGCTTGCAAGGCTTCAGCACAGTCTGGGGATCCTTCCCTGCCGACGAAAAGGAAATCATCCAGATAATGGAGCGCAGCCCCATGGGGGGACCTTTGAGATAAAACCCAATGCAAGAATGTGGAAAATGCCTCAAAATAAAAGCACGATAAGGAGAATCCCATGGGCATGGCTTTATCAAAGAAAAATTTTCCCAAAAAATGAAAGCCCAAGGAATTAAAGCCTTGGGGATGCACCGGCAGTAACCGGAAAGCCGCCTTGATGTCGGCCTTGGCTAGCAGGGAACCTCTACCCGACCTTCTTAGTATGGCTAGGGCCTCGTCGAAAGAAGAATAAACGACTGGGGCGGAGATGTCTGCGACTTCATCGTTCAGGGAGGAATTCGGGGGGTAGGACAGGTGGTGTATTAGCCTGAAGGCACCCGCTTCTTTCTTTGGGACTAATCCCAGTGGTGACAGGCGAAAATTCGGGAAAGGGGGGGCATGGAAAGGGCCCGCAATCCTCCCCTCAGCCAGCTCCTTGGACAATTTTTTATGTACCACATCAATATTACTGTCGACCGATACCAAATTTTTTACCATCATGCAACCCGAACCTTGAAAGGCAGGGACTAAAAAACCATCCTTGAACCCATCAATTAACAGAGCCGCCATCCTGTGATCGGGGTAGCGCTCTAACCACGGGCGCATTGCCAACAGCCTCACTGGCGTCGGCGCCTTTTCCGTGATTGTCCTTGGTGGCTGACTGAAAGGAGGACGCGGCCGATTTGCGAAAACACCTGCTGGCGGCATGAGGGCCGCTGCAGTAGGAGCACTCATGCCTATAGCGACAGTTTGTGAGGAACTTGCATTGGCCTTCATTGAAGGCAAAGCAAAAACCTTTGCGAACATTGCCTTGGGTGTTTAACAGGGGTCTAGGTGTGAATTGGGGCTTGGTTGGCAACATCAGGTTCAACCATAAGCCTACATCTTTGGTCCCCCAGTGTAATGTAGGGTGGACAGCCAACTTCTGGCGGAAATTCTCATCATAATTAAACCAGGCAGTTCCCCCAAAATGGCGAAAGGCTTCCGCAATAATATCCAGGTGCTGGAATAGCCCTGAGCATTTGCTGGGGAAACGTTCGCCCATAACTGCTGCATAGATGCAAAAGGCTTGTAGCCAATTTTGAAAGGTCTTAGGAACTGCCCGCCTCCTGTCTTCATCCGACCTATCATTCGCCTGTCTATCCGGTTTAGCCAAGAACTCCTTAGAGGAGGGCAATAAGGATAGCAAGTCTACAAACTCACCCCTCCAAATTCTTTCTTTGACTGCCTTGGGTAGATGAAAGCCCAAAGGGGACAGAACACAAGGCAGGGGTTCTCTAAAGGAGGACTCTCCCACCGTCAATGCCGATGGCCTGATGGGCAAAGAGGGGTCGACAGTATAAAGGGGGATTCTATTATTAACCGCCTTTTTTGTGCTCTGTAACATGGGTGCACTCGGCTCCTGCCAAATGGAACTAATATCCTCCAAATTGTGTATGCTCCCCTTATCATAAGGGCTTGCATCATTGCTGACATCACACAGCATGTAATCCGCACCAGAAACCTGTGCCCTCTGACATTCAGCCTCAACCTGCATCTGAATGCGCTGGTCCGCACCAAACCCTTGTGCCCCTACCAAATCTTGCATATTGCCACCACCAGCACCAGACCCCTGTGCTCTCTGTACAGACTTATCCGCACCACTGACATGTGCCCCTTGAAATTGCTGTAATACGTTAGACAGGGAATTCACCAAGCTAGATAGTTGTGAAACATTAGGAATAATATTCTCACCAATATGGGACACTGGCTGCTCGCTCGCCTCCACAGCTGTAAGGTGAGTAGCGCTGCTCTCTTGAGAACAAGATGCACCTCTTGAAACAGCTACTCTTTTCTTCAGACCTGCAGACTGAGAAAGAATGGCTGCCCTCTGACCCTTCTTCTTTCTCCCTGGCTGCTGCCTAGTTGCACCTCCAACCGCCGCTGAGCCCCCCTTCTGCACAGGAGGAGTGGGTATGGGCTGGGCTGGGGGGTCCCCCTCCGCTAGACAGCGGAGCAGCCATTCCTCACCTCCTTCGCTCTCAGCCTTCTCCATCAGCTGACAAAGGAGAGCCTCACGGCTGCTGGTGGCGCGGCGCTTCATGACAGCACTTGTCCCTGCTGCGACGCTGGCTAACAGGACGGGCTGAGGAGACCGCCGTGCTGCAGCCTTTTATCAGTTCCATCAGCGCGGGCGAATCCCCCGCTCGAATTGACCAATGAGCTGCTCCTCTTCGACGTCCAATCGGATGCTGTTGCTGCCCAGTGCAGCGCGGCTTCCTAGGGAGAAACAAGAGCAGGAGAACTGCACGTAATGCAACTTCTCCTTTGGCTATCCCATGTTGGTCCAGCCTATTGCTGGGACCTTTCATTATGGGGTATTGTTTGTAGAATTTTGAGGAAAGGAATGAATTTAATGCGTTTTGGAATAAGGCTGTAACAGAACACAATGTGGTAAAAGTGAAGCACTGTGAATACTTTCCGGATGCACTGTAGAACATATAATGTACATTTTAGACTAATGTATTCTTACTTGAATCTTGGTGTGCTGTGTGTATTTTTTTCCAGATCAATGCAGTAATCCAGTGTGAAACGTTGGCTCTGTGAGGAGCTTCCTGTAACAGAGACCAGTCATTGCTGCTCTCTATCCTTGCGCAGAGTGACCGGTTTTGTATCTACCCCCTCCTGTAGTTTTCTGCAGGCATCCTGTAGTATGTAGGTTGCTAGGCATCCCACAGATCTGCTCTCTGTGTACAGCAAAGTGATGTTCAACAAAACAAAATCAAACTTCTTTGAATAATTTTGAAATAATTAGTTACTGTACCATACCAAAATAGCTGTTTTAAGTAGGTAATTAAATATTGTATGATACTTAAGCATACTCTTCATTGTTATAGCCAAATATGAAATGAGGCTAAAGAAAATACAGAATTGAAAATTGTTATTCTTTGTCGATAAATTCATTTTTTTATGTTTGTACTTCACCTTGTATAATACACAAAGGTTTAATTAACTGAGGATTAATAGAGGTAGTTTATAATTAAACTGAAGTATGAACTGATGTCATCATCTCAGTATGATGATATACTTTTTCATGCCAAAGCACCTGTTGTTTTGGAAGAAAACAGCTGATATCATTATCTACTCAGTCTGATAGTCCTGTATCCTGCTGCTTAAAAAATTATTGCAAGGATTACCTGAGATGGGGCATCTATTTTTCATACATTAAAAAGTCAATTTTTTTTAAATAATCATTTAAGGTTTTTTTTCTTTACACATACACAATTTAAATTGAAACTGTGATTATAAAGACAGACTAAATATAAAAATAAGTATTATTTAGACCATTTGCATTATGGATCATTTAGCGATAGTGCATTTAAGTAGAATCTCTGTTATTACTATTTTAATTTCAGAAGCGACCAAAACAAACTGCAAAGAATGAGGAGCAATAAACTAAGATACCAATGAGGATATTGTCATCTATTTCCATACATTACCACTGCAATGTAAACATTACATATGGGTTCATTTACTTTTGGCAAGAAACAAAAGCCTAACGAATGATTTGATGGCAGAGGTTCACTCGGTGCCAACTAGCAAAAAGCCACACACTCATTAGGGAAGCATATGGTGAACTATTGGTGAAACAAAGATCTGAGAATGTACACGTTACAATAAAAGCTGAGCACATGTTAATATTTCAACACACATTTGTAACACTTTTTTTACTTTAAAGAATGGGTAATACAATTAGAACACATGTATTAGCAGCAGTGTGATTATTTTAGAGTCTTTAGATATTTAAAATTAATAGAGATATGGATATGAATCACCTGAGCTGAGATTTTATCTACAAGCTTAAGTATACATACAATGCAATCATTTAATATAAATATATATATATATATATATACAGGGAGTGCAGAATTATTAGGCAAATTAGTATTTTGACCACATCATCCTCTTTATGCATGTTGTCTTACTCCAAGCTGTATAGGCTCGAAAGCCTACTACCAATTAAGCATATTAGGTGATGTGCATCTCTGTAATGAGAAGGGGTGTGGTATAATGACATCAACACCCTATATCAGGTGTGCATAATTATTGGGCAACTTCCTTTCCTTTGGCAAAATGGGTCAAAAGAAGGACTTGACAGGCTCAGAAAAGTCAAAAATAGTGAGATATCTTGCAGAGGGATGCAGCGCTCTTAAAATTGCAAAGCTTCTGAAGCGTGATCATCGAACAATCAAGCGTTTCATTCAAAATAGTCAACAGGGTCGCAAGAAGTGTGTGGAAAAACCAAGGCGCAAAATAACTGCCCATGAACTGAGAAAAGTCAAGAGTGCAGCTGCCAAGATGCCACTTGCCACCAGTTTGGC
Organism: Rana kukunoris; assembly: GCA_029574335.1. Taxonomy (NCBI): domain Eukaryota; kingdom Metazoa; phylum Chordata; class Amphibia; order Anura; family Ranidae; genus Rana; species Rana kukunoris. The sequence continues at coordinate 153,973,449 of CM056052.1, read as the reverse complement.
CATATTTCAGAGCTGCAACATCACTGGAGTGCCCAAAAGCACAAGGTGTGCAATACTCAGAGACATGGCCAAGGTAAGAAAGGCTGAAAGACGACCACCACTGAACAAGACACACAAGCTGAAACGTCAAGACTGGGCCAAGAAATATCTCAAGACTGATTTTTCTAAGGTTTTATGGACTGATGAAATGAGAGTGAGTCTTGATGGGCCAGATGGATGGGCCCGTGGCTGGATTGGTAAAGGGCAGAGAGCTCCAGTCCGACTCAGACGCCAGCAAGGTGGAGGTGGAGTACTGGTTTGGGCTGGTATCATCAAAGATGAGCTTGTGGGGCCTTTTCGGGTTGAGGATGGAGTCAAGCTCAACTCCCAGTCCTACTGCCAGTTTCTGGAAGACACCTTCTTCAAGCAGTGGTACAGGAAGAAGTCTGCATCCTTCAAGAAAAACATGATTTTCATGCAGGACAATGCTCCATCACACGCGTCCAAGTACTCCACAGCGTGGCTGGCAAGAAAGGGTATAAAAGAAGAAAAACTAATGACATGGCCTCCTTGTTCACCTGATCTGAACCCCATTGAGAACCTGTGGTCCATCATCAAATGAGAGATTTACAAGGAGGGAAAACAGTACACCTCTCTGAACAGTGTCTGGGAGGCTGTGGTTGCTGCTGCACGCAATGTTGATGGTGAACAGATCAAAACACTGACAGAATCCATGGATGGCAGGCTGCATGAGTGTCCTTGCAAAGAAAGGTGGCTATATTGGTCACTGATTTGTTTTTGTTTTGTTTTTGAATGTCAGAAATGTATATTTGTGAATGTTGAGATGTTATATTGGTTTTCACTGGTAAAAATAAATAATTGAAATGGGTATATATTTGTTTTTTGTTAAGTTGCCTAATAATTATGCACAGTAATAGTCACCTGCACACACAGATATCCCCCTAAAATAGCTAAAACTAAAAACAAACTAAAAACTACTTCCAAAAATATTCAGCTTTGATATTAATGAGTTTTTTGGGTTCATTGAGAACATGGTTGTTATTCAATAATAAAATTAATCCTCAAAAATACAACTTGCCTAATAATTCTGCACTCCCTGTATATATATATATATATATATATATATACACATACATATATATAGATATATATATATATATATATATATATATATATATATATATATATCTATATATATATATAGGGCCAGATTCACAGAGCGATTACGCCTGCGCAACTGCTGTTGCGCGTGCGTAAGTCTAAATGTGCGCGTGCGTATAGTTGGACGCGATTCACAAAACAATATACGCCAGAAATCTTCGTTTTTTGGTCCGGCGTAATTTAATTAGACATTCGCTTCCCTTCGCGCAAAACTGCGCTAGACACACCATTGATTTGCTAGTCAAATATGCTAATGAGGGAGTTACGGGGATTCACAAAAAAACGCAGTTGCGGCGCAGGCTACGCGATGTGCGCAACTGCAAAATGTTCTGTCTAAAGTTAGAGGACCTAAAAGCTGGTCTAAATTTTGAAAAAAAGTCTAATTGTCTGATAAAGCAACACTGTTAGTGAGGAGTTCAGCAGTCACACGTGTTGCCCAACAATCTGTATGCCAACATGCCAGGGGCATCGTCGCGCATAGCTATACTACTGACTTTAGATGAACAAAGAAGGATGAGGGCACGGAGGATGGCACTAAGGAGGGCACGGGAGATGTTTTTTTTTTTTTTTGCTTATATAAAATTTACCATTTAATCTAATCTAATACAATATTCTTATCTGATACAAGCCCCTCACTCTTCACTTGATATATCACACACGCATAGACATCTTTGGCATGAGAGATTCTGAGGTGTCTCGCATCTTCAGATTCACCCCTCATGTCATCCTGGAATTACCACAACCTTGCAGGAGGACATCAGCAGCCCAACACATGGCACCACCCATGACACCCATGACAGCTACATATACAATCAGAGCCCCATCCCCACAGATTTCAAACAGAACATGTATGGGGACAGCTGGCTGGTTGGTGAGTGACATGGGAGTCAGGCATGACTATCCCCTCCCGTGATGCACACCTCACAAGTGGCACATGCATGACTAACATCCTCCTGTCTTTTCCCTTCAAGGTGACTCTGCATATGCACTGGGACCCCATCTCATGACCCCATCTCATGCCAGCTCACATTATGCATCTTTGCACGTTAAACACACACATTAATCATGGCACAATGAGAATGCATGCATGTACACCACTGTGGTCCCTAGCACACAAAGAGAAAAAGAACACCCAAAAATCACACTAGCACTCAGCAAGAAACAGACACAAAAAAATCAGATGAAAAAATAAAGCCAGAAAACAAACGCTCTGAAATATATCAATCAAACAAACAGTCTCAAACACTTATCAAAATACACTTTCACAAAACTACCAACAAGCACTAGATCACACAGAACACTAATCTGACAACTACAAAACACACTCTAACGAACAACAGAGCAAAAGCACTTGATTCAATGGGAAGGGACACAAAGGGATGTACTTTTGCAATGGAAGGGCGTTTGTGTGTGTCTATTTATGCTGTCTGCGTAGTTCACAACGTTGCCCTAGTCCATTTCCAATTTCAATGATTGCGCCGCTCCCGAGTTGTGAGCATGCGCACAACGGAGCTGACATGGTTTCCTTCACGCGCGCATGCGCGAGTCGGCCGGCCCTTCATTTGCATGGGGTCACGGCTCATTTCAATGTAACACGCCCACGTCCCTCCCAATTTGTATTACTCCTCCTTACGCCTCCGGAAAAAACCTTACGTTTGCGCAAGCTCTTGCGTAAAAGCTACGTGAATCGCCGGATTACGCGGCTAGATTGCGCAAGTCTAACGGAAAAGTGGTGCGCTACGCCGGAATGATAATGCGCCGATCTACGTGAATCTGCCCCATAGTGTATAAGTGTGTACACCCCTGCCATATTTGTAAATATTTTATTATATCTTTTTATCTTTTCATGTGACAACACTGAAGAAATGACACTTTGCTACAATGTAAAGTAGTGAGTGTACAGCTTGTATAACAGTGTACATTTGCTGTCCTCTCAAAATAACTCAACACAGCCATTTATTTCTAAACCGCTGGCAACAAAAGTGAGTACACGCCTAAATGAAAATGTCCAAATTGGACCCAAAGTGTCAATATTTTGTGTCGCCACCATTATTTTCCCGCACTGCCTCCCTGGCGGTATGATTCTGTCTGGAATTACGTACCAAAAGCGGTACAGTTTTTTGCATGGAAATTTGCCGCTTTATATTGTAGGCCTGCAATTGCTAGGAATAACTTACTTAAATCTGTCCAAACAAGAGTCTAGTAGACATCCCGGGTATGATAAAGTTTGAAAAACAAAATCATAAATTATAATATAATAAATAACTATAAATAATTATAACAAATGATAATGTAATTATAATAAAAATTATTCAATAATTTAATCAAATCAAAAACACTGAAATTTGCTCAGTTGCAGAATTGTCGTTGTCATTACTTTTATTTTTTTATGACAAATTTCCCCACAAATCGCTATTCTGCAAGTGATTATAATTTATTATCGCTGTTTTCTAGCTGATCTAAATCACTTTTGACATAAAGGGACACTTTTGGTTGCTATGGACAATCTACAGTTTGCAGGCAGAAAGAACAGTTTTTATTATATAACAGTACATGTAGGACACTGGGCAGACCACTAGGGACAAAGGGGGGGTGTATTTTTTTACATACAGTACTGTAATCTATAAGATTACAGTATACTGTATGTAAAGTGTTTGTTTACTTTTTTTGAATTTGGCGCCGTTCTCCGCCCCTATGCGTCGTAACGTCGCAGGGAACGGAGATCATCGGCACACGGGGACACTGTGTGAATCGAGCGAGGACCCGCTCGCTCACTCACACAGCGGACATGCATCGCTGGATCCAGGGACAAGGTACAGTAGGTGACTGGGATATTGTGTCAATCTCGCTCCCTTTCTCGGCGAGATTGACCACCTACGAGCCCCATCGCGGGAGCCAGCGCCGAGCTGGCTTGCCGCGATGGAGACAAAGCCGTCATAGAAGCGACGGGGATCCGACGCGGATTCCCGCCAATTCTACACGTGGGCGGAGTTTGTTATGAATCCTGAAGGAGAAATCCCCGCTGGATTTTTAAAGAAAAATCCGGCATGGGTTCCCCCCTCAGGAGCATAACGGGCCCTTAGGTCTGTTATGGGTTGTAAGGAGACCCCCTACGCCGAAAAAACGGCGTGGGGGTCCCCCACAATCCATAACAGACCCGTATCCAAAGCACGCCGGCCGGCCGGTCAGGAAGGGAGTGGGGGCGAGCGAGCGCCCCCCCCCCCCCCTCCTGAGCCGTACCGGGCAGCATGCCCTCAACATGGGGGGGTTAGGTGCTCTGGGGCAGGGGGCGCACTGCGGCTCCCCACCCCAGAGCACCCTGTCCCCATGTTGATGAGGACAGGGCCCCTTCCCGACAACCCTGGCCGTTGGTTGTCGGGGTATGCGGGCGGGAGGCTTATCAGAATCTGGAAGCCCCCTTTAATAAGGGGGCCCCCAGATACCGGCCCCCCACCCTAAGTGAATGAGTATGGGGTACATTGTACCCCTACCCATTCACCTGCAAATAAAAAGTGTAAACACAAATAAACCACACAGGGTATTGAAATATTTTATTAGTTGGCCGCCGGGGGGGGTGTGTGTATGATCGCTTTTATAAAAGCGCCCCCCTCCGGCGGGCTTCTGTGGGGGGTGGGTTCCGGCGTCTGGTTCTCTTCCGCCGCCGGGGGGGCGCTTTGATAAAAGCGCCCACCACCCGGCGGGCTTCTTTCGACGTCTTCGGCGGCTGGGGGGTCTTCTCCCACTCTCCGGGGTCTTCTCCTGCTCTCCGGGGGTCTTCTCCGCTCTCCGGGGGTCTTCTCCGCTCTCCGGGGGTCTTCTTCTTCTTCAGGACTCGCCGCCGCTAACTTTGTGTGTTAGCTCAATTACTAGCGGCGGCGAGTCCCCTCCTCTGTGACGTCTTCTTCTTCTTCTTCTCCAGATGTTGACGCGACACTTCCTTCCGCTGTTATGCCGGGCGCGCGGCTCGCAGTGAGTTATATAGGCCTGTCTTGTGACGTCGCAGTCCCATCATGCTCCGGTAGGTAGCACGTGGTACCTACCGGAGCATGATGGGACTGCGACGTCACAAGACATGCCTATATAACTCGCTGCGAGCCGCGCGCCCGGCATAACAGCGGAAGGAAGCGTCGCGTCAACATCTGGAGAAGAAGAAGAAGAAGACGACGTCACAGAGGAGGGGACTCGCCGCCGCTAGTAATTGAGCTAACACACAAAGTTAGCGGCGGCGAGTCCTGAAGAAGAAGAAGACCCCCGGAGAGCGGAGAAGACCCCCGGAGAGCGGAGAAGACCCCCGGAGAGCAGGAGAAGACCCCGGAGAGTGGGAGAAGACCCCCCAGCCGCCGAAGACGTCGAAAGAAGCCCGCCGGGTGGTGGGCGCTTTTATCAAAGCGCCCCCCCCGGCGGCGGAAGAGAACCAGACGGCGGCACCCACCCCCCACAGAAGCCCGTACCACGTGCTACCTACCGGAGCATGATGGGACTGCGACGTCACAAGACAGGCCTATATAACTCACTGCGAGCCGCGCGCCCGGCATAACAGCGGAAGGAAGTGTCGCGTCAACATCTGGAGAAGAAGAAGAAGAAGACGTCACAGAGGAGGGGACTCGCCGCCGCTAGTAATTGAGCTAACACACAAAGTTAGCGGCGGCGAGTCCTGAAGAAGAAGAAGACCCCCGGAGAGCAGAGAAGACCCCCGGAGAGCGGAGAAGACCCCCGGAGAGCAGGAGAAGACCCCGGAGAGTGGGAGAAGACCCCCCAGCCGCCGAAGACGTCGAAAGAAGCCCGCCGGGTGGTGGGCGCTTTTATCAAAGCGCCCCCCCCGGCGGCGGAAGAGAACCAGACGGCGGCACCCACCCCCCACAGAAGCCCGCCGGAGGGGGGCGCTTTTATAAAAGCGATCATACACACCCCCCCCCCCCGGCGGCCAACTAATAAAATATTTCAATACCCTGTGTGGTTTATTTGTGTTTACACTTTTTATTTGCAGGTGAATGGGCTCGCTCGCCCCCACTCCCTTCCTGACCGGCCGGCCGGCGTGCTTTGGATACGGGTCTGTTATGGATTGTGGGGGGACCCCCACGCCGTTTTTTCGGCGTAGGGGGTCTCCTTACAACCCATAACGGACCTAAGGGCCCGTTATGCTCCTGAGGGGGGAACCCATGCCGGATTTTTCTTTAAAAATCCAGCGGGGATTTCTCCTTCAGGATTCATAACAAACTCCGCCCACGTGTAGAATTGGCGGGAATCCGCGTCGGATCCCCGTCGCTTCTATGACGCACTCGCTGGAATGTGCTTTTACTATTCCAGCGAGTGCTAGATATCGGCAGCCTGTCGCCGAGATTCAGCGCGATGCTGGCGTGTTAAAAACACATTCTCGGCGGCAGGCACTGTAAGTAACTGTCTGTGGATGCTGCGAGAAGGTAAGCCGCGCCGCTGCACACTCTTCACATCTACCCCGAGCGTGACTCGGGGTTACCGATAATAGCATAGAAAAACCACCCCGAGTCACGCTCGGGAATAGCGCTAAGGAGGTTAACCCTCTTGAGCATGGAGTTCACCAGAGCTTCACAGTCCTCTTCCACTCCTCCATGATGACATCAGGGAGCTGGTGGATGTTAGAGACCTTGTGCTCCTCCATCTTTTGTTTGAGGATGCCCCACAGATGCTCAATAAGGTTTAGGTCTGGAGACATGCTTGACCAGTCCATCACCTCTACCCTCAGCTTCTTTAGCAAGGCAGTGGTCATCTTGGAGGTGTGTTTGGGGTTGTTATCATGTTGGAATACTGCCCTGCGGCCCAGTTTCCGAAAGGGAGGGGATCATGCTCCGTTTCAGTATGTCACAGTACATGTTGGCATTCATGGTTCCCTCAATGAACTGTAGCTCCCCAGTGCTGGCAACACTCATGCAACCCCAGACCATGACACGCTAACCACCATGCTTGATTGTAGGCAAGACACACTTGTCTTTGTACTCCTTACCTAGTTGCCGCCACACACGCTTGACACCATCTGAAACAAATACTTTTATCTTGGTCTCATCAGACCACAGGACATGGTTCCATTAATCCATGTCTTTATTCTGCTTGTCTTCAGCAAACTGTTTGTGCGCTTTCTTGTGCATCATCTTTAGAACAGGCTTCCTTCTAGGAAGACAGCCATACTAAACAATTTGATGCAGCATATGGTCTGAGCACTAACAGGTTGACCCCCCACCCCTTCAACCACAATACTTTTGAGAATGGGGTATGCCTGTGTCTGCTCTGCATAAACTGAGCGGGCACGGATGTGACATCCATCTTACTCTGCTCCGACCAGCAGGGGATCTGCTGATTAGAGAGGGCTCTGATGTGTGTGCAAGAGGCCTATATCAGTTTAATTAGTTGTTGCAGAAACCAATCAAAGGTGACAGAAAGTATAAACAAAAAAAGTTTCTTGCCTAAAAACGGACATAAAAGGAATGGCCATAAACAGATAGTATCTGTTTATATCTGTTCAGATATATCTAAAAGAACAAAAATGCAGACTTTTTCCATTTAAAAAATGGACATGAAGAACCATGGATGTAGGCGTGGGTAAATGATAATTATCCATTTGCATCTGCCCACCCATAGACATCTGCCCACCCATAGACATACATTATGGTTCAATCTGGTTCTTTCTGAAAAGCTGACAGACAAATCTAAACCAAAGCCTTGACAGAAATCTTATGTGAACACTATCATTTAGCCCCAAACGGGCAGGGTAACATTGTCTCTTAACTCCTTGCGGCCAAGCGCCTCCTGGTTCTTTGAGAGCTCTAGAAGCTGGGTGGCTGGCATTTGGGCGATGCAACCACTAATTGATTGATTGGATTGATTGTTCACTGATCACAAGGATAGAGTAAGTAAAGGAAGCAGTGGGGGGGTTAAGGCTGGGTTCACACTTAATAATGCAGCGGCTCACAGCAGGAGTCTGGTGTGTCTCCATTTACCATTTCAGGTCCGAATTTTGGGCTGAATTCAGACCTAAAATGGACCAGAAGACATACAGGGCTCCTGTGCAATTTGCACTAGAGCCACTGCGGAGATGTGTGAACCGGCTTCATTGAGAGCCGCATCCAATTCACAATAGTGTGAATCCAGCCTTAATATCCTCTAATTAAGGTAGCTGTGATTCCCAAGCATCCAACCCGGGTGCACTGCTCACAAACACAGCCAAATCCATTATAAAGCTGTCAAAAAATTAATATTTTAATTGAGCAAAAGAGACATTCCAAAGATAAAAAATATACCCTTAAAGATCTGCCAATCATAAATACATTATGTGAATACATTATGTGAATACTCTAAAAAACACTAATCACAGAACAAAAAAACAAGTTGGGTTCTCATTGGAAAACAGAAGGTGGAAATGCTGCATACTAAAACGCAGCCCCTATATAGAGAGAAAAAATACAGCTTCAGTCTGAACTTCTGAATATACTTCTCTGACATGTTTCCCGACACATACGGGGCTTAACATGTCAGAGGAGTATAGCCAGGAGGAGTTCTGGCTAAAGCTGTATTTTGTACCTCTCAATATAGTGGCTGTGTTCCAGTATGCAGCATTTCCACCTTCTGTTTTTCCCGATCTGTTTCAGCTAACCTGGATGAGTTTGTCGGTATCCGACCTGTGCTTTGGACTGCAGGGGAACGTTTTGTAGTGCTTTGAGCGGTGCTCTGAGTTTTTGTGTACAAGTCTGGTTCTGGCTGGGGAGGATGATTGGGAATTATGGCTACCTTATTTAAAGATTAGTTAAACATTCTCTCTCCCACTGCTCCTTTTACCTACTCTGTCCTTTTGAACAAACTTATTAGGGTGAAATGCTTTAGGCCGGGTTCACACCTATGCAAATTGAGTTCGGCTTAAACCGCATCCAATACGCAGAACATTTCTAAATACATTGTTTTCAATGAGGGTGGTTCACATATGTGCGATGCATAGACACTGCGCATTGCAGAAAAAACGTGTGCGTATTTTATGACTTGCGGTGTGGCTCAGGTGCGAATTCAGGACCTTAATCTTCTATGGGTATGCAGCTGATTCGCAGATGTGTTTATTTCTCTTCAGGATTTCTTCTCATTCAGCTCAATACACTTCCCCCCTCCCCCTCCCCTCTCCCAGGTCTCCAAATTTGCAGCTAATCTGCAGTTAAAACGCAATGGATCTGCTGAACACTTCTCTTATCTCTCTGCAAAGATAAGAGAGCTGAAATTCGGACCGCACTAGTGTGAATCCGGCCTTAAGGACCAGTTCACACCACATGCAGTTCCGTGTGCTTTTTTCTGCACTAAAAATGCATGCACAGTGTTTTCCATGTATTCCAATGGCTCTAGTTTACATCATTGCAGTCAGTTCCAGTTTCCGCACTAGAAACTGACTGGAACCGACTGAACTGGTGTGAACTAGAGCTATTGGAATACATGGAAAACATTGTGATAGCATTTTTAGAGCCAGTTCACACCACAAAAATGCACTCTGGGTACGTTTCAGATCAGTTTTGTGTTTTTTTTATACAATTTGCTAGGTTCCAGCACAGTTCTGTGCAGAAAAACATTTGCATGCTCTTCTTTTTTTTTGCACCAAAAACTCACTGCACTGGTGTGAACTAGAGCCATTAGAATACATGGAAAACACTGCATGCATTTTTAGTGAAGAAAAAAAGTGCACAGAATTGCATCTGTTGTGAACTAGCACTTAGGGCAGAAAAAAGGTTGCAGGACTGCATCTGGTGTGAACTAGCACTTAAAGCAGAGGTTCACCCTAAAATATACCCTCTCCCATGTGATCCAGCATACTGGCGTCAGCGCCAGTATGCTGTTTTTTTTTTTAAATCCCCCAATTACTGTGACTGGGACTCGGAGAAATACGATGCCTGCGCAGTCAGCTCCTAGGTCTGTGCGCAGGCGCCGCATTGCGCCAGAAATACCCGAGTCCTTAATCGGGTATTTTCGTAAGCTGTAACGCGCTATACAAGCGCCATTCACCACGGGGGGAAAGAAATCAAAATTAAAGATGTCACGGTAAGTGGGCGATTTAAAAAAAAAAAAAAACAGCGTACTGGCGCTGACGCCAGTATGCTGTATCGCATGGGAGATTAAAATATCAAGATGAGCTAATCACATGCGCAACTCTCATCTTCTTATATTCTTGTGTTGGATTGGAAACAGAATGCAGGAGCCAGCACCTGGATGGTCCAAAAAGGGTAATTAGAGGGTGGGAGAGATACCATGGATTTGGGTATGGTAATCAAATAATATAGATTTTAATTTTAAATCCTGGCTTCAATATTAAATCTCTAGGGGTTTTAGCAGGGTTTTATAACAATGGATCCATGGGCGGCAGCAGCAGATTGCAGCATCAAGTCAGTAGTGTTAAATTGTGGAGTCTACTTACATATGCAGTGGTATTTCTAAAATATATAACAGATCTGTCAATGATCCATGAAGTGCATGAGGGATGGAAATGCAAACTCTCTGGTTCTCCAACTACACATGCTCAGAGTTGACAGTGACAACAACAAATATAGTGACAATAATATTTGCATGTACAATAAACCAATAGTATGTGAAGCCACTACTGCACTTACGCAGGTCATCGTCGTCATAGTTTCTGTGATTATTTTCCAGCTGATATCTACATTGAACTAGTGGGGACCTACTCCTGCTTCCAGCAATGCCTCTGTCTTCTCATCACTCTTCCGAACACCCCTCCCACACACACTACCACTTTTTCAGGTCCCCCTTCTGCTCTTACCACTATGTCAAATACCCCTCCCACATACTCTAGGGCCTCGTACACACGACCGAGGAACTCGTCGAAAAAGACACATCGTTTTACTCTACGAGTTCCTTGTTAGGCTTGTCGAGAAACTTGACAAGCTGTCTTTGCGTACACACTGTCAAGACCAAATCTCCTCGTTCTCAAATGCGGTGACATTCAACACATACGACGGCAGGGGAAGTTCGATTCCACTGGCACAACCCTTGGGGCTGCTTTTGCTAATCTCATGTTACTGCATGTTAGGTAAAAGTTTGGTAAGAGACATTTGCACTTTTCAGTGTGTTACAGCGTGATAAATGTGCTATCTCCATTACAAACGCTACTTTTACCGAAGGTGTGCGGGTTTCTAAGCATCGAAAACTAGCCCGACGAGGAACACGATGAGGAAATTGAGACTCCCATCGAGGAAACAGAGAACTTGCTCTCTTTTTTCCTCGTCGAGTTCCTCAACAGTTTTCTCGATGAAAAGTATACACACAACCGGTTTCCTCGGCAAAAAAAGCTCTCCCACCAAGTTTCTTGATGCATTCTGTCGAGTTTCTCGGTCGTGTGTATGAGGCCTGACTGTTCTTTCAGGGCCCCTTTCTGCTTACACCACTCTGCAGCCCCCCCGATACCACCTCTCTGTCAAATGCCCTCACTTCATCCTCCTATCACCTGTCAACTTTGACCATTATTCCGCATCACCACAGTGATTTCTCTCTCCCTGCCTTATCACCTAACCTGGACATCCCACTTCCATTCCCTCTGCTCTCAGTACTGATCTCACTGTAATGCCTCCATGTCAACCCCAGTTCTCTCGTCATACTCACTACAGTATCAGCCACCATTGCAACCCAACCATGCCTATTTTGGAGTAAGCATACCTTAGATAGATAGACAGACAGACAGACAGACAGACAGATAGATAGATAGATAGATAGATAGATAGATAGATAGATAGATAGATAGATAGATAGATAGATAGATAGATAGATAGATAGATAGATAGATAGATAGATAGATAGATAGATAGATAGATAGATAGATAGATAGATAGATATAAAAAAATACAAAAGTGTATAAACTATTTTATTAATACCTTAATATTTATCAAATATTCAATTATCCAATCAAGTATAGCTGAAATAAGTAAACAAGATTATGTTTTTCATATAATTGGATAACTAAAGTGACTATTCACACAATTTATTGTATAACGTTTCCTTTAGTAAATCAGCTCCATTATGCAAAAAAAAAACATATATGGTGCACATGCAGATTATTTTTTTTCTACACGTTTAATGATATGAGTGACCACGGATCTGCATTGTTTTTTATGCATTCATGTACATCTCCTCCTGCTGATTCTTTTACTCCAGTGAAAATGAGAGTGAACGGAAAATATAATTAAAACTACCAATCTCTTTCACTGCATTTTTAATTCTGCGAGGAATGTGAATTTGTCAAGGAACGTGACATTACTCTAGCACTTTCTTAACTTATGATGCAGTTTTTTTTGGGCTCTGACCAGGGGCAGACTGACCATTGAGGCACTCGGGCACTGCCCGAGGACCCCATGCCACTAGGGGGCCCCATAAGGGTTGCCAGGCTAGAGACAGTATGTAAAAATCTGTGCTTTGTTTTACATCTGTCACTGATATGTCCAAAACCGACATTGTTTTGATGTGAAAATCCAGAGATTTTAGCTGCCCCGCCTCTGTACTGCCTCCTGGCTTGGTGGCCATCTGTAAGCCCGGGGGCCCCATAATCTCTATTGCCCGGGGGCCCCATGAGTTGTCAGTCCGCCCCTGGCTCTGACCCATGTAAATTAACATGAAAATATAAGGTCTTAATGATGAATTTCACATAACTGAAACTAAATTCTGAGCCAAGCACATTAGAGTTTTAATAGACCCTAACAATTAACTGCTCTTATTTGCTCCCTTTTGTACTGTTAAAAATACAATTGCCATTCATTTTGTTCAAAATCCAGTAAGCCTCTAAATGTCTTTTGTAAGCTAGTACCTCTGCTATAATGAAGTTCCAAACAGTCTTATCAGGCCTGACCAGGTTGTCTCTGTGGTCTACAGAACAGAAGGCAGGTGTTCTGTAGTTCTATTACACTTCCTGTTCTAGGGTGATTGTTATGTGCCTTCATAGATACAGTTCAAAAAGTACTGGGACAGTATAAGTGAACCTGTCAGGATTACTGGATGAAAATAAAGAACAAAAAAAAGACTGACAAAAGACAACCAATGCAGTCACCACAACTAATGCCGCATACACGCGATTGGAAAATCCGTCAAGAAATTGTGGATTTTTTTTTCGAAGGAATTCCGGCTCAAACTTGTGTTGTATACACACGGTCACACCAAATTCCACCCATCAAGAACGCAGTGACATACAACACTGTGGCAAGCCGATAAAAATGACATTTCAATGCTTCCGAGCATGCGTCAACTTGATTCCGAGCATGCATAGGATTTTTTTCTGTCGGAATTGCCTACAGACGATCGGAATTTCCTCCAAGAACTTTTCTAATTTTCTCAATTTTTTCTTGGCAGAAATTCCGACAGAAAAATTCCGATGGAGCCTACACAGGGTCGAAATTTTCGACCAAAAGCTCACACTGGACTTTTCACTTTTCGATCGTGTGTACATGGCATAAGGAATGGTAAGCTGCAATATATTACATTTTGTTCCTGAATTTGGATGCACTTTAATGTCATCACATAATTGCATCATTGTACAAAATGATCATGAAAATGTAATCTATAAAATAATGCCTAGTTTAAATATATGTACACAGAATCACTAAAATGTCATATTTGTTTTAAATGGTAATTTATTTTTAAAATTAATTTTTAAATCTGCAGTTTTCATTAAAATAATATCTGGTAATTTGACAGGACATCCTGTTATAAAGTGATGTGATTCCCAGTTGTGCTTCTGAGGTGTCAGCCAGTCATGCAGGCTTCCACTAGAGTCTTTAAAAAGCCATTTGAACACATATTATGTAGGCATAGTCCACCATTAGTCCCGTGCCCCTGATTACATCATTTGCAACAAAACGTACATAGGGCGGGACTGGAAATCGAGACGTCACCATACATGTATGGCTGCCATTGTATTGTACTGGCGTTTTTTTCTCCTTGGAGTTTGCAAGTGTTTTTAACCACTTTAAATAATTTTTGCTATAGGGATTTACACTCTGTGAGCTTGTTGCTCCGTTGTCACCATATCATTTCCTGATGCGTGCTGCATCCAGTTATTTTGGCTTTGGATCATCCAGTGTATACAGAACCTGTTTTGACTTCTCAAGAGATTAAGGTCCCTTTCACACTTGTAGGACTTCAAAGTCACACGAATTTACCGCGATTTTGCCGCGATTCGCGGCCGCGATTTCAATGAATGCCTGTGTAAGTGGCATCAAAATCGGACCAAAGTAGTGCAGGGACTACTTTGAAGTCGGCACTACTTAAAGTCGTGCCAGTATGAATGCTGTTCATTGAAAATCATGGAGAATGACTTGCAGTACAAAATCGTGAGACAAGTCGTATAAATGTGAAAGGGGCCTGAGAGTCGCATATGTTCTGGCAAGCGCATAGATGTGCTTTGGTGAAAGGAGAACTGGGTGAGTCACATATGTCAGTGTTTGAAGACTACACTTAAGCCTCGTACACACGTTACGATTGTTGGCAGGGGGTTGTCTGTTGACAGAGTGTTGTCCTAAATCTGACCGCTAGTACGTCATCCAACTTTCGGGCAACAAGTGTTGGATGACATGCTAGTAAATTTCAGCAGTTTGTCGGTTTGTCGTCAAATTTTCTGATGGTCAGTACACAAGTCCATCACACAAACAAAAGTCGAAAGCACAAACATGCATGCTCGGAATCAATGCTCACCAAACATGAAATAAGCAGAAGGGGCCCAAAGTGTGGTGCTCAAGAGCTGAAATTCTTTGTAGTACGTCACTACGTTCGTGTTTGTGGCATGACAATTGTGTAACGTTAGTATGCAAGACAAGATCCTGGCACGTGCCCTTTTGACAAAAATCAGACGCTCGATTGCCACCAATTGTATCATGTGTACAAGGCTTAAGCCCTGATTTACAGTAATGTCAGTCTGAGAATTTCATAGACATCTGTGCGGTTTCCTGCACAGATTTCTTTTGAAATCGCACATGAAATCGCCAAAAGTAGTACAGAAATTACTTTTGGGAATCAGTGAAGTGCCGCAAAGTCTGAGTCGCACCGATTCGGATGGTTCCAATAGCCAATTTGGCATGCGATTTGACATGTCAATAGCTGCCATAAACCCAGTATTTTTTTAAATAGTGGGCAGTCTGCTTTAACATAGAAATGGTCTCAGCTGCGGATTCACCATGAGATCACTTTTATGGGCAGTGGGAGAGCTTTCCCCCCTTTCTGCTGCATCCTGGTGGTCTCCGCCGCTTAACAGACCTGTGGGTAGCAGTGGAAAGTATCCAATCCCCGGGATGGATGGTCAGGAAGTCGAGTGAGGGCCAGATTGGCCCCCACTTGACTCTTTGCCCTTGGAGGACAGAAGTGACATCAAACGTCGCTTCCGCCCTCCGGCCTTAAAATTATTATTTTTTTTAGGGGAGGGATACTTTAAGTGTAAATGTGAGATCTGAGGTCTTTTTGACCCCGGATCTTGCATTAAAGAGGCCATGTCCTGCTTATTTATATTACAAGGGATGTTTACATTCCTTGTATAAGGAATAAAACTAATAAAAAAATGTTTTTTAAATGGACAGTGTAAAAATAAAATATAAAAAGTGAACGAAATAAGAAAAAAATGTAAGCGCCCCCTCCCTCTGTGTTCGTGCTCAGTAGCGAATGCATACGCAAGTCGCGCCCACATATGTAAACTGTGTTCAAACCACACATGTAAAGTATTGCCATGATTGTTAGTAGTGTTGAGCGGAATACGCCATATTCGAATTCGCGATATTGCGCGAATATATAGAAGAATATTTGCGAATATTCGCTAATATCGAATATTCGTGATATTTTATCCAAAAAAAAATTTGCGAAATTTCGCTAATGCGAAAATGATTGCGAAATTCTCATAAACGGAGATCATTTCCTGTATTACTAAACTAATATGCACTAAACACTAACTCTACACTAACTCTACTTAAAAGAAAGGAGAATAAGGGGGCAAAAGAAGGGCGGAGAAGATAATCACGCAATATTCCTATTGCGCGATTATCTTCTCCGCCCTTCTTTTGCATCAGAGCCAATCAGAATAACTCGAATATTCGGCAAAAGGAATATTGCGCGATTTTCTTCTCCGCCCTTCTTTTGCATCAGAGCCAATCACAGAATAACTCGAATATTCGGCAAAAGGAATATCGCGCAATATTCCTTTTGCCGAATATTCGAGTTATTCTGATTGGCTCTGATGCAAAAGAAGGGCGGAGAAGAAAATCGCGCAATATTCCTTTTGCCGAATATTCGAGTTATTCTGATTGGCTCTGATGCAGCATCAGAGCCAATCAGAATAACTTGAATATTCGGCAAAAGGAATATTGCGCGATTAGCTTCTCCGCCCTTCTTTTGCATCAGAGCCAATCAGAATAACTCGAATATTCGGCAAAAGGAATATCGCGCAATATTAATTTTGCCGAATATTCAAGTTATTCTGATTGGCTCTGATGCAAAAGAAGGGCCGAGTAGCTGATGCGATTCTTTTATGTTGCCGAAAATTCGCAATGCGAATTTTCGGCAACATAAAAGAGTCGCATCAGCTACTCGGCCCAGGGTCTCTCTCTAATCATACCAGCAATGCTTTTAGACGTCGATGGAGATCACTAGGATGTGATCTGTTTTAAAAATAAATTTGAAAAAATATGAATATTCGCCATAGCGAATATTCGCCGCAATATTCGAGTTATTCGCGAATACTCGAATATGCAATATTCGTAGCGAATATTCGCAATGCGAATATTCGTGAGCAACACTAATTGTTAGAGCAATAGCAATAATTATTGCCCAAGATCTCCTCTGTAACTCAAAATGGGTAACCTGTAGAAATATTTAAATGTCTCCTATGGAGATTTTTAAGTACCAAAATTGTCGCCATTCCACGAGCGGGCACAATTTTGAAGCATGAGATGATCTTTTACAATAAAGAAAAAAATTGGGATAACTTTACCGTTTTCTTAAAAATCAAAAAAGTGTATTTTTTTCCCAAAAAATTGCATTTGTAAGATCGCTGTGCAAATACGGTGTGACATAAAGTATTGCAATGTTCTCCATGTTATTCTCTATTGTGTCTGAAAAATAAATATATACTGTTTGGGAGTTCTAAGTAGTTTTCTAGCAAACAAAAACAACAAATGTGAAAATTAAGCTTGGTTTTTAAGTGGTTAAGTTAGTAAAGTGGAGCAATTGCTGGTAAATGATTGACAGTTGTCATTACCAGCTTCTTTTTTTTTTTTTTTTAAGAAAAAACAGCTCATGGGCCCTCTCCAAGGGCCTGTTATGTATTTTGAGGGACATTTGGAGGGGTCTCTGTTTTTTTTTCTTAAAATAAGATTATTTTCAAATTTATAAAGCAAAAGTGAGCGGAGTCAGTGTCGTTGTTCTTGAAGTGCACTGGCTAGGTCAAAAGAGGGGGCTAGTTTGTTTTAGTTCTCTAGTTGGGAAATTTGGGAAAGGACCTTGTCAATCAGCCTGGACCTCTGTTTCTTAACAGTACTGTGAAGCTTAATCAGCAGTCCCCGCATGTAGCCTTTATATGCCGACCATAATACAAACCTATCGGTGTCTGGGCGATCATTCAATTCAAAAAAGGATTGGTGCTCCGTCAGTTTTTGGATGTTGCTTGGGCTTGCGATGAGAGAAAAATCGAGCCTCCACATTCGGGTTGTTTTGGGTCTAGAGTTTCCCACAGTGATGGAGATAGTGGCGTGCTCTGACCAAGTGATGGAACCAGTCTCAGATTTTGTCACATCTTGAAGAGTGATTCTATCAACTAGGAAAAAGTCTATACGGGAGTATGAGAGTTGAGAAGAGGAGAAATACGTGTAGTCTCTTTCATTACTATGCTGGCATCTCCACGGATGAAAGAGATCATTTGTGTGCAGGAAGGGGTTAAATGCAGGTCGATTGGTGTTAGTTGAGGATGTAGTGTCCAGGTTTGGGTCTCCAATTATTTTATTTTTTTTAAATAATTTTTATTCAAGGTTTTGCAAAAAATACAAAGTCAAGCAAACAGTAAATATAACAGAAATGAGACTAAACATTACAGGAACCATTACGACAGTTGAGAGCAAGAAAAGTTATATCAGACTAAGAGGGTCAGAGCTCCCGGGGGTAGATAGTGCGGGGTAACCCCAGTATATTGCCTGCTCGCAGTAGAGTACAAACTTCAAGGAGACACGCTAAATGGTAAGGCACTATGGCCTAGGCTGAACACTTATGAAGCAATAGGGTCTCGAAATCATAGGTACCAGGAGAGGGGGGAGTACCCCAGGAACTCCTGGCGCCACCACTTGGCGTGCTGTAAACCTTATTCAAAAATGCAAAACAGGTATACAAACACAGGGGAAAACCCAACGGGACCCATAAGGTCCAGAGCTCCTTTGATAGCTAAAAAAGGGTTTGCATACCAAGAAAGATGAACAGATTGTAGAAGAGAGACAGAAATAGGAAAGGTAGGAGAGAGAGAAGAAAGGACCAAGGGTTAGGAAGTACACGGAAGGCCCATCACTCACGGGAGTCTTATGCTGAGGAGGAAATGGGGTAAGGTTAAATGGGCCAGGTTCCCAGGTAATCAAAATCAAATCAAATCACAAGGGGATACCAACATAGGAAGCCCAGGGTTCCCAGATGAGCTTAAAGCCTTCAACATTATCTAGAATAATGTTGGATATCCTCTCATTAGTCATTATCCAAGATATTTTATTTTTAGCTTTTGGGAAGGAGGGTCTCCAATTATATTGAAGTCGCCTCCAATAAGTAGTCTACCCTTACGGATTCGCAATATTTTCTTGTACTGTATAGTCACTTATGGAATCGCAGCTGTTGCTTGTTCGGTCCATAGACATTGACTAGAACAGGCATCCTCAAACTACGGCCCTCCAGCTGTTGCGGAACTACAAATCCCATGAGGCATTGTGAAACTGACATTCACAGACATGACTGAGCATGATGGGAAATGTAGTTCCTGAACAACTGGAGGGCCGTAGTTTGAGGACCCCTGGACTAGAATATAGGTGACTCGGTCAATGTCGCATAGGAGAATTAGGAAATGTCCTTGAGGGTCTTCAATGAATTGATGCATGTGGAATTGTAGAGAGTTCCGTATGGCAATGAGGACTCCATTTTTCTTCTTTTGGCCTGAGGCCAAACTTGGGGGTTTTAGAAGATGCAAAGTGGGTCTCCTGTACCAAGAGGATATCAGCTCTTTGGCTATGGACTTCTCTAATGAGTGTGGATCTTTTTTGTGGAGAGTTAAGGCCCCTGGCGTTGATGGAGACTATTTTAAATGCCATTTTGAGCAGGTGAAGGCAGGATAGACTGTCCCCAGACAGGAGTGTCAATTAGCCGGTTTAGGGGGCTTAGGTATATAGGCTCTTTGGTAAGTGAGCAGAGCGATTTGTCGTTAATCCACGTAGGTAGAGGTCAAGGATAGGTTGGTGGTAGGGTGGATAGGGGGTTGGCTAGTGCCGGGTTCAGGTGGGTAAAAAAGGAGAGCACTAGACCAAACGAGGCCTGGGCTCAATGTGCAGAAACAACTGCAAACAATCAGAGGGGGATAGTGCAACTTTGTCAACTACAAGGGACAGGGATGACTGAACAGGCAGGCAGGTACTGGATAAGAACACTGCAGTTTCCCAGCCATTTGGTGGGTGTAGAAAAGGGAATTTATTGAGGCAGTCAGACATTCTGAAGGGCTCCTCTGACTTCCATACGGGTTGGAAGTTGTTCAGAAGGGTTCAGTGTTTGTTCCGGGATTATGCACCAGGTCCTCAGGAGTGTGAGTCCCAAGGAAAGGGTCCGCACTGCATGAGTTTTGTTCTGGTGCGTAATGAGGCGTTTAGTGGGGAAGCCCCCCTTTTATGGTATTTTATGATTTTGAAGTGCTTTAGTTATAGTCACCAGTTGTCTGCGATTTTCCATGGTTGCCTTGGATAGATCAGCATATAGAGTGATGTCATTGAAGGGGTCAGGAAGTCTTGCCGTGCGTTTCGCTGCATACATAACTTTTTCTTTCACAGTAAAAAAGTGTACACGGGCCAATACATCTCTAGGAGTGGAGGCAGGGAGGTGAGGCTGTGTGCTCTGTCAATTTCCATGTCACGGATAGTTAGATCAGGTATAAGTGTGCGCATCAGCGATTGCAGGAATTGCACTAGATCAGATTGTTGGATCGACTCTGGGATATTACGGAATTTAATATTATTGCTCCTGGATCGATCCTCTAGGTCTGCGAGTTTCAGATTAATCAGTTGGAGTTCATCATCATGATCTGCAAAGCCATCAACTAATTCATTGTGTGCAGAGAGAAGGTCTCCCATTTTTGCTTCTATATGGGTAATGGCTTGATCATGTTTGTGCACAGTTGTAGAGAGTGAGGAAACAGCCATGGATAGATCGCTGTACAGGGTTTGCCTCAGAGAGAGCAGCATGCTCTTCATGGTGTGTTCAGACAGTGGCTGGTCTGAAGCAGGGAAGGCATTCAGCTCCGATGCTTGCTGAGGCGGAGGGAGAGAGAACAAGCAGGGAGTTGTGACAGGCTGGGTCAGATGAGGCTCTTCCGTTCTGATCCTCGTTTTGGCAGGGCTAGAGGTCGTGGGCGAATTAGGAGGGGAGCACTCATCCTGCGCTTCAGAGGATCGTAGGAGACCCGTAGACAGTGTGGAGCTCTGGCTGGATTGTGAGGAGGAGAGCTGCGCCGCCATTTCACTGCCGCCACCGGCGCCATCTTGGCTGCTCGGATAGTAATCCGTGAGCTTCCTGGGCAGTTTAGAGTCCTTCCTTCATTTCAGCATGGCTGTCACGTACCTTACCAGAGGCCGAAGTGCCGAGAGGGCTTCCCTTGCGACTCAAGTGCAGAACGCCCCCTGGATGTAAGACAGGGGACGCTATGCCCAGGGGTGCAGGAGTTGCCGGCTGCAACTTGCTGGAGCGATGTTGGGGATCAGATGTGCACCAGGATACGTAGTCCGGCAGGGGCACCATGGAAGTACCAGAAGAGGTAGATTGGCAGGAAACCCAGGGGCGGAGTCAGGATCCGAGCCGATAGTCATACGCAGGAAGTGACTGGAACAGGTCAGAAGGCAAGCCAAGGTCATACACAGGATCCAGCAGACAGGAACAGGACAAGGATAAGCCAAGAGACAAGCCAGGGGTAATGCACAGGGAAATCTGGTCAGGCAAGCCGGGTTGTCAACAGGAATACAGGAACAAGGATTCAGGATCACGTCAAGGACTGAAGATCATGCAGAAGTTGGTGACTGCTGCAACAAGGTTTAAATAGGGCACTGACGACAGGCGTGCGCAGTAAAGAACAATGTATTTATGGCGTTGTTGCCCGTATGCGCGCGCATGCGGCTTGTGCTCGTATGCGCGGGCACTGTGCTCGTATTTGCGCGCATGCGCACTGTACTCGTAGGTCCGTGCAAGACAGGTCTGCCAGTTCTTCCACGGTCGGTTCTCTGACAATGGCTCTCCGATGTCTGGGCTGCAGGTAGTCGCCGTTAATGTCGCTCGGGCGGTTTAGACTGCGGAGCTGAGGGACTAAGCTGCCATCCAGACGAGCCTTCAAGCCACGCCCCCTCTTTTTTTTCTTAAAATAAGCTGACAATGAGTGTGACTTAAACGGTTACTATAGGAAATAACAAACATGTTATATATACCTCCACTGTGCAGTTAGTTTTGCACAGAGTGGCCCCGATACACACCTTCTGGGGTCCCTCGGTGGCTGCCTCTGGTCCTCCCTGCAAGAACTCGCCACAATCATGCGAGAGAGCTCATCTGGTGATGAGTCCTTGCGGGCGCGCTCCTGTGAAACAGCGAGCGGCCATAGCCGCTCACTGTATCACTCAGCCCCGCCCTCAGTGCTCCGCGTTCCTGAATGTGATTGACAGCAGCGCCAGCCAATGGCTGTGCTGCTCTTAATCCATCCGCTTAGCCAATCAGCGGCCAGGCTGAGCGGCGAAGAGGATCTCGGGACAGAGCACGGGACTTTTGAGGGCTCAGGCAAGTTAAACGAGGGCTAGGGGGGCCGGCATCATCAGATGTTTTTTCACCTTAATGCATAGATTGCATTAAGGTGAAACATTTTTTTTCTTTACAACTCCGTTAATGGTAATTTAAACTGTACAAGGGGGCATGACTATATATGGTCATTGATGTCACTGGGATCCCCCCCCCCTTGCTTACATAGCCAGGGATTCCCAGCCATGTAAGAAAATGGGGCCAGTGATTACTGACTGGAAAGAACTCAGCAGTGCCTGCACCCACTGACATCCTAATAACTATTGACAAGGTGCAGTGTCATGTATATTATGAATTGAATTTAATACTGCTATTGTACATGATGTTTGACTCCTGCCAAGCAGATAATAGTTTAATTGTTTGGGATGAATCTTGAGCTGATCCCTACTCCCTAATGGGAGTTTATGGGACTCTATTCAAAACTAACAAACAATTTTCTCTTTGTTGTACTTCAGTTTACTGTATATAACAGATTACTTGTAGTGATTAAGAAGCCGTGAACCCCACAGTGTCTTTTCCTGCATTCATCAAACATTTGGAGACCTCTGTTAACAATTGTTCTACACCTGGAATGAGAACCGCTTTCAATTTTCTAAATAGAATCATCTGGTAAAATGTCAACTCCTGTAAAATGCTCAGGTATGTTCTCTTTTCAGAAATTAATAGCTGTGAACTTTTGCCATTTTCCAGCCTTTTGTTACTCTGACATTGAAATGGTTATCTCAAGAATATGACTGTAAAATATAGCAGGAAAGCACTTACAAGTGAAAGGTCTGTCATCTTTTCAGCACACAGTGTACTGACCTCTACGCATTCTGCTGCCTGATAGTTCTATGCATCCGGCTTGAAAAACATATTCTACTCATGCATGACTAAATCTATTGCTAAAAGAAACATTAACTACATAATTGTTTTTTCTGAAATAATGAAATTTCTAACAACTAACAGCATGTTTTGCTATTTGTGTACTGTAGGCGTGATAAGACTTTTGTGTGTTCTTAAAATCAATGATTTCATAATAAATAATATCCTCACTTATGAAGCAGAGTGGTTGCTGTACTATGCCACTGCTGTGCTGTGACTCCAATATGGACCATGATTTTTTCATAAAGACCTGCTCTCAAGTATGGATCCTAGAATGCTATCATCAGTAAATAAATCCGTACACTTCAATATACTTTCATTTCCATATGTAGAATACTCCAAATAGTTTAATTTCCAACTGGATGCATTCATAGCTAAAGTGATGACTTTAAAGATAGATAGGAGGTATTCCAAAATCTGACCTGTTACATAGTGTGTTATTTTCTCACCAGTTGTTTTCTCATTTTTTGGCATTAAATTTGAACAGTTTTATTCTGAGCATTTGTGCATTTGCAGGACAATTTAGGGTGCTTTCATACTGCTCCATTGAAAAATGTGTACGGTATTTGCCGGCGTATAAGGTGACTGGGCATATAAGACGACCCCCTAATTTTCTAGCTAAAAATGTGGTTTTGGGATATACTCGCAATATAAGATGACCCCCCTTCTGACACACCTCACTGTGCTCATTGCATCCCTCACTGTGCCCATTGCATACCTCACTGTGTCCATTGCCTACCTCACTGTGCCGATCTCCAGATCTCCATGCCTTATCCCTGTATGCTGAGTCAGACTTCGGGCGTCCATTGTTCAAAAGCTGCACGGTCTCCTCGTCCTGTTCCATGATAGGCGGAACACTAAGTTTCCCAGCAGAGCCTGTGTTCAGTGTTCCACCTATCACGGAGGTCCTCTCGTTGGAGGCCGAGTGTTCTGCCTATCATGGAACAGGACGAGGAGGAGATGCGGCTTTTGAACAATGGACGTCTGCAATCTGACTGACTCTGCATACAGGTACCGGCGTATAAGACATAGAGCAAGGGGAGGTTTTGGGACTTTAAATGAGATGCGTTTTTAGCAATAGTTAAATATATATATGAAAAAAAAAAATCATAATAACCAGGCTCAAAGTTACCAACCAAAAAAGCAACAAACCAAATTAACCTGTCTAGCTGTATGCATTAAAATAGAGGTTTAGTTGCATGCATTTGCAAATACCTGTGTAAGCTGCAGGCCCCATCAAGGCACTCTGTATACTGCAGTCCTAACTATGACCTTATTAAAGTCTCCTCCATGGGAGCACAGGTGTGCTAATCAATAGGTAAGGGGCAGATGACTGGGGGTAACCCAGTCCTCCTTAAAGGGGCAGTAGCACACAAAATACCCAGCGCATAGAAGCAAAGGTAATGTTGTGCTACCTGACCATGCCCCTAACTATGGCTGGTTTAACAATAAAGAGCACTGGAAAAAACGCATGTGTATTGTGAGGGATTAGCTCGGTAGCGGGTGTGTGTGACCCCCTGGATGGGTTCACTACACGCTGAACTGTACAAAAAGGCACTTGAGGATGACTGAAAACAAATGATATGGTTTATTTTTCCATGTTGCGGGATACACGTGCAAGCATCAAAACAGCATAAACAAAACAAAACATAAAATAAACCCTTGTCACTCACTTGGGGCGTCTACCTTCCCAACACAGGAACCTACCTATGGAGTCTGGCACAGCCTACTGCTAGGCAGACACTGCTGGTCCTACAGCAGTAAACAAAAAGTCTCTTTGATATTTCTCACACAGAAATATCCATCAGCACCTCACCTCCTTAGTACTGGTTGTGACTGCTCCTTCACTCACACAGCCTCAGGATGCAGCAATCAGTCGTCATCCCTAGGCTGTCTTTATAGGGGCTTTAATTGCTTAATTCTGAACAGCTGAAACCTTTTAATGCCCCAAACCTCTCTGGCCATCTCTGCAGCCGATGCCCAATAGTAATTGGTGTATTGTCTAAACAAGGCAGAAAAGAATCTCCCGTCTGGGACAAGACACACAGATTTACCTGACTTCCTGTCACATTATATATGAAGATATCACAAAAGAATAGCGGGAGTGGAAATATGCATGCCTTCCAAACCAAAACACTACCGAAATAAATGAATGCAGACCACATCAACCTGGGTCAGCTAGTCAATAAAAGACAATACACAAATCATCAATGGTGAATCTGTGAAGGCACTTTATTCCACTCCTGAAATGCATCTCCATCCCTGGATAATATAAAAAAGAAAAAAGGTTGGGACTTTACATGAGGCATATGATCAATAAACATAGGCCTCCATCCCTATTAATGGATAGAGGAAGGGGAGGATTTGGGACTTTAAATGAGATGCATTTTTAGCAATAATAAAATATATATATATGAAAAAAATGTTTCCATAATAACCAGACTCAAAATTACCAACTAAAAAAGCAACAAACCAAATTAACCTGTCTAGCTGTAAGCATTAAAAACAGAGGTTTAGTTGCATGCATTTGCAAATACCTGTGTAAGATGTAGGCCCCATCAAGGCACTCTTTGTACTGCAGTCCTAACTATGACTATGGTGGGCAGGAGCACACCAAACACCCAGCGCATAGAAGCAAAGGTGCTGTTGTGCTACCTGAACCATGCCCTTACCTATGGCTGGTTTAACAATAAATAGCACTGGAAAAAACGCATGTATATATGCAAACATATCACAAAAGAATAGCAGGAGTGGAAATATTCATGCCTTCCAAACCAAAACAACACCGAAACACCACCAGCATATAACACGACTCCCGACTTTTGGTGAGTATTTTTAAGTACAAAAGGTTGTCTTGTACATCAGAAAATACGGTGTGTTTTTGCTGGGTTTTGCTGTGTTTGCTCGACCTCTAACTCCGATGATGAACATCAATGGATGTGTTTTTTGGTGGGTTTAAAAGTGCCCTAAAGATGCAGCATGCAGGACTTTTAGGAACACACCACATCCACAGCACATTGGTGTGAAGTGTTCCATAGGATTTAAAGGGATACATTTTTCCTGCATCTTTATTAGATTTTTTTTTTTTACCTCAAAATGGATCAGTGTGAAAGGGCCCTTACAGAAAATATGTGATATTATATTTGTACAGTTGGAAATAAGTGCAAAAAATAAGCAGTTAGCACAAAAGAGTGATCATACAACTCCCTAAAGTAGCAAAAAATACTAATGGTATGCAGCTCTCTATATTGATATCAAACAGTATACAAAAACATATGTGTAAAAGTCTAAAATGTGATAATAATGTCCCAAAATATAAGTGCAAAAACTTTTCGTAAAATAACTTGGGTATCCACCATTTGTTGAAAGGATCATCCAGTGGTTAAATGTAGTACATCTGTGCACTCACCAGAAACAAGTTAATATACAACAGGGATGTAGTGAATAGGGATCAGCTTGATGTACATTGGGTGTTCACCTGTATAGCCGAATAGCGAACATTATGCAGCTTTCGGCTGCGCGAAATCACGTAGATATATTTCATTTCGCATTTCAGCCATTAGGGGCACGTGCGCGCCCCCTGCTCGCCCCTGGTGCCGACGTATGTGCCCGGCGGGCGCGATCACCGCCGGGCACCTGGGATTGCTCGTTACAGAGTGAGAATCGGGAGCTGTGTGTGTAAACACACAGCTCCCGGTCCTGTCAGGGGGAGAAATTACTGTTTGTCTGTTCATACAATATATGAACAGCGATCTGTCATTTCCCCTAGTCAGTCCCACCCCCTTCAGTTAGAACACACCTAGGGAACTTAATTAACCCCTTGCTTGCCCCCTAGTGTTAACCCCTTCCCTGCCAGTGGCATTTTTACAGTAATCAATTCCTTTTTTTTAGCACTGATCGCAAAATAGTCTGGGGCTGAAGTGGTTAATATTATTTAGAAAAAAATGGTGAAATGGTAGGGTTACCCCACTGGGCAAGGGTTGCGGGGATGAGGCCCTTGTTCCCATTAACATGGGGACAAGGTGCTTTGGGGTCAGACCCCAAAGCATCCTCCTCATGCTGAGGGCATGTGGCCTGGTATGGTTCAGGAGGAGGGCGCTCTCTCATCCCCCCTCTTTTCCTGCAGCCTGCCAGGTTGCGTGCTCAGATAAGGGTCTGGTGTGGAATTTTTGGGGGGAACCCTATCTCATTTTTTTACATTTTGGCGCAGGGTTCCCCTTTAAATCCCTACCAGACCTGAAGGGCATTTTTACATTTTGGCTTCCTTTAATATTTGTACCAGACCCAAAGGGCCTGGTAATGGACTGGGGGGGGGCAACCCATACCATTTTTTTATGAGTTTTATCTGTATTGCCGTGACTTAACAATTTATTATAGCCACGATCAGTTTTAAATTACTTTTTTCCTTTAGTAATTTAATTTAGCTGCATGACTGTTCCAAACACAGGAAAAATCCACCACTTTACAGGCATACTATAGCCACCCCCATGCACAAAATTTAAAGGAATGTTTTACTTTTATTGTTTCCCTTTAAGCATTATTAAAATCACTGCTCCCGAAAAAACTGACATTTTTAAAACTTTTTTATGCATTGATACATGTCCCCTGGGGCAGGACTCGGGGTCCCAAAACACTTTTTATGGCAATACCATGCATACAAGCCTTTAAAATTAGCACTTTTGATTTTTCATGTTTGTGTCCCATAGACTTTAACGTTGTACGCGTGTTCGAACACATTTATGCCTGTTTGCAAGTTCTGGGGTGAATCGAACCGAGGGGGGGGGGGGGGTGTTCGGCTCATCCTTAGTAGTGAATTCGATTTCAAGGAGGTCCAGTTACTAAAAAAAATCCAGGCTGAGGTCTGAATCACAAGTCTGTGCCATGAATGATTGTATGTATCTTCTTTCCCTTTTTTGGCACACCATGCTTTTCTTACTGTTTCCTCCACACACTCTGGTAATACTCTGTAAATGTAATGTCCACAATAGTGTTCATCCTTACATCAGGTGCCCCAAACACAGTAATTCATTACATTGTGTAGTCCCATCAGACTACCCCCATAAACCAATTGCCATCGTCAGAGTACCCCCTTATATTAGGTGTCCGCATCAGTGTGCCCCCTTACATCAGGTATTCCCGTCAAAGTGCCTACTTACATCAGGTTTCTTCACCAGAAGGCCCCCTTACATCTGGTGTCTTTCATCAGTGTGCCCCCTTACATCATTTGTCCCCATCTGAGTGCCCCCTTACATCATTTGTCCCCATCAGAGTGCCTCCTTACATTAGGCACCATCACCAGAGTGCTCCTTTACATTAGATGTCCCCAACACATTAGGAGTGCAGATCAGAGTGCTCCTTTACATTAAGTGTGGCCATCAGAGTGCCCCTTTACATCAATGCCCCTATTATTGTTATTATTATTATACAGGTTTTATATAGCACCAACAGTTCAGCGTTTAACAAAAAAAAGCAAACATTACAGTTACATTACAATTTGGTACAAGAGGAATCAGAGGGCCCTGCTCATTAGAGCTTACAATTAAAAAAGGGAAGGTCAATTGATTCAAAAGGTAATAGCTGTGGGGGATGAGCTGATGGAGGAAGTAAAACAGTGTTAGTTAGAAGCAGGATATGCTTCTTTAGAAGAGAAGAGTTTTCAGGGATCGTCTAAATATGGATAGATTAGGGGACAGTTGGACAGATTGGGGTAGGGAGTTCCAAAGGATGGGAGAAGCTCTGAAGAAATCCTGGAGGCGAGCATCAGGAGTCCTTATCAGAGTGCCCCTTTACATCAGGTGTTCCCATCAGAGTGCCCCTTTACATTAGGTGTCCCCATCAAAGTGCCACCTTACATCAGGTGTCCCCATCAAAGTGCCACCAATTGTACTTAAAAGATATATGTTGGTAACTTAGTTGAACAATGAATAGCACAACAAGATGCACTTGTTTGAGAGTAGATGGGATGCTTGGAAAAGCCATAGGCAAATTTTACTGTCACACGACTGATGGCCAGTCCCAGTTACCAGACCATGTATAAGTGGTACTCTTAGGCCATGTACACACGATCAGACTGGCCCGATGAAACTGGTCCGACGGACCGTTTTCATTGGACCAAGCTGAAGTGGTCTGATGGTCTGATGTGTGTACACACCATCGGACCAAAAATCCGATCAGACCAGAAAGCGGTGACGTAGAACACAACGACGTGATGAAAAAACGAAGTTCAATGTTTCCAAGCATGCGTCGACTTGATTCTAAGCATGCATGGGTTTTTGGTACGATGCTTTGGCGTACTAACCATCGAATCTGTCCGACGGACAGGTGTCTGTCTGACAGATTTTAAAGCAAGTTTTAAAACTTTGGTCCGACGGACAATGGTCCAATAGGCCATACACACCATCGAATTGGTCCGATGAAACTGGTCTGCAGACCAGTTTCATCGGACCGGTCTGATCGTGTGTACGCGGCCTTAGGTATACCTTCACCAAACTTGTGTAGGTGTATTTTATGTCAAATAATAATGATCGGTATATTTCTTTTGATGGTCCTCTTGTATGCTTCGGAACTTTTCTTTTTGTTCTTTATTTTGATTTGCATAAATGTTTCTTTATCATTCATCTTATGTTATGTACTGTCATATGACAGTATAATTTACTTTACCTCAATTAAAAACATTTGTAAACAAAAAAAAGCTAAAAATAACAGACCTGCAGACCAGATTACCAGGTGAAAATAAGGTAGAAAAGCCTAAAAAATAAATATAATGCAGCCACCACATCTAAAGTCCGCGTACACACGATCACTTTTTGTGATGAAAAAAAACTACGTTTTCAAAAACGTCATCTAAAATGACCGTGTGTGGGCAAAACGTTGTTTTATGTCTTCAAAAAAACGACCAAAAAAAAATTCGAACACGTAGTTTTTTGTGTCATAAAAAGTGATAGTGTGTGGGCAAAACGATGTTGAAAACGACGTTTTTAAACCCGCACATGCTCAGAAGCAAGTTATGAGACGGAGCTTCAATGGAACAGAGTGCCGTCGAACGTGGTGTACATCACCACGCTTTGCTAGAGCATTTTGGAAAAACGATGGTGTGTATGCAACGTCGTTTTGGAAAATGAAGTTTGAAAAACTTTGTTTTGTTTCGTGAGATAAAATGACGTTTTTTTTTTCATCACAAAAAGTGATCGTGTGTACGCGGCATAAGAATTGGTTAGCTGCAAATTAATACACTTTTTTTGTTGTTGTTTAATACTACTTTAGAATCATTGACCATGCCATCATTAAAATTGCTTCAGACAAGTGACTTTGTGTGCAGATACCATACAATACAACAACCATGATGGTTATTTCAGGACCCTTTTATGATACTGTTTGCTGTAAGATTGTGTACCTGAGATTTTTCTTTTGAAGACAAAATGCCTGGCACAAAAGGGGCAGTTCTTTGAAAAGCAATTAAAATGTTCAGTTGGGTTCATAGTTGGGATTGCGGTCATGCAATGCTGTACCAAAATACATTTTTCTCATTTTCTTCCCACAAATAGAGCTTTCTTTTGGTGATATTTAGTTACTGTATTTTTTGCAAAAAAATTAAAAGAGACCAATTGTTTAAAGTTTTTTTTTTTAGTTTCTGTCAGAAAATTCTGTACATAAGTATTTTTTCCCCTCCACTGATGTATGCTGATGAGGCTACACTGTTGGGAACTGATAGGCTGCACTGATTAGCACTGATAGGCGGCACTGATGGGCACTGCTAGGCAGCACTAATGGGCAATGATAGGTGGCATTGATGGGCACTGATAGGCAACAGAGATGGGTGACACTGATGGGCACAGATGGGTGGCACTGATGGGCACTGAAAGGCAGCACTGATTGGCCTCACTGATGGGCACAGAATGACATCGTTAATGGGTGCTTTTGGGGCTGCATTGTGATCAGTGCCCTGCTTGCCTATACACATCTCCCCTGTGAGGACGTGCTGCTGATCGGCTCTCCTCACCTCACACTCTGTCAGTGTGGGGCGAGGAGAGCCGATAAACAGTAAAAATAATCTCCTTATTTACATGTTCCGACTCTGATTGGAGATAAGGGTCGCACTGTGTCCCCATGCCCCCACGGTCACCAGGGACATGGCTAAACTGGGCGCTATCATATGATCATGTCCCAGAACAAGAGCCACCCTGCTCTGTCGTCATTTGTCTATACAGCAAGTGGGAGGCAGTGAAATATGAAGTTCATAGGAGGGGCAAATAGTTTAAGCAATCAGAAAAAGAGCTGCCTAGCATCTCAGGTGGCTTAGTATGAAGAGAAGGGATGAGCTTTATGTTTGGGTCGAACATGAGACTCAAACATTGGCTGTTCGCCGAATATCGAATAATTTGGGATGTTCGCAGCAAATTCGAAAGCTGCGGAACTCCCATTAAAAGTCTATGGGAGAGGGGCGCATGCGCGAGGCTCTTGATGGCGGACGTCTTTCCCTAGAGCTCCGCACTCCCCGCCACTATAACGGGACCTAACTGACCGCCCATTCCGTGTAACAACCCCGCTGTTTCTGACATCGCTCATCGGACCGTGCCCTGCTTCCTCTGCGATGGTTTTGACCGGCCATCGCGGCAAATCTAAGCCTAAACCGATCAAGGAAGCCCTGGCCCGCGCCTCATCTAAGATGGCGGCGAAGGCCCTCGCCAAACAGCTTGCTGCTTCACCAGACCGCTCTGTTCAAGCAGATAGTGAAGGAGAGGAGGAATCTGATTTTACTACTGGTGGTTCTCCTTCTCATCAAACATCAGGTATGTCACAAACAGACTTTCTTAAACATATGGAGTCTATGCTACATAAGGCCCTTAAAGCTACCTCTGACCAAATCACTAACAGGCTGTCCCGTGAAATCAGAGAGCTTGGTCAACGTACAGCCGACCTGGAAACTAGGGTGGATGACATGGAGCTCACCATCCAGGAACATGCCCAGGACCAGGCGGCTCTCCGCGAGGAAAATGCCACCCTCTTGTCTCGTTTGGAAGACGCGGAGAACCGCGACCGCAGGTCTAATTTGCGCATCCGGGGCATACCTGAATCGGTTGATGATTTGCAATCTTTCTCTACCGCCTTACTCCAGGAACTTTCTGAGTCAGCTATACCGATCGAACGGCTTGAGTTTGACAGAATACATCGTGCCTTGACCCGCCGTCAGCAAGATGGCCCCCCTCGAGACATTATCGTCAAACTCCACTTCTTCCGCACTAAAGAACAGCTTCTCTCTGCCGCTCGTAACAAAGATACCCTCCAGTTCCAGAGTCACACTTACCAACTTTTCTCCGACCTGGCCCCCTCCACGATCGCTAAACGGCGTGCTATGAAACCACAATTACAAATTCTTATGCAGCACCATTTGAAATACACCTGGCGTTTTCCTTTTGCTTTGCAATTTTCTTACCAAGGCCAGCAGCACTCCTGCACGTCCCCGGATTCTCTTCAAAGTTTGCTGGAAACCCTCCGCCTTACTCCTCCAGCGCAGACATCAGAGACTGCACTACCTCGTACCCCAGCTCGCAACACATACCATCCGTATGTGACCACTCCGAAG
Organism: Rana kukunoris; assembly: GCA_029574335.1. NCBI lineage: Eukaryota > Metazoa > Chordata > Amphibia > Anura > Ranidae > Rana > Rana kukunoris. The sequence continues at coordinate 153,940,802 of CM056052.1, read as the reverse complement.
GGATCCCACTCTGGTCCTACTTCCGTCCGCAAAGGAACCCCCATCCATACTCCTAAAGCTGGTCTACCGGATCGTTTATCATACACCCCTCGCTGAATTTGTCTGACTTTTTTTTTTTTTTTCTCTCCTTTTATTACAGAGCCTGGAAAACTCTGTGATCCCCGCTAGCAGTGTTCCGTTTTGAACCATTTAGATCTGGTACTGCTCTACGTTTCTGATGTCGATTCCTCCCTGTCTGGAACACCCGGGGACTGTCCTCCCTTATTCCCCTATTCGATGCGACTGATAATTACGATCCGCTCCCCTGCCCTGTCGTGTCAGGGGACAGTTCAGGTCTAGTTCAGTATATTTTCTTTTCCTTTTTTTTTCTTTGCTGCTTTCTTTTATACAACTTAAGTTTTTTATTTGTGTCTCCCTTTTTACCCTACCATTTTGCTGTTCTTGGGTGTTGATGCTCCATATCCCCAGTATAATGGTTTCATGTCCCTCTACTTATTGTATACTCAGATAACCTCTATTCCATTTTCCCTTTCTAACCCCCCCCTTTTTTCTTTTTCTTCCCCTCTTTCCCCCCTCCCCCTCCCCATCCACTTCGTCCCCTTCCAACCCCCCTCCTCCTCCCTTTCCCACCCTATACCCTCTCCTCTTCCCTTCACCTCCCTTATCCTTGTCCCCCCCCCCTTTTTTTTTTTTTTTTCTCCCCCTTATGACCTCCCTGATCCTACCCCTCCATATCTCCCCTTCTCCCATGCCTCTTTATTGATATGTCGGTCCCCTTCTCAACTATGTTATTCCCCCTTATCAGGTACTACACTGATTACATGGAAATGTCCTCTAACACCTTTGGGTTTGTTTGCTATGTCTCTGGTACCGTTCGTCTTATTTTATTGTATTTTTTTTCTATGTTCATTATTCGTTTCTAACCGTTTGTTCTTTCTGTTTGCCTAATACCTATTATGGGTTGTTTCTTTTTGAATGTTTATCATGTCCCGCTTGTGGCGGGGAGCTGTCACTACTCCCCCTTTCTGTGGTGCATCCGCGCTTGAGCTATCTTTTTGGCTCAGGTGCTGATACACTATTTGGTCGGGAGATAGAGTTAATCTCTTCTCCTTCCTTATGTGTTTTATTTTGTCTCTCATGATTTCTCTCTTCCTCTTCTTTCTTTTTTCCTATTACTCTTCTTTCTTCCCCTTTTCTCTCCTCTCCCCAGGTCGGTTGGGCTGCGTGGCTCTGTGGATTTTGTTTGTTTCCCCTGAAATCCCCTGAAATGGCTCCCCTAAACATACTATCCCTGAATGTTAAAGGTCTCAACTCGCCTAACAAGAGAGTCAAAGCTTTCCGCACCTTTTCAACCCTGAAAGCAGGTATTGTTGCTCTTCAAGAAACGCATTTTTCAACCCGATCTACCCCGAAATTTTTTAGTTCCCAATACCCCCAAGTATTCACGGCCTCAGCTTCCACAAAACATCGTGGAGTCCTCATTGCCTTACATCGTTCCCTCCCCTTTACACTGACCTCTGAGGTTAGAGATCCTGAGGGCCGCTACATTATTATAGTGGGTCTCCTCCAGGATATAGAAACCACTCTAGTTTCATACTATGCCCCGAATTCCAACCCAACCCCCTTTTTTTCACACTTGTTCCAGGTTATACGTTCTCATTGCAAGGGTACCCTCTTTTTATGCGGTGACTCTAACCTGGTACTACAACCAAACATGGACAAAACCCCATACTCCCCTGATCAGTACTCTCCATCTGTTCGCTTTCGGAAACTCCTACAACAGGCCTCTTTGCTAGACTCCTGGTGGGAATGTAACCCGTCCAGGAAACATTACACATTTTATTCATACCCTCATAAATCTTTTTCTAGAATCGACCACATTTTTGTTCCAGTTGCCTCCTCCCCCATTCTTCTCGGTTCTACTATCCAGCCTATCTCCTGGTCTGACCACTGTGCAGTATTGACCACAATCTCTTCCTTAATCCCTAAATCCAAAGACCATACTTGGTGTATGAATGAAGCACATCTCACCAATCAGGCATTTTGTTTTGATATCCAGCTTGCGCTATCTGAATATGTGAAATTTAACTCCACCCCTGACATCTCACCCGTTCTCCTCTGGGAGGCCCATAAACCTGTCATCAGGGGTACCTGTATCTCAGTCTCTACCCAGCTCAACCGTGATAGGAAAATTAGGTTGGCAGAACTGGAACACAATTTCCATAATTCTTTTCTTCAATTCCAGTCTTCCCCTACTGAACCCCACAGATTGCTGATGGACAAGTCTAAAACAGAACTTGATTTAGCACTGGCTGAGTTAGCTGACAAAGCCATTCGTAGATCTAACCACTCCATCTACACGAAAGCTAATAAACCTGACACTTTTTTAGCCCTTCGCCTACGTCGCCCCGAACGGAACCATGCTCCTATTAGATTGCGTACTGATAAAGATACCTACACTAGCAACCCCGTGAAAATCTTATCTGAATTCAGGCGTAGGCTTCAAACTCTTTATAAAGCCCAACCCCCTTTCTCCCCCTCCTCTGCGGATGAACTACTCCAAAACATCCCTCTGCCCACCTTATCTGATTCCTCCCGTAATCTCCTTGAATCCCCTATTACAACAGAAGAGATCTTGGCAGCAATTAAGACCCTTAAATCCAATAAACGCCCGGGTCCTGATGGACTCTCAAATACTTACTACAAAAAGTTTGCTGGTATCTTGGCCCCTCTCCTCACTGGCTCTTTCAACGCTCTTCTCAGGCATCATTCCTTTGGCCGTGATGCTCTGACAGCTATAATAGCTATGATCCCTAAGCCTAACTCTGACAACTCCCTTTGGTCCAATTTTAGACCTATATCACTACTCAATACTGATATCAAATTATTAGCTAAAGTGTTGGCCTTGCGTCTCAACCCCATTATTGGCAACCTGATTCATAAAGACCAGGTTGGTTTCATCCCTCGTCGTCAAGCCAGCGACAATGTTCGTAGGGTAGTTCTCCTGCAACATCTAGCAAAGTCCCGCAAAATCCCCATGCATCTATTGTCGCTGGACATCAGAAAGGCCTTTGATACAGTTTCCTGGCCCTATCTGAATTATATTCTTACCCGCTGGGGTTTTGGCCCACATTTTTTACAATGGGTGAACTCCCTCTATAATCAACCACAGGCTTATATCAAATATGCAGGGTTCCGTTCAGAGACCTTTCGGATTGAGAGAGGTACCAGACAGGGGTGCCCCTTATCACCTTTACTATTTGCTTTAGTAATTGAGCCCCTAGCAGCCCTGATTAGGGCTAGCCCTGATATAAAGGGTCTAGAAGTAGCCTCTACGTCTCATAAACTCTGCCTATTTGCAGATGACGCACTTCTGTTCATTACTTCCCCTCGACTCACCCTCCCAAGCCTGATTCGATTGTTAGAGAAATTTGCGTCCATATCCGGTTTAGAGATAAATAAATCTAAATCTAGAGCCCTTAACGTATCTCTCCCCCCCGCAGAGGTTGTTCATTTGCAAGAATTCTTCCCCTTTGTTTGGTCTGCTGCATCTCTACCATACCTAGGCATAAAGCTGACGTCTGACCCGTCCTCCCTGTATAAAGCTAATTATCTTCCTATGCTGTCACATCTATCTTCTCTTTTAGATGCTTGGAAACCGCTATGTGTCTCCTGGTTGGGTCGAGTAGCAGCTGTTAAAATGTCCCTACTCCCGAAACTTTTATACCTATATAGAGTTCTCCCTGTTTCAGTTCCCTCATACTTCCATCGTATTGTCCAGTCCCGGGTCTTTAAATATGTTTGGGGTCCTACAAAACCCAGAGTCTCTAGATCAGTCCTCCTTCAAAACAAACTAAGTGGGGGTTTGGGTGTCCCCAACTTCGCTCGGTATTATCAGTCAGCCCAACTAGCTCAAATCACACTTTTTCAAGCCTCCACAGAAATTCCATTGTGGGTCACCCTGGAAGCTATAGATATCTTCCCGCTTTCAATACATAATCTCTTATGGTTATCTCCCTCGGTTCGTGGCAACATAGCCAACCCTATTACACGCCACTCTCTTAAACTCTGGGATGGCCTCAGTGGACGTTTCCAACTAAAATCCCCTCATTCCCCACTCCTTTCGTTCTTTGGTCACCCGCTCTTCTATCCAGCATTCACGGAACCTGAGGCTTTTCACCACTGGCTCCAGGCCGGAATACATAGAATAATAGACCTGGTCACTCCCACTTCCCTTAGACCGTTCTCAGACCTACAGACCCAAGCCAAACTCACCTCAAGGGATTATTTTCGTTATCTACAAATAGCTCATTTTACCCGCACTGTTATTGGTGGTAACTCTTCTCTATGTACCCTATCCTTCTATGAAAAGATTTGCAACTCAGATCCCCATGCTCCGGGCATCATTTCACAAATATACAATCATTTGACATCCTCCCCTACTGCCCCTCCTCTTTATACTGCACAGTGGTCTAGGGATCTTCAGGTAGTGTTGAATAGTGAAGACTGGTCGGATATTTGGGCCCGCACGAAATCATCCTCTCAGAACATTGTTGCCCTGGAAACTAACTACAAGGTCCTTATGAGATGGTACCTGGTCCCTGCCAGGATATCTAAATTTTTGCCATCTTATTCACCTGAATGTTTTCGAGGATGTGGTGGACGGGGCACACATGAACACGTGTGGTGGTCTTGTCCTACGGTACAACGGTTTTGGATAATAGTTTTCCGAATGGCTTCCACCCTTTTTGATGAAGAAATTCTGCCCGATCCCTCCTTAGCCCTCTTGAATCATATACAAAAAGAGTTTACGAGAGCTCAGACGAGACTCCTGTTGCAGCTGACCACCGCTGCCAAACAAGTAATAGCTAGGGCCTGGAAGACCCCGACTTTACATATTGCTGAAGTTAAACACAGGGTAACCCAAGCAATGATCCATGACAAAATTGAAGCTACTATTTTGGATAAGATCCCCCAGCACAGTAAAATTTGGTCCCCCTGGGCAGTAAACTTTCTTCCCCCGGACTTTGACCTGTCCCTTTTGGTGCCGTAAATATCATGTTTCCCCCTTATCTACCCATAGATCCTTCATGGGGCTTATGCATCCCAGCCGACCTTCCCCCTCCCCCCCCCCTTTTTTTTCTTTCTTTCTTTTTTCCTCTTCCCTCTCTCTTCTTCTCTTTTCTCTCTTTTCTTTTTTTCTCTTATTCCATCTCTTCTATTGTCTCCTTCCTCTTCCTAGGAACACAAAATCATACAATTATCTCTGTCTGGGCGACTCCAACTCTAGCCGCCCACCACTGGTTTACGTTCTATCTGTTTGTTGACTTACAGAGTAGTCTCCTGCCATGCCTGTATCCTGCAGTGAGAAGACACTAATCTTCTTACCGTTTTTTCTTTAAGCTTATTGTTTGTCCTTTTTTTTCTGAATTTAGTTGTATATGCCTGATAATTGTTACGCTGCATAATTGGTTACTCCTATCTCATGTAGCCTTTTACTTGTTTTACCCATTACTGTCACAAATAGCAATGTAATGTTGGTTTACTCTGTATTTTGTTTATCCAATAAAATACTTGAACAGAAAAGTCTATGGGAGAAATCAAAATTGCTAATTTTAAATGCTAATATGCAAGTTATTGTCATAAAAAGTGTTTGGGGAACTGGGTCCTACCCCAGGGGACATGTATCAATGCAAAATAAAGTTTTAAAAACTGAAGGTTTTTTGGGAGCAGTGATTTTAATAATGCTTAAAGTGAAACAATAAAAGTGAAATATTCCTTTAAATTTCGTACCTCGGGGAGGGGGGATGTCTATAGTATGCCTGTAAAGTAGCTTTCCCATGTTTATAACAGTCGCTGCACAATATTATATTTCTAAAAAAAAAACGACATGGGTTCCCCCCTCAGTCAATTCCATTACCAGGCCCTTTGTGTCTGGAATGAATATTAGGGGTAACCCCGAACCAAAAAGAAATAAAAATGCGTAGGAGTCTCCCAAATTCCATACCAGGCCCTTTATGTCTGATATGGATATTAAGGGGCTGTTTTTAAAACTTTTTGCATTGATACATGTCCCCTAGGGCAGGACCCAGGTCCCCAAACAATTTTTATGACAATAACTTGCATATTGGCCTTTAACCTCCCTGGTGGTATGATTCTTTCAGATTTTAGGCGCTGAAAGCAGTACCATTATTTTGCAAGGAAATTTGTCGTTTTACATTGCAGGCCTGTAATTCTTAGGAATAGTTCACCTAAATCTGTCCAAACCAGAGTCTAGTAGACATCTCGTGTATGATAAAGTTTGAAACACAAAATCATAAATTATAATATAATAAATAATAACAAATAATAATTTAATAATAATAATACTTTTTATTCAATAAATTGTAGTAAATAATATACAGTGGGATCGAAAGTTTGGGCACCCCAGGTAAAAATGTGTATTAATGTGCATAACGAAGCCAAAGAAATATGGAAAAATCTCCAAAAGGCTTTAAATTACAGATTAGACATTCTTATAATACGTCAAAAAATGTTAGATTTTATTTCCATCATTTATGATTTCAAAATTACAGAAAACAAAAAAATGGCGTCTGCAAAAGTTTGGGCACCCTGCAGAATTTATAGCATGCACTGCCTCCTTTGCAAAGCTGAGACCTGCCAATGTCATGGATTGTTCTCAATCATCGTCTGGGAAGACCAGGTGATGTCAATCTCAAAGGTTTTATATGCCCAGACTCATCTGACCTTGCCCCAACAATCAGCACCATGGGTTCTTCTAAGCAGTTGTCTAGAAAACTGAAACTGAAAATAGTTGACGCTCACTCACAAAGCTGAAGAAGGCTATAAGAAGATAGCAAAGTGTTTTCAGATGTCAATATCCTCTGTTCGGAATGTAATTAAGAAATGGCAGTCATCAGGAACAGTGGAAGTTAAAGCAAGATCTGGAAGACCAAGAAAAATATCAGACAGAACAGCTTGCAGGATTGTGAGAAAAGCAATTCAAAACCCACATTTGACTGCACGAACCCTCCAGAAAGATCTGGCAGACGCTGGAGTTGTGGTACACTATTCCACTATAAAGAGATACTTGTACAAATATGGTCTTCATGGAAGAATCATCAGAAGAAAACCTCTTCTACATCCTCACCACAAAAATCAACATTTGAACTTTGCAAATGAACATATAGAAAAGCCTGATGCATTTTGAAAACAAGTTCTGTGGACCGATAAGGTTAAAATATAACTTTTTGGCCGGAATAAGCAAAGGTACGTTTGTAGAAGAAAGGGCACAGAATTTAATAAAAAGAACCTCTGTCCAACTGTTAAGCATGGTGGTGGATCAATAATGCTTTGGGGTTGTATTGCAGCCAGTGGCACAGGGAACATTTCACGAGTAGAAGGAAAAATTGATTCAATAACATTTCAGCAAATTTTGGATGGTAACTTGATGCCATCTGTGAAAAAGTAAAAGAGAGGATGGCTTCTACAAATGGATAATGATCCTAAACACACCTCAAAATCCACGGGGGATTACAGGCGTAAACTGAAGGTTTTGCCATGGCCTTCACAATCTTCTGACCTCAACATAATTAAAAATCTATGGATAGACCTTAAAAGAGCAGTGCGTAACAGACAGCCCAGAAATCTCAAAGAACTTGAAGACTTTTGTAAGGAAAAATGGGCAAAGATACCTCAAACAAGAATTGAAAGACTCTTGGCTGGCTACAAAAAGCGTTTACAAGCTGTGATACTTGCCAAAGGGGGAAGTACAAGATATTAACTCTGCAGGGTGCCCAAACTTTTGAAGACGTCATTTTTTTGTTTTCTGTAATTTTGAAAGTGTAAATGATGGAAATAAAATCTAACTTTTTTGACATATTATACTATAAGAATGTCTAATCTAAAATTTGATGCCTTTTTGGAGATTTTTCCATCTTTCCTTGGCTTCGTTATGCACATTAATACCAATTTGTACCTGGGGTGCCCAAACTTTTGCTCCCCTCTGTAATCAAAAACACAGATTTTTTTGGTCAAACAAACAAGGGTGCAATATTAGTAGTCGTATTACTTCAGTAAACTTCTCAGGTATGGAAAATTTTAAAACAAGGTACAGCACAAAGTCCAACGTCACAGTCGGGACAACAGAAACTGGTTTCTTTTCAGATTTTTCTTCCAGTGTCATCACGCTTGGAGCAGCAAACCACACACATCCTTGTGGGTGTGGTCTTCTTTTCAGTGGGTGGAATGTGGTCCATATAGTGACGACCAGTCAGTCGTTCAGGGTTCACAACACCAGCAGCCCGACGTCCAGAACGGTTTACAGCTGCTGGAGTCTGGTGCTTTAGAAAGATGAGTTTGGCACCCTTCCACACAAAGTCCGCATGGACCATAGGCCTTTTACTCTTTTTTTTCAGAAGAATGAAGGCATTCCACAGGCACTGTTCCAGAAGATGCCTGAAGATTTTTTTATAATATTTATTTTGTTGCTTCCTCATGGCTGGATAAAAGGTCATGGCCTGGTCAGCTCTGTCCACACCTCCCATGGTGTTGTTGTAGTCCAACACAACCTGTGGCTTCATCACATCCTTTCCACCTTTTGGTGTGTACCATTATGGTTGAGGTGTTATGAATGGTACTCATAAGGCACATGCCAGTGCCATCATTTTTCTTTTCTACCAGGCAATTATTTCTCCTGCCCCAAGCTTTTTTTTGGCAAATGTTGGCAGCATGTCACGCTGGTTAGGCCTTATGGTCCCATATGTGTCCGTCTTGTTCAGAAGAAGGAACTCATAGAGTTCTGTGGATGTATAAAAATTGTGTCTGTGGTAACACAGTAGCCCTGGTTCAGCAATGGCTCAATCAAAGAAAGAACCAAAGTGGTTGCCATTCCAAAACTGCTGAATCAATGGTAGAATTTGGTCCCTTTCCCGGTGTACAGGACCCAATTCCAGATGTACCCAGAGATGGATTCACACAGCATAAATTACTTTATGCCAAATTGAGCGCGCTGTTGCCTTATAAAAAAAATGTTATGTCTAATTGCCATTAGCAACTGGAAATAATTGTACATATATATATATATATATATATATATATATATATATATATATATATATATATATATATATATTTTAGGATAAGGTTAGATGTGTAGTGTGTAGGAAATGGTTTCTTGAAAGGGTTAACTGGGCTCACAGTCTAGCTTGTAAATATCTATTCAACACCCTCTGTTTGATATGCATGAAGGCGGGTGGATAAGGTGGCAAGAGACAACCAGTCTACTACACCTTTTGGAGATACAATCAAGCCCGTATAAAAATATTGTCAGATGGCGCAAACAGGGGTAGGTAACAGAACAACCTTGGCAAGTAATCTAAATGTCAGAAATAAGGTGACTGATTATTCATCAGAATATATATATATATATATATATATATATATAATATACAGTATATATATATATATATATATATATATATATATGTTACAAGAGTTCATGAGTCCAGAATTGATCCAAAATTGATCCAAACTAACACTTTAGCGGCAGCAGTCCCAGAAGAGCAGAAGCATACTCTGTGCATAGGTAGACAAAGAAAACAAGGATGCGCCCAATCTAAGTGCAGTAACGTTTTAATGGGAAATTAAAAAGAGACACAGCCAAGTGGCTACTCACACATATAGGTGGATAACAGGCATATATAAAAGTGTGAATGAAATCACAGCTGGATGGTAGACTATACGGAGCCACCTTGATTGGCTGTACCCTTCCATGAATAGTCTTTGAACCTAAGGTCAAATAATTGATCTTCAAAGCTAATTGTCACTAAAGCTCGGGTACAAGGAAGTTGACCATATTTGAAAGCGATAACCATAGCCAATCAGAGGGGGCACCTGGGCTATAAATTAAGAAGTCTCAGTCAATAGAAAGGAAAGGAGAGGCTAGGACCCCGGGCCCGGGACTTGCAGTTTTCAAGGTCAATCATCAAGGAAACATCTCCCCAAGCACTTACCATATACTTTGTCATAAGCTGTTATGTTTGATATTTTTAGTGTGATGTACTTACTTTGTATTTGCAACTAACCTTTGCTCCCTTAGTTTAACCCCTAAGGACCGCCGCATGTACATTTACGTTGGCAGAATGGCACAGGCAGGCACATCAACGTATATATACGTTGATGCCTTGACGTGGGTCGGGGGTCCGATCGGGACCCCCCCGGTACATGCGGCGGTCCGGTTTGCTGTGCGAGCGATCCGGGATGAGGGGGCGGCTATTCTTTTTTGTCCGCCCCCTCCAGATCGCTCCCAGCCAATCCGCGCGCTCCCCGCCGTGTCACTTCCTCCTCCTGTGTAAACACAGGAAGAGGGAAGTGATGTGATCTCTGCTCTCGGCGGTATTTTCAACCACCGCTGAGGAGAGATCACATCACACAGTAAGTCTGCACAACACTACACTGGCACCTGGACACGCAGGCACACTTAACCCCTTGCAATCGCCCCCCTCCCCCCTGTCACAGTGTCACTGAATGCAGTAATCATATATGTATGATTACTGTATTTAGTGTCAGTGTGACAGTCAGTTAGTGTTAGGTTCAGGGTAGCCCCCGTACCCTCCCTAATCAAGTTTTAACCCCTTGATCACCACCCTAGTTAAACATTTCACTACCTATTGCCAGCGTCACTAAGCGATCATTTTTCTGATCGCTGTATTAGTGTCGCTGTTCCCGCTAGGTAGCTATTTTTTTTTATGGCGATTTTTTTTTACTAAAGACATGTGGCTAAATAAATTTTGGCCTAAATTTTTGACTAAAATTTAGTTTATTTGATTTTTCTTATAACAAAAAGTAAAAAATATCATTTTTTTTCAAAAATGTCGCTCTATTTTTGTATATAGCGCAAAAAATAAAAATCACAGAGGCGATCAAATACCACCAAAAGAAAGCTCTATTTGTGGGAAGAAAAGGACGCAAATTTTGTTTGGGAGCCACGTCGCACGACCGCGCAATTGTCAGTTAAAGCGACACAGTGCCGAATTGCAAAAAGGGGCCTGGTCCTTTACCTGCATTTTTGGTCCAGGTATGGTTCCTATTTTCTGCTCCTTGAAAATCGCTGATGGGCAGCAGCTTGTTGCTCCTGGTAGAGATTTGTCTCCAAAACAATTTTGGCGATAGCTTCATCAGTCAAAAAGAGCTTGAGATATGCCAAGGGGTTTTCATCCTCAACATCCACTTTGATCCCAGGTCCTTCTGTAAAAGGAAATCTTGGGGGTGCTACGTACCACAATCAATTGAGCACCAAGTCCGCACATCGCTGGGCACAGTTGCAGGATCCTTGCTGAAATCGCTTTCTGCGTCTGATGACAAACTTCTCCACAAATCGCTGTCACTTAACTCCTCTGCAAGTGATTCTGTATCACTGTTGCTGTTTTCCAGCACGTCATATAGTGATTTTGAGGTGGATGTGCGCTTTTTTGATGCCATGGACGCTGTGCAGTTTACAGTCACAAAGTACAGTAAAACTGCAGAAAAGGGCACTGGAGAAAGCACTGGGGAGCAATCTAAGGTCAATATATTTTATTTTTTATTGTAATCCAATAGGATTACATTGTATCAGGGAAGGAAATCAGGGGAACACAGTGCATTGGGCTGAAGATCCGGCCGCAGTGCACTGCGGAAATACATCGCTGAATCCCAGGGACAAGGTAAGTAACCTCCAGGCTCAGGGTTACTGATAATAGCACTGAAATCTCACCCACACTCTGGAATACCGCCAGGCAGTTTAAAATTAGCACTTTTGATTTTTCGTATTTGTGTCCCAAAGACTTTAACACTGTTCACATTTTCAAACAAATGTTTTGCCTGTTTGAATGTTCTGCTGCAAACAAAACCGGGGAGTGTTCGGCTTATCCCTAATGAAGAGTTTCTGCAAGACACAGCAGAGTTTCTGGGATCAGATCTATTCCTGACGCATGGCCAAATTCATATACCTATCTGTCACAGGTACATAAATTGGATGTAAGCACCGATCATTTCGGTGCTGCCCCCCAACGTCATGCGTTATCTATGACACCCTTTATAAATTCCCCCAATTTTGTTGGATCCTCGCTGTGCCCTTCATTGCGTGTACAATGACCACAATCAATAGAATGAGCTGACATTTTAAGATATCTACTTTTTTTTCTATGTGCAATCCAGAAGTTAAGTATCAGAAAAGTTGTTATTTGTATCCATATACCATAGGTATTATGATGTCCACGTCGTTTAGAGTAGACGTCACAGGAGTATATTTACATGGCTAGCTCAAGTTGTTCATACTGTATGTTAGTGAATGTTGGCCCATCAGTGTCACAGTATTAATAATCTAGTGTCTATTGACATTGTCCATTCTGAAAATATGACACGTGCTACTATTGCCAAAAACAATCAGTCGTTTAATCCATTTCTATCATAAGACTATCTTGAGTGAAAAGCAAAAGATTATTTTAACTTCCTGTGAAATCTTTGGGGATGAGTTTTTAAATCATTAAATGGCTGTCATTTTTTTCATGCTCAGCATCAATTATTTTACTCTGGTTTCACTACTCTACTCTGTATAATGAGTCCCTGGAGCATATTTCATTGCAGGAGAATGAAGCCATTCTTCACTTGCGGTCAGTTGGATGTTGTTAATTTGAAATCACTTAAACTATTATATCTGTCAAGCTTGGTTATTTTATTTTCAGTTCATATCAAGGCGCAGTAGGCCTGTATCTCTCCTAGTCTGCATGGCAGATTCATTTACAGAAATTCCAAAACAAGGGCTGAAACAAAACCACGTACATTGTAAGGGTAAAATAATATGTTTAAAGAATAATAATGTTTACTCTACTGGTATATAAAGCACAGAGTAATGTGACTAGCCTATGTAAATATTGAAAATAGTTGAAATTCCAATCATATATATATAGTATATATATATATATATATATATATATATATATATGTGTGTGTGTGTGTGTGAGTGTGTGTGCGTGTGTGTTTGTGTGTTACCAGTCAAAGATTTAATTGTAGCACATTTTTTCCAGCCTGACACAAGAAAGCATTAACCCTTGGTTCACACCTATGCGTTTTTTAGTGCATTTTGCAGAAACGCACCACAGTCCATTTAAAATGGTTTCCTATGTATCTAGTTCACATCTGTGCATTTTGAGCCAGCACATTTTTTGGAAAGGGTCAGGGCCTTTTTTTTCTGCAGCAGATTGTGTTTTGCATGTAATAGAGAATAATGGACCCACATCAAAAATGCAAGTGTTGTTTTTTTATGCAATTTTATTTGTGTTTTTGATGTGTTTCACTTTTTTTGGCTACTAGGAAAGTTTGACAGTTCTTTGCGCCTGTGCTATAGACAAAAGACGTCTACAGCATGGTGCTCAATTGCCGGGAGGGCATCCCTGGACATCCTCCTGTTTACTAGTTCTCTGCGCGCCGCCGCGGACGCGCATTGGGGAAAATCTGTGCCCGCCATGTCACACGGATGCCGATTGGGCATTCCGGGTGGCCGCAATGGCTTCCAGGAACCTGCTCTCAGCATTTACAGAGCCAGGGACATAGATCTCTGTGTGTAAACACAGAGATCCACATTCTGTCAGGGAGAGGAGACCGATGGTGTGTCCCTTGTACATAGGGACACCGATCGGTTCCCTCCCCCAATCAGTCCTCTGCCCCCACATTAAGAATCACTCCTACGGAACACATATAACCGCCCCAATCGCCCCCTAGTAATCAGTACATATTTATAGTGTCAAAATAGTGTCATAAGTGTCTGATTTGTCCGCCGCAATATCGCAGTCTTGACAATAATCTCAGATAACCACCATTACTAGTAGAAAAAAAAGTCATAAATCTATCCCCTATTTTGTAGGTGCTATAACTTTTGCGCAAAGCAATCACTATATGCTTATTGAATTTTTTTTTTTTTACCAGAAATATGTAGAAGAATACATATCGGTCTAAACTGAGCTAAAAATAAAAACCGCAGAGATGATCAAATACCACCACCAAAAAAAATAACTAAAGTACCACCAAAAGAAAGATCTATTTGTGGGAAAAAAGGACGTCAATTTTGTTTGGGAGCCACGTCGCACGACCGGGCAATTGTCATTCAAAGCGTGGCAGTGCTGAAAGCTGAAAATTGGCCTGGCCAGGAAGGGGGTGAAAATGCCTGGTATTGAATTGGTTAAGAAGGAAAAGTGAAGAAAACAAATAAAATAATTAAGGCCAATATTTTCTTTTTAGCTGCTAGATGTCCTCAGTATTTTGGGTTGAATGGCAAAAATTCTACTTATTTCCTGTGAGCTCAGGCAGTTATGGTGGCATCACACAGCTGTGATTTATTTACTCTGTATGGTTGCCTTCCATTGTTTTGGTGAACCCTTCACAATAAATAAAACATTTTAAACGTTTTAAAAAGGATGCATGGGTATCTTTTCACTTACCGAACAGATATAACAAAGTACTTTTTTAACTTTTTTATTAAAATATTTAACAGGCCAGAAGTGAGCAAATAATATGTCATTTGTTAGGGTTTACATACATTTTAATGTTGTGCATTGGTCAAAGTAAGAAAAATGTATGTATATATTATGCATTGTTAATGTAATTATTTTGCCTTTTTCTTGTTCTGTAAGTAAAGGTGCCATAGAAACATAGGCACAGAAATAATAAGTGTTGAATTTAGACTATAGTATTGATTTTTGCTAAATCACAACCTTTGTATGTGAAGTTTGTTCTGTTTTTAGTGTGTTCTACATAGTACACTTAAAATATTATTGCGACTTACACTTTACAAAATGTTTTGCTCTAAATCAAAATACAATACAGTAATTTTTCTCATCATTAACAAAAACATGTAAAAGCATTTGCATGATATGCATACCTGTCATTTCTATTAAATATGGTTTTATAGTCTCCCTCACTCCTAGTCTACTGATACCTGATTGGCATATGTCAAGGTTTATCATAACTAAATTTGTTTGGGTTGTTTTACCTTTGGTACTTGCAAAGAATATTTAAATCCTGTCAGTGAAACTCATACAGGCAAATTTAAAAACTAGGAAAACTGTTCAGTGTAAAAATGTGTGACTTTGGCCACTAAAGGTCAAATAATCAAAATAAGACATTTTTTTCTGCCATATTATAGTAAATTATTACACTTGAAAAAAATCTATTCCCAGTTTCTACTCTGTATTAAACAAGATAATTTTCATAATGTCGCACTTTACATGAATTAGTTTGTAATTAGGCTTAATTATACCATTAACAAATTACTCAAAAATTGACCTTTTCTAACAAAAGTCAGACAACATTGATGTACAGAACTGGCAGAAAGCTGCAAATGTACATAACATTGATTGGATCTGCGTAGGGAATATATTTGAATAAAACTTTAATCATTTATGGTACATACTTATCATTCTTGAATATAAAATAGTGAAGAACAAGTTTGAATATGTTACAGAAAACGTAACCTTTGTCCAGAAAATATACTATTTTCAACATTAATACATGGTGTCTTTATATACAATTTATATGGTGTACAAATAGTACGGTAAATATGTTATCCTGCGCTACCTCGTAGTGTGTATATATGGTTTGTAATGCCTCAACAGGGTGTGTTTATAATCTTCTGTTGGGTCGTCACATACAATCTGATTGTGTTCCCACAATGTGAACAAAATGTAAGATATAAATTATTGTTTTGTGCCTATACCCCTAATATCAAGTGTGCATAGAGTAAATTCCCTATGTGATCTTCAAATTCTATAATTCCATTGTAACCTATAGATTATTGTTTGACAAACAAACAATAATCATTACTTGAAGCTGTCCTTTTTTAAATGTCGTCAAACAGGATTTGTCTCTCTATAGATTTAACCACTTGTCCACCGCCCACCGTCAAATGACGGTGGGCGGAGGACTCCATTGTCCTGACAGCACGTCATATGACGTGCTGTCTCTTTAAAGCCGCGGGCGGGCGCCGCTCTGCTGGGATCCCGGTGCGAGTGCCCGGCGGCAACGATCGCCGACGGGCACACGCGATTGCCCAGTAACTGAGAGGGGACGTGGAGCTCTGTGTGTAAACACAGAGCTGCACGTCCCTGTCAGGGAGAGAGGAGACAGATTGTGTTCCTTGTACAAAGGGACACAATCGGTCACCTCCCCCAGTCACCCCCCCTCCCCCTACAGTTAGAACACTCATAGGACACATATTTAACCCCTTCCCCGCCCCCTAGTGGTTAACCCCTTCACTGCCAGTCACATTTATACAGTAATCAATGCATATTTATAGCATTGTTCACTGTATAAATGTAAATGGTCCCAAAAATGTCACAAAAGTGTCCGAAATGTCCGCCATAACATCGCAGTCCCAATAAAAAAATCGCAGATCGCCGCAATTAATAGTAAAAAAAATAGTAAAAAAATAAAATAATAAAAATGCCATAAACTATCCCCTATTTTGTAAACACTATGGGCCAGATTCATAGAGCAATTACGCCTGTCTTACTGGTGTTAGACAGGAGTAATTTCAAATTTCGCGCGCCGTATCACTAGTTTGAATCCTCAAACCATGATACGGCGGCTTCGGGCTTCGATCCGAGAGGCTTACGTCTTCGTAAGCCTTCGGATCTACGCTGCCATCTATTTGCGGCCGCTGGGAGGAGTTTGCGTCGTTTTGATGCGTCGGGATATGCAAATGTTTTTTTACGGCGATTCCCGAAGATACGAGTGGTCGTCGCAATCACTTTCGTCTATTTTTGTGTACGTAATGTTAGAGCAGCTTTTTGCTGCTCTAACGTTACGTAGCCCATGTTAAGTATGGCCGTCGTTCCCGCTTCGAATTAATTTAATTTTTTTTTTTGTTTACGTAACTCGTTCGGGACTAGGATCGCCCGTAAACGACGCTACCTAAACAACGAATGACGTCACGACATGATTTCGCGCAATGCACGGTGGGAAATTTGCGAACGGAGCATGCGCAGATCGATCGCCGCGGGAACGCGCCTAATTTAAATGATTCACGCCCCCTACTCGTCTATATGGATTGCGACGGGAGAAATACACTACGCCGCCGTCGTTTACTGGACAAAATCTACCTGAATTCCACGTAGAGCCAGGTAAAAAACGGCGGCGTAGTGTATTTCTGATACGCTACGATAATCCATTTCTATGTGAATCTGACCCTATACATTTTGCGCAAACCAATCGATAAACGCTTATTGCATTTTTTTTTTACCAAAAATATGTAGAAGAATACGTATCGGCCTAAACTGAGGAAAAAAATATTTTTTTAATATATTTTTGGGGATATTTATTATAGCAAAAAGTAAAAAATATTGCATTTTTTTTTCAAAATTGACGCTCTATTTTAGTTTATAGCGCAAAAAATAAAAACCGCAGAGGTGATCAAATACCACCAAAAGAAAGCTCTATTTGTGGGAAAAAAAGGACGCCAATTTTGTTTGGAAACCACGTCGCATGACCGCGCAATTGTCAGTTAAAGCGACGCAGTGCCGGAAGCTTACATTTCGTCTGGGCAGGAAGGGGGTGTAGGTGCACAGTAGGCAAGTGGTTAAAGAGATTTGATGTTAAGTTTGGGCTCACAGAATTTCAATTAGGATTCCTTTGTGCAGATTTGCTCATAACCGTTCATTCATTCTGGAGGAGTTTTGGGCATCAGAGGGCCTTATTTTCAGCTTATATGTCCATTTACAACATACATAGTAAAATAAACTCAAAAACATGGGTTCTTTAGATAAAATAGCAACCCTCCGATCACTAATTTATAAAAAAAAGTTTAAACAATGTTTAGCAAGGTCAGTTCTTTGGTTCACTGAAAAAAAATAGGGAAGAAAATGTGTTTCTTTGCAGTTGATGGCTGCTGTCATTCAGAATCATAACGTTTTCATCAAGGACACATGACACATTTGTTAATAACTATTGGAAAATGTAATGACAGGGTAAGGACCTGTGTGTGTGTAGGCTTTGGGCTTGTGTCAATGGCATCAGTTTCTCATCAGTTTGAGTTGACCTTAAGCTCAGTAAAAATTCATAGACAGGTACATTTGAGCTGCTGTTGACTTCCTCCTGAACTGCATTTGACCTGATTCAATTTGGTTTTGCATTACCATAGACTGGTATGGGAATGCAAAATCTACTTAAAGCAAAGCCAATTAACACAGGCCATTACAATATTTAGGGCATGTTTTATGCTTGTGCTGTGTGCAATATAACAACTCTGAGCAAAAAAGGAAACTTGTATGTAGAGAATATGGGAGCTATTCTTGATGGATCTCATTCTAGAAATGTTAGTTGCCTGGCTATCGATTTAGTGGTTTGAAACATAGCAATGGTATTATTAATGGAATTACCTACTACAGAACAAAACGTAGAGTTATCTTTGAGTCCAATCCTTTGAAGATGTGAAAAAAAGGCTGAGTTAGGGTCACTGTAGCATGAATAATGCCAACCCCCTTCATCTTTATGTTTACAAAATTCTGACAATACTGCAGTAAGGCAAGAAAAAAAGCCCCCTTTAAGTTCCTGACTTGCTACCAAATTACTATAAGGCCGCGTACACACTGACAGACACACTGACAGACCGTTTTGATCGGATTTGTCTGCTGGGGTATATTGGTTTGACCGTGTACACACGATCAAACCAAAATCCCCGCCGGCAGACAGCTCGGTGACGTGGCGGTGACGTTGGCCGCCACGTCACCGTCACCAGGAAGTAAAACACTTCCGCGCATGCGTACTAACCAGCAGACATATCAGACGGACGGGTTCCCAGCAGACAGATTTTAAAGCATGCTTTAAAATCTGTCTGCTGGAAAAACCCGTCTGTCCGCCCGTACACGATCGAATTTGTCTGCTGAAACGGTCCGTCGGACCGTTTCCAGCAGATAGATTCGATCGTGTGTACGCGGCCTTACACACATACATTGGGTTACTGGGCAGGAAAAGGGAGGTCAAGAGAAGTTATTATTGTATAGATATCGAAGAAAATAAAAGGATTTTGTTTGTGCTGTTGTACAATGTACTGAAAAACCAATAGTGTTGTAGACTTGCTTTGAGTGACTATAATGGTTATGAAGATTACAATTTACATAGTTTATCTGGTTGAAAAAAGACACAAGTCCACTAAGTTCAACACACACAAATAAAAACCTCCATATACACAACCCTATACCCACAGTTGATCGTAAGGCAAAAAACAAAAAACAAATAAAGTATGATCTAATTTGTTCCAGTGGGGGAACAAATTCCTTCCCGATTCCTCAAAAGGGAATCAGGTATTTGAATCAAAAAGGGCTGGCAACTTGGATGATCTTGATTAAAAGTACTTTATTGGTTACATGGGTTTCGGCTAAGAAGCCTTCATCAAAGCATTCATGGTTGATTTTAAAACTGATATTTATAACAAAGTAAGCACTCCAAATGTGGCAGGTGCATCCTGATCAGAAGCAATAAAAACTATTAAAAATACATGTTATACATGAATAGTATTGCAAATAAACATAATTGATAAGTGATTTCAATAAACCTAAAGTTAAGTTTGTCATTACTTTTTCTTTAGAATACAACAAAATTGTTGCTATTCTTAACCGCTTAACGCTCACCACAAGACTATGTACGTCCACAGAATGGCATGTACAGGCAGATGGGCGTACATGTACGTCCCTGCCTTTTAGCGGGTCGGGGGTCCGATCGGGACCCCCTCCACTGCGTGCGGCGGGCGGCTTACCTTTGGTAGCGATCCGGGACGAGGGGGCGGCTGTTGGTTTCTGTCCGCCCCCTCGTGATTGCTCCCAGCCAATCCCCTGAGCCTCTGCCATGTCACTTCCTCTGCCTGTGTACTGTAAACACTGGCAGAGGAAGTGATGTGAGCTCTCCTCTTGGCGGTATTTTAAAACCGCCGAGAGGAGAGAAGACTCACAGTAAGTTGCACCAACACTACACTGACACCACACACATAGGCACATTTAACCCCTTCCGATCACCCCCCAGCCCCCTGTCACACTGTCACTGATTGCAGTGATCATATATTTACTGATCACTGCATTTAGTGTCAGTGTGACAGTTAGTCTGACAGGCAGTTAGTGTTAGGTCCAGGGTAGCCCCGTACCCCCCCAAATAAAGTTTTAACCCCTTGATCACCACCCTAGTTAACCCTTTCACCCCCTATTGCCAGCGTCACTAAGCAATCGTTTTTCTGATCGATGTATTAGTGTCGCTGTTGCCGCTAGGTAGCTAATTTTTTTGATTGCGTTTTTTTTTTACTAAAGACATGTGGCTGAATACATTTTGGCCTAAATGTTTGACAAAAATTTAGTTTATTCGATTTTTCTTATAACAAAAAGTAAAAAATATTTTTTTTTTTCAAAAATGTCGCTCTATTTTTGTTTATAGCGCAAAAAAAAAAATCGCAGAGGCAATCAAATACCATCAAAAGAAAGCTCTATTTGTAGGAAGAAAAAGACGTGAATTTTGTTTGGGAGCCACGTCGCACGACTGCGCAATTGTCTGTTAAAGCGACGCAGTGCCGAATTGTAAAAACGCCTCTGGGCATTTAGCAGCATATTGGTCCGGGGCTTAAGTGGTTAAAGAACGTCTTTCCATCCTGTATGCTGACAAGGACCTACACAGTGCCATCAAGGTTTTTTTTAATTTCTCTAGTAGAAGGGCCCACAGTCTAGGTAGCATGCTATTCACCTAGTTTGTTTTGCTCTCAGAAGCCAAACAAACCATAGACATGGATCTCCACTGTAGGGTCCTACATGTGTAGCCATAATTCCTGCAGACAGTGTCATAGACATTAAAAAAAAAGCACCTTGGTTTTTTCCTTTTCTACTAAGAAAACATATACCATCAAACAGTACATTAACTACAATTCTAAATTGGTGGTTTATGTCATTCAATGTAGTGCCTGCAGCCTGAAATACGTTGGGTGCACTATACATCCGTTGAGAGTCAGAATCTCGGAACATGTGAATGACACTACAAATATTAATGCTAAAAATATTGAAAATGTGTCAAAACATTTCTGAGAATTTCACCATGGTAATATTGATACTCTTTAATTTTTTGATGCTGAACAGGTTAAAAAACTCCCAAGAGGAGGTGACACTCATCGCATTTTGCTTAAACGTGAAGTGTGGTGGATCCATTCTAGAAAAATGTATGGCTTGACTAATAGGATGGACATAAATCTTTTTTTTTTTTAACATATTCTCATTGTTTTGATACATCTATTGTACCACTTGGAACATGCTTTATTTGTTCATGATATGTCCTTAATATGCCTGCTGTGTTTCTTCCTTTCTTTTCTCCATGCGTTTTTAATTGTTTTGATTGTTTCTGATCAGGATGCACCCACCCCATTTGGAGTGCTTACTTTGTCATAAATATCAGTTTTTAAATCAAACATGTATGCTTTGATGAAGGCTTCTTAGACAAAATGTGTCAGTGTATAGCCTGTACCCGTGTACCCATGTAACCAATAAAGTACTTTTATTCAAGAGTATCCGAGTTGCCAGCCCTTTTTGATTCAAGTATTGTACTTGTGGGGCCTGAACGTCCTGGCTAGAGCACCTGATCACAGTTCGTGGACTTCTATATTGGCAGTGAAGCTGGGGTAACATTTTTCAGCAATCAGGTATTACTTGGATCAACTTTACTTATAAGTATTAGCATTCAGTTATATATTTTGTGCATTTAGGAAAGAATCCAGGCCTTTTTTAAAACAATCTACTGAGCTGGCCAGAACCAGCTCCTGGCCAGAACCAGCTCTTGGTCTCATATTCTCACATCTTTTATTGTGAAGAAGTGTTTCCATATTTGCAAATTAAATATATTTTCCTCTAGATGTAAAGAGTGCCCCCTTGTCCTCTGTGATGACCTTAAAGTGAAAAGTGAATCACTCTACATCAAGTTCACTATATGGACCCCTTATGTATTTATACGTGTTGATCATATCCCTCCTAAATCTCCTCTTCTCAAGAGAGAATACAGTCATTTCAGCTAATCAATGAAAGATCTAAATGCGTGGTGGAGAGTTATGAAGCTCTGCTATTGGCTCTGCTCTGCTAAGGTGGCTCCCATAGCAAGCTACATGAATGTTTCTTCATTGTGTGCTTTTAGAAGATCTGAAAGCACTACTTCTGCTTACAAAATTGAGGGGATTACTTATATCAAACTTAGTGATATGTAAAGTGAAAACTATTTTAGTTTTCGACAGAGGGTGAAATGACTAGGCTCCCTATCAGGTTTGCATTCCATTGTGTGTATTAGTTCTGTGTGAGGTTGTTTGGGATTGGAGAACCTCAGCTACACGACTATCACTCCAGAGAAATAGTGCTTAATTGTAAAAATAATCACAATGTACAAATATATATTTTATATTTATATAGACTCTAATAACCTCTCTACGCGAAGATTCCCCTGAGAAGACACAAGGCCACAACTAAAGATTGGATAAAAATAGTTTAATCTTAAATTGAAAAAGTTTTTCTTTGTTTTAGAGCAGTGAAATTGTAGAATTCTCTTCCCCAGTAAGTGTTCTTAGCTGAAAGATGAATTCAAAAACACTTTTCAATATCATTCTTGGTCAGCATAATATGAGAATTCCTAAATGTTAATTGGAGTTGGATAGTTGGATCCAACAATCATCTGATCCTCACACAAAAAAAGCAAAACACTCAGGATCAAACACATAAAATAAAAGCTGAAAACCTATACACGCAGTGGATGGACTGGATGAAGGGGAAGACCTGTGCTTCCATTTTTAATCAATCCCTAAATGCTAGAATCCTGAAAGGATCATTGGAAAGTGAACACTTAAAAAATGACTTAATTTTAGCCAGTTCTTTGCCGGCTGGGCACTGGAGAGGCATTGTACCTTATGCACATGCCGCATCCAACTCATGCTAAAACAGCTTCCCTTTTCCTGTTTACGATAGAAGAGAAACCTAGGTTCCTAAATTGTTTGAATCTCTGCAGATCAAACAGATCTGCAGTGTTTTATAGTGCTTCCTGTTTACCAAAGAACTTGGGCAATATATACTAAAATACAAGCCCGCAAATGAGCTGCTTCATTTACTAAATTGCAGCACATTTGTATATACAGTACATCTTTTATACAGTGACACTTTTGGAGTGTTTTGCACACATGTGTATGATATATTAATGATCTATAATACAATTAGACAGTAGCTAGGCTTCAGGAAATAACTCAATGTGTGTGTGGTGGCAGGTCATTCAAAGCAGGATAGAAATATACATATGCTCAGGTAAATAAGGTTGTAATTGCACCTTATTTTTAGGGGAGAATCTGCTTTACCAAAAAAAAGATTAGTGGAGGTATGGAGGTCATACTTGCTGTACATTATAGCTATTGAACACGAAACTAGAGCTTTAGCTGAGGTCCTGTGTCTTTAATGAGTCAAATCCATTAAACCCTTCCAGCATGGTAGAAAATAGTCAGGCGACTTTGAAACATTGCCCTCACCTAATGCCGCGTACACACGATCATTTTTTGTGATGAAAAAAAACGACGTTTTCTGTGAAGTAAAAAACGACGTTTTTGAAACGTCACTTTTCAAAGACGATGTTGCATACACACTATCGTTTTTTTCACAAAAAGCGAGGTTACGTTCTCCACTCTTTTCCATTGAAGCTCGCTTCATAACTAGCTTCTGGGCATGCGCGGGTTGAAAAACGTAATTTTAAACGACGTTTTTGCTACACACGGTGACTTTTTGTGAAACAAAAAACAACGTTTTGAAAAACGACACAAAAAATTCAAGCATGTTGGAATTTTTTTTGGTCGTTTTTTTGAAGACATAAAACGACGTTTTGCCCACACACCATCATTTTAAATGACGTTTTTTAAAACGTAGTTTTATTTTATCACAAAAAACGACCGTGTGTATGCGGCATAATTCTCTGCAAGCATGCATGCTGCAGACTGTCATCCCAAGTGTTGCCTCTCAATACTGACACAAGGGAACAATAGGTTATAGGTCACAACTAGGGATGAGCTTTGAGTTCGAGTAGAACTCATGTTCGACTCGAACATTGCCTGTTCGCCAAACAGCGAACAATTTGGGGTGTTCTCGGCAAGTTCTTGTGAACTTTAGAACTCTGTTAAAGTCTATGGGACTCGAATGTTTGAAATATAAAGTGCTAATGTTGAAGGCTAATATGCAAGTTAGTGTCCTATAAAGTGTTTGGGGACCGGGTCCTGCCCCAGGGGACATTTAGCAATGCAAAAAAAAGCTTTTCAAAACTGCAGTTTTTTTGGGAGCAGTGATTTTAATAATGCTTAAAGTGAAACAATAAAATTGAAATATTCCTTTAAATGTTGTACCTGGGGGGGGTGTATAGTATGTCTGTAAAGTAGCGCTTGTTTCCCGTGCTTAGAACTGTCCCTGCACAAAGTGTAATTTTTGAAGGAAAAAAAGTCATTTAAAATCACTGGCTGTTTTAATGAATTGTCGGTCTCCGGCAATGCAGAGGAAAGCCATTCATAAAAAAACAAACAAAAAAAATGCAAATTCAATTAGGGTCTGGTGTGGATTTTTGGGGGGGAACTCCACAGCATTTCTTTTTTAATTTGGGGTGGAGTTCCCCTTAAAATCCATACCAGACCTGAAGGGTCTGGAATGGATATTTGGGGGAACCCCACATCATTTTTTTTGTTATTTGATGCGGGGTTCCCCTTAATATCCATACCAGACCTGAAGGGCCTGGTAATTGAATTTGGGGGGACCCCCACGCATTTTTTTTATGAATGACTTTTCTCTGTATTGCCGGGAGCCGACAATTCATTATAGCCACAAGTGATTTTAACTTTATTGTTTCACTTTAAGCATTATTAAAATCACTGCTCCCGAAAAAACTGCAGTTTTTAAAACTTTTTTTGCATTGATACATGTCCCCTGGGGCAGGACACAGGTCCCCAAACACTTTTTAGGACAATAACTTGCATAATAGCCTTTAAAATTACAGTAGCACTTTAGATTTCAAACGTTCGAGTCCCATAGACTTTAACAGGGTTCTAAAGTTCACACAAACTTTTGGTGTGTTCGCAGGTTCTGGTGCGAACCGAACCTGGGGTTGTTCGGCTCATCCCTAGTCACAACTTTCCAACTATTCCTATATCTTTTAATCTAGCAGGGAGCAAACCTGTATGTATAAAAACATTGTAAACTGAAGAGGTGTTCAAAGTTATAAACCAATTACTGAATTGGTCATAGACTTGTGGGTCATTGTAATTTATGGGTCATGGGGGGGCATGACCGGATGTAGGAGTGTGTGTGAGGAGTGAGGAGTGAACAGCATGTGTGTCCCTCTGCTCTGATCTCCTTCCCCCTGGAGCCATACGCTATACACTATACGCTGCCGGACGGATGGCTGGGAGCATGAGCCTTCCACAACGTTTTTTTTTCCAATAGTCTGAAGAGCAGTAACCTCTGCAAATACCGCAAAGTGGCACAAAAATCGGGAAGGATTATATTGCCTACGCCTGCCTTTCCTGCCCTCTGCCCCTGTCTCCTTACCTGCTTGTGCTCGGTTGCCCGGGCGGGGGGACGAGTGGGGTGCGTGGAACAGATCCGGGTGCCGGGCGCGGGGAGCGGGGAGCGCAACTAGCCCCGATATCGGGAGTTTTTTCCTCGTTCCTGCGGGTCATCCAGGAGTCTCGCGAGACTACGGACTACGGATACCGCGCGCTACCACGGCTGCAAGCTCTGCCTGCTCTGTGAGTTGAGGAGAACTGTGAGAAGCTGAGAGACACACTTGCGGTAGGAGCGGTGTAACAATAACAAGCCACAACACCACAACACCACAGCACTTACAGCTTACATCCCTCCACAAGGCACCAGTGTGGCATTGTATAGACTGTTATAGACTGTTTTTGACTGCTGGGACACGACGGTGAGGTAACCTATCTATTACCCCCTGCGCTTGGCATTAACCATAAGTCTCCCTGCAATTGAAGAGATCTGTTGTGAGTGGGGGGAGAGCAGGGGGGGTCAGCAGGGGAAACCCTATCCCCAACATAGCATCTTGCACCCCTGTTATCTCCAGCCATAAAGCTGTAATACTCAGTGCCTGGACTTTGTTATAGCCGCCGGAAAAGTACCATAGTAACTTTTGATTGCATTGCTTTTTTTTTTTCTCCCCCCGGATCAACCCTGCAAGGAATGTCTACTACCAGATTCACCAAGGGCAGCCAGGTGGCTGCCGCCAAATTGGAGCGTTTCACACATACCCCATCTGTCTCGCCGGCAAAAGGTCATACATTTGCAGCAACATCGCAGGCTAAACCACAGATAGGTTCATCCCAGGAAAGAAGAAGCCTTGGTCAAGCAGCCATAAAAGCTTCGGGTACGCCTAGCCTAGACAATGTCAAAACCGTGAGTACAAAAGGGCTGGGACCCGAGGTCCTTGGGACTGTGGTAACTCTTGTATCCCCGGGAATGCAAGGGGAATCTAACGATTCAACAGTTGGAGTGGCACTAGAAGGTGAACCAACTCTTAGAGATGTATTATGTGCTGTGAACTTATGCAGAGACTATATGGTCAACTTTGACAAACAGCTAGCAGGCCTAAAAGATGACCTACTATTGATGAGGCAGGAATTGCATGGGACTATATTGAGAACTAATGCATTGGAGGAAAGATTGAGTGCAGTTGAAGACGCACTTTACCCATTACAGGGAGACTTAAGAGGGTTACAGGAGCTGACGGACCTTCAAACGGCCAAATTAGATGCGCTGGAAAACAGGCTACGCAGAAATAATATTCGGGTAGTAGGCCTACCAGAGGGATCTGAGGGCTCAAACACCACTACCTTTATGGAAGGCTGGTGCAGGGAAATTTTTGGCCCTGATGACCTCTCAGCCTTTTTTTCTATAGAGAGGGCCCATCGGGTCCCCTTTAAGGCCTTGCAACAGAGGAAGCACCCAAGACCGCTTCTAGTTAAATTTCTTAATTATACTGATAAAGTGATCTTGCTCCAAAAGGCGCGTGAGATGGGAGACATCATATATAATGGCGCAAGGATCTCATTATATCCTGACTTTTCACCCGACCTGCAAAAGCGGAGAGCTGAGTTCATACCCATTAAGAAATCCTTACAGAAATATAAGGTTATATATGCCCTTTTGTACCCGGCCCGTCTCAGAGTGGCCGCTCTGGGCAGGACTTTTTTCTTCTCTGAACCGAGCGAAGCAGTTAACTGGTTGGAGGAAAATAAATCAGCCCTATAGCCTTCCATAATCTAGTGGGGCTAAGACCTCAACGAGGATGATCGGGATAAGCCAAGGGAAAGGGAAACGAAAGAGCGAAAAAAAAGGCACCAAGGGTCTGTCTTTTAGACTGGAGAGACGATACCAAAGCCCCTTTTCTTGATAAACTTTTTTTTTTTTTGACCCTGCTTGCTGGTCCTCTTCTCCACACTGATTAGTGGGAGACAGGGCGCGGCTGCAAGCTTAGGTTCCCGTTTTCAACCCCTCCCTTTTTCTTTTATTATATGCTTTCAATGTTTCTCTGAGAACACGATTGTATCTAGGCACTTGGTATCACTTAAACGGCCTTGGTTAACTGGTACACATAAAATTTATTGATAAGTTTCACAATATGCATTTAAGTTTTTATATTTATTTTCTGCACATCTAGTCACAGCTCTTATACCTATTTTCTGTTTATTGTGGAAGATATGAAGGTATGAAGGTAAATGCCTGCATATGTATAGAGAGGGTTATCTCCCTCTCCCTCTTGTTTTTTTTTTTGTTGCCCAGCTTGTTGGTCCGCCTCTCCACACTTAGTAGTGGGAGACGGGACTCGGCTGTAAGTCCGCTTCCCTTTTTTAACCCCTCCCTTTTTTTGTTATTATAAGTTCTCAGTGCCTCTGAGAACACGATTGTATTTAGGCACTCGGTAGCACTTAAACGGCCGTGTTTAATCGGTACACATAAAATTTATTGATAAGATCCACAATATGTATTTAAGTTTCTATATTTATCTTCTGTATATTTAGCTACAAATCCTATATCTATTTTCTGTATATTGTGGAAGATATGAAGGTAAATGTTTATGGATCCTATCTAACTTTTAGATAATAACATTGCCTCCATATGTACATAGAGGGTTTTTTCCCTCCCTCTCTTGTCTCTTTTCCTTCTTTTTCCCCTCCCTCTCCTTCTTGTCTCTTATGGAGGTTTTTTTTTTTTTTTTTTTTTTTTCTTGTGCACCCAATGATACTCAGGGGAGGGGAAGGAAGGAGAGGGGAGGAAAACACTAACGTGAAAAAATTGACAATATACACATATGTTTACACGTTTTATTTATATATTTATTTATTTTTCTCCACATTACCTATGAAAGGTAAGAGATACTTATTTTGTTAATCACTTGATCACTTATCTTTTGTACTTAGGATTCTTCTTCACAATACGAACATTTACTCACATATTACTATAAGGACATTGCCCGACCTAGGGATAAATAACAATACTGGAAGCTGTAATTTTTTTACTGAAAGGGATTTTTTTTTTTTTTTTTTTTTTTGTTTTGTTGTTTCCTTTTTTTTTTCCCTCTCTTGCCTGTTTTTCTGGTGTACTTTGGCTCTAACAAGATCCCTCAGGGGAGAATGAGCATGAGTGAGAGGGACACGAGCTGGGTTCAAATGGGGTATGAGTGATAGGAATAGAGTGGTCAGCAGACCAACCCCCAAGGGGAAGCCCATAGGGCAGGGAGGGAAGGGTAGGGGTGGGAAGGGAGAGGGTTGGAGGGTGGTTCTTAGGGGAGGGACAAGAGTGCATACAGTCTGGTTATCAAGAGTCGTATCGTCAACAGGGGGTAAGAAAGGGCATATGAGATTAGTCTGGATAGCTACCAGTCGATCTGAACAAAGGACACGAGCAATTGGTCTATATTATAGCTACCTGACCAATATCGAATATTCAATTATTATGTCAACTCCCATAGATGCAGGATAAATTATTGGCTATCACTTCCTGGAATGTACGGGGCATGGGAGACCCAGTTAAAAGAACCGCAGTCATGTCATTTCTTGAAGAAGGAATGCCGGGAATAATATGCCTCCAAGAGACACACTTGACTAAAGATTCAGTCTCGCTTCTGAAAAGTCGCAAATTCCAAGCCCAATTTCATTCGACACACTCCTCTTATTCAAGAGGTGT
Organism: Rana kukunoris; assembly: GCA_029574335.1. Lineage (NCBI taxonomy): Eukaryota > Metazoa > Chordata > Amphibia > Anura > Ranidae > Rana > Rana kukunoris. Next base: position 153,911,556 of record CM056052.1, on the reverse strand, counting down.
GAGTACAATGATTGGAAGAGGAATGACTTTCTCTTGCTCCAAATCTTGGGTAGACGACCAAGGGCGATTTATATTCCTGCAATGCCTTATTGAAAACAGATCTTATGTTTTGGCTAATTTATATATTCCCCCACCCTTTAAGCTTGATATTTTATATAAACTCGTCGAGTTCACTCTTGATAAACCAGATACACCGGTTATAGCTGTCGGTGACTACAACGAGGTTCTGGATATAACTTTGGACAGATTTCCCCCGCGGAGTAGTACGATGGGGGGGCGGTTAGCCCAATTCCTAAAAGAAACTGGAATGAGGGACATTTGGAGGACCTTTCATCCTGAGATCCGTCAATATTCATGCTACTCTAGTTCCTATCATACATTATCTAGAATAGACATGGCCCTGAGCAGCGAGGGATTACTGCCTTTGAATGAATGAATGAATGAAAACTTGTATAGCGCGGCACATGCGAACTGAATCGCCTCTGGGCGCTTGTTGTTCCTGTCTCCTTTGATATCAAAAGAGAAAAGTCTTGACCTTTTTCCTAAATGCTAGGTGGTTCTCCTCCAACCGAATGCTGGTTGGTAAAGCGTTCCATAGTCTGGGACCTTGGATCGCGAATCTTCTTTCTCCTTTGGACTTGAAGTTGGCTTTCGGAACCTGGAGCAGGTTCCGATTCGTGGATCGCAAAACGCGATTGGGATTATGCGCTTTTATTATTTCGCATAAATAAAGGGGGGCATTCCCATGGACACATCTATGCGTAAGACAGAGAGCTTTAAAAGTAATTCTGTCTTTGACTGGCAGCCAGTGAAGGGATCTCAGTGATGGTGAAATGGATTCCCAGGGTTTTTTCCCAGTCACAAGTCTGGCGGCCGTATTCTGAACGACTTGCAGACGAGCGATTTGGTACTTGGGGAGGCCGAGGTAAAGGGCATTTGCATAATCCAGCCTGGAGTTTATAATTGCTCCCACCACGACCGCTAAATCATCTTTAGGGATGAACGGAGTGAGTCTGCGTAGTAGGCGCAGCAGATGGTGAGATCCGCTGACTACTGACCCTATTTGTGCGTCCATTGTCATAAAGGAGTCAAAAATTACCCCTAAGCTTTTGACTTTGGCGCTAGGGGTGATGAGCTTGCCCAAAATAGGCGGGGGGGTCCACGCTGTTGAAAGTTGATTGGCGTGAAACAGGAGAAGTTCTGTTTTCGTCTGGTTTAAGATAACTCTTTGCATCCAGTCCTCTATCAAAGAAACATGCCTAGATTGAGGTGGTGATCCTGACTGTTGCAGATGCGGAAATACAGTTGCGTGTCATCTGCATATGAGTGGTAGAGCAGTTTTTGGCTGCTGATAATCTCAAAGAGAGGACGAAGATATATGTTAAACAGCACTGGTGACAGAGGCGATCCTTGAGGGACTCCGCATGTTACTGTGCGTTTTTCAGACGTAAAAGGTCCTAACTTCACTGTTTGCGATCGGTTTTCCAGAAAAGAGGAGAACCAAGATAAATCGCCTTCTGCGACTCTGGCTACTTCAGCAAGCCGAGTCAGTAACAGATTGTGGTCTACAGTGTCGAAAGCGGCACTTAGGTCCAACAGAACTAGAAGACAAGATTCTCCTTCGTCTGCGGCCTTGAGAACATCGTCCCATACTTTCAGCAATGCTGTTTCCGTCCCGTGTCCGGGACGGAAGCCTGATTGCAATGGGTCAAGTAGCTTGTAGGTATCCAGATGCTGTTGCAGCTGTTGTACCACTACTTTTTCCATTATCTTTGAGAGTACGTTGAGACTTGTTATGGGACGGCGGTGGAGTGGGTCCTTGGGGTCCAGGGAGGGTTTCTTCATGATGGGTTGGATTATACCCTCTTTCAACTGTGAGGGCACTATGCCCTCCAAGAAAGACTGGTTGATAAGCTGCGTGATGGGAGGAGCCAGGATGTAGGCGCATTCCTTCAGCAGTTTTGTGGGGATAATGTCATTTGGCACTGTGCCATTACGCAAAGCGCCAATGATATTCTTAGTGGTCTCAATGGAGATGGGTTCCAGGGTAAACTTACCTGATATAGGAGAATTACTATGGGTGCTGTGTGAGAGGCTGCAGGGGGGGGCTGAGGGGAGAATTGCTTTGCTGAATGCTTTCACGGATTACCTCGATTTTATTAATGAAGTAATCCGATAGTTCATTGCAAAATTCTTGTGTGTCCGAACTGGGGGCTTCCATGCATCCTGGTTTCATGGTCTGGGTGACCATCTTGAAGAGTTCGCGGGGGCGGTTTTGGGCGCCGTTGATAGCCTCCGAAAAATAATTTTTCTTGGCTTGGAAAATTCCTTTGTGGTATTTTCTTGTTGTCGCCTTGTAGATGGATAGGTTTAGCTCTGAAGAACATCTTTTCCAGGCAGATTCAGCCCTTCTGCGTTCTTGCTTCAGTAACGACAGCTGGTTGTTAAACCAGCTGCGGTTGTTTTTCCGAATGCGGGTTCGTCGTTTCGGCGCTACCAAGTCGGCTGACTGTAGCATGGCCGAGTTTATGGCTTCCAATGTTTCAACGGCCGTTTGATGCGGCTGAGTTGTTTCTATTTTTTTCCTTAAAGTCGTTTTGAAGAGTTCCGAGTGGAGCTTCTTCTGACATCTAGTCCAGTGTGTTGTCACTGGATTTGATGTTTTTGTTGCAGGGGGGATGGTGGAAATACTGAATATAATTGCATGGTGGTCTGTCCATGGCAATTTTTCATTTTCCCACATTTTTATTTCCAGAGCTTGTCTGAAAATAAGATCAAGTGTGTGACCTGAAGCATGTGTGGGTCCACATACTAGTTGCTGCAATCCTAATCCTTCCAGGTGGTCAATACAGGCGTCAGCAATGGGGTCTTGTGAGGAGTTGGCCCAGAGATTAAAATCCCCGAGCAGCAAAAGTTGTTTGCTGTTGAGGGTATAAGTGGAGAAGAAATCCGTCCATGATGATAGCAGCTGCGATTTTGGGCCGGGCGGCCTATAGCAGAGCAGAATGTGGACGGTCTCCTTTGAACTTGCTAGCAGTTGCAGAGTAAGGGTTTCCATGAATGGAAGAGGGTTTTGGCGGACTGGTTTGGTGATCGTAAGATGAGTCTTGTGGATCACCGCCAGGCCGCCTCCTCTTTGCCCTATTCTGTTTTCCGTTATGATACGGTAATTTTCTGGCACCAGTTCTCCTAGAATGGTGTTACAGTCGGCTGTGAGCCAGCTCTCTGTAATAAAAAGACAGTCTAATCCTTTTGTTGATAGTCGCGGATTTCAGTCGGTGTTTTACTGCCGATCTTGTGTTGATCAGAGCACATGATATGTGCTTGACTGGGGTAAATGGCTGAATTCTGACTCGATATGATCGATTCTCAATAGTCGCTCAGTTCTTAGGGCCTTTTTGGTGATGGCTGGCAGTATTGCGGCGCATTGCCTCAAACTCCAAATGGTTTCGGCAGAATATTGCCTACATGCCATATGCCAAACACCAGGGGGGGGGATTTCGGGGCAGTGGGGAAATTGGCTAACCCTCTCTCCTGGCTTGGCCAGGAAGGCAAAAAACCCTGGCGGCGCTCGGCCATTGGTGGAAAAAACTTATTATGGCCCAAGAGGGGTATCAGACCACTCCCCGCTGAGCTAACAATTAGGACGGGTGTAGGGCCTCTCGTGGTGACTGGCGGCTAAACCCAGGCTGGCTGGAGCTGATCGAGCAACCAAGAACGGTGGCGCTACAGCTGACGGAGTTTATGCATCAACGAGGGAACGGCACCAAGGGGGGTTTGGGATGCTGAAAGCCTTTGTGAGGGGCCTCTTAATTCAACAGGCTGCTAGTAAAAGCAACAGGGAGAGCGGAAGAGAGTAGGCTGGCTGGAAACTGCTCAAGCGGAGTTGTGCTATATCGGAGCCCACTGCCCTTGGCTGCATGGCTTGCTAAACAGGAAGAGTACAGAAGGGCCACTTTAAAAATTGCAGAAAATAAAAGAATATTACAAAAACAGCTTCAGTATGGTGAAGGTGAGAGGGTAGGGCATGCTACCTTCCACCCGAACCAACTCTCCCCCATCAAACATTCCAGCAATACGGAGTAAGAAGGGTGTTATTTCGACAGAAGCAACTATACTAAAACATTTTATATGTACAAAAGATCTCTATAAGTCAAGGGGGAGATGGAGAACGGAAGGAAACATTCTTTCAGAAGATAACAGTTCCCACGTTGCTAATAAGGATAGACAGGAGCTAGAAGCACCAATTACTCTAAAAGAAATCCAGAACAGTATTAGATATGCCAAATCAGAAATCCCCGGGGCCAGACGGACTCCCTATTGAGGTGTATAAGAAATTTGACCAGATTTTGTCCAATTTTAAAGACCTGGAGTGGGCTCAAGTGTGGGGACACTACCCCACCTATGGCGGAGAACTATTATAGCAATAAAAGGAGAGGAAGGATCAATTGGAACCCTCATCCTACCGCCAATTTCCCTCCTAACCTCAATTAAAAATCTTGCTAAAATTCTTGACCCGCCTAAATAAATTTATTAGCCATCTTATCAATCCGGATCAGTCAGGCTTTATACCTGGTAGGGCCACAAGCAACAACATTAGGAGAACTTTTCTAAATATCTATACACCGACAGACAATGAAGGGTCCAGAGAAGTGCTGTCGCTAGATGCCGCTAAGGCCTTTGACAGCCTAGAATGGGCATACCTCTGGAGGGTACTAGATAGTTTTGGCTTTGGCCCTCTGTATATTAGTTGGATTAAGCTTCCTATATGTAGAACCAAGAGCCAAGGTCAGAATCAATAATGAGACCTCGGAAGACCTTTCAGCTGGAGAGAGGGACGAGACAGGGGTGTCCTCTATCCCCTCTTCTGTTCGCCCTCGCCATGGAGCCACTGGCAATAATGGCCAGGGCGAGGTCGGACATAATAGGGTTTAGAAGACACCATGGAGAGGACAAAATAGCCCTCTTCGCAGACGATGTCCTGTTTTTTCTGGGAGAGGTTGAACGCACACTGGACAAAGTGATCCAGTTGGTGGAAGAATTTGGCCGGTTTTCAGGCCTCACCATCAACTGGACAAAGTCAGCTCTGCTGCTGCTAGACCAAATAGACCTCCAACAGACGCTAGCTACCTCTCAAATAACTGTAAGTACTAAATTTAAGTATCTAGGGATCTGGATCTCAAAGGACCCCACCCAATACATTAACCTAAACCTTGTCCCACTACTATCGAAGTGGAAAAATAAAAGTGAAATTTGGAAAACATTCCCACTGTCTGTTGCAGGTCAATGTAATCTAATCAAAATGATCTGGCAGCAGCAGCTATTATATATGTTACACAACTCTCCTGTATGGGTAGAATACAAGTGGTACAAAAAAATTGACTCATTATTTAGAGAACTTATATGGAGAGGAGGTCAACCTAGAATAAGCCTACAAACCCTACAACTTCCTGTTAAAGAGGGGGGAATGGCGGTTCCACATCCACGGCTATATTTTTTAGCAGCACAAATGCAACATCTAGTAGGATGTGGAACCACCAAAGGAGATGCCTCAAACAACCGACTCTTGCTGACAGATAACCCTCATAAACTATTAGTGGAAGCCCTTAGAGGCAAATTTGTTTTGCCATAACCACTCGATTACAAAACTTGTGACTAAAACGTGGCACACAGTAAAAGCAATATTGGGATATGCTGGCCCGACAGAATTCTCCCCCCTCTGGAACAATAATAATCTCCAGGAGATAAAAAGCGTTGAGGTGTCAACTGAATGGACGAGTAAAGGCATATGCCGCCTAAAACATCTGTTCGAAAGGAACAATCTGAAACAATTTCAAGAGCTAGTAAAAGAGTTCGGAATTTCAAATAGAACGTTTTTTAAATATCTACAGCTCCGTCATGCCTTACAAACGCAATTCCGATCCCAGATAATTACATGGGCACCGATTCCTGCCCTGATCACCTTAATAAGGGCAACAGAGGCTAAGGGTTTAATCTCGGGGATATACAGCAGCTTGGGTGATAGGGCACTGAGTAAAGCAGGACCGTGCAAGAGTAGAGTGGCGTGGGAGAACGACTTGGGAATAATAACTCCACAACAATGGGACAGGATCCTTCAACAGGGTACCCTGGTATCCATAGCCCCGGCCCAAAGAATGTCCCACCTTTTCCTTCTATATAGGGTATACCATACACCCCATAAAATGTTTAAGTTAGGGTGGAGACAAGACAATGAATGCCCAAGATGTAAAAACAAAGGAGACCTGATACACATGGTCTGGAAGTGTTCGAAATTATACGACTATTGGGTGGGAGTCATAGAATATATCAATAAAACCTTCGGATCTCGATTAGACCCAATAGCCAGGATATGCCTACTGGGCTGTATGGATGACAACAGAGTACCGCAAGGTACCCTTGATGCTATATTGAGAAGCCTATTTCAGGCCCGTAAGTTAATCATCCAAAAATGGCAGGCGCAGGCACCTCCATCCATAGACAACTGGCTAGAGGTAATGAAGCAAACAATTTCAAAGGAAAAAATCCACTTTATTAAGCTGGGGAAATATCCCAAATTCGTTAAAATATGGGGCCTGTGGCAGGCTTTCCAGGACTCTTTGAGCCCCTGAGCAAAAAAGGACACCCCCTCTCCAGGCCGTGGCAGCAATACCTTACCAAGCAGATTCTCCTGGCTGGACCTTGCGACACTAAAACGATACGACTCTTGATAAACCGATGTCACCAGATATCGAGCCTGTATGCTCTCATAGGTGCGGGGTAAGGGTGGGAGGGTGAGGAGGGTTGGGGGTTGTTTTACACAGCCAACAAGACAAATAAACAAGAGCAAAAGTTTTCTTCCTTTTTAGTATGCCCTAGTGGACATTAATCCTGATGTGTGCAATTTTGTCTCTTATGATTTATACTCTGTATGTAAAGAGAGTGCATATTTGCTGGCTGTTTTGTAAAATGGTTTTAAATTTTCAATAAAAATGAATGAAATTAAAAAAAAATGTATGGGTCATGGGAAAGTTTTATTAAAAAAAAAAATATGTTCATATAATTATTGTCACAACAGCTTGATAAGTTAGGGGGGTTCAATTAATACTACAATTGTTACAAAACTGGGGACCCATTTGGGTTATGGCACTTCAACTCGGTTGGTTATGGGTGCTTCTCCCAGGAACTAGGTCCCCTGGGGGGAAAAAGATTGTGAGCTTGTATGTCATGCAGCATGTTGGGGCATGACTGAGGTCATGGGCGATTCTAGTTATTAATTAGAAAAACACTCAAAGACCCACTCTAGGTTGCATTGTCAAAATTGTTTGTTAATGTTGAGTGTTATTTATAAATTTTTTTGTAAATAAAATGGCTTCTGTAGCTGTTTAAACACATGTCGTGTAGTCTGTGTTTTAATTTTAAAGGTTTAGTAAAGGACCATAATTGACAAATATTTTACTCATCCCCTGGACTCCTAAACAAATTGAATCCCTGTGGATCAAACAAGTCTACATGGAAATATTCTGGAGAAACAAAAATTATTGAATCAGCAATTCTCCTGATTCGATCATCCGTAATTAACACCATCTCTGGGTGCGTGGTGGAAGGTGTCATCTCTGGCTGCAGCTGTGAATAGGCAAAGGCTAGAAATGAATCATGTACATGCTGTTTAAATATTGTGAGTTTAAAAAGCACCTACATCAGTTGTTATCTTTGTTATAATCTAACTCTACAAGGAAACATGTATAATATGATGACATAAGCATTTGTTGTTTTAAGTACAAAGCTACAATCAGCACATTGCACATGCAATACATTTCCATTATATGCTATATACAGTACATCATGTACTGACAAACTAAACAGTGTGTATCCTGTGTATTTATTTTGCCTATTTCTATACTAGAAACTGTGACCTAGTTTCTATTATGAAATGTTTAGTTTATATTGCAGACTGAAAAAAAAAATTAACTAATTTTATTTAAAATAAAAAGGATTCACATATAGTACAAAAAGGATGAAAGATCCCTTTTAATCTCTAGCCCCAAAGTATTCAGTTTGTGTACAACAGGGAAAAAGTCCAACATACAAAATCGCTTGGCTCACTTATCAGCTAGTTTGGCTAATAGGGCTTCTAGTTAACAAGAAAACAACATGTAATGTGGGCAGAATCTGTGTTTGAACTCATGTGCAATTCCGTTTACTGTTTGGTTTTGAAGATCCATTTTACTCATCTTGTTTTAATATATCAATCAGCAAGCTGACAAACATGTCTTAGGAAGTTTTATTATAGCTGCTTCCTCTCTAAATACATCACATAATCCAATAATCAGTGGATATTTTATCTATCTGGTCAATGAGAAAAAAGTCACAGCAATTGGTTGGATATTATCTCACTAAAGAGGTTCTTTATCCTAAAAAACACACTTACCTGTCCAGGGATCCAGTGCTGTCCTCACCCAGGACAGTTTGCCAATTTTGAAGAAAAAAATATATTTTTTACTTTCTGCTAAAAAAAAATACCCAATATAAAAAATAAAAACAAACGAATGTCTTCATCAATTCTGGCCAATATGTATTCTGCAAAATATTTTTGGTAAAAACCATCCCAATAAGCGTACATTAATGCGCAAGCGTTATAGCGTCTACAATCATTTTTAAGGAATTGTTATTTAATTTTTTACTAGTAATGGCGGCAATCAGAAATTTTTAGTGGGACTCTGACCTTGTGGCAGATAGATCGGACACCTTACTGACACTTTTGAAACTTTTTGGAGACCAGTGACACTAATACAGTAATCAGTGCTAAAAAAAATGCACTGTTACTATACTAATGACACTAGCAGGAAAAGGGTTAACGTCAGGGGCGATCAAAGGATTGAGTGTGTTCCCTATGAGTGCTTTTTAAATGTGGGGATGTGCTTTCACTAAAGGTAAACACAAGATCTTAATTTTCCTGTCTGGAAGAACGTCAATCTGCCTTGTTTCGTCAGAACGACCAATGTTTTCTGGCAGGGATCTCGTTCGCCGGACACGCTGATTGGCTCTTGCTGTGTCCAATCACAGCAGGAGCGGCGCTATGTTGCGTATAAGGGCTAGCTGCCACAGTAAGTGTATGTGGGGCGGGCCTTAATCGGTTAAATTGCCTAAACATAGTCTTGGGGGTTTATGTATAAAAAAAGGGCTTTGTGAATGTCTCAGCATTCGCACTAAGGTCAGAAATAATACTTGTAATGTTTGCAATATGTGTAAAATGTTGATTTCAATTGCCTTTTATTGAGTAAATGTAAGATTCCCTAATGTGTGATCCTAATTGAAAAAAATATATTATTAAGAACATTCCAAAAGAAATGTAAAAGAACAGAATATAGCCTAATAGCTTAGGTTAGGAGCATTCAATGAGAAGGGGAGGTAATATTTTGTCTCAGCACATTGTAAAATGTTTATGAGATACAGATTTGTTCACTGTTTGGGAGGTTCAGGAAATTGCTGAACAAATAATAATAAATAAATGAATCCAAGCTGAACCACCAGCTGCAGCATGAACTGACACATTTAGCAGCAGTATTGCTACCTTTGCCAAATGTGAAACATTCCTGCTCAGGGTTCCTGGTTGTTAGGGAGCTAGCACATGCCAATGTCCTAACAACCAGGGACATAGTCCTGCCCAGCTGTTTCAGCAGTCATCTGGAAAGTCTTAGTTGACAGGTGAATATAAACAAAAAGGTTAGAACAGAAACAAAATTGTGTTAGGGTCCCCACAAAAATGATACTAGGCAATGCTAGAAACAAGATTTTTTTTTGTTTGTGTCTTCCCAACCCAACTATGTTAGCACTAGGGGCAGATCAAGGGGGGGCAATAGGGAAATTGCCCCCTGAGTTGCAGGTGAGCGGTGGCCAGTAAGTGAACGGGCGGCACGGTGGGCAGGTGAGTGAACCGGCGGGGGACTCAATGGCTGAGTGGGCGGGCCAGTCGGCAGGTGGGCTGCTGGCTGACCAATCAGCGTAGCTAGCGGGTGGGAGAGCAGAGAGTTGACATCATCTTTCACCGCAGTCTGCCCTCACTGTGCAGGCAGCCACGGGCAGCAGAGAGATTACATCATCTCTCTGCTACCTGACTTCACTCTGGGACACAGGATGTGTCAATCACCAACTTAGCAGAAAAGTGACAATTGTAGCAGGCAAGTGACAATCTGCAACATGTGGCAGGTGACGTGGCAAGTGGCAATTTACAACTTGTGGCAGGTGACGTGACAAATGACAATCATCTACTTCTGGCAGTTGACATGGCAAGTGACAATCTGCATCTTGTGGCAGGCAACGGTGGCAAGTGATACATTCGGGGCTACCACTGATTCTGCATTATGGTGAGTTGAACTATTTCATTTTATATAACAATGTAATAATATAAATAATGCTCTTCAATCATCCTGCCACCATAACAAACATGGTGCCAAGATTATTGAAGTGCCAACACCAACCATTTCCCTGATAAATTGCCTACAAAAACCCACATGTCATGCACTCCCCACCAGCGGATCCTGCAATATCAATAAGCTGGACAAAACAGGAACCAATGTGTATGACCTTCTACATTTGTGGTAGGTGCACAGGTGCCACATTTCATCCATCCAGTCATTTATTTTGCGGGTACCGCCGGGATGCAACAGGGCGGACCATAAAACAGTTTCCTTCCGCACATCCCAGAAAAACCCTGCAGATAAGGTGGAACGAACGCAAATGGAGCAATACACCACCCAATGCACCAGCCAGACAGTGTGATGAAAGCCTTGCTTCTACTCAGAAAAAAATATCTTATAAATGTAATTGTAAACAAGATACTAACATTCAAAGCTAGTGTCACCTAAAGAGAACAGTACAAAATTGGACAAAATAAAGCAAAAGGGGACATGTAATCTGGTGACATCAAACAAAGACCCCCGGGGGCGGGGGTTGGCAGATATATGTGTAATGCTACCAAAGACTAACATGCTTGCACTAAAAAACCCCTGTCAATTGTCCTGTCTAAAAGTGGAGAATTTTAAGTACTGGGTGAGCAGGTACTTATGAGGATGTTAGTGGCAGTTTTATAAGAATTTATGTTTTATGAGATTCTTGTCTTTGGTTAATCAACATGGTTTATAAACCCACTGATGCAAATATAAATGTATAAATTAAGTGTACTGAGTGTTACCCTTCCATTAATATCTGCAAATTATGTAATACCTGTAATCTCTAATGCATAGCATGGATGTGGGTAGGTAATACTTTATTTACTAAAATAGTTGCTATGTACTTTGCAGGTTAAAAAAAATCTGATTCTAATTGAAGTGTGTTGATTGTCATTAAAATTACTGACAAGTAAGTCGCTGATTCATTCTTTATGTGGCATATCCTTCCCTATGTCCCCATTGGATTTGCTCCTGGGTCTCTCTATCCACACATGGCCTAAATAAATACTTACAGCTTCTGGTGACACACATCCTAATTGCAGCAAGACTGGCGATTGCGAAAAAATGGAAATCAACTCACCCTCCACTATTGAAAGATACCATCCAACTACTTAACCGTCATTTTTTAATGGAATTTTCCTTCGCCAAAGCCAACTTATCAACAAACCAATTTGCCAAAGCCTAGAATCTCTGGATTTCTGACTCTAGGAGTGCTCCTCTGTATTAGCTGCCCCACTACCTCTGGATCATAACCTGTACCTTCTTTCCTTTCCATTTCAATAACCTGCAAAGGATTTGCTCTGGTACTCAAGTGAGTTATACTTGTCTGCGATTACTTGCCTATAACCAATTGGGAACATTTCTGTAATCGCTACTCTCGTTGTTTTATATGATGATATATTATGACTATTTGCATGTCTGTTTTGCATATCTGTTTTATATCGGCTGTGCACTTCTTAATCCTCGAATTCTGATGTAACCTAGTAGAACCAACATGTTAGCGCTTATTTATTTTTGTTCTCAATTACCTTGACTGTACACAAATTATTGTCAGGGTATGCCCGATTGGCACTGTTTTTGTATTCTCTTATCTCCTTTGAAATATAATAAATACTTAAATAAAAAAATAAAAAAATAAATAATAATGTAAAGAGGCCAACTTATACATTTGTAGCTTTTTCTGATATCAATTGAATTCTTGTTGCACAGCCAAGGACCTCTTCCTTCCTCAAGGGACAGGATTTAAATAATTATTTGGCAAAGTAGGAAAATCCCTGAATTAGAGATACATTATAAATATGATAAAATATAAATACAAATCTAAGCCTAGCAGGAAATCAAAATGCAGTCACATGTAACACAATGCCAATATTGATGTTTGCTGCTGAACTGTCACTGTCCCCTCAATGTTATAGAGCACTACTGTCAACAAAGTCATTACCCACACTTACTGTATCTTCTATTGCTGGAAATTTAGATAAAGCAGTATTACTAAGGATGAGCTGCTGGTTTACTCTGAACCTAGGTTTAAATGAAATTCTGCTTGTTCTGAATTTCAGTTAATCATCAAACTAAATTGATGTTTGTTTGCTTTGAACCTCTAGTAGGCAGTGGGAACCGATACATTTAGCCGTGGTATTTCTGTCAGAATCTGGAATATTCCTTTTAACCACTTAAGACCCGGACCAAAATGTAGGTAAAGGACCTTGCCCCTTTTTGCGATTCGGCACTGCTTTGTTTTAACTGACAATTGCGCGGTCGTGCGATGTGGCTCCCAAACAAAATTGGCGTCCTTTTTTTCCCACAAATAGAGCTTTCTTTTGGTGGTATTTGATCACCTCTGCGGTTTTTATTTTTTGCGCTATTAACAAAAATAGAGCGACAATTTAAAAAAAATGCAATATTTTTTACTTTTTGATATAATAAATATCCCCCAAAAATATATAAAAAAACATTTTTTTCCTCAGTTTAGGCCGATACGTATTCTTCTACGTATTTTTGGTAAAAAAAATCACAATAAGCGTTTATCGGTCGGTTTTCGCAAAATTTATAGCGTTTACAAAATAAGGGATAGTTTTATTGCATTTTTATTAATTTTTTTTTTTTTACTACTAATAGCGGCGATCAGCGATTTTTTTCGTGACTGCGACAATATGGCGGACACTTCGGACAATTTTGACACATTTTTGGGACAATTGTCATTTTCACAGCAAAAAATGCATTTAAATTGCATTGTTTACTGTGGAAATGACAGCTGCAGTTTGGGAGTTAACCACAGGTGGCGCTGTAGGGGATGTGTGACCTAGTGTGTTTGTTTACAACTGTAGGGGGGTGTGGCTGTAGGTGTGATGTCATCGATCGCGTCCCCCTATTACAGGGATGACGCGATCGATGCTGCGGCCACAGAGAAGCACGGGGAAGCCGTGTGTACACACGGCTCTCCCCGTTCTTCCGCTCCAGGGACGGATCGCCGCACTCCAGCGGCGATCGGGTCCGCGAATCCCGCGGTCCCGGTCCCGGAGCTTCGGACGCGCCCGCGACCCACGGCTGGGTACTAAAATCAACGTATATATACGTTGATGTGCCCAGCCGTGCCATTCTGCCGACGTAAATGTGCAGTAGGCGGTCCTTAAGTGGTTAATCAGTGGCACCACAAGGGATTCCAATGACATTACTGACCAAATATGTTTATGTCCATAATTGGTCAATGATGTCACCCAGGAGACTCTGTCCCTTTGTTTACTTTAGCAGTGGGGAGTGGGACATGTCATTCAAGGTTAGTAAAGCCACAGAAATAAGTGTGTCTTCAAGTGGTGTTTTTTTCTCTTTTGGCAGGTCAGTGGACATCGTTCATCCTGACTGATGTGAATCTGCATCTCTGGATGTGATGCACATTATGGTAGTTCTTGTTTTTTTGTTTTCAAAAACTACATGTACTTATTGTTTTTTTTTTTTTTTGTGAATGAGTAGAGGTATTTTATTCTATGTGCCCTTACTCATTCCCATGGGATTGGGTCAGTATCTGTGGACCACCCTATTGTTAAAGAGAGTTTCCAGGTTCTGATAAACAACTTACCACAGACCTCCACATCCACCAGGCCAAGCTTGTTAGGAAGAGGCCCTTGTCCTCATCAACATAGAAACAGTGCTCTGCCATGGACATGTGGCTTGGTATTATTCAGAAGGTGTGGACACACACGCTTGTTTAAGTAAGGTTCTGGTGTAGATTCAGGGTGGACGGTATACTTTTTTTTCATGATTTTTACATTGGGTTCCCTCTTTAAATTTGTGTCTGGCATTAAGTAAAGGAGGCCCACATTGTTTTTTTGCTCAGTGAAATCTAAGAACTGAGCCATCACCCAATTCTTAAGCTTAGCAGAAGTGGAAGAGGGATTCAGCATTGGACTTGTGTATATTTCATGAGTCCCATGCTTCTATTCTAATGTATTAGTTGTCTGTTGCCCACCAAAAAATATTAGTGCTTTCAGGTATGCAGAATGCAGTACTCGGTCCTGGGTGGAATATTTGCCAAAGTATTATCACATGAGAGGCATGGGGAAGCCTAGCAGTGTTCAAGAATTACGTTTTAGGAAAGGTCAGGTATTTTTACAGCCTCTTAGGCTGCGTACACACGATCGGTCAAAACTGATGAAAACGGACTGAAGGCCTGTTTCATTGGTCCAAACTGATCGTGTGTGGGCCCCATTGGTCAGTTATCTTTCTTTAAAAAAAAAAAGAACTTGTTTTAAAATGTAACCGATGGATGCCTAACGATAGGTCAAAACCGATCGTTAGTAGGCATGACCATCAGTTAAAAATCCACGCATGTTCAAAATCAAGTCGACGCATGCTTGGAAGCATTGAACTTCATTTTTTTCAGCACGTTGTTGTGTTAAAACACGTAAACGTCACCGCGTTCTAACACGATAATTTTTTTAACCGATGGTGTGTAGACACATCAGACCATCAGTCAGCTTCATTGGTTAACCGATCAAAACGGTCCATCGGACCGTTCTCATCGGATGGACTGATCGTGTGTACGCGGCCTAAGACGCCTAGAGACCTACCCCAAATAAATGATAAAGTGAGATTTTTCCCATAATGATCCTTCAGAATTATTGCTATGTGTCACGAAAAAACGAAAGACAAAATCTGATTAGATTAGACTAGCAATAACTCTACTGTTCTGCCTTTTTTTCCACTTTGAATGATCTTTGCAGTACACTACACACAACTGTAAAGTACTATAGTACTATGTTAATGGTCAGAGATTGGGACCCTTTAGTCTTTCTGTGTATAGGTTCCCATGATGTAAAATCTGCCCTGAAAACCATGAAACGACTGCAGAGTCCAACAGCATGGGGTGGGAGGGATTCTGTCTGGCTGCACAGTGGTCCATTAAAACATCAATAACACTTGTCTAGTTTAAAATAAATTAATACATATACAGTTCAGGCACCTATATTACACTTCTGGAAACGCAATTATCATTCTACAGTGTTGGCTTTTGTTTTTAAATGGCACAGTTATCTATCAAGAGATTGCTTTGAAGTGTGAAAATGCAGAGACAGTGGCCCCCATTATGATTGGGTTATGGTCCTCATTACTTATATTTTGTCCATAATTGCATGTAAACTGTTTTTGTATATGTAGCACATGGTTACTTAAAAAAAGTACCAGTGCTAGTTAAATTTAGAGAGGGATCAGAGTGTTAACTGGTTCAAAACTGGTCTCTGTCTCAATAAGACAGGGAAATGTATTGACAGCTGCACTCCAAAAAAACTTTGTAGGTTGTCATTATTTAAAAAGGATGAAACTGCACTACAAAATCACAGCAGAATAACAAGGATAAGCAGCTGGCGCGTTTCGCACTATTGGCTACTGCTTAATAATAGCTGTGATTTTGTAGTGCGGTTTTATCCTTTTTTTAAATAAAGACAACCTACAAAGGTCCATACATTTCCCTGTCTTATTGATTGCCTAGTGCAATGCCAGCACCCTTGCTTTCCTGGGAGGACACTGATCACACAAGCGGAACCACCTGGAGTGGTAATTCCCCTTCCCCATTGGTCTCTGTCTCAGCTTGGCTGTGCTGTGGGCTGTCTATTGTAGCTGTGGTGTAGTTGCTACCCCAGGGAGATGGGTGACAGCAGTGGAGTCAAGGTTTGGGTGATCTTCCCCAGCAGCCTATTAAGAGGGTTGAGCCTCGCTGTGCATGCTGGGGGAGGGCATTTATGGGGCAGACACCATTGTTCTGGTTTCTTCTTCAGCGTGCGGCACCCACCTTTAGGATGACTGTGCATCACGCTTCCAGGCCGGGGTGGGCATGCCACGCAGTGTTCCTGGTTCCGGGACCATGTTGGTCTGGAACATTTAGGCTGTGGCAGGGAGCCCAGTAGTTGACTGGGTTCAGAATCTTAAAGATTCCAAGCAAGGTAGCTGCTCAGAGGAGAGCCAATGAGAGGCTGGCGATCTAATAGGGTCTCGAGAAACAAGGTAGCCGGACACTGAGAGACTGGTCACCTCTCAGTCGGTACCTAAAAACTATCTGAAGGAGATCCAGACGCAATTCTATCAATGAGGATCATCTCCGTAATCACAATCACAGAGAGGGCCTGTGGCAGAGGCTTTTTCCTGAGTCCATTTCAGGAGGGTCTGTGGCAGAGACTTTTCCTTCAAGTTGGAGCGATACTCTGGTGGCTGCGAGGTTAGTGAGAGTGGGCCTGTCCATGTATGCTATACCCACTCTGGCTGGAGTGGCAAAGATACAAAGCATTGTTGGGAGCAGGACTGTTTTCCTATTGTTGCGCTTGGGTACAGAAAAAGACACCTGTCATGGACGTTCCATTACTGCTACAGTATATGCACCATACACCCCTAGGACAGCGGAAGAGCCATGAGGTAACATTCCACCCAAAACCAACCAGCAGCTCCTCCGGGGGTAGTGCTACATATAGGTTAAGTATTTTATTTTTAATTGAACAGTATATTGTGCAAGAATCTAAATCCCAACATTTGTTGACATTCACTGAATATCCTGCAACTAAAACTTGAAATACTATATCAAAATAAGGCATTGTGCTAATTGAAAGTAATTCAATTATGAATTATTTATTTGCCTTGTCTGATCTCCCTATAAGCCTGTTGATATGAGAAACAATAAAAGCCAAAGATTTAATTTTATTGCTTTTATTGATATTAAAGATGTATATTGTATGGTTATAGCCCATTCCATTATCACACGTAAGAGAATATGACTTTTCTTTAACTGTCTAAAGCGATGGGCTTTTTCTAGCCAGTAGTACAGGTTGCTTGTCTAATGCAGCTTGCAGGATTTCAAGGCAACATCAAAGTGAAAAATTCAGCTGAAATGACAGCAGCAGCTGCAGCATCTGCCTCCAAATTAGGCTGTGTTTCAAAGTCTGGACTCAGCTGCTAAGCAGTATAAAGACCCAGGAGGAAGGCTACACAAGAAAAGAGTTTGGTTTCTAACCTAGCACATCAAAGTAACACATGCTATGAAGAGCAATAAATGCATATGGCATACAGTCATTTGCTGTCCTATTACACTGGAGTAGTAAAACCGAGCAACCTTTCAGATAATTTCTTGTTTAGATTCATTTTCTGTAGAGGACATTGGTAAAATGACTGAATACGTTTCTGTGAATACTGGATTAACAGTTGTGTGTAATTTAGCAAAGCTATGATAGAAGGAATAATGCAAGACCACTGTGAAAACATACAGTGGGAACAGCACACTGCACATTGCCCACCATCATTATTTTGTGTGCATAGCAAGAACTAAAGACACCAATCATAATCACCACCTAAGTCTATGTATCGTATATTGAAAAAATAATAGATATGCAAGATTTAGGTCACTGGCAAAGCTTCTGTTACTATACCTTTCATCTCATGTTCTGTTTTGTTTTAACGTATCAGGAAAATACTGTATGTTGAAGTCAAAGACAAAATCAGCACTGAAATGTAATTGTTGAATAGAATTGGTTGTGGTAATTGGTAGGCTGAATGATTATCGGAGAGATTACAAGGATGAAAATAGCTGGAGTTCTTGGTATCCTCCCTCACTGACATTATTTCAAGCAAAGTAAAGTACTTTAGTTATTATTCACCTTGTAAATTCTCTACTCAATCCTGTGGTCAAAATCAAGGCTAGGATTTTTTCGCCATAAGACCGCTTTCACACAAAGGCATAAAGAACAATAGATAGAGAACAATAGAGAGAGAAGAAAAAAAATGACAACTATTTTAATTTGTTTTTTGTTTTTTGCACTTTTATTTTAACTGCAAATGCTCCAGATTAGGGTCTTTCAAAATGTAATGGTCATCTCATCTTTTGAGACCCTGTGTTAGTGTGCCCTAGGACTGTTTAGTACTGTACCCGACGCTAATGCTCCACTAGTGTGTGGTAGCAACAGAAACATTCACTGATGCAGATACCAGATTGGTCAGTACAGGAGGGACAATAAAAGCGGGTGTCAAGCCTATATCTGCATTTTCTGTGGACACAACATCTTCTTTGTGGTGCTCGTTTGGTAGAGGTACCACGGAGGACTTCTAGAAATTGTCTCTAATGCAGCCGGCTCACTGAATTTGCATTGGGAAGTTGGGGGCACAGCACCGTCTGGAAACAAAAGTGCTGTGATGATCTCTTCCTGTAATTTAAGAAAAGATCCAATTTGTCCTGACACTTTGTAAAGCACATAAGCGTTCAGCAGAGCCAATTGGAATAAATATGCAGACAATTTTTATACCAGTGCCTGGCCTTATGGGCAATTAAGTATGGTACCATCCTTTGGTCGTTGAACTCCACCCCTCCCATGTTGAGGTTGTATTCGTGGACACAGAAAAGCTTCACAACAACACCAGTCGCCATTGGAATTGTGGCTGCCGTATCTAATTGAAGGGTGGATAGAATCAAAACATTCCATGTATCCCTCCACTTCACTGCAAGCAAATTATTACATCTCGAGCAGGCTCTCTCCTCCTGTCTAAGTCGGAATCTACAAGCCATTGGGGGAAGCCCTGACGATTAGATCACACTGTGCCACATGTGCCAATTCCACAATCTAAAAGGTGACTAAATCATGGCACGCTTGTAATAATTGTCCATGTACAAGTGGTACCCCTTTCTGAATAAGGGTGACACCAAGTTCCAAACAATCTTACTAGCTCTCCCTATGTAGTCTGGGGGGCTTCACAGTGCTGTCTTTTCCCTTGTAACCCCTAAAACTATATGTATAGCCTAATTTCTTCTCACAGAGCTTTTACAACTTGACCCTATATCTGGCACGCTTGCTGGGGAGATACTGTTTGAAACACAAGCAGCCAGAAAATGTAATCAGGGACTCATCAATGCAGTTGATCAGGAATAAACAAGGCTGCAAATTGTTGGTTGAAGTGGTTTACGAAGGGCTGAATTTTGTGGAGCCAATCATATCCAGTGTTACCCGGAGGACAACAGAGTTCATTGTCATTCAAATGCATGGACTGCACAATCTTCTTGTATCTAGTCCTGGCCATGGAAGCAGAGAACACGGGCATATGGTGAATTGGGTCACTGGACAAATATGACCGCAACTCACTCTTTTTAGTAATGCCCATGAGGAGGGATAGGCCCAGAAAGGTCTTAAATTCGGAAACCGTGATAGGTTTCCATTCTCTGGCAAGGGTCAAATGGGGATTAGCGATGAATTTACCAGCATACAAACTGCTTTTGTCCTCAATAGATCTATAGAGATCTTCTGTAAAAAAAAAAAAAAAAAGAAATAATCAAGTGATGAAAAATCAACTGTTTCCACCTGAATTCCGGATTGGCCATTGAAGGGGGAAAGTACGGTTGCTGTAGAAGGGCTGGGCTTATAATCAGGATTTGCATATGCAGCATGAAGGGCAATATGGGCACTACAGGCCTGAGTTCGAACTCTTGCTGGCTGTGGGGCACTATTTGTGCGAGCCACCACAGCAGCTTGAACTGCACTTATGGGACTCCCCACATCACCAAGTGTTACTGCAGTGCTAGTTTGTCTACAACCAGGATATACTAGGCCACTGGTGAGAGTAACTAGCTAACTGGCTAACTAGCATCACCCGTGACACTAAATACAGTGTCACAAAAGAGACCTGTACACTATATTAGTGACACTGGTGACAAGGGGTGAAAGGGTTTAACTGGGGGTGATCAGAGGGTTAAACCTTTATTAGGGGGTTAATGGGGAATACCCTAAACCTCTAAACCTATTTGGGCCTACTACTAGGGATGAACCGAACACCCCCCTGTTCGGTTCGCACCAGAAATTGCGAACACACCAAATGTTCGTGTGAACTTTAGAACCCCGTTAAAGTCTATGGGACTCGAACATTTGAAATCTAAAGTGCTAATTTTAAAGGCTAATATGCAGGTTGTTGTCCCAAAAAGTGTTTGGGGACCCGGGTCCTGCCCCAGGGGACATGTATCAATGCAAAAAAAGTTTTAAAAACAAACGTTTTTTCGGGAGCAGTGAATTTAATAATGCTAAAAGTGAAACAATAAAAGTGTAATATTACTTTAAATTTCATACCTTGGGGGGGGGGGTGTAAAGTTAGCAGTCATTTAAAACCGGCTTTGCGGCTATAATGAATTGTCGGCTCTGGCAATTCAGAGAGAATTCATTCATAAAAAATAAAAATAAAAGCGTGGGGGTCCCCCCAAATTCAATTACCAGGCCCTTCAGTTCTGGTATGGATATTAAGGGGAACCCCGCCATCAATTTAAAAAAAAATATAACGTGGGGTTCCCCCAAATATCCATTCCAGACCCTTCAGGTCTGGTGTGGATTTTAAGGGGAACTCCACCCCAAATTAAAAAAAAATGGCGTGAAGTTCCCCCAAAAATCCACACCAGACCCTTTATCTGAGCACATTAACCTGGCCGGCCACAGAAAAGAGGGGGTGACAGAGTGCGCCCCCCCTCTCCTGAACTGCACCAGGCCACATGCCCTCAACATGGGGGCAGGGTCACGTGACGGGTGGCCCCGCCTCCCCTATATAAGAAATGTCAAAGCATCGGCCATGTCATTCCGCTGGGCTGTGTCCAGCGGAGAGAGGAGGTCAGCGACGCTGCTCTGGGTGGATAGTCTTCTCATCGCTGGACCGATCACCCGTCGCTGGAGAGATCACCCGTCGCTGGAGAGATTACCCATTGCTGTATAGAAGACAACGTTGGAGCGGAGAGCCGCATCGAGAGTGGATTACCACCGCTGTATTTATTTATTTATTTATTTTTTATTACTAAATTACTTTTTTCTACGGTGTCTGTGTGTTTTTTTTTTAACTATTTACACTTCCTTCGTAAAATGGTAGGAGTACAGTGTACCCCATTACCAATTCACATAGGGGGGCCAGGATCTGGGGGTCCCCTTTGTTAAAGGGGTCTTCCAGATTCTGATAACCCCCCCGCCCGCAAACCCACACAACCACCGGGCAAGGGTTGTGGGGATGAGGCCTATCAACATGGGGACATCCTCCCCATGTTGAGGGCATGTGGCCTGGTACATATCAAGAGAGGGGGGGAGCACTCTGTCCCCCCCTCTTTTCTGCGGCCGGCCAGGTCAACGTGCTCGGTTAAAGGGTCTGGTGTGGATTTTTGGGGGAACTCCACGTCATTTTTTTTTTTTAATTTGGGGTGGAGTTCCCCTTAAAATCCACACCAGACCTGAAGGGTCTAAAATGGATATTTGGGGGGAACCCCACGTAATTTTTTTTTAAATTGAAGGTGAGGTTCCCCTTAATATCCATACCAGACCTGAAGGGCCTGTTAATGGAATTTGGGGGGACCCCCACGCTTTTTTTTTATGAATGAATCCTCTCTGAATTGCCAGAGCCAACAATTCATTATAGCTGCAAAGCCAGTTTCAAATGACTTTTTTTGTTTCAGAAATGACACTTTGTGCAGGGACAGTTTTATGTACGGGAAACATGCTTTTTCACATGCTGACTTTACACCTCCTCAGGTACGAAATTTAACGTAATATTACACTTTTATTGTTTCACTTTTAGCATTATTAAATTCACTGCTCTCGAAAAAAACGTCTGTTTTTAAAACTTTTTTTTTGCCTTGCTACATGTCCCCTGGGACAGGAGCCAGGTCCCCAAACACTTTTTATGACAGTAACTTGCATATTAGCCTTTAACCAGATGCCGGCCGCCCGCCATCATATTACTGCGGGACGGTGGATCTGGTGGGCGAGAGCCCGTAGCTATACGTCCGCTACTTTGCGGCCACTAGGGGGCGCGTGCGCGCCACCGGCGGCGGCACGCGCTGGCCCCCGCTCGTCTCCGAGTCCCGCGCGCGTGCCCGGTGTTAACCCCTTCACTGCCAATGGCATTTTTATAGTAATCCAATGCATTTTTATAGCACTGATCGCTATAAAAATGCCAATGGTCCCAAAAATGTGTCAAAAGTGTTCGAAGTGCCTGCCATAATATTGCAGTACCAAAAAAAAAACGCTGATCGATTACATTACTAGTAAAAAAATATATAAATAAAAATGCCATAAAACTACCCCCTATTTTGTAAAAGCTATAACTTTTGCGCAAACCAATCAATAAACGCTAATTGCGTTTTTTGTTTTTTTTACTAAAATATGTAGAGGAATACGTATCGGCCTAAACTGAGAAAAAAATTTTTTTTTATATATATTTTTAGGGGATATTTATTACAGCAAAATTTAAAAAATATAGCTTTTTTTTCAAAATTGCTACTCTATTTTTGTTTATAGCGCAAAAAATAAAAACCGCAGAGGTGATCAAATACCACCAAAAGAAAGCTCTATTTGTGGAAAAAAAGGAAGCCAATTTTGTTTGGGAGCCACGTCGCATGACCGCGCAATTGTCAGTTAAAGCGATGCAGTGCCAAATCGCAAAAAGTGCTCTGGTCATTGGGCAGCAATATGGTCCGGGGGTTAAGTGGTTAAAATTAGCACTTCAGATTTCTCCCATAGACTTTAACAGGGTGTTCTGCGGCTTTTAGAATTTGCCGCGAACACCGCCAATTGTTTGTTGTTTGCCGAACAGGCGAACAGGCAATGTTCGACTCGAACTCAAAGCTCATCCCTACCTACTACTAACTGCCCTAAGGCTAATTAGTGTCTCAAGTGACACCAGTACAGTGATCAGTGAAAAATCAGAAAACTGCACCTGGTGACACTATGACAGTGAGTGAAAGGGTTGATCAGGGGGAGACAAGTGTGCCTATGTGTACTGGTTTTAGTGTTAGATGTCTTCTCTCCTCTCCCTGGAACCAAAAAGGGCTCCACGAGGGGAGGTGACATCACTTCTTCTGCCTGTGTTTACATTACACGGGCAGAGGAGGCCAGAAATCATTGGCCTGGGCCTGGAGACCGATCCGATCACCTCAGGTGTTTAAAGAGATAGTAATGACCCCATTAAAGAGATAGTAATGACCCCATTGGATGTTGTCTAACTTCTGCCAGGGAATTTTTCTGACAGCGTGAGGAAGGGAGAAGAGGGCCGATAACCGATAAAAGGGATATGTACAATGATAGTTGGGGCACTGATTATCAATGCAGTTCCAACAGTGCCCACCAGTGCTGCCAATCAGTGCCAACCAGTGCAATTAATCAGTGCCCATCACTGCTGCCAATCAGTGCCACATATCAGTGCACCCTCATCAGTGCCCACCATTGCAGCCTCACCAGTGCCCATCAGTGCAGCCCATCAGTACCCCTAAATGCTCATCAGTGCCCATCAGTCCAGCCTCATCAGCGCACATCAGTGAAGGAGAAAAGTTACCTGTTTGCAAAATTGTATAACAAATTATGAAAATGTTTTAGTTTTTTCAAAATTTCTGGTCTTTTTTTGTTTATTTAGCGAGAAATAAAAAATCTGGTGATGACTAAGTATCCCCAAAAGAAAGCTCTATTTGTGTGAAAAAAAGTATAAAACATGTGTTTGGGTACAGGGCTTCATGACCACACAATTGCCATTCAAAGAGTGACAGTGCTGAAAGCTGAAAATTGGCTTGGGCAGGAAGGGGGTAAATGTGACCAGTAAGCTAGTGGTTAATTAGAAATACAAAAAGCTACTGCAAAATAAATAAATATGTGACCTCTAATGTCTTCGAAAACATATTTAATTAACCACTTGCTTACTGGGCACATAAACCCCCTTCGTGCCCAGGCAAAATTTCAGCTTCCGGCACTGCGTCGCTTAAACTGACATTTGCACGGTCGTGTGACGTGGCTTCCAAACAAAATTGATGTCCTTTTTTTCCCACAAATAGAGCTTTCTTTTGGTGGTATTTGATCACCTCTGTGGTTTTTATTTTTTGCGCTATAAACAAAAAAAAGAGTATCAATTTTGAAAAAAAAAACACAATATTTTTCACTTTTTGCTATAATAAATATCCAATTTAAAAAAAAAAATCCGTTTAGGCCGATACGTATTCTTCTACGTAATTTTGTTAAAAAATAAAAAAATCGCAATAAGCGACTGGTTTGCGCAAAAGTTATAGCGCCTAGGCTTAATATCACAGCAGCATACACACATATATCTTCAGAATATATACCTTATTCCTTCCTTCTAAATATTTATGCCCGTTCTTATATATATATTTTTCATATTATATTTTATATTTTACCATTTCCACTTTATCCTCACATGTTTGTGAGTGTTATTTTTCCTGTGAAGATCGACGGGACCAGTTCCGGTCTCTTGTCACTAGGTGGCACATACTCCCCATTACAAATAGGCATCCAGTTCCCTTTTAGCCCCCATGCTTGAGAAAGGAGTGCGCTCTGTCACACGCAAGCGCCAGCTCCGAAACGCCGTCACATTCCAGTGACATTGACGCGACTCACGCTGTGCTCCACACCTTGCTTCCAACACTGTCAATGCACCAGCCGGTTCCCACTGCTTCTCGGACGGACCCGACATAGAGAGGCACAGGAGCATCTACAGCTAACACCTAGCACGGAATGACGCCACACAAGGGACTATTAAAATGATCTACATGCCGGAACTCCACTATTTACATGTAAGTGGATGCTGTAACCTACGATTCATTAAAGATTTTTGTTGTTAACTTGGAGGCGCCTTCTCTTTTCTTTCTCTTCCTCTCCCTGACAGGACATGGATCTGTGTGTTTACACACACAGATCCATGTCCTTGTTTGTGTATCCGTCGATCACGGGTACCTGGAAGACATCACGGATGCCAGGCACGCGCATCGGCACTTCAGTGATGCCGCGGGCTTGCGCCGACGGCGGCGCTCGCGCACCCCCCAGTGGCCGAAAGAGTGGAGGACGTCAATAGCCGTCCTCCCACCAATTGAGAGCCACCTTGTGGCCGTCTTTTGTCAATTGCCTGGGCGGAAAGTGGTTAAATAGCGCAAATATAAGCAAAGCCATATATATTTTTTTTACCCTCTCTTTGCTTATGTTATACTGTTGTCTTTTTTTTTATTAGCCCTCACTTTCTGCCAGACTAGCGATTGTCTCTGCCCTCTCCACATTTACCCTGTTCTCAGCAATGCACAAAGTTATTTTAGGACTCTGTGCCCTCTAACTAACTTTTGGTGCATTGCGTGATAGTGTATGAATTTGTGTGCTACAAACCCTTGTTTCTGTGTTCTTTTCATCATCTCCACATTCAGGTTTAGCCTTCTAAACCTGTGATGATTAGACATTGTACTTCTGTCCAAAATGTCCTGCCTTGCCTTATGTTCACCTTCAAGTCCTGAAATACATGTTCATGACTGTATCCTGACCTGTATTTCTAGACTTGTGCAGCTGTCTTACTATATAATTTCTGTTACCTTGTAATGGTCTTGGTTTGATATTCTCCTAATACCGTGACCTTTTTGTCCATGGTTTATACTTATGCTTGATGAATGTAGACTTTACTTTGGTTTGCCTGCCTACCAGTCCCATGCCATCAGGCAGGCAGAACCGAAGCAGACACTTGGCAATGTCACTTGGTACATGTCAAATTTGCATGCAGGGGATGCCTGGTGAACCCTCCAATTTGGTGTAAGTCCATGTTTACCACCGGTGGTATACAGGGCCTATATTGATTTTAGTTTCTTAGACCCTTACTTCTGGATTCCCAAACTCAATCTGTTTCTGGATTTCCCAATATGCTTCTGTTATCAGTTTCAATTACTTTTGGAATAACAGAATGCTTCATCTGTGACTAGCATCGCCTGCTGTTTAGAAAATATATATTAGAGATATGCTTATTTTTCTGAATAGGTTTCCACAAAAACATTGTTTTAGGCAAGAAGATGGCATGTTAGGGGTCTGCACATTTATTGCAATACAAAAGCCATAATAGGGTCATTAGGCTTTTTTAGCAGAGGATCTCTCAAGCAGCATGTGTTGTTTACGCCTGATTGTCATCATTAGACTTCTGCTTTGACAGGGTGATGACACTTGTATATCACAATATCAAGCAGCATCCTCTCTCTAACCATCCTGAGTAGACTATCAAATCCAAGTTTTTCTTCATTCACAAAGATATCATACAATGCCTTACAGATAGCATGATAAGGAAGAAGAAGAATAAGAAACATAACAACGATTACAAATTTACACCTGGCCAGTTCAAATCCACTCTTGAGTCTTTGTTCTATATGTTTTACTTCAGTGGAACTGATTTGATTAGATTAACCACTTAAGACCCGGACCAATACGCTGGTAAATGACCCAAGGTGTTTTTGCGATTCGGCACTGCGTCGCTTTAACAGACAATTGCGCGGTCGTGCGACGTGGCTCCCAAACAAAATTTGCGTCCTTTTCTTCCCACAAATAGAGCTTTCTTTTGGTGGTATTTGATCACCTCTGCGATTTTTATTTTTTGCGCTATATACAAAAATAGAGCGACATTTTTGAAAAAAAAACACTATTTTTTACTTTTTGTTAAAAAAAAATCAAATAAACTAAATTTTAGTCAAACATTTAGGCCAAAATTTATTTAGCCACATGTCTTTAGTAAAAAAAAAAAAATCGCAATAAAAAAAAAATAGCTACCTAGCGGGAACAGCGACACTAATACAGCGATCAGAAAAATGATCGCTTAGTGACGCTGGCAATAGGGAGTGAAAGGGTTAACTAGGGCGGTGATCAGGGGGTTAAAACTTTATTAGGGGGGGTGGGGGGGCTATCCTGAACCTAACACTAACTGTTTTTTACAGTGCCTGTCACACTGACACTAAATGCAGTGATTAAATCACTGCATTCAGTAACACTGTGACAGGGGGGTGGGGGGGGGGGCGATCACAAGGGGTTAATATGCCTATGTGAGTGTGTGTCAGTGTTGTGTTGGTGCACACTTACTTGTCATGTCTTCTCTCATCAGCAGCGCTGGGAAACAGCGCTGCGATGAGAGAATACATCATTTCCTCCTTCCTGTGTAAACACAGGAGGAGGAAGTGACAGGCTGGGAGCGCGCTCCCATTGGCTGGGAGCGATCGCGGGGGGGGCGGAAAACACGGACATCCGCCCGCAGATCCCGGATCGCTCCCAGAGGTAGGGAGACCCCTGCATGCCGCAGAGGGGGTCCCGATGGGACCCCCGAACCGCACTCAGGCGGGGACGTAAATTTACGCCCTTGTGCCTGTACAAGCCATGTTGTGGCCGTATATGTGCGTGCGGGGGTCTTTAAGTGGTTAATCACATGACACATTTCAACAATTGTCCAACAATCTAATGCAATAGTAAAAGCCAAAAATTGGATTTTAAGACTTAAGCCCTGTACACCCGATCGGTCCATCCGATGAGAACGGTCCGACGGACCGTTTTCATCAGTTCACCGATGAAGCTAACTCATGGACTGATGTGCCTACACACCATCGGTTCATGTGGCATTGTAGCATTGTGTCAAGGATGTGGCCAAAAATAGAGCAGCATTTTAAAAGCCATTTTTTCATAATTTAAATCTAATGTCAACAAGGAAACTATTAAGTCTAATAGAACCCCCAAAGATTGTTTAATTTTCTTCCTCATTGCAATGACAAATGTTGTTTATTGTACTTTTATCTGAAAAATTTCCATAAAAATATTGGTAAATATTTAAATAAAAGTATTTATTTTGTGGCATTTTTTAAAGTTTTAACATACTTTATCTCAATAAAATAATTCCAAAAAAAGATTTGGCTTTAAATAATAATTTTTACAAACCTGCGAAGGAAAAAAACGTGTCACATTACGTGTGTGGGCCACTTGTAACGACCAAAAAAAAATGCAAGTAAATTGTGAGTTTCAAAGGAAAAGAGTGGTGAGCCTCGCTTTTTGTGAGATGGTGTGTATGCCTCACCTCTTTTTTACTTCACAGAAGTTTGGTGTGAAATGATTGTTGGTTTAGGTGGGGCTTACTTAATTTGGTGACGGGTTTTAAATGAGCATGTCATTACAGTTAGCACATACGTGCAACTTTAAGTGTGATGATGAGATTTAATGACTTAGGGTGTCACTTTAACACTTGAGTTAAACTTGGCTCTAAAAAGTAAAAAAAGTGGGTTTACAACCACTTTAAACCGCGCCTACACACGCTAATGCTTCATTACAACACGTATCACATAAAGGGTAAGTTCAATGCTTTGCCATTTTGTGTTATTAAAAGTTTGGTGAGAGACTGCATCTTCTAATTGTAAAAAAAAAGCTCGTTTTATGAACTCCCGTCGCAAATTTGCAAGACATCTAAAAGAAAACTGTAAAATATTGTGTTCTAAATTTGTTGTCATTGTCAGCCCACACACAATGTATGACATTAAAAAAAATTAATTTTTTACGAAGACACTTTTTTATCAGTATTTTTTTTTTTTTTGCTGTTTGCCAATATCTTCAAATGCACTCTGTTTTAGGGATGAAAAAAAATAGAGCAGCATTTTTTTTTCAGTGTATACAGGTAAATATTTAAATAAAAGGTGGTCACATTACCCACTTGAGAAGTGAGTGATTAAGTTTGGTGTGAAATGATTGTTGGTTTAGGTGGGGCAAAACAATCACACAAACACATTGTGAAAATAACAGTTTAGGGGGCTCTTGACTAGCAGAAAGTAACACTTTGATCTTAGTTTGTACTGTAGATAGTTCTTGTCTCTTTTCATTCTTTTTTTTTTTTATTATTATTATTTAAGGGTATTATACAACAAAACATGAAATGGTCAAACATAAACTAAGAAAATACATTAAGAATATTAGCAACTAAGTGTATCAACTAATTTGTAGCATGAGAACAATTACAAAGCCTTTATAACACCTCATTGTAAGCAAACATACAGTATTTACAATAAATGATTCACATAGCATACCAAAACTTTTCTGTTGATAGTAAGAGGGAGAAGAGAGAAGCATGTCTCGAATCAGGGCTAAGGCCATGTCCCTGGTTGTAAATATGACATCTGCTTCTCCTTTTGTATTAATAATGAGAACAATGGGATTTAGCATTTGATAACTAACTAAAAGACATGTTTATACTGAAATGTTTTGTTTCAGAATTTCGTTTTAGTCTGCAAAATTTATTTATTTAGTTAGTCCCGGAATTAATTTTCGTTAAAAATTGCATTCGTCCGAAAATCCGAATTAATTAAGGTAGAATCTGTCATTGCAGGCTTATGGTGACTGTCGAATGTTCAAAGAAGATTCGATGGAGCAGCTAAACTATTCGATGCCACAATCGTACATTTCCCATCGAATGTTCCGCCTACAAGCTAGCTATAGTAGAATTATAATGTTGTATGACTAGTAATAATTATATTTATTAATTACTATTACTAGTCAACCAACATTAGAATTTTTCTATAGCCTATAGGCAGATGCATTTGATGGGAAATGTATGATTGCAGCGTCGTACAGTTTAGCTAATCCATCAAATCTTCTTAGAACTTTCGACAGCCACCATAAGCCTTCAATGACAGGTTCGACGTTTGTATGTTTTTCGCTGCTTTGATGAATCTTCGTCGTTCATGTTGAATTGTTTACCCCAACAGTCAACTGACTTTCACATTTGTTTCTCCAAGTGCAAACTTCTAGCTATTTTACTGCTCCTCCTCTTTGGTTACAATCAGCCAATAGCATTCACCATCTTCATTATTTTTATTTTACTTCCCCCACCCAATTCCAGCAGCGATCTTTTCTCTCTATGTCGAATCTTTTCTCTCTATAATGTCAAATATTTTCTCTCTATGTTGAATCTTTTCTCAATGTCGAATATTTTTTCTCTATAATGTTGAATCTTTTCTCTCTATGTAGAATAATTTCAGACTAATAGAGTTAAGGTTAGGCACAATCGACCACAGGCTCAATAGACACAGATTGTTATTGTCAGCGTCATGTCGAATCTCCTATCTATATTGAACTGCTGTCGCAACGAAAATGAAAATAAAGCATTTGTTTATGTCGGATTTTTCGGTTTTCAGATTCTGCGCTTTCATTATTGTTTGTTAAAACGATAACGACAATACCTGAAATTCGAACGAAAACGAATGCACATGTCTACTAACTAACTAACCAAACAAACAACTAACTACTATAAGTTAAAGGGAAATTAGGCTCAGAATCATTCATTTGAATAACTGAAAAAGACGTTTCTCAAACTTCGCATGCAAAACTCCTAAAAGTACTAATATTATAAAATGTATTCTAAGCTATCAAACTTAGGAATAGGTCCAGAATAGTGAAATGAGCTTCTGTAAACTTCTGTAGCCATTCAAATCTAATTGCACCATAAAAAACCCTAACCTATTGGCTCTAATGCTCTAATGCATTTCACCCAAATTTGATGATTTTTGCCTAGGTTTTAGGAAAAGAAAACTCTTAGTTTCATTAATCTCTAGTACTGAATAAAATACATACATACATATAAATTGTTTCAGATTACCAACTTTTGTGGGGCGTGGATAGGATTGTGTTACAAGTTTAGGTATGTGCTTTTTTCAGTAAAAAAAATAAATAGTTTAAAACTGGTATTAGTTTTGAACAAGGTACCAGCAAACTGTTATATTACTAAATATATACTCTTTCAGAATTTCATTCTTAATACAGAACAGTATATATAATTTCAAATATTCCCATTGCATTTAGCAGATTACATTTTCAGACAAGAATATTCTTCCTTTTCTTATGTAAGGTTGGTATAAATTGTGTCAGCTATGGGCCAGATTTAGGTAGAGTTAGGCTGGCGGATCAATGGATCCGCCAGCCTAACTGTCACTTTAAGCCGGCGTTTTTGTTTTCTGTAACCAGAAAACAAGAAACGCCGGGTTGGAGTTCCGATGCGATCGGCGTAATTGAATTTCGCCATCGCATCGTTACTTCAACTTAAAAATGGCGCCGGGGCGTTCCCGCCGATTTACGCTCAAAAAATATGTTAATGAGCGGAAATCGGCAATTCACGATCTTTTTCGGGCGCGACGCAGTGACTTTACAACGTTTCCGGAAGCGATACGCGGCGTATAGATAAAGCAGCCCCCTAGTGGAATATCCTATGTTAGGTATAGCCGTTGTCATCACGTCGGAAAAAAAACAAATCGCGTCGTTTGCGTAAAACATTCATGAATGGGGACGTGACGTCATTGACGTTCACTGACAGAACTTGGAGCATGCGCACTGGGATGCATTGACACTCGATGCATGCGCAGTACGTTCGCCGCGGGATCGCGCTTATTTTAAATAATACGCGCCCCGTACCCGCCCAATTTGAATTCCGCCGGCTCATTTGCGGTACGCTGCCGCAACTTTAGGAACAAGTGCTTCATGAATAACAGCACTTGCTCCTAAAATTTTTGCAGCGTAACGTAAATGAAATGCGTTACTCCAGAGCAAAGATACTCTGATCTACCTGAATCTGGCCCTATATGTCTAACTGAAGGAAACATTTTTGTTCAGAGCTGCATAACCACTTGCATAACCACCAGTAAGGGCACTTAAACCCCCCTTTCTGCCCAGGTCAATATTCAGCTTTCAGCACTGTCACACTTTGAATGACAATTGCACGGTCATGCTACACTGTAGCCATATGACATTTTTATTGTTTTTTCCCCACAAATAGGGATTTCTTTAGGTGGTTTATTCACTACTGGGGTTTTTATTTTTTGCTAAACAAACAAAAAAAGGCTGAAAATTTTGAAAAAACAAACAAACAATTTTAATAGTTTGTTATTAAATTTTGCAAACAGGTAATTGATAGGCTGTGATGATGGACACTGAAAGGCTGCACTGATAGGCACTGATAAGGCAGCATTAACTGCTTGTGGACCCTGTACTGTATATATACATCCTAACTTTAAAGATGGATATCTCGGTAATGGCAGCAGCTGCTGCCACAACCGAGGTATCCATCTTTAGTGTGCAGGGTCCTTTAAACGATAATGGCAGTCTCCGCGGCGGATTCACCGCCAGATCGCCGTTATCGGTGGCGGGAGAGGTCCGTACGGCAGCTGACTGGGGATGCGAGTGAGGGAAAAATGTCCTTCACCTGTCCCCATAGCTCTGCTGGGCGGAAGTGACGTCAAAACGTCAGTCCCGCCCAGCGTCTTAAAGAAACATAAGTTAAAGGGAAATTAGGCTCAGAATCATTCATTTGAATAACTGAAAAAGACGTTTCTCAAACTTTGCATGCAAAACTCCTAAAGGTACTAATATTATAAAATGTATTCTAAGCTATCAAACATAGGAATAGGTCCAGAATAGTGAAATGAGCTTCTGTAAACTTCTGTAGCCATTCAAATCTAATTGCACCCTAAAAAACCCTAACCTATTGGCTCTAATGCTCTAATGCATTTCACCCAAATTTGATGATTTTTGCCTAGGTTTTAGGAAAAGAAAACTCTAATGCCGCGTACACACGGTCGTTTTTTGCGATGAAAAAAAACGACGTTTTTTAAAACGTCATTTAAATTGATGGTGTGTGGGCAAAACGTCGTTTTTTGTCTTCAAAAAAACGACCAAAAAAAAAATTCCAACATGCTTGAATTTTTTGTGTCGTTTTTCAAAACGTCGTTTTTTGTTTCACAAAAAGTCACCGTGTGTAGCAAAAACGTCGTTCAAAACGAAGTTTTTCAACCCGCGCATGCCCAGAAGCTAGTTATGAAGCGAGCTTCAATGGAAGAGTGGTGAACGTAACCTTGCTTTTTGTGAAAAAACGATGGTGTGTATGCAAAATTGTCTTTGAAAAGTGACGTTTCAAAAACGTCGTTTTTTACTTCACAGAAAACGTCGTTTTTTTTCATCGCAAAAAACGACCGTGTGTACGCGGCATTAGTTTCATTAATCTCTAGTACTGAATAAAATACATACATACATATAAATTGTTTCAGATTACCAACTTTTGTGGGGCGTGGATAGGATTGTGTTACAAGTTTAGGTATGTGCTTTTTTCAGTAAAAAAAATAAATAGTTTAAAACTGGTATTAGTTTTGAACAAGGTACCAGCAAACTGTTATATTACTAAATATAATTCATTTGAAAAAATTACAGTTTCAATTTTTTTTTTTTTTTTTTTTTTGCATTTAAGCCTGAATATGAGATCTGAGGTCTTTCTGACCCCAGATCTCATATTTAAGAGGACCTGTCATGGGTTTTTCTATTACAAGGGATGTTTTTTTTTTTCAGTGTAAAAAATAATAAAATAAATAAAAATAAATAAGAAAACCCCCAAAAAAATCTTTTAAAGCTCCCGTCCCGACGAGCTCATGCGCAGAAGAGAACACATACGCGAGCAGCGCCCACATATGAAAACGGTGTTCAAACCACACAAGTGAGGTATCGCCACGATCGTTAGAGCAGGAGAAATAATTCTAGCCCTAGACCTCCTCTGTAACTCAAAAGATGCAACCTATAGAATTTTTTAAACATCGCCTATCGAGATTTTTAAGGGTAAAAGTTTGACGCCATGCCACGAGCGGGTGCAATTTTTAAGCGTGACATGTTGGGTATCATTTTACTCGGCGTAACATTATATTTCACAGTATATAAAAAAATTGGGCCAAATTTATTGTTGTCTTATTTTTTAATTCAAAAAAGTGTTGTTTTTTTTTCTTTCAAAAAAAGTGTGATTGTAAAACCGCTGCGCAAATACTGTGTGACAAAAAGTATTGCAATGACCACTATTTTATTCTCTAGGGTATTAGAAAAAAATATATAATGTTTGGGGGTTTAAAGTAATTTTCTAGCAGAAAAAAAATGTTTTAATTTTGCAAACCCCAAATCTGAAAAACACCTAAGGTCCTTAAGTGGTTAATGGGCACTGATAGGTGGCACTGATGGGCACTGATAGGTGGCACTGATGGGCACTGAAGGACACTGATAGGTGGCATAGATATGCACTGGTGGCTGACACTTATAGGCAGCACTGATGATGAGACACATATGGGCACTGATTGGCAGCATTGATGGGCACTAATAGGTGGCACTGGTGGGCATTAATAGGTGGCACTGGTAGGTGGAACTGGTGAGTACTGCTTAGCAGTACTGATATTCACTGGTAGCTGGCACTTGTGGGCACTGCTTAGCAGCAGTGGGTGTCTGTGTGCAATGTCCTGTTTACACAAGCCAGTGTTATTTTGTTCTCCTGAAGCTACAAGCGTGAGGGAAAAAGCTGATTATTGGCTTCTGTTTACATCAAGTGATCAGTTGTCATTGGCTGACAGCTGATCACATGGTAATGGGCCAGGATCAGCCCCTTACTCTGATCTGTGATCAGCCGAGTCTCATGGACTCTCTGTTCACAGAGAACGCCACCCGCGTCCCACAGGGGAGGACCTACATGGATGCCCTCCTGGGCAATTTAAGAAGAAGAGGTTAACTGTACAGGTAACACCAGAAAAGTTGAGATGATTTTCTGAAAACTGCACCACAATACTAATACTTAATTTTAACTACTTCACCCCCGGACCATATTGCTGGTCAATAACCGGGCCACTTTTTGCGATTCGGCACTGCATTGCTTTAACTGACAATTGCACGGTCCTGCAACGTGGCTCCCAAACAAAATTGGTGTCCTTTTTTCCCACAAATAGAGCTTTCTTTTGGTGGTATTTGATCACCTCTGCGTTTTTTTTTTGTGCTATAAACAAAAATAGAGCGACAGCTTTGAAAAAAAAAGAATATTTTTTGCTGTAATAAATATCTCCAAAAATATATAAAAAAACAATGTTTTTCCATCAGTTTAGGCCGATACATATTCTTACATATTTTTCATTAAAAAAATCGATATAAAAGCGTTTATTGATTGGTTTGCGCAAAAGATATAGCGTCTACAAAATAGGGCATAATTTTATGCCATTTTTATTTAAAAAAATGTTGTACTAGTAATGGCGGCGATCAGTGATTTTTATCAGTACTGCAACCTTATGGCGGACATTTTTGACACATTTTTGGGACCATTGGCATTTTTATAGCGATCAGTGCTATAAAAATGCATTGATTACTATAAAAATGCCACTGGCAGGGAAGGGGTTAACACTAGGGGGCGAGGAAGGGGTTAATTATGTTCCCTGTGTGTGTTCTAACTGAAGGGGGGTGGGACTAACTTGGGGACTAACTTGGGAAATGACTGAACGCTGTTCATACATCGTATGAACAGACGGTCAGGCATTTCTCCCCTGACAGGACCGGGAGCTGTGTGTGTAAACTTCCGGTTCTCGCTCTGTAACGAGCGATTGTGGGTGCCTGGCAGTGATCACGCCTGCCGGGCACATGCGTCGGGACCAGGGGCGAGCCTATTGGCTGAATCGCGAGATGACGTAGTATTATGTGATCTCGCGCAGCCGAGCCAAACTGCCGCCATATAACTGCGGCGGCTGGTCGGCAAACGGTTAAAGGCACCTGACTTATCAGTGATCAACTCAGGAAGCTTCTCATTCTGATGAGTTTTCCTCAGAATAACAATATCATAATATCTGTTTTTGCAAGGCTATATCCTGTAAAATGTATTTTCATTTTTTTTTTAAGTAAAGTAAATTCTGATTAACTGAAAATGAATAACAAGGTGACGTTTTTTTTAAACAGACACTTTAAATACACATAAACTGTGTCCCTTGCAGCACTCACTGGTTCTTCTTCTGCTCTGCTGCTAACGTGAAGTTGTAGAAGACAGTTTCATGTAACACCGTGGTTCTCAACCTGAGGGACGGGACCCCCTCGGGGGTGAAATGATGATTTACCAGGGGTCACCAAATCCTGGGCTGTTCCTGAAGCCCGCCTCACTCTACCACTGCATTTTTGCAGCCACCCAGCAGGGCTATCCCTGGAGCATGTGGCCAACCATCTGGGCTGTTCCTGGAGCCCCTTAGCCGCTCACTCAGCCTGGGGGGGCAAAGACTAGAGGTCAGCTGACTGGTGAGGAATGTGAAGTGGGAGAGGCTGGAGGAGACCCTATCTCCTGATTTCAGCATAGGTGTCACTGCTACGAGACACCACAGAGCTGGAGACACAGTGAAGCCGGAGACAGTGAGTGACAATACCTGCGATTATAGTTGCCATTAAATGGACTCAGGGAGCGCTAAATGTCTGCGGGTTAGGGGCGTAAATTACATGTCTTACCTTGGGTGCTGACAACCCACGCTACAAAAAATAATTTTACTGTTAGGGGTTCCCACGACTTGGGAAATTTTATCAAGGGGTGACGGCCCTAGAAGGTTGCGAACCACTGATGTAACAGGTCAGATACCATGGCAAAACTGAGCACAGCAACAAGGCATAAGGTAGTTATACTGGCTCTGCAAGTTCTCTCCTGGGCAAAGATTTAAAAGCAAACTGAGGTTTTGAGATGTGCTGTTAAAGCAGTGGTCGGCCAAAGAAAATGTATGCAGCAGATTAAAGACACATCATGCTTATTTTTCTTTGTCGATGTCCAGCAGTGCCTTCAGCACAGAACTGGCAGACACCAGTGGGATCCAGGTACACCAATCTACTCTCTGGAGAATCCTGGTCAGAATTGGTCTTCACTAAAGAATTGAAATTTGGAAAGAATGCCCCAGGGATTGTGCGGGTAAGGGAAAGGTGTACCAGGATATTAAAAAATTAACATAGTATAAAAAAAGGTACACAATTTATTGAGTACAAATGAACAAAACATTATACAAATAACACACCTAAAAGCAATAAGTAGGACCCATATTAGATTTCAGCTGCTAAATTTTGGAGCATACAAGTACTCTAGACATGTAGTTGAATCAGGAGTGTGATCACAAAAATCCCAACATGCTTCGGAAAAATGCGTATTCACTTCCTTCCTCAGGGAACCTTGATGCGTTGCTTGACATCAGGGACATTGCCTGCCCCAGCTGTATATATATACATATTAAACTGCGTATGCTCAGATATAAGGACTCTGCTACCACTAATGATGTGTGGCATATATTCTCCTTGCCGCCCTCTTGTGGTTGCATAAGCACCCCATGCAACTCGGCTGGTCATGAGACGTGAGGTCCCACCTACTTCTGATCAGTGTTATGCACTGTATCTAAAATGACACTAAAATTAAATATAAAAGCTTGCTGTTGAGTCAAAATGTTAAATATTTGGCTGTAGCAGGAGGCCGTGTGTTCACTGAAGACCTGGAAAGTGATGCAATAATAAATGTTTGCAGGCAACAGTAAAGCACAGTGGAGGTCACTTGCAAGTTAGGGGCTAGATTTCTGGTCAGGGTTAATGGTGTCCTCAATGCTGAGAAATAGAAGCAGATACTTATCCATCATGCCATACCATCAAGGAAGCATGTGATTGAGCCCAAATGTATTCTGCAGCAGGACAATGACCCCAACATGCAGCCAATGTTGTTAAGAACTATCTTCATCAAAAAAGAACAAGAAGTCCTGAAAAGTGATCTTAACATAATCGAGTATATCTTTTATTACATGAAGAGACAGAAGTATTTTAGGCAGCCTAGATCCACAGAAGATCTGTGGTTAGTTCTCCAAGTGTACCTAGAAGAATTGACGCTGCTTTGTTTTGGAGGCAAAGCGTGGTCACACCAAACATTGATTTAATTTGGATTTCTCTTCTAGTTATTTACTTTCCAATTTGTTTATTGATAATAATAATCTATTATCACTTCTATTCCTGAAAGCATTGTTCATTTACAGCATTTTTTACACCTGCCTAAAACTTTTGCACAGTAGTGTATACATATATACAGTATCCTATTTGTATGTGTATATAAGATATATTTATATATCTATATATATATCTATATATATATATATATATATATATCTATATATATCTATATATATATATATATATATATATATATATACTGTAGATATATATATATATATAAACAGTGGGGCTTAGCTCAAGTGGGGATCACCTTCCCTGGGAAAAAGTAGTCAGTTTTATTAAAGAGATTGCACACAAAACAAACAATACAGAACAGAAAATAAATAATGCCACCCAGGCACTAACCAAACAATACAGATTCCCCTCACAGGGTAAGGGGTTCTCCCAGACACCAACAAAAAAACAAGTATTTTCCAAACAGGGTTCCCTTCCCCATCTCTGATTTGAGACAGTTCTTTTTTTTTTTTTTTTTTTTTTTTATAATGCTTTCATTTTTATTTTATAATGAGGGAGGCTGGAAATAATAGGACTTCCATTGCTCCTCCTCTTCTTTCTTCTGTCTTGTGTTTCTTTTCCTCTCCTGTTGCCTTCTTATTTTTTCTGCGGTACGTTGCTCTTCAAATTTCTTTTTTTTCTTTGGCCCTTTTCCTCGCATCCTTTTTTTCTTTCTCCTTCATTCTTTTCTCCTCCTCTTTTTTTTTCTTCTCTGCTTCTTTTCTCTTCTCTGCACTCCTCATAGATTTACTGAATTTAAATCTTTCTTCTCTTTTAAGTTTTTCATCTTCGTCCTTTTTTTTCTGTTCCCTTATCCTTTTATCTGCCGCTTTTCTGTTTTTAGGGATGGTCCCAACAGTTCTTGGAGGGCTGGACATATTTTCAACTGATCACCGGCTGGCTTCTGTGTGAGAAGAGCTGATCGCTTAGCTTCTGTGTGAGGAGAGCTGATCGCTTAGCTTCTGTGTAAGGAGAGCTGATCGCTTAGCTTCTGCGTGAGGAGAGCTGATCGCTTAGCTTCTGCGTGGGGAGAGTTGATCGCTTAGCTTCTGTGTGAGGAGAGCTGATCACTTAGCTTCAGCGTGAGGAGAGCTGATCGCTTAGCTTCTGTGTGAGGAGAGCTGATCGCTTAGCTTCTGTGTAAGGAGAGCTGATCGCTTAGCTTCTGTGTCTTGAGACAGTTCTACATCTCAAGACACAGAATGGACAGCTCGGAAGTCGGACTGGACATTGAGACAGTTCTACGTCCAGTCCGACTTCCGAGCTGTCCATACGTACCACAAACTCTTTTGTGAAATTTGGGGTCACGAGCAAGTGGATTGTCTTTTGGGTGTGGCTACATGTTCTACAGCTTCCTGCTCTTTCCTCAGGCTAATAGAATCACAGGGTGGTGTGCACATTTTTTATTAAATAACTCAGATGGAACACAAAGCCCAGAAGAGCCAATAAAGTACAAAAAACGTATATGGAATCACTCTAGCTTTGATTTATTGAATA
Organism: Rana kukunoris; assembly: GCA_029574335.1. NCBI lineage: Eukaryota > Metazoa > Chordata > Amphibia > Anura > Ranidae > Rana > Rana kukunoris. Next base: position 153,872,033 of record CM056052.1, on the reverse strand, counting down.
AAACCTGGTGTCTCTCTATAAAAATTGCAGCCAACTAATTGAGTCTGTACAACTTTCTGCCTTTTTGCTCTGATATAATAAACTTGAATTTTTATTTTTGATTAAAACATTCTTGGTGTCTCCCTCTGGAACTACTGCCCACTAAAGCTGCTTATGTAGCGTGTATTAAATCTTTACTGTGAAATAATACACTTTCATTTGGATTTATTACATTAAAATCTGCTGGATAACTCCCTCCTAATCTGTGGCCTACTAAAACCATTGAGATAGTGTTCATCAAGTTTGTAATTTTTTTGCAGGTTTTTTGGGGTAATAATACACTCTAATTTACATTCATTGCTTAAAACTTGCTGGGTCTTAAACTGTGGCCTACTAAAGCTGGTTATGTAGTCAGTTTTTTTGTGAAATAGCACACGCTATCTTGATTAGAAACTGCCTGGCTTCCCCCTCCTAAATTGCAGCCTACTAAAACTGCTTATGTACTGTGCATTGAGTCTGTACAATATTTATTATTTTTTTCTGTGAAATAATACATCTAATTTTGATTTATTGATTAAATATCTTGATTTCTTGATTTTGGTAGCTCAGAGGTTTAGTGCTTAGTACTTCAGCTTAACTAACGCCACTTATATATAGTGTACAGTATAACTCAAAATGAAAAACCTGTATGAGCTCTACTAACCCAAATGTGTACCTATAAACACAGCCCACTGTACATATTGGAGATGCAAAACATGTATTTTAGTAACGTCAAATGCATTGAAAAGCCAAAATTTAAAATCATTCAAATGTGACATTCATACAGGTAAAACTCAATTTCTACCTCTCATTCAATGACCATATGTGTATAACAATTGAGATCTATGGCATACTATATATATATATATATATATATATATATATATATATATATATATATATATAACAATCGTGATGCTTATGCCCTCAAAGTGTTGTACCAACACAGAGGGATACATGAGAGCTAGATACTTGACAATACTCCTGCAGGTGACTGATAGGAACTAGTCCTTGACTGTTCAAAAGTGTGACCTTTTTCCTTGGAAAGGTGCAGGAGATAAAACAAATCTTGTCCTAAATAATATCCGATGCAATGATAAGGAGGTAGCTTAAGAAACATGTGAGAATGACAGTGGTCCAGAGGAGGTACAGTAATCAGGGTTATATTCACATTCTGTAAATCACTTATATCAGGGCTCAAAATTTCAAGTCCTGAGCTACCAGCCAGGCCTCAAGAGTTACTCGCCACCAGTTGCCCCACCTAACTCATACACTGCCCTGCGCCTAATTGCACCCGTAAACACGCCCTCATAGATTATCTCATGGAATGACACTGTTAAATGTTTTATGCAGAATCAAGTTACAAAATGAAATATTACCAACAACAACTTTAACAAATTGGGGCAGGGCACTGGGGGCAGACCAGAGGGACAGGGCACTAGAACTGGGTCTCTTCCCCATTCTCTTGCTGTCTCCTCTGTAACTCCCATTACAAGATAAAAAACAACCGTGTGTAAGTGGCATCAGTGTAGGCACAGATTGGAGGGAGATTGGTCATGCAGCCCTGTCATCACTCGCCCCCAGCTTAAATCCACTCGCCAAATGCTAGTAGGCGAGTGGAAATTTTGAGGGCTGACTTATATAGTGTGCATCAAATCTGTGGACTGACCATGTAAATAGCAAAAACAAAAGAGCAAGACCGTGGAAAGGGGCACAGGTGCAGCACTAGAAAGGCAAGTGGCTGCTCTGCACCACTATGAAGGAGGGAAAGAGCACATTAACAAGCCTAAAATAAATGACTGCTATGTGCTGTTGAAAAGGAAAGGGTTGCATTAGCAGGACCAAAATAAATGGCACCTGGCTATATGTCCTCAATTAGGAGAGAAAAAGATTGTATTAGCAGGCCAAACATGGCTGATACGCATTCTAGAGGATGAGGAGTAGGAAAAGGCCCTACTATGAGACCACAGAAATGGCTGATATGCACACCTGGGAGGGAGGATAGAAAAATGAAATTAGTAGCATTTTAAGGCAAGTAACTGCTCTGCATCTGAGTGGATTAATTAGAGAAATTGTTTGTCAGCCACTCCACTAACTCCTTCTCCTGTGCCATTCACCAATTCGAAAGGATAGGGGGAGGGGACACCTTGACAGAGCCTCTTCACACTCTTTTTTTTTTTTTTTTTTGTTTTACTTTATAACGTTTTTATTAAGGTTTAGCATATACACAAATCATAAAGATGAGGAAAACAAAAAAAACAAAACAGTAACAATGCCACAAATAGAAAGACATGAAGAGAGATCAGATATCACAGTGAAATAACAGAAGAGGGAGAAGCATTTTCCAGATCATACATGGATTTATCCAATGTTATACCTACTGGTCCAGATTTCCCACCTTTTATCAAAGGAGCTGCAGTTTAATGCGTTGGACGCTAGAAGCCGTTCGAATGTGTAGTTCTGTTGAACTTTCCTAGTTAGATCAGCGATATTAAGTGTTGTGGCGGACTTCCAATTTTGAAGTATTAGGGACCGAGCCGCTAACAGGATATGTGAAACAACTTGTGTCATGTCTATTGGGATGTTTTCCATACCCACATGGAGAATAGCTATAGTTGGTTCGGGGGAAATAAACAGACCTGTGATGGATGATATAAGCTTAAAGGTTTGATTCCAGAAACTGGTCACGCTAGGGCATTCCCACAGCATGTGGAGAAGGTGGCCTTTATGCCCACAATTCCGCCAGCAGAGAGGGGAGACAGAGGGGAACATAAGGGCAAGTCTACATGGGGTATATTGCCAGCGGTTAATAAGTCTGATCATTAATTCCCAATGACCAGAGCAGTGAGACGCGTTTTGGATAGAGCGGAATGCAAATTTCCACTGTGCTTCTGTGATCGTTGAGCCTAAATCTGTTTCCCAACGAATATGTTTCTGCGATTTGTGGAAAATCTTTTTAAGTTGTAACAGGTTGTAATAGGTGGTTATGCCTTTATTGTGTGTTTGACCTCCCTTCAAATGTTGCCATACTGCCGTTGGTAGGCAAATTGCCCGGGGGGGGTGTTTCCATAGAAAGTGGACTACTCTTATACAAGTAAAGAATAGGTGAGGTGGTAATTTAAATTCCCGCATTATGCGGTCTACCGCTTTAGGGCCTTTCTCGTCTAATAGATCTTGTACTGAGTGTATCCCATGGGCAAGAAAAGTTTTCAGGGGTAACATTGGTATGTGGGCTTCTATCCAACTAAGAGGGAGATTGTGTGCTATGACTCTGCTGTTAGGGAGATCGTTAGTTAGGAGGAATCTCCAAGCTAGCAGAGAAGTGGCGATTGTTGGGGGCACTTTAGTTACATCCCATGGAACCCATGAATCTCCTAGTAGAACTGACAGTAAGTCGCACGTAGGGGCTAAGGATTTCTCTATATCTACCCATAATGGTGTGTCAGTGGAGGCGGACCATAGCTTTAGTTGGTCAAGTCTGGTTGCCCACAAGTAGTCCCGTACGTCTACCAGGCCTGCTCCCCCCGCACTCCTGTGAGGAAGTAATGTTTTTCGTGTGCATCTGGCTTTCTTTGTTCCCCATAGGAATTTCCACTGGATAGTAGAGAGTGATTTGACGTGCTGAGGGGCGATGGCTATAGGGAGAGATCTGAACATGTATAAGATTTGCGGTAATATAAGCATCTTAAACGCTGCTAGCCTACCCATCCATGACAACTCCTTTCTGGACAGATTGTTGATTTGTGTGTTGAGTTTGTGTAGGAGTGGTCTCATGTTGGTTTCAGCGAGAGTTTTAACGCTATTGGTTATTTGAATACCTAAGTAAGTTATATGAGTGTCCTTCCAAACATAAGGAAGTAAGTTTTGCAGTTGGAGCCGGTCTGAGGTCGTCGTACCCAGGCTAAGAATGAAGGATTTTGTAAAGTTAACCTTGTAGTAGGAAACCCTGCCAAAAGACATTAGCGTGTCATGTACCTCAGGCAGAGACTTGAGCGGATTTGTCAGCATCAATATCACATCGTCTGCGAATAAATTTATGACATGTGGAGTAGAACCAATTTGGAACCCAGTTATGTTGTTGTGCGTCCTAACGGTTTCCGCTAGGGGTTCAATCATGAGATTGAAGATGGTCGGAGAGAGTGGGCACCCCTGGCGTGTTCCATTGGTTATTTGAAAGGGGACTGATAGCATACTAGATGTGTAAACCCTAGCTGAGGGGCATGAGTACAAGGCCAGTATTGCAGCCCTGATGGTGCCCTCAAACCCAAATCTAGTCAAAGTCATTTGCATGTAATTCCAATGAACCCTATCGAACGCCTTCTCTGCGTCTATAGAGAGCAGCAGAGAAGGCGTTCGGGTATTTTCCGCCTGGTGTATGACATTTATGACCCTCCTGGTTGCGTCCGAGGTCTGCCTTCCCTTCACGAAGCCCATCTGGTCGCGTTTGATGAGGGATGGAATGAACTCAGCAAGGCGTTTGGCCAGCATTTTGGCATATATTTTGATGTCCGTATTTAGGAGCGAAATAGGCCGAAAGTTGGAGGGAGTATTTGGTTCTTTACCCGGCTTAGGGAGAGTAATTATATAGGCTTGTAACATGTCAGGGGGGAACGAGGCCGTATTCGCCGCTTTCGTGAATACCTTTTGTAGATGTGGTGCCAGGAGAGGGCAAAATTTTTTAAAGAACTCGTTGGAGAATCCATCGGGTCCTGGGGACTTGCCATGGGGTAGTGTGGCTATCACACTTTCTATTTCGGCTGTGGTGAATTGTGAGTTCAAGGAGAGTAGTTGGTCTTCGGATAGAGAGGGTAAATCAATTTTTTGTAGGAATTCCGATATATGTGCTAATGTGGGCTGAGGGGTGGAGGGATCATCTTTTAGGTTGTACAGGCCTCCATAGTAGGCGGCAAATTGATCAGCGATAATTGCTGATTTTGTGTTTAAGCGTGGGGTGGATTAAGTGATCAATTCTCGATTTTGTGCGTGCTGCTTTCAGTCTATTGGCTAGGTATTTACCCGCTCTGTTCGCATTAGCATATGAGTTCAATTTGAGGCGCCTGAGGTGGTAGTCATATTGTTGGGTTAGCAGTTCCCTCAATGACTCCCTCAGTTGCGAGATTTTCTTTGAAAGGGTGTGATTGGGCGCCTGTTTGTTTTGCTTTTCTAAACTGTGTATGTCAGTGAGAAAAGAGTGAATTTTATTTGTGCGCCGTTTCTTTTCTCTAGCACTGATCTGGATCAGTATACCCCTCAAGTATGCCTTATGGGCATTCCAGAGAGTAAAGGGATCCTCTACTGAATTGGTATTGAGTAGGAAATATTCAGAGATGTGTTGGGCGATTTTCGATGAGATTTGTGGGTCTTGCAAGAGTCGGACATTATTGCGCCAAATGAGAGGGGAGGGGGAGGCAGCCTGATCAGCAATGGTCATAGTTATAGCAGCGTGGTCGGACCACGTGATATCATGAATCTGAGCAGCTGAAACCTTCTGTAGCAGCCATTTGTCAACCAGAAATAGGTCAATGCGGGAGTACGAGCAATGTCTACCAGAAAAGAACGTATAGTCTCTTGAGTTGGCGTGGATGCACCTCCATGCATCAAACAGTTCCTCGTTGTGGAGTGTTCTGCCTAAGGTCTTAGGTCCATTGCGTTTCTGCGTGGATGTATCCAGCTTTGGGTCAACAATGAGATTAAAATCTCCACACACCACAAGGTTCCCATATTGTTGAGATTTTACTTTTTTCAGCAGCCTGTTAAGAAAGCGTAGCTGGTGCGAGTTGGGGGCATACAGGGCCACCAGTGTGTACGGATGTGTATTAACGTCCCCTTTCAGAATTAAGTATATACCGTTGGGATCAGGATTGGCTTCCTTTAGTTGGAAGGAAAGCGTATTCTTGAGAGCTATTAGTACTCCTCCTTTTTTATGCCCAGGCGTACATGCCAAAAAGACATGTGGATAGTCCTTGTGAGAGCATTTGGGGGCTTTAGATTCCTGAAAGTGGGTTTCCTGAACGCACAGGATATCCGCTTGGTGCTTCCCCGCCTCAGCCCACATAGAAAGTCTTTTGGCAGGATGGTTCAACCCCCTGGCATTGATGGATAAACAGTTAATTGGCATTAGGCAGTGTGTGATTTATCTGTTGTATTGAGGGGGTGCGTGTACTCACTGTGACCCTGGGCGTTGGTCCGAGGGGAAAGTACGATTCCGGATGCTTCCAAGATGATACGAATGTTCAGTTCTGGTCTCCCAGCTTCATGTGAGGAAAAAACAAAATAGAAGTGGCATGGAAAAAATAGAACTAAATGTGCATAAACAAAAAACATAGTAAGAAAAAGATCTTTAAACCGATCCTTGTGCAGACGTAACTGCTGCATAGGTTTTAGAGGGGAAAGAAGCAGGGATTAATACACAAAACCCCTGTGACCGGAGAGAACAATGTGGTCCATGTCGTGGTAAGCTTACACTGTGCCACCGAATTTGGACTTGGTGTTACGTTTCCTTGTGACCAGTTGCCATTCATCCTGTAAAGGCCTAAGTGCCGGCGCCTGAGTGGCCGGTGAAACTTGGTTCGGCAATATGCCCCACTGGCGTAGCACTGCCAGACCCTCGTCCAGTGTTGAGATTAAGACTGATGTACCATTGTGAGTGGCCGACAGCTTGGCAGGGTACTTCCATTTGTGAAGGACGTTATGGTTTCTCAGTGCCTTAGTTATGGTCGCTAGGTTGCGACGCTGTTGCAGGGTGTGTCTGGATAAATCAGGGAGTAGCTGTAGGTCGGCATAGGGTGGGTGTTTTTCTGTTCTGCGTGATGCCACCATGATCTGCTCTTTTACATGATAGAAGTGCACCCTTAGTAGCACATCCCTAGGAGTAGAGTCCGGCAGGAACGAGGGCTTAGGGATGCGATGGATGCGATCCACAATAAGATCCTGTGGTAACAGAGAAGGTAACAGCGTGGAGAAGAATGTCTGCGTATAGGATAGGAGCTGCGTAGCAGGAACTGATTCGGGTATACCCCTTATCTTCACGTTGTTCCTTCTGGAGCGGTCCTCTAAATCTGCCACTTTGTTCTTAAGCCAGGCAATGTCCTCGCTATGGTTGCTATGGGCATCCACCATTGTATTAAAGGATGACGTGAGATTGCCTACGCAGTGCTCCACCTGATCTACTCTGTTCCCTAAAGCCTGCACCTCCCTTTGGCAGTGGTTAATGCCCGCCGTCATGTCTGCATTCAGAGAAGCTTTAAGGGACATCAGCATGTCTTTTAACATTGTGTCAGACACAGGCCTGTCTGAAGTAGGGAATGCCGCCATGGGGTCAGGAGGATTGAGCATCTGCGGCTCTGCAGCGTCTGGAGGTTTGCTTACCTCCATATCATGGTTCCCAGGCGTTCTGTCAGGAGAGGTTGTCCGCAGCTTTTGCTTGACTGGGCTTCTGGTGGATGGGCTGGAATCCCCAGAGGACGTGTCGCTGTGCGGGGTAGACACACGCTGGTTGTTTGGATGTCCGGTGTGTGAGGTAGACGCGGATGTCATTCGCGACTCCTGTGCAGCACCCCCTGTGCCGGCGCCATTTTGTGGAGGTCCGCGCGCCGCGAAGAAATCCTTCACTTTCTTTGGTGATTGTGTATTCTTCCGTTGGCGGGTCATCTCCGCGGATGAGCCGGGGTCCAGAGAGTCACTGGGCGCGGGGATGTGCAGCGGTGCTGTCGGTGGCTGTGTTCGTCGGTCGGTTCTCTCCGGCGGATGAGCGGAGCTCCTGCACTATGCGGCCATGTCAGAGCTCGGTCGCCACGCCCCCGCCTCTTCACACTCTTATAAATTTGAAAACATTGAAGGAAGGTTTGGAGGAAGGCCAATGACCTCAGAGTTGTATACTTAACCACTTGAGGACCGCCTAACGCTCATATATGTCGGCAGAATGGCACGGCTGGGCCCAGGCACGTACCTGTACATGGCCTTTAAGAGCTCAGCCATGGGTTGTGCGCGATCGTCCCACGATCGGGTCACAGGAGTTGAAGAACGGGGAAAGATGTGTGTAAACACACCTTCCCCGTTCTTCTGTGTGGCAGTGTCACTGATCGTAGGTTCCCTGTTATAGGGAAAGATGAACAGTGACGTCACACCTACAGCCACGCCCCCTAAAGTAAGAATCCCTCCCTTAGGGCACACTTAACTCATTAGCGCCCCCTAGTGGTTAACCCCTTCACTGCCATTGTCATTTTCATAGTAATCAGTGCATTTTTATAGCAGAGTTTTATATATTTTTTAACTACTTGCCGTACGCCCACTGCAGTTATACGGCGGGACCGTAGCACTGCTGGGCGAGAGCACATAGCTCTGCGTCCTACCTTTAGCGTCCGATAGTGGGCGCATGCGCCCCCGCTCGTCCCCCAAGTCCCGCGCGCGTGCCCAGCAGGAGCGATCGCCGCCGGGCACGCGCGCTCGTTCGTTACACATAAACACATAGCTCTCGTTCCTGTCAGCAGGCGAAACGCTGATCTTCTGTTCATATAATGTATGAACAGAAGATCAGTGATTTCCCCTAGTAACTCCACCCCCCATACAGTTAGAACACAAGCAGGAACACACTTAACCCCTTCCCTGCCCCCTAGTTTTAACCCCTTTACTGCCAATGGCATTTTTATAGTAATCCAATGCATTTTTATAGCATTGATCGCTATATAAGTGCCAATGGTTCCAAAAATGTGTCAAAAGTGTCCAATGTGTCCGCCATAATATCACAGTACCAAAAAAAAAAACGCTGATCGCTTACATTACTAGTAAAAAAAATACTAATAAAAATGCCCTAAAAATACCCCCTTTTTTTGTAAACGCTATAGATTTTGCGCAAACCAATCAATAAACCCTAATTGCGATTTTTTCTTACGAAAAATATGTAGAAGAATACGTATCAGCCTAAACTGAGAAAAAAAATGTTTTTTTATATCTTTTTTGGGGATATTTATTATAGCAAAATGTAAAAAATATTGAATTTTTTTCAAAATAGTCGCTCTATTTTTGTTTATAGCGCAAAAAATAAAAACCACAGAGATGATCAAATACCCCTAAAAGAAAGCTCTATTTGTGGGAAAAAAAGGACGCCAATTTTGTTTGGGAGCCACATCTCACGACTGCGCAATTGTCAGTTAAAGCGACGCAGTGCCGAATCACAAAAAGTGCTCTGGTCTTTGACCAGCAATATGGTCCGGGGGTTAAGTGGTTAATTGTTACCCAAATGGCTGTTACCTTTGCCACAGTTGATGCATTTGAGGCACAGGCTGCAGATCACAATGATGCTGTTGGCAGCGGATACTGTTTATTAAAAAGATCTACACTGCCAAGCTCTTATCTACTTCCTAGTCAAGTTTCAAGTGCTCACATAATAGCTTCATGTTACCCAGCTTATCCCAAATACATAATTGAACAATAATTGGAAATAAAGATGGGTGGGAGTTTGGAGGATTTAGAGCCGGTTCACACAGGGGCAACACGACTTCCAGCACTTCCAGCACGACTTTGGGAGGCAACTTGGACACGACTTAAGTATGAATCATCAGGCAACTTACAAGGCAACTTCAAGTTGTCTCCAGGACAGTACAAGGCAACTTCAAGTCGCCTCCAGGACAGAAGGCTTTCCAGTGGTCAATCAAACAACAATTAGCTCTGTGGGAGTGGTTTGCCTGAGAAATGTATGTTCTCTTCCTGTATGGTTGCTTCAGTTAAGACAGTGATCTGACTTCTGAGGCAACTGCCATTGAAATCAATGGGTACAAGTTGCCTACAATTTGCCTAGAAGTCGGATTGAAGTAGTACAGGAACCTTTTCTGAAGTCGGAGCGACTTTAGTAGTGTGTATTAAGATGGCTCCATTTACTTCCATTGATTTTCTGAACCACACGACTTGGGACTACTTAGGGCAACTTCAAGTCGGATGCCAGGTCACCCATGTGTGAACCGGCTCTTCGGGTTGTGTTTTGGAGTGTTTTTGTGCACTTTGCTTTGACATTTTACTAATATTTTAAAACAAAACAGTGTGGTATTCAGAAAAAAAACTCACAGAATATATTATGAAGTTATTTTGCCATTGGCCAATTTGTAAATAGAGGACTTTAGATTAATTTGTTTGCAACAGGTAAACTTTTCTATCGCTTTTGGACCTATTATAGCTCTTACTTCCACCGCTTAATTCGAGGCCAATTTCAACTGAATAAAAAATCAGATATCACAAACACTATCTACAAAAGCCCCCTTTTCAAGTAAAAATAAAGCAAATTGGGGGGTGGGGTGCTGCTGTATTTAATTCCATAAGCATAACTGTGATTGCCTGTGTAAGATAAATGCAGAGAGAAACAGTGTGGCTATTTTTGATTACAAACTAAGGCATAAGCTCTTTGACCTCTAACCTTTTACAATGTATTAATATTTATTGATATTTATCTACAAATATGTCAGTAAAACTCCTGCTTATCTGAAAGACACTATGCACATTCTAAATATCCTTAATTAGGTAAATTGGTCCACAGATTGTATTCTAGGTACTCTGGGCCAGATTCACAGAGCGATTACGCCGGCGTAACAGGAGATGCGCGGCGTAAGTCTAAATTTGCGCATGCGTTTCGATACTCCGCATCCCCAAAACGAGATACGCAAGAAATCTACTTTTTTTTGTCCAGCGTAATTTCATTAGACAGGCGCATCCGTCCACACAAAACTGCGTTACACACACCATTGATTTGCTATTCAAATATGCTAATGAGGGAGTTACGGGGATCCACAAAAGAACGTTGGTGCAGCGCAGGCTACGCGCTGTGCGCAACAGCTGCACGGCCTGTCTAAAATTAGACCATATGAAAGGTGGTCTAAAATTAGACAATTTGGGCCAGATTCACGTATTCCAGAGCATCTTTGCTCTGGAGTAACGCTTCTCATTTGCGTTGCGCTGCCGAATTTTTAGGAGCAAGTGCTGTCATTCACGAAGCACTTGCTCCTAAAGTTGCGGCAGCGCATCGCAAATGAGCCGGCGGAATTCAAATGTCGCGGGTACGGGGCGTGTAGTATGCTAACTACGCGCGATCCCGCCGCCGACGTACTGCGCATGCGTCGAGTGTCAAAACATCCCCGTGCGCATGCTCCAAAATCTGTGAATGAACGTCAATGACGTCACATTCCCATTCATGACCGTTTTACGCAAGCGACGTTTTTTTTTTTTTTTCCCGACGCGATGACGACGCCTATACCTAACATAGGATACTCCAGCCCCATGTAGGTATATCTATGCGCCGCGTATCCCGTCCGGAAACGTCGTACCGTCATTGCGTCGCGCCGGAATTCGATCGTGAATTGCCGATTTCCGCTCATTAACATATTTTTTGAGCGTAAATCGGCGGGAACGCCCCCGGCGCCATTTTTAAGTTGAAGTAACGATGCGATGGCGAAACTCAGTTACGCTCATCGCATCGGAACTTCAACCCGGCGTTTCTTGTTTTCTGGTTACAGAAAACAGAAACGCCGGCTCAAAGCCACTGTTACGCTGGCGGATCACTCGATCCGCCAGCGTAACCTTTCATGAATCTGGCCCTTTGTCTACATGTCAGAGAAAGCAACACCGTTAGTGAGGAGCAGAGCAGTCACATGTGTTGCCCAACAATCTGTATGCCAACATGTCAGGGACATCCTCGCTCATAGCTGTACTACTGACTTTAGAGGAGCAAAGAAGGAGGAGGGCACAGAGGAGGGCACGGGAGAGGATATACCGCACCCGCATAGACCTCTTTGGCATGAGTGATTCTGAGGTGTATCGCATCTTCAGATTCACCTCTCATGCCATCCTGGAATTAACCATAACCCTGCAGGATGACATCACCAGCCCAACACACCGCTCACATGCAGTGCAGCCACTGGTCAAGGTCATGGCAACACTTCATTTCCTTGGCAGTGGCTCTTTTCAAAGAACAAGTGGAGTGGTGGCTGGGATGTCACAATCCTCCGTGAGCAGATGTGTGCACCAGGTTGTCCCTGCAATCCTCAGAAGCATGGCCAACCAAATCATCAAACCCACCACTGAGGACCTGCGGCTGAAGGCAATGACAGATTTCTACAGAATTGACAGATTCCCACGCACCGTGGGGGCCATTGATTGCACACTTGTGGCACTCCAGCCCCCCCATGAGACACATATACCGCAATCGGAAGAATTGGCATTCCATCAACGTACAGGTGATAGTCCATGCCCAAAGCCTCATATGGCACGTCCGTGCCAAACACCCCGGATCCAGCCATGACAGCTACATCTACAATCAGAGCCCCATCCGAATGTAATTCGAACAGAACATGTATGGGGACAGCTGGCTGGTTGGTGAGTGACATGGGTGGCAGGCATGACTGTCCCCCTCCATGATGCACACATCACAAGGGGCACATGCATGACTAACATCCTCCTGTGTTTTCCCTTACAGGTGACTCTGCATATGCACTGGGACCCCATCTCATGACTCCTATCCGGAACCCCCAAACCCCAGGAGAGGAAAGATACAATGAAGCCCACGCCCAAACACTTGCAGTGGTGGAGCGCACCTTTGGCCTCCTGAAGTCACGTTTCCGATGCCTGGATAAGTCTGGGGGGACCCTGTTGTATTCCCCCAACTTCGTGTGCCAGATCATTGGTGCATGTTGCATTCTGCACAACTTCGCAGTGAGAAAGGGCCTGCAGATTGACCTACGTGATGACCTGACACCTGAACCAGACAATCCCCCCCTAACCGAGGTTACCCCGTCTTCTGAGGGAAGAGCAGCCAGGAGACAGCTCACATTAGGCATCTTTGCACGTTAAACACACACATTAATCATGGCACAATGAGAATGCATGCATGCACACCACTGTGGTCCATAGCACAGACACATCACATCCTCATCTAATTGGATTAACACAAGCCCACCATGCTGGGCTTGTGAGCAGCAACGCCACACCACGGCTCCAATTATGTCACTGTACATTCATACACCATTCACACGGACCTGGGAATCACTTCTCCCTGGTCCTGGGGAACCCTTCTCCACCAAAACTGAGGGTGACACCCCTTTGCCGGCAGGAACATCACCCCCACATTCCAAAAACATTTACATCACAAAAAAAAAAAGTGTCCAGCAAAAAATGTGCCCCGGCCCGGCTCCTCAGGGGAGACTCACGGGGAGGGGTGGTAATCCGGGGAAGGAGGAGCAGCCCCTGGTCTCTGCCCACCTTGCGGCCTGCCCTCCAAGGCTACGGCAATTATGTTCAGGCCAGCACTTAGTAATGCCGTGTTGGCCTGGATAGCCTGGGTGAGGGCCCTCACATCCTGCCCAACGTCTGCTGTTGTAGTCTGCAGTACGTTTAGGCAGTTTGTAAGAGCCCGGGAGTGGCAGTACAGGTCCCCAAGCGTATCCTTTATGGAGGACAGGCTCTCCTCCATCCGCCCCAAAGTCTGGCTGACCTGTCCCAGATGGCGGGTCTGAAGGGCCTGGTCCCTTCTCAGATTGGCGGGCAGAAGCTCGGCCACCCCCCTGGTCTTCTGGGATGACTTCCTGCCTCCAGCTGAGGCTTGTGGCCGGGGAGAAGGGGAGGCCCTTGGGAGAGGAGCCCTGTTGGGGGAGGAGTGGGAGGGGCTAGCCCTTATGGAGGGCTGGCTGCTGCCAGCCAGAGAGGAAGACTCTTCCAAAATTAACAATCCACTGGCTGACATGACATCCTCCTCCTCCTCAAACTCCTCCTCCTCAACCTCCTCCTCTTCAACCTCCTCCGAGGACTCCGGCCTTGTCAGGGGGTCCTCATCAGGCTGGGATGGTGCGGTCAGCCCAGATGGCCCAGCACCCTCCTGCTCATCTGTGGATGACACAAAACATTCACAGGTTGGAGGATCCACACACTTGCCACATATTCCCTTTCACCCCCTCCCCCACGCATGCTACACACCTGATAGGGCAACACAAAACTTACCTGGCATCACGGCTTCATGACTGGAGTCATAGCCAGGCAGGCCCTCCACCTGTTGTCTATGAAAGGTCTGGGCCACCGCACGCTCCTCCGCTGTCAGCCTAACAGGGCATGGTGGGCCCCCTCCTGTGGCCCTGGCATGGGCTACCAATTTGGCCAGCTTCTTTCTGACCAGACGCCGGAGGTCATTGATCTTCTTTTCAATCCCTGACCGTGTCCGGGTCTCCCCCCCCCCCGATGCATTCACCTCGTCAGTAATGTTCTGCAAGATATCACGCCTCCTGGCCGGGGTGGTGTTGGCACTCTCCAGGCCGTGGAGGAAACGCCCATATTGGGAAATGGCCCGGGCAAGAATTTGTTTCTCCCCCAAAGTAAAATTTAACTTCCTCTTTCTCTCAGTCATACTCATACAAAAACTCGCTCCCAAACAATCAGCAAAAATCACTCACAAAAACAAGCAGGAAAAATCACTCACAAAAACAAGCAGGAAAAATCAAGCAAGAAAACAAACAAACAAAAAACTATCAACCAAAAACTCTCACAAGCAGTCACCAAAAATTACTTTCAAATATCTTCTAACAAACACTAGATCACACAGTCCACAAATATCACAAAGACAAACCACAACGCAACTAACAACAGAACAAAAGCACCTTGCTGTATAGGGAAGGATACAAAGGGATGTACTTTTGCAAAGGAAATGCGTTTCTGTCTGTCTATTTATGCTGTCTGCGTAGTTCACTATTTTGCCCTAGTCCACTTCCAATTTCACTGATTGCGCCGTTCCCGAGTTGTGAGCATGCGCATAGAGGTGCTGACCATGGTCTGTTTCAAGCACACATGCGCGAGCCGGCCGGCCCTTCATTTGCATGGGGTCACGGCTCATTTCAATGTAACAAGCCCACGTCCTTCTCAATTTGTATTACTCCGCCTTGCGCCTCAGAAATAACATTGCGCAGGCGCAAATTTCTGCGTAAAACCGACGAGAATAGGGTGATTGCGCCGCTACATTGCGCCAGTCTAACGTAAAGGCGGTGCGCTACGCCGGTCCAATAATGCGCAGATGTACGTGAATCTGGCCCTCTGTATGTAAACTCACTGTACACTAATATAGAATATATGGAAGAGGATGTGAAGCTTAGAACATTTTCTAGAGATGGACCATACCCTCTCTCAAGAAAAAATATATTTCATATTGGAAGCAAATATATTCATCTTAACCCACAATTATTTTATACAGAATAACACATTTTATTTACAGACTAGGGTACAGCCAATAGAACAAAGTTTGTACCGAGCTCCGCGCCAAATTTCAAATTTGAAACCGGCGTGGGTTCCCCCCAGGGGTACAATAGGCTCTTCGGCTTGGTCCGGAACGTGAGGGGTTAACCCACGCCAAAAACGGCGTGGGGTTCCCCCCCAGATCCGTACCAAGCCTCATGCCAGGCATGCAGTCTGGCCGGACAGGAATGGGGGTGGGGATGAGCGAGCGCCCCCCCCCCCCCCCCCCCCCCCCCCCTGAGCCGTACCAGACCGCATGCCCTCGACATGGTGCTTGTGGGGGAGGGCAGCAGGCTTCGACATTTTCTGCTGGGGTGAGGGTCGCACATCCCACCCCGGTCTTCGACGTCGTCTTCCGCCGCCGCCCCCTTCACCACGAAGCTCCCGTGCTTGTGGGGGAGGGCAGCGGGCTTCGACGTTTTCTGCCTGGCCCCTCCGCTGGGGCCAGGGCTTCTCTCCGCTGTTCTTCCATTGGATGTTGACACGACGAGGTCTGGTGCTGAAATGCCGACAGAGCGGTGGGCACCGTCTTATATTGGCATAGGGCGTGGGCGTGGTGATGCCACCATGTGACCTTAACCCATGTGACATCACATTCCCATCATGCCCAGTGATGTCACATGGGTTGAGGTCACATGGTGCATCACCACGCCCACGCCCTATGCCAATATAAGTCGGTGCCCACCGCTCTGTCGGCATTTCAGCGCCGGACCTCGTCAACATCCAATGGAGGAACACAGCGGAGAGAAGCCCTGGCCCCAGCGGAAGAGCCAGGCAGAAGCGGAGGCCACCGAAGAAGCCCGCAAGTGTCACCCCGTGGCGGAAGACAGCGACGAGAAGCCCTGGCCCCAGGAGGAGCCAGGCAGAAGCCGTCGAAGGTGGCAGCGAAGACCGGGCTGGGTTGTCGCCCCTCCCCGGCAGAAGACGGCTCTAGAAGACCGAGGAGGAGCGACGCCCCCGTTGTTCTCCGCCTTTTTCGGCCGTCCCACCGGATGTAAAGGAGCTTAATTTGGGGTGGGGCCCGGCCGAACATGGCGGAGAGCATCGGTGGGTGTCTCCCCCCCCGGCGGAAGACAGCCATCAGCCCGCGGGAGGCAGGAGCCCACCCCAGAATTCGGCTCTAGAAGACCAAGGAAGAGCGACGCCCCTGTTTTTCTCTGCCTTTTTCGGCCGGCCCACCGGATGTAAAGGAGCTTAATTTGGGGTGGGGCCCGGCCGAAC
This sequence comes from Rana kukunoris, assembly GCA_029574335.1. Taxonomy (NCBI): domain Eukaryota; kingdom Metazoa; phylum Chordata; class Amphibia; order Anura; family Ranidae; genus Rana; species Rana kukunoris. The sequence continues at coordinate 153,855,542 of CM056052.1, read as the reverse complement.
ATGGCGGAGAGCATCGGTGGGTGTCTCCCCCCCCCCCAGCGGAAGACAGCCATCAGCCCGCGGGAGGCAGGAGCCCCCCCAGAAGACGGCTCTAGAAGACCGAGGAGGAGTGACGCCCCCCGTTGTTCTCCGCCATTTTCGGCCGCCCCCCGGATGTAAAAGAGCTTAATTTGGGGTGGGGGCCCGGCCGAACATGGCGGAGAGCATCGGTGGGTGTGCCCCCCCCGGCAGAAAACTGCTAGAAGTCCGGGGGGGGGGTAGGTGCACCCCCCCAGCAGAAGACAGCCATCAGCCCGCGGGAGGCAGGATCCCCCCGCAGAAGACGGCTCTAGAAGACCGAGGAGGAGTGACGCCTCCCGTTGTTCTCCGCCGTTTTCTGCCACCCCCCGGATGTAAAAGAGCTTAATTTGGGGTGGGGGCCGGCCGAACATGGCAGAGAGCATCGGTGGGTGTGGGCCCCCCCGTCAGAAAATGGCGTAGCCCGGGGCCCAATGGGGTGGTGGTGGGGTGCCCCGGCAGAAGACCCCCGGAGCTGACTAGTAAATTATTTTATTCTGTGTGGTTTATTTGTGTTTACACCTTTCCACCCGGTGAATGGGTAGGGGTACGATGTACCCCATACTCATTCACATAGGGTGGGGGGCCAGAATTTGGGGGCCCCCTTATTAGAGGGGGCTTTCAGATTCTGATAAGCCCCCCGCCCACATACCCCGACAACCAACGGCCAGGGTTGTCGGGAAGAGGCTCTTGTCCCTATCGACATGGAGACAAGAGTGCTTTGGGGTGGGGGGGCAGTGCCCCCCTCCCCCAAAGCACACACTCCCCCATGTCGAGGGCATGCGGTCTGGTACGGCTCAGGAGGGGGGGCGCTCGCTCATCCCCACCCCCATTCCTGTCCGGCCAGACTGCGTGCCTGGGATAAGGGTTTGGTCTGGATCTGAGGGAGAACCCCATGCCGTTTCATTGGCGTAGGTTTAACCCCTTAGGTTACAGACCAAATCTAAGAGCCTGTTGTGCACCAGGAGGGGGACCCCCACGCCGTTTTGTTTTTTTAATTTGGTGTGGAGTTCCCCTTTATCCCGGTCCTGTCGGGGGGGGGGGGAATGCCTGCTCATCTGTCCATACAATGTATGAACAGCGATCTGTCATTTCCCCTAGTCAGTCCCACTCCCTTTACAGTTAGAACACACCCAGGTAACATAATCAACCCCTTCCTCGCCCCTAGTGTTAACCCCTTCCCTGCCAGTGACATTTTTATAGTAAGCAATGCATTTGTATACCATTGGTCACTAGAAAAATGCCAAAGCTCCCAAAAATGTGTCCGCCATAATGTCGCAGTAGCCATAAAAATCACTGATCGCCACCATTACTAGTAAAACAAAAATATATTCCGAAAAAAAACATAAAACGAACCCCTATTTATAACTTTTGCCCAAACCAATCAAACGCTTATTGCGATTTTTTAGAAATAAAAATATGTAGAATATTACGTATCGGCCTAAACTGAGGGAAAAAAAGTTTATTTATATATATTTTTGGGGAGATTTATTATAGCAAACAGTAAAAAAGTTGTCTTTTTATTTACAAAATTTTCGCTATATTTTTGGTTCGAGCAAAAATAAGAAAAAAAAATCAAATACCACCAAACAAAAAAAAAAAACATTTTGTGGGGGAAAAAAGAGGACGCCAATTTTGTTTGGGAGCCACGTCGCACAACCGCGAAATTGTCAGTTAAAAAGACGCAGTGCCGAAACGCAAAAACTGGCCCGGTCAGTGACCAGTAATATGGTCTGGGGCTCAAGAAAACACTAAAGTTAGCCCAATTTATGGCCATAATGTGAAAGATGATGTTACACCGAGTAAATAGATACCCAACATGTCACGCTTTAATATTGCACACACTCATGGAATGGCGCCAAACTTCAGTACATGAAAATACCCATAAGCAACACTTTTTTTTTTTTTTCAGGTTACCAGTTTAGAGTTACAGAGGAGGTCTAGTGCTAAAAGTATTTCTCTCACTCTAACATCTGCTATGATAACTCACATGTGGGGTTTGAACAGTGTTTACATATGTGGGCGGGACTTACACATTTAAGTCCCGCCCACATATGTAAACATCGTTCAAACCACACATGTGAGGTATCATAACGTGCGTAAGAGCGAGAGAAATACTTTTAGCACTAGACCTCATCTGTAAATCTAAACTGGTAACCTGAAAAAAAAATGGTGCGTGTTCGCTTCTGACTGCGAGCTACTAGGGACAGGGGCGTTTTAATTATTATTATTTATGTTTGTTACGTAAAAATTCAATAAGACCTCCCCTTCAGGTTGTAAAGCATCAGTTCAGGGGGAAAAAACATAAAAAAACAGCTCTCGTGCTTTCATCCGCCATTGCAGATTTGATTCTGGTAATGCATCTCGAGTGAACTGGGCATGCTTGGACACTTAGAAAATTAAGCTGGGTTTTTGTTCCTGAAAATGACATGCATCTTTCTGAGCATGCTCAGAAAGCTTGTTTTTTGGCTTAGTAATTTAAGGACATCCTTAACAGGTGTAAGCAGTTACAAGTGCACACAAACTAGAGGCTGACATTTCTTCATGTGTTTACAATTGGTTCATTAGCACACATGTTATAAAAAGCGTGGATAGAGCACATGTCAGCTGCCCTGAGAGGGGGCAGACTTGCTGGCTGGAAGGAATGGCGGGGCGAAACAGAGATGTTTTGGAGCAAGTTTTTTTTTTGGGGGGGCAATTGTTTGATATAATGATGTTCACTTTGATGTTTTGTCTGCTGCATAATTTTGCTAAATGTTTCTCAAGACGTTAATGACTAATGTTTTAACCCTGTGGGTCTATCCTGTTATTTCAAAAGCATGAACCATATTGAAATGACTGTGTGAACTAAACCTAGGTCTATTTTTTGTTTTTATGTTTTTTTTGGTTTGTGTGGGTTTTTTTAAAAAATATTTTGTCTTGCTTTCCTTGTTTTGTGGACCAATAAAATTACTTTCAAATTTTGAAGTTTATTTTGTGATATTTTTTTCATGCTACAGATTTTAACAGCTGCAGCTGAAATAGTTTGGGCCTAAACCATCAAGTGTGATTTGTCTCTAAGCTCTTTCCTGGTGTGTATGCATGAAATGTTTGCCATGTTTAGTCACCAGAAAAGGAAAGACAAAGCGGTAAGTATTGTTTCCTAGAATTGATGTCCAGACTGACTTTTTAAAGCACATGTGCAAGATGAAGGAAAACCTGCAAACAGGGCCTGTTTGGGGGGGGGGGGGTGGTGTATTGGTGGACAGCCTTGAAGTGCTGATTTACAGCGCTGTGCTTGAAACTAGCACAAGACAATCCTATTCTAATTGTGGATTGTTTGAGGGAAGCCAAGTGAGTGTTAGAACCCCTGCTAGTGTTTTTAGGTTGGGCTTTGTGTCCCTTTTCTTAAAATTGGTTTCACTTCCTGTCACACAGCTGAACAGGAAGTGAGGTTAAAACCCTACCAATGGGGGGGCGTGTCCTGGCTATGGAGGAGTGAGGAAGCGTGTGTCTGCAGCTCCGCTCCACCGCTGCACTACCTCTCAGCTATGGGTGAGGGATCTTCACCAAACGCTCCCTACCATGCCCCACAAGAACCGGGCATCCTCACAGCCCCCTCGGGCAGACCGATCAAAGCAGGGTCACCTGGATTCCTTCCTCACGGAGCCGAGCAGAAGCGGCCGCGAGGCCTCCAAGATGGCGCCGGCCGGGAAGACGCAGAACGCTGCCCAGGCCCCACACGCTGCCACAACCCGGTCCCAGCTTCAAGCCTGCTCCCCGGTGCCTTTTCCATTGCTGGTGAGTGACCCGACAGCCCCGATCTCCCCGAGCTCGCCCTCCTCCCTGCTGGGCCTCTCAGAGGCACTAGACCCCCTGGAGGACATGGATATCAGGCGCCATATTTGGGCCCTCCCTACTAAGGCCGACCTGGAGCGTTTTGCAGACCGGGTTGAGAAGGCCCTGAAGGAAGATGTCGCACAAATTAAGGCTGACACTGCCCACTTGGGTCATAGGGTTGAGACATTGGAACAAAAGCTGGAGGAGGTGCTCCCAGTCATGTCACAGTTGCGGGAGAGATGCTCAGCTCAAGATCATCAGATTGAGACCCTGTTATGTCATTTAGATGACATGGAGAATCGCAGCCGCAGGGCGAACATTAGGATAAGGGGTCTGCCTGAAGCGACGGGGGCCAGAGACATCGTTCCTACCCTGGAGGATATCTTTAAAAACATTCTGGGCCTGCCCGCCACGGCTGTGGTGGAGATTGACCGAGCGCACAGGGCTCTCAAACCCCCGTCCCAGGACGTGAACAACCCGCGTGATGTCATCTGCAAACTCCATAAATATACGCTCAAGGACCGTATCATGCAGAAAATGCGGGGCAAACCCCATTATGATTTTGATGGTGCGCACCTGTCCTTCTACCAAGACATTTCTAGGCGCACCCTTATGCAGCGACGGGCGCTGCGACCTCTCCTGGCAGCCATACAAGAAGCAGGCCTGTCCTACCGTTGGGGTTTCCCCTTTTACCTTCAAGTCACCAAAGAGGGCAGGACCGTGACCCTCCGCACCAAAGATGATTTACCGAACTTCCTTTCCTCCCTTGACCTGGACCCGGTGGACTTCCCGGATTGGAGAACTTCCTTGGACCTTCCCGCTCTCACTCTCCCATCCCCCGGGCCTTGGCAGACAGCCAAGCGCAGGAACCGTAGAAGAGACCGGGGTCGGCGCCTCTCTGACTCCTCTCGGGGCTCTGTCCCTGCTGGGAACTGATGGTTTCTCTCGTACCTACGCTTGCCTTAATGCCCCCTTTTTACATCTCCGGCCGGAGGTGTCTGACAGCCCCTGGTGCCAGCCAATTGACCCTTGCCGGTTTCGGGCCTGACATTACTTGTGCCTTTGAATGACTGCCCTATCAGCTCCTCGTCCCTCTCCCCCCGCCAACTCACATCTGATGCGGTGGCGGCGGTGGGCACCCCCCTCTACCTCTTTTTGGATGGACCACGTTTCCCCAGTAGGCCACCCTCTCATTTTGGGTACTGATCCCCATTGGGATCTTGGACTGGGGTCCGGGCCCCCCCTCCGTAGGATTGGGGTCCCGGACAGGGTCCATAGTGATATTCTTAGACTGTTTGGCCTCGGCCATTATGTCATGTCTGTTATGTTTTTTCATTTGACTGATGCTGGTTATTTTTCTACCCTGCTCCCCCCTCCTTCTCTTACCCTTTTGTCTTCTTTTCTCTTTTCCTTTTTCTGTTCCTCTCCCTTCCCCCTTCTTCCTAGGTGCGTTCCACTGCTCTGCCTTCCACACCGGGTGCATCACGATGCTAAGCGACTCCATTCTGTCCGGCTCTTCCTATGACCACTCTACAGGTAAGCTCTTATAATGTTAGGGGCCTGTGCTCCCCACACAAACGTAGCAAGCTCTGGTGGGAGTTAAAGAAGCTGAAGACACAGGTGGTCTTCCTTCAGGAGACCCACTTTACGCCACGGTCGTTGCCCAGGCTCCCTAAACATCTTTTTAACCAATGGTTCCTCAGCACATCCCCGACCACTAAATCCAGGGGTACGGCTTTTGCTATACACAAGTCATGCCCCTTCCAGCCCATAGACACTCGAATCGACCCCTTGGGTCGCTATGTGTTTCTAAAAGGTTCCCTGGCAGGACATACATACACGCTAGCGACTATTTATGCCCCTAACACGGATCAACTGGGTTTCCTTGACTCTACTCTGGAGCGATTGGGTGAATTTAGAGAGGGTTTCCTGATCCTCGGGGGGGATTTTAATGTCAGCCCTGACCCCTTGTTAGACACCTCCCACGCTCGGTCCCCTCATTCCTATGCGTTCCTTAAACATTTTCGCAAGCTCCTTCACTCCCTCCTCCTGACTGATAGCTGGCGACTGTTACACCCCGCTGACCGTGACTTCAGCTACTACTCCAAAGTGCATGAATGAATGAATGAATGAAGAACTTGTATAGCGCAGCACATGCGAAATAAATCGCCTCTGGGCGCTTGTTGTTCCTTTCTCTTTTGAGATCAAAAGAGATGAGTCTTAATCTTTTTCCTGAAGACCAAGTAGTTCTCCTCCAGTCGAATGCAGGCTGGTAAGGCGTTCCATAGTCTGGGACCTTGGACAGCGAATCTCCTGTCTCCTTTGGACTTGTATCTGGCTTTCGGTATCTGAAGCCGATTTTGATTATTGGATCGTAGAATACGATTGGGATTGTACATTTTTAATTTTTCGCATAGATAATGGGGAGCATTCCCATGGATACATCTATGCGTTAGACAGAGTGCTTTAAAGGTGATTCTGTCTTTGACTGGTAGCCAGTGAAGGGATCTCAACGAGGGTGAGATTGATTCCCAGGGTTTTTTCCCAGTCACAAGTCTGGCGGCCGTATTTTGAACGACTTGAAGACGAGCGATTTGGTACTTGGGAAGTCCGAGGTAAAGGGCAATTGCATAGTCCAATCTGAAGTTTACAATCGCTCCCACCACGACCGCTATGTCTTTCTTGGGAATAAAAGGCGTGAGTCTGCGTAGTAGGCGCAGCAGATAGTGAGATCCGCTGACTACTGACCCTATTTGTGCGTTCATTGTCATGTCGGAGTCAAAGATGACCCCAAGACTTTTGACTTTGGCGCTAGGGGTGATGACTTTGCCCAGAATGGGCGGGGGGATCCAGGTTGTTATCGATTGATTGCTATGCTTGGCGTGAAACAGAAGAAGTTCTGTTTTCGCTCCGTTGAGTTTGAGATAACTCTTTGTCATCCAGTCCTCAATCACAGAGAGGCATGTCTCTAGATTGAGGTGGTGATCCTTTTTATTGCAAATGCGGAAGTACAGTTGCGTGTCGTCTGCGTAAGAGTGATATAGCAGTTTTTGGCTGCTGATGATTTCAAAAAGAGGACGCAGATAGATGTTAAATAACATCGGCGACAGGGGAGATCCCTGAGGGACCCCGCACGATAATGTGCGTTGTTCCGAAGTGAATGGTCCTAGCTTAACTATTTGCGATCGGTTTTCCACAAAAGAGGAGAACCAGGATAGATCGCTTTCTGCGACTTTGGCTATGACGTCTATACTCGCATAGACCATCTATATGTAGATCGTGATATTCTGGAACTTTTGCGGTCTGCCTCTATAGGCTCTATCACCATCTCAGACCATGCACCGGTGTCGGTTGTCTTTGATCTACCCTCCGGTTCACGACGGTCTTGGACGTGGCGGCTAAACGACAACTTGCTGGACGATGTGGGGGTGGTGGGGGAAGTTTCGAACACCTTAGCTCACTATTTTTCAGAGAATTCTACTGGCGACGTGAGCGAGGGTGTGCTGTGGGAGGCCCATAAGGCGGTGATTAGAGGAACATTGATCTCCCATGGCTCCCGTCTGAAGCGGGAACGTGGGGAAGATTTTCAGAGGGTATATGATGCCCTCCAGAAAGCCAAACTCCACCATAAGGCGACGGGGGGTCCGGAGGCGTTGGAAGCCCTGACTGAGCTGAGGGAACTGCTTCTGCGCCTTCTAGATAGACAGACGCATAAGCATTTCCGCTTTATGTCCCATAAGTTCTACGAACATGGGAATAAGTGCGGGCGCATGCTGGCACGAGCGCTACGGGCCCGGACTGCGCAGACGCATGTTCATAGGTTACACTCCGCTTCTGGGGAACCGACAGTGCTGTCCTCCAAGATTGCTGCGGGCTTTCGGAACTACTATGCCACTTTATATGACTTGACTCCTGGACTCCCTCCCTCGGTGCGAGACGCTAAATGTCAGGCGATTCGTGACTATTTGACCTCGTCGGGCCTCCCCTCGCTTACGGAAGATCAGATCTTGTCCTTGGAGCAACCGATCACTCTGACTGAGCTTAGATCGACAATTGAGGCCTTACCCAACGGGAAGAGCCCAGGCCCGGATGGGTTCCCTAAGGCCTATTATAAGACTTTAATTTCTCACTTAGAGGCCCCCTGTTGAGATATTTTAATTCTATAGCGGGGGCGAGGCGATGCCCTCGGAGGCACTACTAGCTCATATTACTGTGATCCCGAAGGAGGGCAAGCACCCCGCTGCCCCACAGAGTTACCGCCCTATTTCCCTCCTTAATTTAGATGTGAAGGTCCTTGCTAAAATCTTGGCTAATAGGCTAAAACACCTGTTGCCTGGGCTTGTGCACCTCGATCAGACGGGCTTTATTCCGGGCAGGGAGGCCAGGGATAATTCCCTGAGAGCGATTCAGCTTATACATTGGGCTCGCTCCTGTTCAGACCCCCGGCCCTACCTCATCCTGTCAACCGATGCCGAAAAGGCGTTTGACCGGGTTGACTGGTCTTATCTACAAGAGGTGCTTGGCCACTTGGGACTTGGTCCTCGTATGTTGGCCTCCATCCTGGCCCTTTACTCTGACCCTTGTGCACAAGTGAGGGTGAACGGCACTCTTTCCCCTCGCTTCCCCATCAGGAACGGCACGAGACAGGGGTGCCCTCTTTCGCCCCTCCTCTTTGCCCTGGTTCTGGAGCCTTTGTTCCGCACTATCAGGGCTAACAGTGACATCAGAGGTCTGCAGGTCGGGAATACGGAACATAAGTTATCGGCATATGCTGATGATGTTCTTTTTCATCTGGCAAATCCCCTGGTCTCGTTGCCGAACCTGTTGAGGGAACTTAACCACTTTGGAACCCTGTCTAATTTTAAAATAAACTATGAGAAGTCTGAAATCCTCCCCATAACCCTGCCCCCGGACCTTGCTGAGAGACTTAGGGACGCCTTCCCCTTTTCATGAACCAAGACATCCCTGCGCTACCTAGGAGTACAGCTTACAGCTAGACTTGACACCTTGTACACATCTAACTTCCCCCCTCTGCTGACCATGATCAAGTCGGATCTTTCCCAATGGACCCGCACTGCCTTTACCTGGTTTGGCCAGGTGAATGTGATAAAAATGAATGTTTTGCCCCGCATCCTTTTTTATTTTCAGATGCTTCCGATCCGTTTACCCGGACCCTTCTTTGACCGCCTTACTAGTATGCTGACTGAGTTTGTCTGGAACGCACGCAAGCCCCGCATAGCCCTCAAAGTGCTGAAACGTTCTAAGACGGAGGGGGGTCTGGGGTTCCCTGACGTTAGGCGATATTATAGGGCGATAGCTCTTCAAAGAATTCTCGACTGGCGTTTCCATTCTCACTCGAAGCTTTGGGTTTCTCTGGAGAAGTGCCTCTCGGGTAGGAACCTCTCGTACGCGCCCTGGTTGCCCCGGGAGCATAGGGGACTTTCTGAGACAACCTCCCCGCTGACGACTCATGTGCTCGCGGTCTGGGACAGGATAAATGCTATGCTTAAATTGTCTCCCCCCATGTCACCGTTGGCCCCTTTGGGTGGCTTTCTCTGGTTCCCTCCCAGAGAACAAATGGCCTTCTTTGGATCTTGGGTGGATGATGGTAACGCCAGTTGCGGCAAACTTATGAAAGACGGTAAGCTTCTTGACTATGAGGCCCTCCCTGCGGGTCGACAGGGCACACGGATGAATTTCTGGCGCTATAGACAACTACACCATTTCTTTGAAAAGCAAGGCCATAGGATTAGTTACCCCTCCTCTCTTACCCCATTTGAGAGTCTTTTTGCTAATGAAGGCCCTACCCCCCACCTGATATCGGAACTGTACCGTCTGCTGGGTTCCGCTGCCTCTCTGCCCACACCTGCCTACATAAGGAGATGGGAGAGGGACCTGGATCAGGCCCTTACGGGCGCACAATTGACCCACCTCTACCATCTTACCCATACTTCTTCCATTGATTCTAAGACTCAGGAGACAAATTTTAAACTTCTGTCCCACTGGTACCGGGTTCCGGCGGACTTGGTAAGTATTTATCCCACCCAATCTGGGTTGTGCTGGCGGGGGTGTGGGCACAGAGGCACGCTCATTCACATATGGTGGGACTGCCCCTTGGTTGAGCCCTTCTGGGCGGATGTTAAGGAGCAGATACTGGCGATCACAGGGATTGACATCCCCCTCTCTCCGGTGCACTTTCTCCTCCATGTCCCAACTATTCCTCTGAGTCATTACAAAAAAAGTGTTATACCACATTTACTTAATGCAGCCAAGAAGCTGCTTCCGGTTTATTGGAAGCAATCCCAGGTGCCTAGTCGGGAGGACTGGATACGGAGGGTGAGTGCCATCGGAGAGGCTGAGGGTTGGGTGGCGACCTGTCGTGGCCGCAGCGACCAACACAGGGCTATTTGGGCGCCGTGGACGGATTATGTCTCGGACCCTAACATCGTCCCCTCTAGTCTAGACGTTGCGCTCCTAGAATTGGCAGAGCCCTCCCTTAAGGCTCGCAGGTTGCAGGTTGCTGATGGACAAAGAGCTGGCCCCCCCTAGTGGTTAATGGTACGGTGGTCTGTTGGTGCTGATGTTATGGACTGGAGTGCTGCGCCCGGTGTGGAGATGGATACGTTCTTTACTGACTTCTGAGGTACGCACTGCCCTTTTCTCTTCCCTTTTTTTTCTCTTTTCCTCTCTTTCCGTTCCTTTTTCTTCTCTTTCATGTCCCCCCTATTCTCACCTCTTTCTGTATCTCTCATTTCCAGGTTCTTATTTTTTAATTGTTGCCAGTGGGAAGTATATGTTAGCATATATTGGTTTGCACTCTGGCGCACGAAGGGGGACAGCGGTTAGCTCTATGGCCCCGTCCATGTCCCTTGGCGGACCCCCTGGGCCTGGCCCTCTGGCCCGCATGGGAGCGGTGGGTGGTTAGATGGAGGTCTAGATGCCCCCCCCTCCGCCCCAGCTGTGGGTTGCAGGTCTGGGCCTGGGCCATGCTGTTCCTCGCCCCCTCCCCCCTTAGTATCCTAGGTTTGTCCCCCTTCAGTGCCTTGTTCAGTTGATGTTCAATTTCATGCTCTTATAGGTCGCTGCCCACTTGGCTGCCTTGATGTCCCGAGGGTCGGCGTGGCTGCTGGCGCCCTTTTGGGTGTCGGCCGTCGCGGGGACCCCGGTGTCTTTCATTGCACTCCCTGTTGACGATTCTGTACATATGCACAGTGAGATATATATGATGTATGCTTATGACTGTTGATGGCCCTGCGAGGCCGATATCTGTCACACGAAACTTTACTGGACATGTCTGTCCTGTGTTTTACATGTTTTCCCCCCTCTCCCCCCCCTCCCTCTTATTCCCCTTTTTTCTGTTGTTATTCTTTCAATAAAAACTGATTATACAAAAAAAAAACCCTACCAATGGTCTTTTATTCAGGACACAGGTCAATCTAACTAGTGTCCCCATTAAGCAAATTGCACTGCTGTGTACACCCCAAATTATTAGTTACTTTGTGGTTTAGTAAAGGTAAAGCTGCTCTGCAGTAGAAGCGTAGTCAATGAAAATCAGAAGGGAAGCACTGATGGTTTTAACATCCAATCCCGCCAAGTTTTTATTTTTCTTCCTTGCTTGTCCGCTTGTAGTGCAAAGTGGATTTGCCTTTAGTAAATGGACCCCAAAGTCCAAGATCCCTACTAATTTGGGGTGTACACAGAGAACCGGGGGGGGGGGGGTGTGCTGCCGCAATTCGATAAGCGTGGGTTCCTTTACAAAAAAATAAATATAGAAAAATAAATATTAAAAAAGGGTGGTAGCCATCCGGGGCCCTGGGGACCTCTGGGCCCTTTAATAAAAATAAACCTCTGGGCCCTTTAATGAAAAAAAAAAAATATATATATATATATATATATATATATATATCTAAAAAAAAACAAGGGGGTTGCCTGGGGACCTCTGGGCCCTTTAATAAAAAATAACTTTAAAAATATCTAAACAAAAACAACATGGGGTGGGAGCTGTGGTGGCTCAACGTGATTGGCACTGCGCTGACAAGCCGTTCACCTCTGCAGCCAAGGGTTCGGATCCCGTTCTCGTCTACATGTGAATTGAGTTTGGTGGTCTCAGCCCGGCTCCCGGTGGGTTTGCTATGCAAGGTACGCCTGTGCTTAGTATCCCCCCCCCAAAAAAAACCACCACACTTGCACGCACACGAAATTGGTTTAACACACACGCACTTTGGCCATGAGGTCTCCTAAAATAAAGAGAGGCAAAGGACCTACGGGGCTGGCTGGGTGGGCTATAACCCCTCACTCCCTCATAGGGGGAGTCCCTCTGCCCCATTGTGGTCCCGTTGGGCCCCAGTCGGGCTCCCAAATGGAGCAGGTAGGGTGGGGTGAGTGGGAGGCGCCTCTTCCAATTGAATTGCCCGCTGTCTGACGCTCATGTGACCACGCCCCCCTCTGATGCACAGGCACCACACAGGGACTTTCCTAAGAGTTTGCCCGTGGCGTCAGAGGGGGGCGTGGTCCGGCACACAGCGGGCAATTCAATTGGAAGCGGCGCCTCCGGCGAAGAAGAAGATGCGGACGAGAAGGACAGCGGAAGGAGAGAAAGATGGAACAAGACGCCGGTCAAGATGTGGGAATAGAAGACCCAAGAAAGAAGCAGAGGAAGAAGAAGAAGGAAGAAGAAACCCGAAGAAAAGAAGCAAGAAGCTAATAAAGGACTTGTCAAAAACCGGCTCTTGTCGTTTTTAACCCTTGACACTTTTTTTTTCGTGAAATGGTAGAGGTACAATGTACCCCTTTACCATTTCACACAGGGGGGGCGTGATCTGGGGGGCCCCTGCCCACAGACCCCCACAACCACCGGGCAAGGGCTGTGGGGAAGAGACCCTTGTCCTCATCAACATGGGGACAAGGTATTTTGGGGGGCACCCAAAAGCACCCTCCCAATGTTGAGGGCATGTGGCCTGGTGCGGTTCAGGAGAGGGAGGGGGCCGCACTCTGTCCCCCCCTCTTTTCTGCGGCCGACCAGGTCAACGTGCTCGGATAAGGGGCCACTTTGGCCATGAGGTCTCCTAAAATAAAGAGAGGCAAAGGACCTACGGGGCTGGCTGGGTGGGCTAGAACCCCTCACTCCATCATAGGGGGAGCCCCAGTCGGGCTCCCAAGTGGAGCAGGTAGGGCGGGGTGAGTGGGAGGCCCCCCTCACACCCGCCATTGCCACCGTGGGCATGAAGAAGGATGGTGATTGCCTCTGGGGGGAGGGTCTGTCTACTCCCAACTCCTGCAGTCCGGCTCCTCTCTCTCGAGTTCACGCACAAAATACAGTTTAAAAAAATAAATAATAACCTGGGGACCTCTGAGCCTTTTAATAAAAATATATCTATATCTAAAAAAAATCAAGAAAATAGAAAACGTTTAAAACATTTTTATAATTTAATAATATTAATATTATAATAATAATTTAATATTATATATATGTAAAAAAAAGGGGGTTGTCATCTGGAGCCCTGGGATCTCTGGGCCCCTGGGGACCTCCGGACTGCAAAAAAAAATGTGCCCTTTAATAAAAAATAAAAAATAAAAATTATTAAAAAATATATTAAAAAAAAAGAAAAAAAAGAGGGGGGTTACCATCTGGGGCCCTGGGGGCCTCCAGGCATCTGGGCACCTCTGGACCCCCGGGCCCCTTACAGATGTATTGCCTGTACCCCCCTGATGGTGGCCCTGGGTGTAATGTCAGCATGTGAAAAGTGACATTCTGAAGGAAAAAACCCGTTTAAAACTGACTCGCGGCAATAATGAATTGTCGGCTGCCGACAGTTGCAGGAGAATTCATTCATAAAAAACACCAAAAAAAAAGCGTGGGGTTCCCCCCAAATTCAATAACCAGACCCTTTAGGTCTGGTATGGATATTAAGGGGAACCCCGCCGTCAATTTAAAGAAAAAAAATGACGTGGGGTTCCCCCCAAATATCCATAACCAGACCCTTCAGGTCTGGTGTGGAATTTAAGGGGAACTCCACCCCAAATTTAAAAAAAAATGGCGTGGAGTCCCCCCTAAAATCCACACCAGACCCCTTATCCGAGCACGTTGACCTGGCCGGCCGCAAGAAAACAGGGGGGGACAGAGTGCGGCCCCCCCTCTCCTGAACCGCACCAGGCCACATGCCCTCAACATTGGGAGGGTGCTTTGGGGTGCCCCCCAAAACACCTTGTCCCCATGTTGATGAGGACAAGGGTCTCTTCCCCACAACCCTTGCTCGGTGGTTGTGGGGGTCTGCGGGCAGGAGGCTTATCAAAATCTGGAAGACCCCTTTAACAAAGGGGCCCCCCAGATCCCGCCCCCCCCGTGTGAAATGGTAATGGGGTACATTGTACCTCTACCATTTCACCCAAAAAAAAAGTGTCAAGGGTTAAAAATGACAAGAGCCGGTTTTTGACAACTCCTTTATTATCTTCTTTCTTCTTCTTTCCTTTGGGTTTCTTCTTCCTTCTTCTTCCTCTGCTTCTGTCTTGGGTCTTGTAATGCCGCATCTTGACCGCTGTCTTGTTCCATCTTCCTCTCCTTCCGCTGTCCTTCTCGTCCGCATCTTCTTCTTGTTCTTCTTCGCTGGAGGCGCCGCTTCCAATTGAAATCCCCGCTGTATGCCGGACCACGCCCCCCTCTGACGCCACGGGCAAGCTCTTAGGAAAGTCCCTGTGTGGTGCCTGTGCGTCAGAGGGGGCGTGGTCACATGTCAGATGGCGGGAAATTCAATTGGAAGCGGCGACTCCGGCAAAGAAGAAGCCGCGAAGGTTTCAAGGGATCGTTACTGGCTGGAAACCCTTCTTAATACATGTTACAATGGTATGGTTGCAGAACGGATCCTGCCTTCGCAGAGGGAGCAGAGGATGAAACAACTTCAGGAGGCCTTGAAGAAAAGTTTTTGCAACACATTTCCAGACCCTGGGAGCAGTGGCATATCTAAGGTATGGCAGCCATGGGCGCTATGGGGGGGGACAAAAAAGCCGCCCCCTGCACAAATATAACCTCCCGCACTAATATAGCCCCTGGCTGCCAGACAAGTACAGTATTTGCACTCCTTGTCTAGTAACTAGTCCTGATATTTCCAGTTTGTTGATGTTTCCAGTTAACTGCAGAATAACTATGCTTGCACCCCATGAGTCTAGTGAAGGGCAATGGTATGAGAAAAAATACCTATGGTTGGAAAGATTGGGACCTTTGTTAATTTAAAAAAACTAATTCCTGCAGGAAGGCAACATGAATCTCCTTCTCCACAAGGATACCAACTTCCATGACCTGTTTTCAGGGACATTCAATCCCTTGACATTCCAAGTCACCAATTTTTGTCAACAGTTTAATCGAGGAAGTATGACTAGTATAACTGAATTGCTTGTTCTGAGCCATGAGTCCCTCAGGGGGTGCAGCAAGAATACAGTAGTAGGTGGCGTAAAAATGTAGGCACAAGTGGTACTGAATAAAACGATAAGATAGAAACATCCGTCAGTTTGGCCAAGTGTACATAAGGGAGGCATCCATGTAGCCCTTCAGTAGGAGGGAACCAATATTTTCTGCCAATATTTCTGTATTGCATCCACTTGATAATAGGCCAAAGAGATCCCAAGTGAGGTCAATACCTGGTCAATAATTAACCAACAATGAAATAT
Source organism: Rana kukunoris (assembly GCA_029574335.1). Lineage (NCBI taxonomy): Eukaryota > Metazoa > Chordata > Amphibia > Anura > Ranidae > Rana > Rana kukunoris. The sequence continues at coordinate 153,840,005 of CM056052.1, read as the reverse complement.
TTTACAGGAGGACTGCCCAACATCTGGTTTCCTGCGTTTTCACTGGTCCTTCAAGAGGGGCAAGCTGGCTCAATGAAGACGAGGAGAGAGATGAAGTATTTGTCCAAATCACTGGAATGAACCAGCATAGTAAGCAATTTTGAAATTGAAATTAAAACCCTAACTTCAGTGAGATAGGGTACATGGAAGGGAAGGTCCCATATACAGTATTTATGGCAGTCACTGCCTCTGTAAGAGGAATAGGATGGTTCATGGGTATCCATGTAGTGAAGTCTTGCATGCCATCTCTAAATTTCAGGTAGGAGTTCTATAGTGTAGCAGAGCAGGGAACAGGCTGTTGGGGGAGAGTTGCGCCAAATTGATGGGTCATGGGGGAAGGCCTTAACAAAGCAGAAATAAAAAGTCAGGAAAAAGGAGGTTGCAAAAACAGGTTGAGACGTTGGAATGGATTCTGTTCCTGGGAAAGGTTTTGATGTGTCAAATGGGCAGTTCATAAAGGAGTCAGCAGGGTTAGGTGGATTAACCACTTCAATACAGTGCACTTAAACCCCGTTCTTACCCAGACCAATTTTCAGCTTTCGGTGCTCTCACACTTTGAATGAAAATTACTCAGTCATGCAACACTGTACCCAAATAAAAATTGCGTCCTTTTTTTCGCACAAATAGAGCTTTCTTTTGGTGGTATTTAATCACTCGTGGGTTTTTTATTTTTTGCGCTATAAATAAAAAAAGACGGTAGATTTTGTGAACAATTAGCATTTTTCTTTTTTCTGTCATAAAATTTAGCAAATTAGTATTTTTTCTTCATAAACAGGTGACAGGGCAGGTCACTGGTGGGTGACGGGTGACAGGGCAGGTCACTGGTGGGTGACGGTGACAGGGTAGGTCACTGGTGGGTGACGGTTGCACCGCGGATGGCAGTCTATTTATGTGACAGATGCACTTTATGGGTGACTGTTGGGTGACTGGTGACAATTGGGGGGGGGGGGGCAAAGGGACAGATGTGGTGTTTGTGCAGACACTACAGTAACACAGAACTGTAACTCACTGCTTCTAGCTCTTCTCTCCTCACACTGGAAACGATGTGTGAGGGGAGAAGAGCTGGTAACAGTTAGTTACAGCTCTTTGTTTACACTAGTGATCAGAGCTGATCACGTGGTACACAGCCCTGACCAATGGCTGTGTACCATTGTCGGTGACGAGCAGTGTTCCCTGGAACACGCTGTCACCGACGGGCACGCGCGGCGCGATCGCATTCGCGAACACACGCCGTGCACTTTGGGGGTGTTGCCATGCGTGATCAGCCGTGACTTCATCACGACCAATCACGTGGTTAACAGCGCATCCGCGCCACTGTTCACCCCTGTCGGTAACGAGCAGTGTCTTCGTGACACGCCGCTACCGACAGTATAGGGATGCGCGCACGCGAAAGCGTGCATTCCCTATTCAAATGACTGCAAGTCATATGACGTGCAGTCAGGATATTGGAGTCCTCCGCCCGCCGTCATTTGACGGTGGGCAGTGGACAAGTGGTTAAGGACTTGAATATTCTAGAAAAAGAGTGTCATTACACAGGACATTCCAGTAATCTACTTAAACAGACCATAGATGGATGAGTGGCCACTCCCACCAGAGATGGATGAGTGGCCACTCCCACCAGAGATGGATGAGTGGCCACTCCCATCAGAGAAGGATGCGTGACCACACCCACTCCATAGAAGTTGATATAATGATTGAATTCTGTTAAATGTTTTTTTTTAAGAAATATTTGCAGCCAATAGGATGCAGCTGCTGATTAGTGTATTCTGATTGTGGAGAGTCTCCACTTACACCTGGAGATTGACTGTCCAGTCACTGTACAAAACGTGTTGCTTTTGTCTTTTAAAAAGTACACTGTAATATTTATTTTTACCCTGCTTGGTCTCTTCCGGCTTTATTGCACTCAACTAAAGTTAGATGGCCAGATAAGGTTGGAAGGTTGCTGACAGATAACCCTCATAAACTATTAGTGGAAGCCCTAGAGGCAAATTTATTCTGCCATAACCACTCGATTACAAAACTTGTGACTAAAACATGGCACACAGTAAAAGCAATATTGGGATATGCTGGCCCGACAGAATTCTCCCCCCTCTGGAACAACAATAATCTCCAGGAGATAAAAAGCGTTGAGGTGTCAACTGAATGGACGAGTAAAGGCATATGCCGCCTAAAACATCTGTTCGAAAGGAAGAATCTGAAACCATTTCAAGAGCTAGTAAAAGAGTTCGGAATATCAAATAGAACGTTTTTTAAATATCTACAGCTCCGTCACGCCTTACAAACGCAATTCCGATCCCAGATAATCACATGGGCACCGATTCCTGCCTTGATCACCTTAATAAGGGCAACAGAGGCTAAGGGTTTAATCTCGGGGATATACAGCAGCTTGGGTGTGAGGGCATTGAGTAAAGCAGGACCGTGCAAGAGTAGAGTGGCGTGGGAGAATGACTTGGGAAAAATAACTCCACAACAATGGGACAGGATCCTTCAACAGGGTACCCAGGTATCTATAGCCCCGGCCCAAAGAATGTCCCACCTTTTCCTTCTATATAGGGTATACCATACACCCCATAAAATGTTTAAGTTAGGGTGGAGACAAGACAATGAATGCCCAAGATGTAAAAACAAAGGAGACCTGATACACATGGTCTGGAAGTGTTCGAAATTATACAACTATTGGGTGGGAGTCATAGAATATATTAATAAAACCTTCGGATCTCGACTAGACCCAATAGCCAGGATATGCCTATTGGGCTGCATGGATGACAACAGAGTACCGCAAGGTACCCTTGATGCTATATTGAGAAGCCTATTTCAGGCCCGTAAGTTAATCGCCCAAACATGGCAGGCGCAGGCACCTCCATCCATAGATAACTGGCTAGAGGTAATGAAACAAACAATTTCAAAGGAAAAAATCCACTTTATTAAGTTGGGGAAATATCCCAAATTCGTCAAAATATGGGGCCTGTGGCAGGCTTTCCAGGAATCTTTGAGCCCTTGAGCAAAAAAGGACACCCCCTCTCCAGGCCGAGGCAGCAATACCTTACTAAGCAGATTCTCCTGGCTGGACTTTGCGACACTAAAACGATACGACTCTTGATAAACCTATGTCACCAGATATCGAGCCTGTATGCTCTCATAGGGGCGGGGTAAGGGTGGGAGGGTGGGAGGGCGAGGAGGGTGGGGGGGCGGTACACAGCCAACAAGACAAATAAACAAGAGCAAAAGTTTTCTTCCTTCTTAGTATGCCTTAGAGGACAATAATCCTGATGTGTGCAATTTTGTCTCATATGATTTATACTCTGTATGTAAAGAGAGTGCATATTTGCTGGCTGTTTTGTAAAATGGTTTTAAATTTTCAATAAAAATGAATGAAATTAGATAAGGTTGGAAGGAAGAATTACCCCTTTCTGGACACTGTATTCTGACACCAGGGCTTGTAAGTGTCAGAATACAAAGATTACATTTTTTTACATGTCCCCATTGACAGAAGTTGATCAAACAAAGACTTCTGTCAAGCAGGAACGGCTTGATCAAATTTCATCACTGTTGAACTGACCAAATTTAGATCCATGTATTGCCAACCTAACCCCATAATGCAGGCACTTCTCAGGCCTTTAAGGGGTTTCTGATGCCAGGAGGTGGGGTGGGGGTTTATGGTAATGCGACCGCTGTGATTGGCTGTCACAGCTTTACATGATTGGAAAGCTCACAATAGCGACTCCGTTAGGCACCTATAACTGAGCCAGGCGAGCACAGAGCTCTCTTGGCACAGGTTTATTTACATTTTTGTAGGCAAATATGTGGCCTATCAGCATCAAGGCCCATCCACCGAGAGGCCAAATATTTGCACACTCTTGCTTACTCTTGGCGCTAACAGATTTAAGAGAAGCTCCAGGCTTCCCCCCCAAAAAATTAAGTTAGTAGATACAAATACTGTAGCTGCTGACTTTTAATAATAGAGCACTTACCTTTCTAGACATCCAACAGTGTCTTTACCCAAGTTTCCTACTGTGCATGCCTGAAGCACGCTGCGCTTTGTGAATGGGCCAGAAGGCTGCAGGGAAGGGGGGCAAACTTCTGGCTTAGTTTGCCAAGGCAAAACCAGGTACCCACTCCCCCTTCCCCCTAAACGTGCCAAATGTGGCAATGCAGGGGGGAAAAAAAGAGATTACCATTTTGGGTGGAGCTCCGCTTTAAGTTTCTTACATACTATCCAGAAAAAAGGCAATATTTGTGGCTTTTGTTTCTAAAGTAATACACTCTAATATTTCTATCACGATAAAACTGGCCTTGCCTTTTCCTTTCCCTAAATGGGCTGCTTACATATTATCCAGCCAATGAATCATATTTGTGGCTATTGTTTTTTTAGATAATACACTCTGAATACACATACACTTTGAATCTGTTGCAAGATAAAACCTGCCTTTATCTTACTTTGCTGCATATTCAAGTGTATTGTCCTCTTGCTAGTCATCTTCTACTAAACACAAAATGTGGGGTTGTGGTTTTGAAGTGTTTTGTACAATATGTTTTGAAATGTTTTATTATATTTTGCGGTACTGTAAAAAAAGGAGCTCCTAACATGTTAATCTTTGAAAAAGTACTGTGCCTAACGCGAAACATGTCAGCAAATAATTTGTTTTTGCTGGATATTTTAATAAAGGAAGATTATTTGGAATCTCAGTACGTGCAATTCTTGTTGATGATAGAATTGATTGCTTTATTGGAGATGAGCTGAGATATGATATTAGATTGCATCTTGCCTTAAGCAAAATGTGAAATATACTATTATTGCCACTGGAAAATTTCTACAAATGTTAAGGATTTAACTTGATTTATTTTTCTTCTTTCCCCTCACTTCCAGGTCTTGCTGGCTTGGCTGGGGCACCGGGAGTGCTGTCAAAGTCAGTGATGTTGGATCGAGGGGCAGGGCCAAGTCCTGCTGTCTGTATTAATGGACACAGCAGGGGGCTTGGGAGCAAGTGCGCACAAGTGCTCGCTTCCCATGGGGGCAGCGGACAGAAAGGATGGGCCAGGAGTGTCGGTGGGGGACCTGAGAAGAGGAGATTTGAGGTAGTTCTGTGCAATTCAATTGCACAGAGCAGGTAAGTATAGACATGTTTATTTTTTGTTTTTTTAATTAACTTTAGAATAATTTTCAAGTTAAAAAGTCAAAAGCACATGCAAAATATATCATGCTAGAATATTGTGCCTTTGATGCCATCTATGAAAAAAGCACTGTTCCATAAAACCACATACAGCTTAAGGCATCTCACAAACATGAAAAGCATTGGAGTTTGTCTTACTTTCAATATGTTTTAGATTACTCAAGCTACATTTGTTTTTGTTTTTTAAATGGAAGGCATATAATTAGCCTATGGACCTGTATAATGCTAGCAAGTTTCTCATGGATCATAATCCACAAGATCTTCTGTTGTACCTGAGAGGCAGGGACAAAAGTATTTTTCCAACACCTGGTGATGGTGAGCTTGGTCACTAAGAGGAGGAAAAATATAAACTGTTGAGTATCTCGAGGAATGTTCTTGAGTGGTTCATTCTACAGGGTTACACTAGGAATATAGAGATTCCCATCATCGCCTCAGGAAGGCAAAATCATTATTGCAGAAACCCTGAAGTCAGTGGCATTTCCACCAGATTCCCACCAGATATAGTATCTCCAAACAAACAGCGATGAGGAGCTTGGGTAGAGTTTGGCTACATGAGCAGGGACCAAGTACCCTCTGGTTAGAACATTTAGGTTAGCTTTAATCAAAGATATATTCAGATTGCTACCTTTGGAAACAAGTATGCAAGGAATATTTTAATTTATCAATAGCTAGTTTGGCCTGCCAGTCTCTTAAAGTGGATGTAAACCCCCTCCTATACCCAGTGAAGTGAACAGCCTCAGATGATTCACAGAGATGAATAACATCTCCATACATGATTTTTACATGTATATCTGCTGTCTTCAGCTTTCTAGATGTTTCAGAAAGTGCATATTGTGTTACACATTTTTCTATATATTTAGGTAGTGGGAGGGGAGTCAGGGGATACACTGTTGGTGAGCTTATTGGAGTAAAAGCACACACCCTCTTGGAAACTTGACCCCTCCTTGTTGACTGACACCGTGATCGTAGCGGACATAGAGCAAAGTTTAACTCATTACTTTATCGACAACAAGCCGTCCGATACTCCGGCTATAACAATATGGGAAGCCCACAAATGTGTGATCCAGGGAGTACTGATGGCAGCAGTGGCTAAGCGTAAACGCGAGCGCCAGAAACAATTCTCGGAGCTTACTATCAGGATCCTGAGCCTGGAGAAAGCACATAAGCGTTCTTTGGCCTCCTCCACCCTTCAAACTCTCCAAGCCGCCAGGAAAGAACTCTTAGACTTACTGGACAAACAAATTAGGCGCAAGTACGTCCTTTCCAAATTAATCTTTTACGAATTTGGTAACAAAGCGGGGCGCTTGCTAGCCAGAGCGTTACAGGCCAAAAAAGCGTCCACCACGGTACATTCGATAACTGATTCGACGGGTCGGAAAATCGCCTCTACCCCCGACATAGCAAAGCAATTTGTGGCATATTATTCCAAACTGTATAATCTTCACTCCACGACCTCCACTTCTGACTCACAGGCTCGGGCGGAAGCTATAAAGACGTTTCTATCCGAATACAGTCCCAAACCCATTTCGACCTCTTTAGCCAACGATCTTGACTCCCTCCTCACTGTAGTAGCAGCTTTACAGCAAATGAAACCCGGGAAAAGCCCTGGCCCCAACGGACTAACAGTAGGCTACTACAAATCATTTGCCCACCTACTCACATCCCACTTTACTTTGGCTTTCAAATTCCCCTCCCCCCACTCGAGACCTGCTTTCAGCTCACATTGCGGTGATACCAAAGCCCGGGAAAGACCCCTCACTTGTTTTGAACTACAGACCCATCTCTTTACTGAATGTTGACCTGAAATGGTACGCCAAGATGCTTGCGAACCGTCTTTTACCTCTTCTACCTGGACTGATTGACTTGGACCAAGTAGGCTTCATCCCTGGCAGGGAAGCCAGGGACAACACCCTTAAAGCGATTTCCGTCCACCACTGGCTCACGACGCAGAAACGTAACGGATTCTTGTTATCCCTTGATGCGGAGAAGGCATTCGACAGAGTGGCCTGGGACTATATGCGAGAGGCGCTAACCTTCTTGGGTCTCCCGCAACGATTGCTCCATTTTATCTTCCATTTAATCCGACTGCCAGAGTCCGGGTCAACGGCCACCTGTCGGATGCCTTCTCCATCACCAACGGAACCAGACAGGGCTGCCCTTTGTCCCCAATCATCTTCATTCTCACACTCGAACCTTTCCTGAGACGACTGAGGGCTAACCCGGCAGTTAAGGGGATAGACATCGAGCGCCATACATACAAAGTAGCGGCCTTCGCCGACGATATTCTCCTTTTCCTCACAGATCCGGTCACGACCCTACCTAATCTCCTGGCAGACCTTAAAACGTTCCAGTACCTGTCCAACCTGAAGATAAACTTTGCAAAGTCCAACGCACTCAATGTCTCTCTCCCCCCTAATTTAGTAGCACAATGTCAAGCAAACTTTCCTTTCAAGTGGAACACGGACTCAATTACTTACCTTGGTATCCAACTCCCCTCATCCCTGTCAGACTTGTACTCAGTTAATTATCTCCCGTTGTTACAAAAACTCCAGAAAGACCTCAAAAGCTGGTCTACAGGCCTCTTTACGTGGTTTGGTAGGGCGGCGGCGATCAAAATGAATGTCCTACCCCGATTGTTGTATCTCTTCCAAACGGTCCCTATTAGACTGCCTCAAGCTTTCTTCTCCACTTACCGAGTGGCATGCACAAAGTTCATCTGGAATGGGAAATGCTCCCGGCTGAGCTATGCCAAACTTACCGCTCCTAAAATGAAAGGAGGTATAGGCCTCCCAGATCTGCGCAAATATCACCAGGCCTGCCACCTTTCCAGGATAGCCGACTGGAATCTCCATAGCGCTTCTAAAGCGTGGGTAGAACTGGAACACGCATTTTCGCCCGTCCCCTTAGCACAAGCCCCCTGGACCAAATTGGGTGCACTTCCGCTCTCATGCCTGGCTCATCCGCTGATCTCCCCGACCCTAGCCACTTTCAAAATAACCTGCACCAAATATCGGATCTCCTCTCTCCTGGGCCCGATGACCCCGCTCCGGCTTAACGATGGCCGCCTTCTCTCCTACGATTTTTTGCAATCCAAGCTACATTCTAGATCCTTTCCCTTGTGGACGTATGTTCAACTCAGACACTTTTTTGAGACCCCTCGTCCGAAACCACTCTTGGCCCGCCGCCTCACCCCTTTCGAAACAATCTGCACAGGCACTGGGCCGGTGACCCACTTGATTTCTTGATGTACACGCTACTATTCCCAGATAACACTTCAAAGACCAACTGGGCAAGCCAGAAGTGGGAAACGGAACTATTTATAGACTTAACTGAAAAGGAATGGGAGGCGGTATTTGAATGCATCCATAAAGGTACGGTAAGTGTGTATGCTCAGGAGAATGCATTCAAACTCTTCTCACGCTGGTACAGGACTCCTACGAGGCTCCATGCTATTTCCCCCGCTATATCCGCCTTATGTTGGAGATGTGGTGCAGATAAGGGATCCCTTATACATATTTGGTGGGCCTGCCCTAAGCTGCAAACATTCTGGTTAGACATCCATCGCATTACGAAAGACGTCTCCACGCTCGATCTAAACTTTACACCTGAGCAGTTCCTACCTATCACCGAGAACATACTTTCGCTCCCTAGCAATACACATGGTGACTGCGGCGAAACTTTGCATCCCTGCGAAATGGAAAGCACAAGACCCGCCCTCAGGGACTGGTTCAAACGCATAACCCATATCGCGGAAATGGAAAGCCTGATACACCAAGCCTGTGACACACCAACAAAGTTTACTGAACAATGGGCGTGTTGGATACATTTCACCACCACAGACGGCTACAAGCGAATTGTGTCTTAGCGGGCTTCTGGGAGCTGCGGTGCGACGCTTGCCACATGGGCGCTATAAGGGAACATTCGATGCCCTCTACTCCTATTAACCGACCCCTATTCGTCTGCTGGCCCCACGCCTACTCTTATCCCCACACGGATGGCACACCTCCTCCGCCCCCCTGTCCCGGACCCCTGAGACTCGACTAGCCTCTAATTCAGCTGGCAATGGGAATTCAACCCTTTCACTCCCATCCCGGGACTCCGCCCTTTGCGAGCCCCCTTGAACCTGTTGTGTATTACCAAGAGCGCATAGTGCATTTCCCCAGCATTGCCGCTTTGACATCACACTTCGCCCGACGAAGAGAACATACCTCCTTTAAGTTCTCTCGCTAACATTGCCACCCTCCCACCCATTGAGCCACTTCACCCCCCCTTTTTTTCCCTGAGTGACGACATGAACCCTCCTGCTCCAAGGGTTTCTTTTTCATGTTATATTCTGTTAAAAATCTGTATTACATACCTGGTTTATAATCAATTTTGTTTATGTGCTACTGTTTATAAGCGCATCAATGTACAGCGGCTGCGTCCGCATTTATTTAACAATTCTTGACTCACTGTTCTGCTTTGTTGCATGTAATGTCTCCATTATCTTCAATAAACTTTTTTGAAATAAAAAAAAAAAGCACACACCCTCATCCACATAGGCAGACAAACAAATAAACTTGCAGACCCGTGCTGAAAATAGACCAGCTCATCTCTGCTTATCTGTCTCTAAGTTCCCTCCCCAACACAAATTTTCAGCTGCTTTTAACTATTGTGTCAGAGAGATTGTCAGAAATTATCATGCTGATAACAGAGAAACTGAGCAACAGAAAGACATGGGACTTAAGGCTCCGGAGACATATAAGTAAACACTACAGATATATTTACCCAGGTCATATTTCATGAATGGGGTTTACTTCCACTTTAAGTAATTTCATGGAGGCTTCTAGTAAAACACTGTAGATATGCCTCTGACCCGTATCATGTGTGCACCCCTTCTCGTAAGATGTGACAGTAGGGCCTACGGTGGAATCCAGCCTTAAAAGTACGTAAAAAATAGCAATTTGGTAAAATCTGAACATTTCTGAAACAGGCATTTTTAAATGCTCTCGACAATGTTGGAGAGTAAATGGCCCACTATTAATGTAGTAGTGGCCAATTTTGTTGCCTTTATTGCTTGGTTGTTAAAAAGGTGTGCTAATGGGTGAAAGAGAGAAATAGGATTGATATTGTTCTGTAGCCAAATTAATGTAAGTGTTTTGGGACAAGTATTGGTGGGTATTGTTTTTCCAGCTGTCATTTTGGATAATCAACAGTATATAGGCCCAATGCCAAGTATTTTCAATAGAAAACAATCAATTGTTTCCCTACAAGAGTACAGTATATAACAGATAATTGAGCTAACTGAGTGGCTTGATGATATGATTGGAGTTTTTCTTATGTCACTCATAAAGATCAATTTACAGGACAACCCTTTTCCTGCTATGCAGTTATACATATTTTCTTGCATTGGTACATGTTTCTTAATGGAAACGACCAGCCCTTTTTTGACAATCCCTTGTCTATAAGCCTTGAGAATGGCTCTCAATTTCTACACTGTCAGCAGGGTTCAACAAAGAACTCACGAAAGAACCCAGACACAGCTCATGTCTACTTCTAACATAGGCAGCAATGCAGAAAGCAATGACACCTGATTGTCACAGGAAGGACAGAAGTATATTTAATGCCTACACTGTGATTGACAGCCTGGTTCTATCTCTCTTCTGATGTGTGGGGTCATAACTGGGTTTCTTGGAAAATACATTTATCTAAAATGTTATAATATATTCAATGAAATATAAATATATAAAAAAATAAACAATTGAGGTTTTGAGGTAGGGAATGGTCACTACACTGACAGAAGCTTAGGTTGCTATTTATACAAGCTTAAAGTTCTGAATATAATTGCTTTTTTTTTATCTGTATTATTCATAGAGAAATGTAGCTATTTTTAATTTCAATAGTTGTTATTATTAATTTTGCAGTTAACAGACAAGGTACAAATAGGCATGTATACGGTAACAAAATAAAGTATCAGTTGGAGGGTTCATGACTCCAAGCATAAGAATAAATCCAAATAACAAAAGGAATGAAGGTCACAAACTAAATTAGCGAACAGTAAGGCCTCGTACACATGAGTCAATCTATCTGTTCAAATCGGTCGGACCGACCGATTTGAACAGATCTGTCTGCTGGCATTTTGGTTTGCTCGCGTGTACACACGAGCAAACCAAAATCCACGCCAGCAGACAGCGCGCTGATGTGTCGGTGACGTGGCGGTGACATTGACGCTGCCACGTCACCGCACCAGGAAGTAAAACACTTCCGCGCATGCGTCGAAATCATTCGGCGCGTGTGTGAGAAGACATGCTAACCAGCAGGCATGTCGGGCGGACGGGTTCCCAGCCGACAGATTTCAAAGCATGCTTTGAAATCTGTCGGGTGGCCAAATCCGTCGCCTTGCCCGTACACGGTCGAATCTGTTTGCTGGGACGGTCGGGCCGACCGTTTCCAGCAGACAGATTTGATCGTGTGTACGAGGCCTAAAACAAATAGATGAGATATAAAAGAAAGAAAAAAAGTAAGACAATAATAACAAGAGTAAGTGCAGTCACATACTTCAGGTAACATATCAGACAGAATACTATTTAGATGAGGAGGAATACCATTGGTTCCATGGTTCCCATATACTAGTAATGTAAGGGTATTTACCCACACTATGAGCGAAAAGTTGTTCATACGTACCATGTGTATTAAATATCTGTATGACTTCAGAAAGTTTTGGACTTGTTATGTCCCTCCAATGCTTAACCAATGCAAGCCTAGACGCCAATAAGATGTGGGACAACCATAACAGATGGAACAGAGTACCTGATTCCCTGCATTGCCTCCAGCACAAGGGAGACACACCCAAGGCAAAATTGGACAATCTGTAAGGAGTGAGGTACCAGCGCAACCTAATTTTTTGTATAGCTCCCACAGATTAGTGCATTTTGTAGAAACGTACTTTACCTTAAAGCGGAGGTTCACCCAAAAATCAACTTTCTGACATTAGATCCAGCATACTGCTAACATCTGCAGTATGCTGTTTTTTTTTTTTTTTTTTACTTATTGTTTTATGAGCCGTTGTTATCAGGCTCCGAGCGGGGAATCTTGCGGGGAATGGGCGTTCCTAAGCCAAGAGGAGTTGATTGACGGGCTGCTAAGGCATGTCACGCCTTCCGAAAATACCTGAGTGTCACTTCGGGTATTTTCGGAAGGCGTGACATGCCTTAGTAGCCCGTCAATTAACTCCTCTGTACTTAGGAATGCCCATTCCCCACAGGATTCCCCGCTCGGAGCCGGATAACAACGGCTCATAAAACGATAAGTACAAACAAAAAAAAACAGCATACTGCAGATGTTAGCAGTATGCTGGATCTAATGTCAGAAAGTTGATTTTTGGGTGAACCTCCACTTTAAGTGCCGTAAGCCACTGCAAGTCTGTGTAGACTTTTTTGAAATCCCTTTCCCAAGCATGCATAGAGAGTGCTTTTGTGAATAATTGTTTGTTCTGGAGGAGGGAGTAAAATAATGATATCCCCTTAATATTAGTGTTTTTGGATAGGAAGAATTGAGCAATCTGCCAGGGAAGGGAGATAGCTAACTTACCTACCCGTTTCAAAAGGTGTGACGTTTGAATGTATCTATAGTATAGTACTAAGTCCATATGCCGTTGTGTCCAGAGGCCAGGCTTCGGACACTGCTCGTGGGAAGAGAAAATGGATGAGTAACCAACTGCAGACCTGAAAGTAGTACAAAAAAAGAAACAAAAAAGCATGAAAGAGACTTAAAGAAAACCACAATAGGGTGGCATAGGCCTTAACGACCCATATGCAGCGTGAACATACGCTGGCCTGTAAAAGGGGTAACAGTTTAGCTCAACAGGTTTCTTCCGTAACAGGGACATAGGAGAAAACAAACAAAGTGGTCAAATAAGCTGTTTAACAGTGGGAACGAGCGTTCCTTGAATTGACCAGGTGCCAGTCATCATCTTTGTGACTCCGGTTGAGGTTATCAGAGCCTTGGGGGGGATCATCAGGAATTATGTCCCAGGATTTAAACAACTCGAGTCCTTTGGCGAAGGAATCAACTGCATGTTCCTTCCCCTCATTGGTGATGATAAGTTAAGTTAGGAATCCCCACCTGTATGTTATCTTGTGGTTGCGCAAGGTTTTAGAAATAGTATTCAGGGTCCTCCTTTTTTGTAGCGTAAACTGGGATAGGTCTGCAAAAAATTGCAGATTCTTATGTTGTGCTGGAAGGAGATCCTTGTTGCGTGCAGCAACCATCGGGCGCTCTTTCACATGAAAGAAAGAAGTGGAGACTCAGTATGACATACCTTGGGACTTATTGCGGGAGATAGGAAGGTTTAGGCAGTCTATGTATCCTGTCTATCGTAACATTCATAGCAGTCAAATCAGGCAAAATGGCAGTAAACAGCTGAGCCGCATATGTGCACAACTCTGTTGCGGTACTGATTCGGGGACCCCCGTTATTTTAAGGTTGTTCCTTCTGGAACGGTCTTCTAAATCTGCGATTTTGGCTTCAACTGCTTCCATCTCCTCATCTCTAGCATCATGGGCATCCACCAGGCTGTTAATGGTGGACGCATATTCCCCCATCTTAGTCTCCACATGATCCACCCTGGCTGCTACCACCTGTTATTCACTTCCAAACTTGCAAACAAAAGCCATCATGTCACTATGTAATGAACTCCTTAGGGAAACTAGCATGTCTTTGAGTGTGGTATCCAAAACTGGCTGATTAGTAGTAGGGAAACGATCAATACAATCAGGCAGTTCCCTGGTGTCATCCCCTGAGTCTGGGCCTGCACTCACCTCCAGAGCAGGATCCACGCCATCCAGCCTTGATCTGGATTTCTCCGGGCTCCCAGAGGCTGATGAGGGCACAGGAGAGGGTTTCCCAGCTGATGGAGAGTTTTGTTTATTGCGATTTGCCTTTGGTTTGCTGCAGCTGGGGAGTGCTGGCTGTGGATAGTGTAGGAGACTCGACGCCATCTTGCCTCTGCTCCCATGAGAAAAACTTGGTGAGTTTCTGCGGTCTCTGGGCCCCCTTCCGTTTATTCGTCATGGCGGGTGGTGTGTCAGCGGGAGGTAGCCGTGAAGTCCCAGCACCACGATCATAGCTATTCGGGCTGCTGTGTGCCGCTATGTCCCTGTTATACACAGAGCTCTGCGATCATGCGGCCATTCCGGACCTTGGCAAGCTCCGCCCCTCCGAAATTTAGCTATTTTTCTTGATGTTTTCATGTCCTCATTGTTTGTTTTTGCTTTGATGTTGCTGTAATTCTGCTCTGATCTCCACACTTCCTGGTTGTCTGTTTCCTTATAATCACAGTGCTGGGAGCTTTCTCACTGTGGTCACTAATCAAGGAGGTGTGATTACTGTGTGTAAACTGAAACTGGGTTGGTGCTGAGGGGTTTTAGACAAACCCTCACTGCCCTCTATTGGCTCTCTGGCTCTGTACATCAGAGAGACAGGAAATAACAGCAAAAACAAAACTAGAACTGTAGGTTGATTATATAATTGATTTGTATCTATTTTTAATAATTTTTAAAAGGAATCAGTTAACTTTTATGTCTCTATACCCTGTAAACAGTAATTTCAGCCCATTTTTTTCCTTTAGTGACCCTTTAAGTTTTTACTAAAGTGTTTAATTAATTTTAAGCTGTCATGAACAAATGAAAGCTACCAATCCATTTGAATTACAGTTATCAGTTATAGCTGTGTATATAGTCAACAAACAATGAAATAACATTTACAAATTATTAGAGATAAGCCAAGCATACAAACAGACCTGGTTTAGGTACCCACTTGCAGGTGCATGGGGGACTGATTGCAGTTAAATGGACAATGTTTTATATTTTTCAACCATAGTCTTAACTGTGGTTGTAACTATACCCACTTTCAATCCACACAAGCATGATAATGAATAGCTCATTCTTGAAATACAATTTAGTTCAGTTTATCTTTTCAAATACAGCATTTGGTTATGTGTCTTTTCCTGCAAAGCTATTTTAAAACTAAAAAAGGCAAAAAAAATGAGGGCAGCTACTTTATGATTCAAAGCCATTAGGGCCCATAAAAGCACATATTATTTTTCACTGTCCGATGACTAGAGGTATCTATTGGCTACAGTTTCTTCCATTAGGTGGAGAGAGGAGCTCATCGTTGCGGGGATTAGTATTAGCACAACATGTCAGTGATCACTTTGTGGCCAACTGTTATCTATATAGATCAAGAAACTTGTAGAAAATGACATAATGCAGGCTGGAATATGCTTTTGTACAGAAACTAGATTCTTCAAATTGTTATTACTGTTATCAGGACATCTAGCACCCGTGATGCTCCTCTTTGTGCCCTGAACTCACTGCAATTGAAAGACCTACTTGGGTTAGAAATATATTGGAAATGGCAGTGGTCTCAGAGGTTGTAGTCTGCATTCTTCTCACAGGGAAGAAATGTACAATTTACAATGTACAATGTACAATGTACAATTTTGAAAATGCTTCAACAAGTGCTAATCTGTCTTTGGATAATTATTTCAATACAATCATTGACACTGAGCAATTAAGGCTGCTCTGATAATAAAAGCAACATGAGCTCTGCACCACGTTCCTTTGTATATTATTACTCTTCATGCAAGTATTTTTGTAACCAAGTTACTCTTGCATACATGTCATAATATAACATAATTGTAAATATATGTTTTCATAATACATATTGATCACAAATTTGTGAGATGTATCTCCTTTCTCTTTGGCATAGTAAATTACTTGGGAAATCATATCCATAAATTCATGTCAACATTTTCTATCTCTAATATATGTTTTAGGGTTAGTTTATTTGCCAGTGGCAACCTAACAGGCCGCGTACAAGCGATCAAATCTATCTGCTGGAAATGGTCTGACAGACCGTTTCAGCAGACAAATTCGATCGTGTGTACGGGCGGACAGACAGATTTTTCCAGCAGACAGATTTTAAAGCATGCTTTAAAATCTGTCTGCTGGGAATCCGTCCGTCCGATATGTCTGCTGGTTATTACGCTAACCAGCAGACATATCTGCCCGCACATGCGTCGAATGGATTCGACGCATGCGCGGAAGTGTTTTACTTCCTGGTGCGGTGACGTGGCGGCGTCAATGTCATCGCCACGTCACCGCGCTGTCTGCCGGCGGGGATTTGGGTTTGATCGTGTGTACAGCGATCAAACCAAAATAGCCCAGCAGACAAATCTGATCAAATCGGTCTGTCAGACTGATTTGAACAGATTTATTTAATGGTGTGTACGGGGCCTAACAGAAAGAACAGAACTTTAAGCATGCACCAGGCTAACCAGGCTGTTAGTTCACACAGTTACATTAGAGGGCAGGCAAGAGTAATTTTGTGATTTTGAAATGGTAATATCTATATAACAGGTCACCTTTTTTTCCGTAGTATTGCATTTGCATGCAAACAAGAAAAAATATATCATCCACATACTGAAAACGTGCCACTTTTATACATTTGTAAGATTTCATGAAACATAGAAATCAAGAAGAACAAAGTACAGTACAAAATTCAGTAAGTTATGGCAACCCATTAGAAATTGTGTTTTGTTTATATTCGTGCATATTAGTAAAGTATACCAGTTTTCCTGCACATCATATCTGCTTTTTGATTAAGCATTACAATCGTTCTTGAATATATATATATATATGGAATAAATGTATAATGCTGCGTACACACGACCATTTAAAAAAAAAATATGTCATTAAAAACAATCCTGTGTGGGCTTCAGAGCATTTTTCATGATCTAAAAAATGGGCACAATTTTTTTCGAACATGCTCTACTTTTTCATAACGTTTTTAACGTTGTAATTTTTAAGGTTGTAAAAAGTGGTTGTGTGTGGGCTTTAACAACGTGAAAAAAAAGGTGATTAATGAAAGCTTTTATATGGCAAATATAGTTGTCTTTGGAGCATTGAAGTATTTGGTATAAACACAAGATATTGTGGCCTGCAGAAATAGATATCCTGGGTTTTCCTTTCTCCAGAGATAGGCAACTGTTTGTCCTCATTTGAATCGGGTTGTAGGAATCCCTGGGTTGCATAGACACTAAGAACATTCAAATGATTTCCCCATTTGGTATATGTGAGTGGTAGAAAAGTTTTTGGTCCCTCAGTGATGTCAGAGCTTTGGGATTAAATGTATATAAAATATATATATTGTAGTACATATTGTATTACATAGGTTCACAATATTAAATAACTTTTAATAGGCCCCATTTTAAACAGGAGACATTTTAATATTTAAAGAAATCAACAGCAAGAGTATACTTTATTCCCAAAATATTTCTGTTTTTTATCTATGTGATACTAAATCACATGTGCTATAGCGGCTGCATTTTAAACAATACATCTAACAGACATTTTTACATTTTGAAATTAACATTGGAGTGTAATTTTGTCATCAAAAAAGAGCGAAAATACAGGCAGTGTATTAAATCACTTGCACTAGGCCCACTTTAAACAGGATCCCCACCAGCCATTTTAAAATAAAGAAATCATCATGATTATATGCAAAAAAAAAAAAATGCCCGCCAAAATATTTAAGTGAGTTTGTTCACAGTCTTTGAATACTTTTACTAGGCTGCTTTGTCAACAGGTTCTAGAACAGCCCGTGTTTAATCAAAATAATTTGTTTTATTTGTATGTTTGTATTAAATTGTAAAAGCTCCCATGATATTGAAATGAGTACATGCACTGTCTTTAAAAAAAATAACTTCACTTTGTCACTTTGTTAAAAGCACCCACACCAGCCAGATTTTAATAAAATAAATTACATTATATGTGTTTATTTAAATATAAAAAAAAACTTTTAAATGTTCTAGTGAGTATGTGCCCTTTAAATACTTTTACTATGCACTAAACCCTACCATTTTTAACCTAACTGAAAGAATAAGAAAATCTGGAATAAAAAAGTATCCCCAAAAATAAGCTAAGGAGGGGATACAGCAACCAAAGAGAATCTAAAGTTGTTGCTGAGGCACATCCACAATGGTATTTCTCCCTCTAAAAACACTATGTGAGATCCTCAAAATCTGCTGGAGTACTGTGCAAAACAGTATATTTGAGACTCAATTTAAATGTACAGTAATGACCACCAGCATCTAACTGTCCCTGGAAGCACTCTTAACCACTTAAGGACCGTGCCTCTTTCTGAGATTTGTTGTTTACAAGTTGAAACAAATTTTTTTGCTTGAAAATTACTTAGAACCCCCAATAATTATTCATTTTTTCCTAACACCCTAGAGAATAAAATGGCAGTCGTTGCAATACTTTATGTCACACCGTATTTGTGCAGCGGCCTTTTTTTGGAAAAATCACACTTTTTTTAGTTAAAAAATAAGACAACAGTAAAGTTAGCCCAATTTTTTTATATTGTAAAAGATAATGTTACTCCGAATAAATTGATACCCAACATGTCACGCTTCAAAATTGCGCTCGCTCGTGGAATGGTGACAAACTTTTACCCTAAAAATCTCCATAGGCGACGTTTAAAAAATTCTACAGGCTTGCATGTTTACAGTGAATTACAGAGGAGTTCTAGGGCTAGAATTATTGCTCTCACTCTACCGATATGGGATGATACCTCATATGTGTGAAGACACAGTTTTCATATGTGGGCGCTGCTCACCTATGCATTCGTTTCTGCACGCTTGGCGGGACGGGGCACAGTTAAAAAAATATATCTTATTTATTTTAGCTTTTATTTTTATTCTTTACACTGTTCTTTCACAAAAAGTGTCACTTTTATTCCTATGACAAGGAATTTAAACATCCCTTGTAATAGGGAAAAAGCATGACAGGATCTCTTAAATAAGAGATCTGGGGTCAAAAAGACCTCAGATCTCATATCTACACTGCAAATAAAAGGTCCTTTAAGAGCTATTGGCAGAAGTGACGTTTTGACGCAGCTTCCGCCCAGCTATGGTATGGAGACGGCTGGGGGCCATCTTCCCCTCACTCATCTCCATACCCAGCCAGGAAGAGGACGCTTCTTCCTCCAGCACACTGCTTCATTGCCCAAGTCTTTAATCCTGTCACGCCATCAGAACATGACTAGACCTCACTCTGAATAAGTTCCGGTGTAATTACTTTTGTAAGCCAGGGCCTGCAGTACACCTTTGTAGCAGCAACCGATTTACTTTAAAATAATAAATGGTGATTGACTACTGATCCCAGCAAGTCTGACTTGCAAATCCTGCCCGCCCTCATGGCTGCATCGATTTGAAACAAAACTCCCACAGTCTTTGTCTCTGTCTCTACATCCAGCTCCCATGGCATGTCTATTCCAGATCTCTCCACTGTGTTTTACACTCACCGACACCTGCCCTGGATCCTTCCTGAATGACTTACTCTGGAAATGCGGACCAACTGTCTTCTCCAGCTCCTGTTCCAGGACACCTCTCCATGACTGAGGCTCCCTCCCAGCTCCCGAGCTCCCTGCCTGAGGTACACCACCCCCTGAAAGGAGGTTCCCTCAGGCACAACAGTCTAACTCCATCATCCAGTCCACCCAGCCAACAACTCTTCCCCCTGCAGGCTGATCATGGGTATATTTAGGAGGCCTGCCCCGTGCCAATCCTAGTTGGGGGTTTGTCATAGCTCCTCACATGCACCCCATGTCAATCCAGCTCTTTGCTCTTTCCCTTTTCCAGAACATTCTCCCTGGAAACAGAGGAGGTGCACAAGAGCTGATAAACATGTCAGTTACCTACTGCTACACTAAACCACTCCCCTGCCCCCAGATCAAAACTAACAGTCCTAGCTCACAGCATAAGCCTGCTTAAATTTACCTGCACTGGCAGCTTACACAAAGCCTCATTAGTAGCTGCCTATCTAAGGTAGAGGGTGTTACAGGTGCTACAGTGCTATATATTCAAATGTATACAAAGAGAAAAGTTGAATGTTTTAACCAAGCATATGAAATGATATGCATTTTTTAAACTTTGTAGGGTATGTTAAATATTTCTGGAAATCCTTACCCTAATCTGTCTAACTATCTCCTACTCTTGTCCACTTTTAGATGATATTTGAAAACCCTTCTGTTCAGGGAAGTCTATCCTGGCTCCACCTAAGAACTGTACTTTTATTTTCTGCATCAACTCATACCCCAGTTACATAGTTACATAGTAGGTGAGGTTGAATAAAGACACAAGTCCATCAAGTCCAACCTTTGTGTGTTATTATAGGTTAGTATATCCATGTATGTTGCGGTTGTTCAGGTGCTTATCTAATCAGTTTTTTTTAACTCTCGATGCCCCCTCGCTGAAACCACTGCTTGTGGAAGGGAATTCCACATCCTTGCCATTCTTACAGTAAATAACCTTCTACGCAGTTCTGAGTTAAACCCCTTATCTTCTAATTTTAGTGAGTGGCCATGTGTCTTATTAAACTCATTTCTGCGCAAAAGCTTTATCCCTATTGTGGGGTCACCAGTATGGTAATTGTAAATTTTAATAATCATCCCCTTTCAAGCATCTCTTCTCCAGGGAGAATAAGCTCAGTGCTCGCAAACTTTCCTCATAACTAATATCCTCCAGAGCCTTTATTAGCTTTGTTGCCCTTCTTTGTACTCGCTCCATTTCCAGTACATCCTTCCTGAGGACTGGTGCCCATAACTGGACATCATACTCCAGGTGAGGCCAGACAAAAGTCTTGTAGAGGGGGAGAATTATCGCTTTATCCCTGGAGTTAATCCCCCTTTTTAATGTATGCCAATATTCTGTTTGCTTTGTTAGCAGTAGTGTTGAGCAGAATATGCCATATTCGAATTCGCGATATATCTCGAATATATAGTCGAATATTCGACATATATTCGCTAAATACGAATATTCGTGATATTTTTTGGAAATTAAATGATTGCGAATTTTCGCGAATTTTTGCGAATGCAAATTGCGAATTGCGAATTGCGAATGCGAATATTCAAGAAATGCGGAATGGAGCACTCTGATTGGCTCAGAATATTCATGATATATTACAATATAAAATAATTGCGAATATTCGAGAAATGCGGAATGGAGCACTCTGATTGGCTCAGAATATTCGTGATATATTACAATATAAAATAATTGCGAATATTCGAGAAATGCGGAATGGAGCACTCTGATTGGCTCAGAATATTCGTGATATATTACAATACAAAATAATTGCGAATATTCGAGAAATGCGGAAGGAGCACTCTGATTGGCTCAGAATATTCGTGATATATTACAATACACAATAATTGCGAATATTCGAGAAATGCGGAAGGAGCACTCTGATTGGCTCAGAATATTCGTGATATATTACAATACACAATAATTGCGAATATTCGAGAAATGCGGAAGGAGCACTCTGATTGGCTCAGAATATTCGTGATATATTACAATACACAAAAATTGCGAATATTCGGCAAATGCGGAAGGAGCACTCTGATTGGCTCAGAATATTCGTGATATATTACAATATAAAATAATTGCGAAATTTCGAGAAATGCGGAATGGAGCACTCTGATTGGCTCAGAATATTCGTGATATATTACAATATAAAATAATCGCGCGATATCGCTATTACCGAATAATCGCATTGCGATTTTTCGGCAATATAAAATGAGCGCTGCAGCTACTCGGCCCAAGGTCTCTAATCATACCAGCAATGCTTTTAGACGTCGATGGGGATCTCTAGGATGTGATCTGTTCTAAAAAAAAATTTAAAACATTCGAATATTCGAAATAGCGAATATTCGCCGCGATATTCGCGTTATTCGCGAATACTCGAATATGCAATATTCGTAGCGAATATTCGCAATGCGAATATTCGTGAGCAACACTAGTTAGCAGCAGTGTAGCATTACATGCAATTGCTGAGAAGCTTGTCATCTACTAGGAACCCCAAGTCCTTTTCCATCCTAGATTCCCCCCGAGGTTCACCCCCTAGTGCATGGATATGCAATTAGCGGACCTCCAGCTGTTGCAAAACTACAAGTCTCATCATGCCTCTGCCTCTGGGTGTCATGCTTGTGGCTATCAGAGTCTTGCTATGCCTCATGAGAATTGTAGTTCTGCAACAGCTGGAGGTCCGCTAATTGCATATCCCTGCCCTAGTGAGTAGATTGCATTCATATTTTTTCCACCCAAATAAATTATTTTACACTTTTCTACATTAAACCTAATTTGCCATGTAGTTGCCCAGCACATTAATTTGTTCAGATCTTCTTGCATGGTTTCCACATCCTGCGGATAAGTTGTTGCCCTGCTTAGCTTAGTGTCATCCACAAATAGAGAGATTGAGCTGTTTACCCCATCCTCAAGGTCATTTATGAAAAAATTAAGTAGGATTGGTCTCAGCACAGAACCTTGGAGGACCCCACCTCCCACCCCTGACCATTACAAGTATTCCCCATTTATTACCACCTTCTTAACTTGGCCTTGTAGCCAATTTTCAGTGTATGTGTTCACCCTATGGCCCATGGCAATGGACCTTACTTTGTACAGTAGACGTTTACGGGGAACTGTGTCAAATGCTTTAAGAGTTATAATCTTTGATATCACTTGACCCTTGTATTGCAACTGTACTGTCTGCCCACATGTTGTAACACACTGCACAAACTGTTGGCGCTATATAAATCCTGTATAATAATAATATGTTGTAATAATAATAATTCATGCATGTTTTTTTAAGCACTTAACCTGTCAGTGAAAGATGATTTTTTTTTTTGTCCAAACTTTTAATGTGTAAACATGATATATTGGGTAATTTCAAAGGTTGCTTAGTCACTGCATGAACTTAAAAACCACTGGTGGCTTCTGTCTCTGATGACACAATGTCTCATCATATGAGTGATGCCCCTTCACACAAAAATGTCTGTGCTCCAGAAAACTACAGGGGGTTGAGGAGATCAACTTTTTTTTGTGAAGAGGTTACTTAATTTAGTAGCCAAGTAATAATGTTGAGCAGATGGCAGGAACCAGAGACATGGGTAAGCTCTGAAAAAGATATGTCAAAAGTCGAAACTTCATGGTAACAGATGCAAAGAGAAAACAGGTAATGACTTTCATCTGAAGATGAACCATTGGTGATGGTAATGGCATTTTTCCATGAATCTCAATAGCTTTATTTCATTTTGATTCAGAGTGGTAATATGGAATATACAATACAGGCACAATGGGGAGTCGTTATCAAAAGGCAAATTTGAAAGAGCTTCACTAATATGCAGAAGAAATTTATCAGCTTTATCAAGCATATTAGAGCACTACCATTGCATGTAGGGATGAGTAAATCTGCTCAAATTTGATTAGAAGTGGAATCCTGTCTGGATTTTGAGAAACTCAAAATTAGCAGCAAATGTCTATGGTGTGAATCTTGCTAATAAATCATGGCAATTTTCAAGGCTAATAGACAAGCTATTGACAAATAAGGGTATAGAGAGCTGGGCACTGCTATGAGAGACATTTAACAAAGCAAAAGAAAAAAAAAATACTGTACAGCAGGGAAAAAGCAACTATGAGGGTGACATGGAAAAACGCCAGTCCTATAAATTACATGCTTGAAATATACTTTTAAGCGTTATTTGGTGTTACAGAGCAGCACAATTTTCATGGATTTTTAATTACCTTTTAGATTTAGCTTGTCATAAATTCAGCTACAGCACACCGATTTGAAAACTTTCAACTTGAAAACAAAGGTTTCTTTTTAGATAGATTTGGTTGTCAAAACTTTTTTTAATCAAGCAGTAATAGGTTTGAACTGATCGTTGAAAGTAGCAGCCACAACAGATCTAAAAGTTATAGGAAAGCTTATGCTTAACAAATAATATTCTAAAGCCCTCAACTATGTACAAGTTAGCCAGTGGCATAACAGTTCAAAGGCCTGACTGTTCTTTTTAGGACTACCATTTTGTGTGTGTGTCAGCAACAATTGTAGTTGCTGTTTATGTTGTTGTATTGGGTTTCTTTCTTTCATTTCCCATTTTTACATTGGCACAAACAGGCTATGAGAAGTTTGTTGAATTATTTGCTCACATGATTAATGACTTGCTGAAAGTTGATGATCTTGATCATACAAAGTAGTGTAAGTTGGAAATATTGAGCATTAAAGTGCAGCATTAATTGGAAATGGAGGAAAACAAACTCCCCTTGTAGAGGACTTTTAAGGCCCAAATTTCTTAAAACGTATAGTAGTAAATTGTTTATTAAATATTTTTCTTATAAAAAGAGGTATGTATAAAACACATGTATATGCAAATACATAGCATGCTCAAACATATTTACAATGTTATCAACATCATCATATTGATTTTAAATATTTATTTAAATTCTTGTACCCGACTCGTTTCAGAGTGTATCTGTATCTCCTTCTTCATGGGTATGATTAAGCAAGAATATTGTGTATTATATATTGAATTGATGTTACATTCTTGAATAAAAACATATGAGGGCAAAGTATGCTCTCAATTCTCCTCCAGAAGTCTGAGAGGTGGTATGCCCTCGGGAGGGCGTTGGTACGGGACCTGAAGGCCCAAAAAGGTTGGTAAAGTTCCCACACCACACTCATCCCGGGAGGGTCGAGCCAAGGAACCCACTGGGGCCAAACAATTGCGAGCGACCCTGCGAGTGCTGTGCGATCTCACACAGACTGGGAGAAGGTTTGCTTGCCACGGAGCCACGCATTCGCCAATGCTAGAAAAGGTTGTGACCATATTTTTTGGCCCCATTGGGTTCCTTGGCTTGACCCCCCTTGAAACAAGCAGCATAAATCTATAATCCCACAATCTGGTGAACCCACTGCTATTAACTTAATCCCTAACTGTACGCGTGTGAATTGCATTCACTCCAACAATTACATATAATGATAAACCCTGTGACATTGCATAAAAAAACTTCATCTGTCATAAAAAAAAAAAAATTGTTTATATAAAACAATGCCAGATAGCAAGTAATTGTGCTGGAGCAAGTCCACATTGCATGACTCCAGATCAACTTTCTCTGCAAGTTCTGGTTCAGTTATGTTGTGTAATAGTTATCCTACCACAGGGGCCGCTGTGGCTGAATGTTCATCATTGCTCCCTGCTGTGTGTAAGTTTTTTCTTTCATTTCTTTGTTTAATAAAACATTCCAAATTGTGCTACACCAATGAGATAATAGGGTTAGTCACTCCTTGATTTCTACCTCCCTGAACTCCATACCAAAGCTCATGGTTACCAGTTACCACTCACCTGCACACCACTCCCAAAGTACTTATATGCTGCCCTGGCACCAATTAAAGAAAAACATTACACACAGCAGGGAGCAATGATGAAAATTCAGCCACAGTGACCCCTGTGGTGGCATAACTTCAAATATGCAAATGAGGGAAATATGGCGATTCACGAATGCACGTGCACCCGACGCATCTAGGCGATGTTTGCGCAAATTGGACGTCCGGCGTTAAGTTATTCCCCATAGATGAGGCGCAACCCAGCAATAGATATGAAAAGGTCTGCCCCAGAGAACACAGGCCGGGGTATTGGGCGTACGTTACGTTCACGGCGTACGTAGTGATCTGGCCTAGCTTAGGCAGTTGTGCCGGCCTAGTTGTGAGAATGCGCATAAGGGTGCAGTTTCATGCGTCCACATCACGACTATGTCACAGCAGATGCGCGTTCGTGATACGCCGGGCGTAAAACACTGCACCATGCTCAGACCATCATTTGCATGGGGTCACTCCCACTTCCACTTGATCTGGCCTGCACCTTCGAAAATACGATACGCTGGCGTATCTTGGTGAGCAATAGCTTGCTGAATACAGTGCATGCCTCTCCGCGCTGCGCCTGCATAGCATATGTGTGCGCGCTACGCCGGCGTAAATGTACGCCCACTCTCTGAGAATCTGGGCCACAGTGTTTTCCATGTTTTCCAATGACTTTAGTTGGCTCTAGTTCACACGATGCAGTCAGTTTCCGGTGCAGAAACTGACTGAAAACTGACTGCATGGTGTGAACTAGAGCCAACTAGAGCCAACTAGAGCCATTGGAATACATGGAAAACACTGTGCATGCATTTTGTGCAGAAAAAAAATCACACGGAACTGAACAGAACTGTGTCTGGTGTGAACTGGTCCTTACTGTATGTGTGAATCCTAATGAAAAAGTCAGCAATTTCTCAAATAAAAAACAATAACAATCTAAAGCAGTAAATGTGACATTCACTATTAAATTCAAGTGAATTTTCCTGGAGCATATGTTGTAAATAACAGTGATTAAAGGGGTTGCAGAGGTTTGTTTTTTTATTTTCTAAATAGGTTCCTTTAAGCTAGTGCATTCTTGGTTCATTTACCTTTTCCTTTGATTTCCCTTCTAAATGTGTTTTTTCTTTAGCTGCATTTCCTGTTCCTCCTCATAAGCTTGCCCCCATCATCCGAGCCATTCTGGCTGGGGGTTAGTCAGTATGCTCGCCCCCTTCCCTTGGGACTACATCCCTGTGGGGAGGCGCTATGTTCACAGCGTCTCCCCGAAGGAATGTAGTTCCAAGGGAGGGGGCGAGCACGCCGAAAAACCCCCCAGCCAGAACGACTCGGATGATGGTGGAAAGCTTACTGAGGAGGAACAGTAAGTGAGAAATTCAGATAAAGAAAAAAAACATTTAGAAGGAAAATCAAAGGATAGGATAGGCCGCGTACACATGATCGAATATATCTGCTGAAACTGGTCCGCATACCAGTTTCAGCGGACATATTCGATCGTGTGTACGGGCTAGCAGACACTTTTCCAGCAGACAAAAGTTTTAAAGCATGCTTTAAAACTTGTCTGCTGGAAAGCCGTCTGTGGGATATGTCCGCTGGTTAGTACGCCTAACCAGCGGACCGAAATCTCCTGCATGCGTCAAATGGATTCAACGCATGCGTGGAAGTATTTTACTTCTGGGTTCGGTGACGTGGCAGCGTCAATGTCACTGCCACGTCACTGCGCTGTCTGTCCGTGGGGATTTTGGTTTGATCGTGTGTACACAGATCAAACCAAAATCTCCCAGGAGACATGTCCGATGAAAACGGTCTGTTGGACCGTTTTCATCGGATATATCTCCTCGTGTGTACGGGGCCTTAAAGGAACCTATTTAGAAAAAAAAAAAAAAACCTTTACAACCCCTTTAAGTTGCAGTGAAAGCCATATTTACTGCTTTATAAATACCCATTAAGTGAATACCCAGGATATATTTTTAAAGAAAATACAGTGCCTATCTTTTCCTTTCTGGTGACCTTGGCTACTGCATAAAGCATAAAAAGGTGTAATAATGGCAGCTAGGAACTGCCTCATTGTATGTGATCTGCTTTACACTAGAATCAGCAACCAGTGTGTTTATATTGCACAACTACAGTATATGTTTGAATACATTAGCATTTTTATGTAAGTTTTCTAGACTAAATATTATCACTAACATATACCTGGAGCTGTTTGAACTTTTAAAATAACCCTATCCAAGAATTTAGTGAAGGAATTGACGATAGATCCATCAGGATTCAGGAGAAATCCAGTGTTATTGAACTTCTTTAGGAGGAAGGCAAATTGAAAGACTAGTATGAGATGTCATTATTGAAGTACGCAAGGAACCTTAGTCTCAAAGGCAGCTGCAGCATTTGAAGACTTGCTTAATCAAAGCTTGAACAAATGATTTATCAGACAATAACTATTGGCCCAATACATGGAATTAATCTATGACATATAATACATCAAGTTTTCTGATTCTTTGTTCTCAATCATAATATTGTGTTAGTGATTTGCTTTGTTTTCTATAACAATATACTGTATATACTGTATTATATACAAAATGACTTTGAAACTCCACTTTTCAACACTCGGAATTCGAAAAGGAGAACATATATGACAGAGAATTGTGAGGTGCTTTTGTGACTCAGTCTTTCATTCCTCCTGTGTTATAGGTTTTATAAAGAAAATCTTAAAACTGAAATGTAGCCTGAACTTACTATATATATATATATATATATATATATATATATATATATATATATATATATATATATATATATATATATATATATATATATTTTTATATATAAATAATATTTTTTTTTTTGCACGGTGCCATTATTGTTTTCATTTTGTCAGATTAAGACTTATTAGGTCTTTTACTTTTGAATGTGAAAGCTTTTGCTTTTATGGGTCTGCCAAAGCTGACAGGAAATCCTTTACAGTCCAGCAACTCTAAATCACTAACAAAAGGCTTAAGGAAATAATTGGTTTGATTTCATTTCTGCTTCTTAAAGAAGCTGTAATTTGCTGGGTGGGCGATCTGCTGTGGTAAAAAAAAAAAGAAAGATATTTCATGCACATGAGTTCACCAGAAAGAAAATTAATACAGACAGAATGTTATTTTGGGGGTGAAGTTCTCTGTTTAAAAACAAGTTCATTCTCTTATTCTACATAAATAGGCAGTAAGTTGGAACAAACAAACAAGTATGTTGACTTTGTTTCTTGAGATCAGCTGCTGACATGAGTTAAAATCTAGAAAAAAGCTATAGACAAATTAAATGTTGTTATGAGATTTTTTTTTTCCATATCTGCATGTTTTTTTTTTGCTCAAACGCAGCTTTGACTTAATGCCTCCAAATCCTAGTGTGAAATTAAAAAAAAAGATTCACAATCTGCTTTTATATCCATCTGAGGCAGGCCATAAACAGATGATTTCAAACTAGTGCTTTCACTCTGCCATTAATGGGCTTAATGCGTGGTAACAATAATAGCAGGTAAAGAAGGTGTACATGTCGCATGACTGCAGGCAATTGGACAAAGGTAAGCCTTACTTTATGATTGGTTTCCTGTGGTCTCAATTAGATTCACAACACACCCAATACCTGGGAGCAGCTAGCAGCTGTTTCAGGGTGTGGGTGATGTTTGGTGATGGTAGGTCGATGAGTGACTAAGAAGGTCCCTCTGGTGCACCTGTTGCATTGCCTGAGCACCTGTGTAGTATGGGCCCCAGATGTGGGACATGACCATCTAGGGCAGGGGTGTCAAACTGGCGGCCCTCCAGCTGTTGCAAAACTACAAGTCCCATGAGGCATTGCAAGGCTAACAGTTACAAGCATGACTCCCACAGGCAGAGGCATGATGGGACTTGTAGTTTCGGAACAGCTGGAGGGCCGCCAGTTTGACACCCCTGATCTAGGGTCTGAATTTGGAACTACGGGTGCAGTAGGGACCTGTCGTGTAAAGTATAGCAAGTACCCATACCCAGACCTAGGGTTGAAGAAATGGAACCTGTATGAGTGTGGGAGCTAGCTTCACAAGGCCTTCCTAAAAGGCTGCGTTAAGTTGAAAAATAATAAAAACTAAAGGATGTTAAATGCTAATTTTACTTACCATGGCTTTTTCTTTCTCTGCCTGGTCATGTTATTACAGAGTGTAGAAAATAGAAGCGACAGTGTCAAACACCCCTAGGTTGACACATAAGTGGCACTCAGTTCAGAGCTTTTAGCAACAAAAGTAAGAGAGAAAAAGCTGTATACTTAAATGTCCCTAACCATTAACCTTAGGCTAATACCGCGTACACACGATCATTTTTTGTGATGAAAAAAAAACGACGTTTCAAGTGATGAAACAAAACAATGTTTTTCAAACTTCATTTTCCAAAACGACGTTGCATACACACCATAGTTTTTCCAAAATGCTCTAGCAAAGCGTGGTGACGTAAGACATGTTCGACGGCACTCTGTTCCATTGAAGCTCTGTCTCATAACTTGCCTCTGAGCATGCGTGGCTTGAAATAGGTTGTTTTCAACATCGTTTTGCCCACACACCGTCACTTTTTATGACACAAAAAATGACGTTTTGAAAAACGACACAAAAAATTCAAGCATGTTGGAATTTTTTTTGGTCGTTTTTTTTAAGACAAAAAAACACGTTTTGCCCACACACGATCAATTTAAATGACGTTTTAAAAAACAATGTTTTTTTTCATCGCAAAAAAACGACCGTGTGTACGCGGCATAACACTTAACCATATCCTTTCTCACTTGAAGGCCAAAAATTAAACTAACCCCAAAAATGTATGAGCCTATAACACTTAAGCTCCCCAACTCCTAAGCTTTAGCTTTAACCATTTCATGCAAATTACCGTATTTTTCGCACTATAAGACGCACTTTTTCACCCCCCAAAAATGGGGTGAAATGTCCCTGCGTCTTATAGTGTGAATACTGACTGACCAGGCACTAACCCCCCCCGTCGCAACCGCCGCCGTTTTAAAATCCCTCTCTCCTTCTCTATGAAGGAGAGATGACAGAAATGTGCGGCACATCCTAGCAGGGGCATACCAAGAGGGAGCGGGGGGAGACGTTTTTCCCCGGGTGTCAAAACATGGGGTGTAGTAGTGGTGCTATGATGTCAGTAGCGGTGCTATGGGGGTGCGCTCTGCACCCAGGTCGGGTGTCACCCGCCAGAGGTGACACCATCCTGAAGGCAGTGAGAGCTTTTGCTTTTTTTTTTCAGCTGAACCCCCCCCGCCTCCCGACGCCGTGGTCTAGTCCTGTCTGACTTCCTGCTCCTTCCCCCACAGCTGCTGCTGTAAACGATGTCCCCAGTCCTCATTTCTAGCCGTTTCCTGGGTACATCTGAGCCAGCCAGAGGGGATTATAATGGCAGTGTCCTCCACTGCCTGAGGTGAGCCCTTGATAAGGGGGTGGGAGGTGTGAGCTGGTATGGTATCCATTGCTCATCACCTGAGCTAATGTAATATAAGAGGCTTAAGGGGTGTTTGTGTCTGCCCTGCTACCCTGAGCTGATCTGAGAAGGGGGGGGGGGGGTTGCTGTGTCCACCACCACCACCAGATATAGTGTAGCTGAGCTGATTTAATAGATGGGATGGTATTGCTGTGTGTCCACCACCCACCTATAGTAGTAGTATAATAATAAAAAAAAAATAGTACACCATTTGGTTCAGAATATTTATTTTTCTTGTTTTCCTCCTCTAAAACCTAGGTGCGTCTTATGGTCAGGTGCGTCTTATAGAGCGAAAAATACGGTAAACCTTAAAGTGCTTGTAAAGGTAGAAGGTTTTTTACCGTATGCTTCTATGCCTTAAGGTCAAAAACCTGCACGCAGCTTTCCAGGCAGCCTTCCCTTATACTACTTACCTGAGACCAGGGCCAGCCCAACCATGAGACCCAGTGAGACCATTGTCCCAAGCGGCCCTTTAAGAGGCATGATGCAGCGGATGAGTGTGCAGGTGGGTGAGTGAGTGGGTGGGCAGCGTGGCTTAGAGCCTGAGGGAACAGAGCATGTTTGAAGAGAGCTGCCTCTGCCTGCGCCTGTACCTGTGAGCTGCCTGCCTCTGCCTGTGAGCGGCCTCTGCCTGTGAGCTGCCTGCCTCTGCCTGTAAGCTGCCTTGGCCTGTGAATGTGAGCTGAGCAGCTATCCACAGTACACCTGCACAGCACCTGCCACTGCCTGAATATGTTGCAGCCTGTCACTGTGTCCATGTTCTGGAGGTTCGGAAGTCGGCATTGATCCTCATACTGTCTATTTTGCCACCAGTGAGTTCCCCATAGGAGCATTGTCTGCAGGAGTCTGAATCAAAACTGTTAGTACAAACACACATCACAAATTGTATGAGACATGAGAGCCTGAGAAGGACTTGCCTTGCCCAGCCCTGATTAACCACGTATAGACCTGTAGGATTTGACCCCTAATGACCAGGCCATTTTTTGTGATACAGCACTTTGTCGCTTTAACTGACAATTGCGTGGTGGGACGTTGTACCCAAACAAAATTGACATCCTTTTTTCCCCACAAATAGAGCTTTCTTTTGATGCCATTTTATCACTTCTGCGGTTTAAAAAAAAAAGAGCGACAATTTTGAAAAAAATATAGGCCAATATGTAATGTTCTACATATTTTTGCCAAAAAAAACCCTGCAATTTGCATACATTGATTAGTTTGTGCAAAAGTTAATGCGTCTACAAAATAGGGGCAAGATTTATGGAATTTTTAGTGGGACTGCAATATTGCAGTGGACAGATCGGACACTTTTGACACATTTTTGGGACCATTAACAGTTATACAGTGACCTGTGCTATAAAAATGCACTGATTACTGTGTAAATGTCACTGGCAGGGAAGAGGTTAACACTAGGGACGATCAAGGGTTTAAATGTGTTCCCTGGGAGGTGTTTCTAACTGTGAGGTGATGGGAATGACTGGAGGAGGAGAGAGATCGCTGCTCCTAATCACTAAGAACAGCAGATCTGTCTCTCCTTCCCTGTCAGATATCCGCCGGCCACTCACAGGTCCCTTTATACTCCTATATAGAGTACATGTAAAGAGCCCTGACAGGTCCTTTTATACTCCTATATACATGTATTGAGCCATGACACGTCCTTTTACATTCCTATACACATGTATAGAGCTCTGACAGGTCCTTTTACACTCCTATATACAGTGCGGAAAATAAGTATTTGAACACCCTGCTATTTTGCAAGTTCTCCCACTTGGAAATCATGGAGGGGTCTGAAATTGTCATCGTAGGTGCATGTCCACTGTGAGAGACATAATCAAAAAAAAAATAATCCAGAAATCACAATTTATGATTTTTTTAACTATTTATTTGTATGATACAGCTGCAAAGAAGTATTTGAACACCTGTCTATCAGCTAGAATTCTGACCCTCAAAGACCTGTTAGTCTGCCTTTAAAATGTCCACCTCCACTCCATTTATTATCCTAAATTAGATGCACCTGTTTGAGGTCATTAGCTGCATAAAGACACCTGTCCACCCCATACAATCAGTAAGAATCCAACTACTAACATGGCCAAGACCAAAGAGCTGTCCAAAGACACTAGAGACAAAATTGTACACCTCCACAAGGCTGGAAAGGGCTACGGGGAAATTGCCAAGCAGCTTGGTGAAAAAAGGTCCACTGTTGGAGCAATCATTAGAAAATGGAAGAAGCTAAACATGTCTGTCAATCTCCCTCGGACTGGGGCTCCATGCAAAATCTCACCTCGTGGGGTCTCAATGATCCTAAGAAAGGTGAGAAATCAGCCCAGGACTACACGGGAGGAGCTGGTCAATGACCTGAAAAGAGCTGGGACCACCGTTTCCAAGGTTACAGTTGGTAATACTCTAAGACGTCATGGTTTGAAATCATGCATGGCACGGAAGGTTCCCCTGCTTAAACCAGGACATGTCAAGGCCCGTCTTAAGTTTGCCAATGACCATTTGGATGATCCAGAAGAGTCATGGGAGAAAGTCATGTGGTCAGATGAGACCAAAATAGAACTTTTTGGTCATAATTCCACTAACCGTGTTTGGAGGAAGAAGAATGATGAGTACCATCCCAAGAACACCATCCCTACTGTGAAGCATGGGGGTGGTAGCATCATGCTTTGGGGGGGTTCTGCACATGGGACAGGGCGACTGCACTGTATTAAGGAGAGGATGACCGGGGCCATGTATTGCAAGATTTTGGGCAACAACCTCCTTCCCTCAGTTAGAGCTTTGAAGATGGGTCGAGGTTGGGTCTTCCAACATGACAATGACCCGAAGCACACAGCCAGGATAACCAAGGAGTGGCTCTGTAAGAAGCATATCAAGGTTCTGGCGTGGCCTAGCCAGTCTCCAGACCTAAACCCAATAGAGAATCTTTGGAGGGAGCTCAAACTCCGTGTTTCTCAGTGACAGCCCAGAAACCTGACTGATCTAGAGAAGATCTGTGTGGAGGAGTGGGCCAAAATCCCTCCTCCAGTGTGTGCAAACCTGGTGAAAAACTACAAGAAACGTTTGACCTCTGTAATTGCAAACAAAGGCTACTGTACCAAATATTAACATTGATTTTCTCAGGTGTTCAAATACTTCTTTGCAGCTGTATCATACAAATAAATAGTTAAAAAATCATACATTGTGATTTCTGGATTTTTTTTTTTGATTATGTCTCTCACAGTGGACATGCACCTAGGATAACAATTTCAGACCCCTCCATGATTTCCAAGTGGGAGAACTTGCAAAATAGCAGGGTGTTTAAATACTTATTTTCCGCACTGTACATGTATAGAGCCATGACAGATCCTCTTTATACTTTATACTTCTACATACATGTATAGAGTCATGACAGGTCCTCTTTATATTTCTTAATACATGTATAGAGCCATGACAGGTCCTCTTTATTCTCCTATATACTTGTATAGAGCCATGACAGGTCCTCGTTATACTCCTATACATGTAAACAACCTTGATTGGTCCTCTTTATCTCCTAAATTTGTGTATAGTGGCATGACAGGTTCTCTGTATAATCCTATATACGTAGGCCACCATGACCAGTCCCCATTAGTTAGTCAGATATAAAATAATGAATGGTGGGGGCATTTTGGTGGGCGTGATTTTTTTTTGGGGGGGGCAGCATTTTATTCTTGGTCCCAGGCAGCACAATATCTGAGGCCGGCACTGCCTGAGCCCGATCTAGATCCAGATATGTGCACGAGAGCCAAGGCTCTTGCTCCTCATTGGTTAAAAAACAGCTGCAAGAGCAATTGTGCCAGGAAAGGAGGAATATGCCCAGGCACATAGTTATGGGCAGAAGGAGAATTTCTGTTAGCCAAATCCATAGACTGGGAAATCCTATAAGCAAAAATCATAGATGGAGAAATTCTATTAGCCAAACCCATAGACAGGGAATCTCTGTTAGCCGTACGTGCATGCATGTGGCGCCAAGTGGACTACATAAACACATCTGCTGCACTTTGCCTTATGGTCTACAGTAGGGGTCTTCAAACTATGACCCTCCAGTTGTTCAGGAACTGCAATTCCCATCATGCCTAGTCATGTCTGTAAATGTTGGAGTTTTACAATGCCTCATGGGATGTGTAGTTCCACAACAGCTGGAGGGCCATAGTTTGAGGATCCCTGGTCTACAGCATGCCTTGTGTTTGACCTCCTGTTGCAGTTCTGATCCATCTGCTTGTACCTGAACTGAATCCCGCCTTGCTCTTTGACCACGTCTCTGCTTTGGTCGTCTGTCTGCCTGTTTGCCATTGCCAACTCCAGCCTGAACCTGACTACTCTGCTACCTACTGGTCTGTTCCTGACGTGCCTGCTAGTGACTGACCTGGCTTGCCTGACCCTGCTCTGTGTCCAGCCATCCTTACAGTATATCTGCTGTCCGCTGTCTGCTATCTGCCAGTCTGCCAAGCACCTGTTGCTTGTGACCTGCCAGCCTGCCAAGTATCTGCTGCCCTGTGTCATGATAAAGCCTGCTGTCAATCACTGCTGTCAATCAAATGCTGTGCTGAGCAAGTGGGGGCAGGGCTGAGCTGCCCGCTTAGTGTCAATAGACGTACACAGGATGGCTCCTGGCTCCTCCTCTTTGGCAAGTGCCCCATGGAAAGCAGCTTTCCATGAGGGCACTTGCTGAAGAGGAAGAGCTAGAAGCATCAGTAGGGAACCCCTAGAAGAAGAGGATTGGGGCTGTACTGTGCAAAACAGATTGCAGATAAGTATACCATGTTTCTTATTTTAATTTAAAAAAATTAAGCTTTATTGTCGCTTTAAAGCGTAGTTCCAGCCAAAAATGTAACTTTTGCTTTTTGGAATCCCCCACTGGTGTCACATTTGGCACCTTTCAGGGGGGGGGGGAGCAGATACAAGTGTAATCCAGGTATTTCCCCACTTTTGTGACCTACGCCACGTCCGGCGCCTTCTCCATCCCCCCGCTGTCTTCTAGGAGACACACAGGTCCCAGAAGACAGCAGGGACCAGTACTGCTTCACTTCCTGATTCCCTTACCAAAGATGGCGGCGGCAGCACCCGAGAGCCGACAGATCGGCTTTGGGTGCCAACATAGTAGGCTCCTAGGACAAGCAAGTGTTCATATATTAAAAGTCAGCAGCTCCAGTATTTGTACCTGCTGACCTTACATTTTTTTTTCTTTTCGGCAGAACTAGGCTTTAATACTAACACCTAAAACAAACATTGCCTTTACTAGCAAATTAAAAAGTTGGATTTTAGATAAAAGTTACCCCTAAGTCAAAATTTTCTCTAAATTCCACAAAACACAGTGGTTGTTTTCCAGCAAATACCAATTCTTTTTTTCTATTGCATGTTGCAAAAATTAAATAGAGTTGAGACTCTAATGCCGCGTACACACGATCGGAAATTCCAACAAGAAAAACGTGAATTTTTTTTTACAACGGAATGTTGGCTCAAAATTCTGACTGTCAAGAACATGGTAATGTGTTGCTCACGAATATTCGACTACGCTACGAATATTGCATATTCGCGCGAATATCGCGAAATCGCGGCGAATATTCGCTATTTCGAATATTCGAATGTTAATTCACATCCTAGAGAATCGACGAAAAGCATGCTGGTATGATTAGAGACCTTAGTTGAGCGCTCATTTTATATTGCCGAAAAATCGCAATGCGATTATTTTATCGCGCGATGCACGAATATTCTGAAAATTTCCGCATTTCTCGACGAAATTATTTTGACACGATCTGAGCCAATCAGAATTTATTTTGTATTGTAATATATCACGAATATTCTGAGAATCAGAGTTTTCTTGCAATCACGAATATTCTGAGCCAATCAAGTGCTCCATTGAATATTCGCAATTATTGTGTATTGTAATATATCACGAATATTCTGCCAATCAGAGTGCTCCATTCCGCATTTCTCGAATATTTTGCACGAATATTCTGAGCCAATCAGAGATTTCTCGAATTTCGCAATGATTGGAATATTCTGCCAATCAGAGTGCTCCTTCCGCACCCGGTCGGATTCCGCATTTCCGAATATTCGCAATTCGCATGCGCAATTCGCAGCATTCGCGATAGCGAAAATTCGCAATCATTTCATTTCGAAAATATATCACGAATATTCGTATTTAGCGAATATCTGTCGAATATTCGACTATATATTCGAGATATATCGCGAATACGAATATGGCATATTCTGCTCAACACTACATGGTAATGCACAACACTACAATGAGCCGAGAAAAACAAAGTTTAATGATTCCGAGCATGCGTTGAATTGTTTTTTTTTGCACATCAAAATTGCATACAGACGATCGGAATTTCCAATAAGAACTTTTCTTGTCGGAAAAATTGAGAACCAGCTCTCAAATTTTTGCTGACGGAAATTCTGATGGAGCCTACACCCGGTCGGAATTTCCAAACCAAAAGCTCACATCAGACTTTTCTTGATGGAATTTCCGGCATAACTATACCATAAACACTAACTAAGCAAGATAATTAATGTTCCTTGTTTTCAGCCAAACAGATAAATTACTTTTTGAACTGGACCTAAAGTTTTTAAAAATTGTGGGCCAGATTCAGAGACCCGTAACTCCTGTCTAACTCTAACTTAGACTGGAGTACTTTCGAATTACGTGCGCCGTATCACTAGTTTGAATCCTCAAACCATGATACGGCGGCGTTGGGCTTCGATCTGACAGGCTTACGTCTTCGTACGCCTTCGGATCTACGCTGCAATCTTTTTGCGGCCGCTGGGTGGAGTTTGCGTCGTTTTCAGCGTCGGGGTATGCAAATTAGCTTTTTCCGGCGATCCACAAAGTTACGAGCGTCGTTCGCAATCTCTTACGTCATCTTTTTGCTGCGTAAAGTTATTCCAGCTATTAGCTGCTCTGATGTTATGCGGCCCATGTTAAGTATGGCCGTCGTTCCCGTGTCGACTTTCAATTTATTTTTATTTTTTTACGTAAGTCGTTCCGGAATAGGAATGTCCGTAAACGACGCTACTCAAAAAAAAATGACGTAACGACGTGATTTCGCGCGATGCACGGTGGGAAATTTCTGAACGGAGCATGCGCAGTTTGATCGCCGCGGGAGCGCGCCTAATTTAAATGCCTCACGCCCCCTAATCGCGTAGTTTGATTCCGCCGGGAGAAATAGACTACGCCGCCGTACCTTACGGGCCAAAATCTCTCTGAATTCCTCATAGAGCCAGGTAAAATACGGCGGCGTAGTGTATCTCTGATACTCTGCGCCTATGTAATTCTATGTGAATCTGGCCCCGTGTTTTTTTTAGGACCTGTCTAGGAGTGTAATTATACCCACTACCAACAACCCTATTTTAAAAAAAAAATTGTTCAATCAAGTATAATAAAGATTCAATTCTGAAACAAAGTCCTCTTTTTAAGTGGTTGTAAAGTCTATTTTTTTTTATTAAAATATTAAACAGGTTTATACAGAACTGTTCTGTGTAAAGATATTGCATAGATTTGCTCCTTACTGCTTCTTTTAGGTTCCCTTGTCAGCACTCTCTGTTCCTCCTCTTCTGTGTGTTCCCCCATAGTAAGGAGCTTGCTAGGGGGGCACACATGCCTAGTCTAACACATTCAATTTTTCTTTTAGTTTTTATTTAAAACTATACCATATTAAGATAAAACTGGGAGTTGTAGTTGTATCTGTTTATCCACATATACTGTATCTGTGATCTTTTTTGTAATTCCTACTAGGTAATTTGTAAAGAATCCCACATTTCCCATATAAACCCATACATAAATGATTAAAAGTGAAGACATTAATTTTGAGGATGCAGAAGCCCAGAAAGTCACAGTCTGAGTTCATTTAGCCTTTTCATTTGTAGTACTTTATATTATATGTTGAGATCCCTTTGAATCTCTTTAATATTCATGATGCTCTCGCCAGCTTGAATAACAGAGATAAAGCTTTTGATAGCAATCTTAGGGACTTGATTAACAATGCACTAATCATGAGTACCAGTGACCTGATTCAGAAACGTTTCAATTCATCCATCACTTTTAACCAAAGATGATTGCATTACCTTACCATTTTTCATTTAGATAAAGTCACTCAGGAAAAAAATATTGTCAAATGGACATAAAATGAACATTGTGACTATTTGTGAACCACATATCAAATTGACCGACAGCATAATTACCAATTAGCGCATAAGCACAGAAACCTGTGTCATCGTAACTTGAAATAAAAGCCAGTCATTCCAACTAAATGTTATATTGTGCCATGGGATTCATTTTGCAATAAGTTCAAATTGTTATTATAAAATGTAACTAAAGCATATTGTAAGAGGTAATTATCCATATATTAGATTGAATACTGAGTGTTCCCTATGATTACAGAACAAATTGTCCATTATTTGAATGCTAATTGTAAAGATTATGGGGTACACTGAAAAGGACATCCTGCTGTGTGAATTATTTCCTATATAGCTATGTAGGTGTTGTTTGTATGCAATTTACCGATAATATAATTCCCATCAGAAATACTGTGAGCTTAATTTTGTGGACTTTTACACACCTTTGTATCTTATACAATTACAATAAGTACAGTTATAGAAAAAAAATGCAAAAAGCTGTGCACATAAAAAAAGGTAAAATAAAAAATGACCAAGGTACGAATACAACACACCCTGGGTCATAAAGGTCACAAAGGTCCATGTTAAAAAGCATAAAGTACAATGAACAAAATGATGAATGTAAATTAATTTTCAGGTTTGGAAATGCATCTGATTACAGATAGATCAAGTTGTTGAAGTTTCTATCAGGTACAACCATATATTTCAAGCCTATGAATAATATTGTAATGTGAGATAATTCACAAAAGACAGACCTGTTGGCTGTTTTCCATCTACAGATTGAGTATAGATTACATTTCGGAATTGTTGTTTTCTTTTGATATGAATTGTAAAAATACATTTAGTATGCGGTATGCCTTAATCTGGTAAGAAGACTTAACTTGGAAATGCAGGTCCAGTGAAGTGGCCACAGTATGTTGCACATTATGATGTAATTGTAAAAGCATATTTGATCTAAAATTAATCAGTGACATGGTCCCCAATCATCTGTAAAAAATAGCATTAAAATATTTTAGGGCTGTTACTCATTAAAACTTGTGTGTTAGATTAATCAATTTTTTTAATCTATTAATCGACTAATTTCAATTAATTATAACGCACATACAGTTTTTTCTATTTTTTATTAACCACTTCCATACCGGGCACTTACGCACCTTCCTGCCCAAGCCAATTTTTAGCTTTCAGCGCTGTCACACTTTGAATGACAATTGCGCGTTCATGCTACACTGTACCCAAATAAAGTTTTTTTTTTTTTTCTGTTATTTTTTTTGTAAATAAGTACGTTTTCTTCTTCGATTACGGTCGCACGCGGGCATGTTATCCTGCTGGACGTCAATAGACATCCAGTCAGGATTTCAGAACCACTTCCCGGACGTCAATTTACTATTGACCAGGCGGGAAGTGGTTAAACTCTCACCCCATACTGTAATATCCACATCTCCACCCATACTGTAATGTCCACATCTCCACCCCATACTGTAATATCCACATCTCCCCCGTAATGTTCACATCTCCCTGCTTTTACCAGAACGGAAAGCACAGCAGGCAGCAGACCGGTCCGTAGACGACACAAGCAGGCGGGTGATGATGATGTCTAGGCCACCGCTGGGTGTACCAAGATGGCCGCGGCATCGGGGCTAGGCCGAAGCTGTGGCCTTTCCTATGGGCGAGACCGCAGAGCTCAATCCGCGGATCGTCCCGATCAAAATTATTTTGATCGATCAAAGAAATTAACATTAAAATTAGTATAGAAAAGATAGTGCTGAGCTGTTGGTAATAGATGTGAAAAAAAATCTGCTAAATAGAATGCATGATGCAAAGAATAAATAAATGAGCAATAATAATGACAATGGTACATACGGTGCAAACCGTACATATGCATAATCATACAGATAAAGGGAGTGTAATGCAAAAATTGGCAAAGGAATGTCACAGAGTGGAATGCAAATGTGAATGGGTGAGCGTGATGAATCACGGAATGTGACAATGAAATGTCCAAAGTGAACAATCACACATAAAGTGATAGGTGTGAGGTGATGGCTCTTCAGTGCCTTCCACTAGGGTGAATAGATGGCCTCTTACCTCACTGCTGTGAGGTTACAGCATGTAAATCAAGCGTGGTCCTGCCTGGATGGTTCCTTGAGGGATGTGTGTATGGATTGTCACTTGCACTTCATTTGTCCTCCGATTACAGTGTCCAGGTGGGTTGTAGTGCATGGGAATAAAACAGAACTCTCTATATTGGTAACAAACCTGATCCCTACATTTCAATAGTTAATATTATATAACTGACCATTTTCTATTTGAACCCTCTCCATATGCCTAACACCGCTGCACACCAACAAGTATAAAGTGTAACTGTATTCATATGTTATATGTTAAATGTTTTACAATACAACATATAGATTTTATTAATGAATATCCAATGTGACTTGATTTGATGCAAATTCATGCAAAACAATTTGAATTAACACATTTATTCATTACTTATCTCTACTTTTGTTTATGTAAACCATGTAATTTATGTATTACCTATCAATATCTGATTTAAAGAATTCATGTGATGTCCTACTGTGCTACTTTCAAGGCCCTGATGAAGCGGAATTGTCCACGAAACACGTAGGATACACCTCTCTACCCATTCGGGACCTGCACACCCCAAATTCAAACCACAAGACTTTAATTTATCTTAACTTTATTTTTACTTTTAGAAGGTACTGCCTTATGGCAGATAAATAAAATCAAATTTTCTATAATAATAGTATTGTATCCTTTTCTGTTCACACTACTCTGAGGCACAATCAAAGTCCCATACTGTTCTACCCTTTTTTAAACGCTTACA
The DNA here is from genome assembly GCA_029574335.1 of Rana kukunoris. Lineage (NCBI taxonomy): Eukaryota > Metazoa > Chordata > Amphibia > Anura > Ranidae > Rana > Rana kukunoris. Next base: position 153,798,103 of record CM056052.1, on the reverse strand, counting down.
GACCAGCCGCCACAGTTATACTGCAGCAGGCTGGCTCTGCTGCATGAACCATCGTAGCTGTACGTCCGTCGCTTTCAGAGGCAACAATGGTAAAAAAGGAAGAGATGGTGCAAGAACCAACTAAGTGTCTATATTAATGATGAAAAAGTCCCAAAAGTGCATAAAAGCAGTATAGATAGGGAAGGAGAGGAGTAAAATCAGTTCAAAGTATAATCAGTTCCAGTATAAACTAGCGGCAGCAGCCTTGGGAGTGGAAGCACAACTCTGGAAGACAAAATAAAACAAGAACCAGGTGTGCCAGACTCAGTGTAGTATTTAGGGGTACATTTTAAAAAGACAAAAAACCCAAATGGCTACTCACAATGGGATGATGATATCAGGGACATAGGTTATAAAGGGTCTGGAGTCACTGTGCGGTCCATAATGCAGTCCGTGATGTTGGGACCTGTAAGGAGCCAGGTCCCAGCAATAGTGGTGGTAAGTCGCTAGAGGGTGGAACAGCAGTGAAGCCTCTGTAGATGTCTGGAAGGCTAGCTGACCAGCACGCTGTAGTTCTCTATGGCGTCTGGAAACCAGGAAACCAGAACCGGAAATGCGTGTCTGAGGGCTAGCAGGCACGTGCACGCCCACTGCATTGCGGGGGTACTGATGCTCATCCACCGGCCACGAGTGATCTCCGGGCACAAGAGGCAGAATAGGGACATGTGTGTGAAAACACACACATATCTCTGTTCTGTTCAGGGAGGAAATGCAGATCATGAGTTCCTAATAGCTAGAAACCACAATATGTAATTTCCTCTAGGCCAGTTCCACCCCCCTTCAGTTAGAACACACATTAGGGAACACAATAAACCCCTTGATCGCCCCTAGTGTTCATCCCTTTCATTGACATGTTTGCAGTAATCAGTGCAATTTTATATTACAGTATAAATACTGTATCACTGTATAAATGCCAATGGTCCCAAAAATGTGTCAAAAGTGTCCGATGTGTCTGCCATAATGTTGCAGTCCTGATAAAAATCACAGCTCACCGTCATTACTAGTAAAACAAATCTGGAGTATTCCATCCAGTCCTGGTCACCAATCCTCAGAAAGGATGTGCTGGTATGGGATATAGTCCAGTGTAAGGCAATAAAATTAATATGGGGGCTGGAGGACCTTAATTACGAGGAAAGACTACATTCACTCAATTTATTCTCCCTGGAGAAGATACGCTTGAGCGGAGATATGATAGAGATTATACAAATATCTCAATGGTGATCCCACTGTAAGTATGAAACTTTTCCATTCCAGGGTTTTTTTCACTGTCAGGGCGATAAGGATATGGAGCTCTCTTCCACAGTTGGTGGTGTCAGCAGGAAGTATTGATAGTTTGAATCTTAAAGAACATAATATACATTATAGGGATATGGGAAATTATTATCTATAAAAACACACATATCAACACAGGTTGAGCTGGATGGGCTGTTGACTTTATGTAACCTTACTACTATGTAACTATTTAGTCATTCCATATTCTATCCATAACTAAAAAAAGTTTTGGCTATACATTTAAGTAGAACTAAAAATCAAAACTTGTTTAATTTTGGAAAGCATAAGAGCGGGTTATAATATAATCCTAGCCAAAACAGGATATGAGAGGAAATCCCTGGCCTGGCCAGTGCTTGTGGGGGTTTTCGGGTGGGGGGGGGTGATCAGAATCTGGAAACCCCCTTTAACAAGGATAGTTGTTAAGGACGCAACCACCACCGCATGAAAACTGCATGCAAAAATGCACTATGCAACACTGTCTTTCTTTTACCATGTGTATGTAGAGGTGCACCCTTTTTTCTACTGCAGGTTTAAGCAAGAGAATATGATTTATTTTTAATTTTTAATTCTCTATTTTTATTTTATTTTAGGAAAGAAGGACATAAACCAAGCAGAAGAACCAGCCTATTCCAGTAGCGATACAGACATCATATACTGATATTACATTACATCTTCCTCTTCAACTGCATTACTTTGGATATATCTTTTTTTTTTTTGTTTACAAACTTTTATTGTAATAATAAAGAGTGGTTGCATATATAAAATAACAACGTAATCAATAACAGAAAGTTTACAGCCAGAGTAATTAATATTATATAACATATAAAGAAGAACAATAAGATAGCGGAAGTTATATAAATTGTTACATGGTGATACCTCAATTGGTGTGAGAAATGAGGGTAAAGGGGGGGGGGAGAGGGGTGGTATGGAGAAGGATAACAAGTATTATAGCATATTCCAATTAGACCATTTAGAATCATAAATATGTAGGCTGTCATTTAAGGTATGATATATTCTCTCAGAGAGTTTAAGAACTTCCATTCTCTCCAATACCTGCGACCAAAGGACATTATTAGATCTCCAACTGAGGGCTATCATCCATTGGATGGAGCTGCATAGGGAATGGAATAATCTCATGTGTGATGTTGGGATATCTGGGATCTTGGCGTATTAAAAGACATATTTGAGGGGTAAGAGTTATTCTATATCTGTAGGAATTCTCAAATTTAGTCGCCGCTGCACTTCATATCTGATCTAGAAGAGGGCAGTTCCAAAATGTATGTAATAAAGTGCCCTGTTCTGAGCAACCTCTGAAACAGTTAGGACCCTGTAGTCACAGGAGGGGCCCTAATTAGACCAATGAAACATCCGGAAGAGTGTAGCCACTCTTCCGGATGTTTCATTGGTCTAATTAGGGCCCCTCCTGTGACTACGAGGGTGTCCTTGGTTAGCGTTATATTATTGGTTTAACATGTCATGTGCCGGCTCTCCTCCAATCACTGACCTTGATTGGATGATTGACCAGATTGGCCCTTTCTGTGCTTTTTTTCATGATTGTTTTATATTTATATGTGAGCAATGTGGGGGAACAGGTTGATGCCCCAGTTGAAGTCCCTCTAGGACGAAACGCATAGGGCTTGGTTGTTACCTTTTTCCAAATTGTCTTTTATTTTATGTGATCACTTTTAATGTTCTGTTTGGTTTTATTACAATAAAACCGTTACCTTTTGACCTGCACCATTGGGCTTGCATTTTCTTTCTCTCCCCCATGGTAATCGGAGTCATGCAGCTTCACTCATCTTACCCTTCCAAGGGTTTTACTATCATCTTTCCACACTTCCCCTGAGAATGGATTACTTGGATAATAAGGATAATATTCCAGGATACCGTGCACTTCTGGCCCTTCATCGAGGATTGGAATCATCTTCATCCAGTTGGTGAGAGCCGAGCAGACTGTGCCCCGGGAGTGTTCATGCCTTATCGATCTACTGTCCACGACAGACAGGTCCAACATTTCTGGTAAGCGCAACATATCTTCATTTGAGATAAGTGTCATTCTGTCTCTGAGGATCTACGAGGTCATTCACTTGATTGGTGTTGGTGGACTATTATGTTATATTTTTTGTTATGTACTTTTATAGCACCACTTCACGCAAGGACTTCGTTTTTCACTGTTGATTTTGTTCAACATTATTATCATCATTGTTTTAGTTCAGTGATTATTGATTTTGATTCACCTAGGGACATTAGAGTCCTTTTGGTTTCACAGCGCTATATTTTTCCTTCACATTTTCATTCAATACTTGTCACTTTGTAGTGTAGCCGCTTTAGTTTTAATTTTGATTTCAGTTAGCGCAATATTTATTATATTTTTGCACTATATCCTGGGATAGGGAGAACCATTGTGAAAGTTGGGAAAGTCTAGCAGCAAGAAAATAATGCCATAGATTAGGGAGACCGAATCTGCCTTTGGATAGAGATCTATGCATGAGAATATAACTGCATCTAGGTTTTTTATTTGCCCAAATGAATGTATTAATGGTTCGTTGAATAGATTCTAATTTGGTTTTTGAAATGTTGATGGGGAGTGTGCGAAAATAGTAGAGTAGTTTAGGGATGATATTCATCTTCATAGCATATATCCTACCGAGGAAGGAGATATGATATGAGGACCAAGTGTTAAGAAGGGAACCTAATTGTGATATGAGGGGAAGATAATTAGCTTTATATAGGAGTTTATGTGAGCATGTGATGTTGACTTCTAAGTATTTAATGGAGTGTGGACACCAGATAAAAGGAAAATTGTATTGTAGGAGGGTTTGTGTGCTTTGGTGGAGGTTGATTGGGAGGATTGAACATTTATTCAAGTACATTTTTAGACCCAAAATATCGTGGAAAATATTTAGTACTTTAAGGAGAACAAGTATAGAAAGTTGCGGTTCTGTGAGCAAAATAAGGGTGTCATCAGCATACAGGCTGACTTTATATTCATTTTGCTCATTTGAATATCCTCTGATATCTGGGTTATTTCTGATGGCAAGAGCTAGGGGTTCTATGGCTAGGGCAAAAAGGAGTGGGGATAAAGGACATCCCTGTCTAGTGCCTCTACCTATTGGGAAAAAGTCTAAGTTATTACCTGGGATTTTAATACGGGTTTGTGGGAAATTATATAGAGCATTGAAACCTTGTAAGAAATTACCTGAAATTCCAAATCTAGGAAGAAGGTTGTTAAGGTAAGACCAGCTAACGCTGTCAAATGCCTTGTGGATGTCTAGACTGAGGAGACAGGTTTGGCGAGAATGTAAGTTGGCATCTTGAATGATATTGGTTACTAATCTAATATTATCCACTATTTGTCTGCCTGGTATAAAGCCCGTTTGGTCAGGGTGAATTAAAGGAGCAATTACTTTCGCTAGTCTATCAGCTAGTAATCTACCAAATATTTTTAAATCATTATTAAGGACCGAGATAGGACGGAAGTTTTGGGGTAGAGTGTGATCCTTATTGGGTTTGGGGATAAGGGAGAGGTTGGCCAGTAGCATTTCTTTAGGGAAGTGGTTGCCTACTAGAATATAATTGAAGAGTGTCGTAAGGTTGGGGGCCAAAAGGGGGAAGAATTTTTTATAGTAAGATGATTTTCATTAAATCCCTCTCTTTCCTCTTTTATAATTTATTTGGCCAGGCATAACACTTTAAAGTCTTCTGGGGGTGCAATCAATCGAACCTACCGAGCTTGCCATATCAGGATTTCAAAGCGCCCACCTCTTTGTGTTAATTCACCTATCGTTACCCACCTTCTGTCTCCTAAAAAATGTGAAGCTTGAAATCTGCCTTGTTCTCTTAATTTCTTAAATATTTGAGATTCCATGCCTGGTTGAAAATCTGTGTTTCCTACAATAGGATAGAGGGGGGAGTTTATAGTGGAACATTTTGGATCATGACATACTATATTGCCAGTCCATAGGGTTGGGCCTATCGTAGTATGCGTTTTAAATATATGGGGTAATGCCGTATAGCACCATAGTGCCCTATTTAACTGTACCGGCACATTTGTTGCTCAATCGTAATCCACAACTTATGGTCCCCATGTCTACTCCAGTCAACTATCCTTCCCAATTGGGTGGCTTGGTAATACTTCAGCATATCATGTGCTGATATTCCTCCAACCATTTTAGGAAGGGTCAAAAGTTTTCTGTCAATCCTTGGCCTTTTACTAGCCCATATACATTTTGTAAATATGGCCGAACTTGGCTGAAGTAAGACATGGGTATCTGAATTGGTAGAGAATATGATTTTTGCTTGGTTGCTAAGGCAACACTTCTGCTTTCTTTTCCTCCCATTTGGCTACCCAAGACCTAAAGTTTTGACTACTTCTTCAATTTAAACAAATTGATGTTTTTTTTACATTCATAAATCTACCAAAATGTATCTTTCCATTTTTTTTTCAGAAAGTTTTTTTGGAAATACAGCTATTAACCTAAAGTATTACATATGCCTATTTTTTTAACTTATTCAAGTAACAAATAATTTGTATTATTATGATGGGTTATCTTTTTCTGTCATTTTAACTTCATACTAAATGTACCTCGTAAGTGTTATTTTAAAGTCCTTTGCCCTTTAAATTGTGGCAGTCCATGGCTCTATTTGTCTTGACAACATCAAGGGAGTGATTGTAGCTGGAGGCACTGGCATGGGGAAGAGTAAAGGGCTACATCACGTCAAGTTCTCAAGTAGAATTATCGCCCTTTCCTGCCTCAGTTCACAGCTGTATTATGTCACCAAATCACATCACAGTGTAATCACGGATGAATAAAATATTTTTTTTTCTTTACCTTAAATGCTTTTTCTGTCAATTACAATCAAAGAGTATGATTTCAGGCCTGTCAGTTTGCCACGGCCTTTCCTACTGATGACTCTAAAACTGTAATCTACTAAATATAACATGAATCAGTGAAGTCTTATAGGAATTCAGCCATTCAGAAAGAAGCATGTTTTTTCTCCCACAGGGGACAGAAAAGTAATTGGTCTTTAAAGAACGAAATCAAAGATGTTAAAATATCACATTTATTCTTGCCTTTGTTCATGTCAAAAGTGTAACTCCCTTGAATTCTCTCCTGATACAATGTTTCCCTTTGAGGTAAGTACAGAAATATTAGCACCATTATCAAATCAATTGCGACCTATATGCATTTTTATTTCAGAAGTGCAAAATGTTATATTTAGATTCATTTTCAAATTTCATTTTCCTTGTTCTAAGAGATTATCCTCCCTCCGATGGGGAAGAGGTAATTTCTCAGCACCTCCAACCTGTGGGCCGTTTACTGTGATAGCCTGATTACATCATTAACCACAATCAAAAAACATTTCCCTAAAATGATGTGAGCTTGCTTGAATAAATTGCTTCCTTTGATCTCTCTCAAATATATTACAGTGGACTGTTTTTTTTTTCTTTTCTCCTGCCAAAGCTCGTAGGAAGGGAGAAATATTAGTAATATATTTAACTTAATTGCTCATATATAGACAGATCCATTCATTGTAAACCATCTCCTTAGGAAAAATCAAATTTGCAATAAAACTGTTCAAACAAAAAGATGCTTAATAGAAATTGTGTGGTAATAGAATTCAATAGGCTTCTGTTAAAATGCATAGACAAGAAGAGAATGCCTTTACATAAGGAAATGCATAGGTCTGTCATAATAAATGTCTATCTGTCTATCTGTTTATCTGTCTATCTATCTGTCTATCTATCTGTCTATTTATCTATCTATCTATCTATCTATCTATCTATCTATCTATCTATCTATCTATCTATCTATCTATCTATCTATCTATCTATCTATCTATCTATCTATCTATCTATCTATCTATCTATCTGTCTGTCTGTCTGTCTGTCTGTCTGTCTATCTGTCGGTCTGTCTGTCTGTCTGTCTATCTGTCTATCTATCTATATGTCTATATTTTTATTTAGCTATTTTTTTTTTCAGAAGGCAAGGACATTTTTTATTAAAATTACAATAGATAAGAAATTATAACATTGTGTGAACTTTTTGGGCCAGATTCAGATAGCCCGGTTTAAAATACGCGGGCGTAACGTACAGTACCTGTCACCGAGAATGTGTTTCCAGCACGAAAGCATCGCGCTGATTCTCGGCGACAGGGTGCCGACATCTCGCACTCGCTGGAATAGACAAAGCACATTCCAGCGAGCGCGTCATAGAAGCGACGGTGATCCGACTTGGATTCCCGCCAAATCTACACGCGGCGTTTGGTATGTATCATGAGGGGGAACTCCACGCCGGATTTTAAATAAAAATCCGGCATGGGTTCCCTCCCAGGGGACATACCAGGCCCTTAGGTCTGCTATGGATTGTACGGAGAACCCCCCTACACTGAAAAAAATGGCGTGGGGGTTCCCCCACAATCCATACCAGACCCGTATCCAAAGCACGCCGCCCGGCCGGTCAGGAAAGCGAGCGAGCGCCCCCCCCCCTCCTGAGTCGTACCAGGCAGCATGCCCTCAACATGGGGGGGTCAGGTGCTCTGGGGCAGGGGGACGCACTGCGGCCCCCCACCCCAGAGCACCCTGTCCCCATGTTGATAAGGACAGGGCCTCTTCCCGACAACCCTGGCCATTGGTTGTCGGGGTCTGCGGGCGGGCGGCTTATCGGAATCTGGGAGCCCCCTTTAATAAGGGGGACCGCAGATAACGGCCCCCCACCCTAGGTGAATGAATATGGGGTACAATGGGTACCCATTCACCTGGAGGCAAAGTGTAAAAACAAATAAACAACACAGGGTTTTTAAAGTATTTTATTAGACAGCTCCAGGGGGGCCCCCTCTTCGTTGGCTCTTTTACTGGGGGGGCCTTCTTCTTTCACTCTCCTGGGGTCTTCTCCGCTCTCCGGGGGTCTTCTCCACTCTGCAGGGGTCTTCTTCCGCTCTCCGGGGTCTTCTCCGCTCTCCGGGGGTCTTCTCTGCTCTCCGGGGGTCTTCTCCCGCTCTCCGCTGTTGACTCGGCACTCTCCGGTGCCTTCTTCTTCAGGACTGGCCAGTCCGCTCTTGTGTGACGCCTTCTTCTCTTCTCCAGATGTTGACTCAACGCTTCCTCCCGCTGTTATGCCGGGCGCGGCTCCCAGCGACTTATATAGGCCTATCTTATGACATCACAGTCCCATCATGGTCCGGTACCACGTGGGTAGGTACCGGAGCATGATGGGACTGTGACATCATAAGATAGGCCTATATAAGTCGCTGGGAGCCGCGCCCGGCATAACAGCGGGAGGAAGCGTTGAGTCAACATCTGGAGAAGAGAAGAAGAGAAGAAGGCGTCACAGAAGAGCGGCCGTGAAACGGTTAATACCGCCCGCAATGCACCTCTATAGAGGCACAATGTGGGCGGTATTGCCGCGGTTTTTAATTGTTTTCAATGGGAAGGAGTATACACGCCACTCTTCTCACCGCTCCAAAGATGCTGCTGACAGGAGATTTTTTTCTCTCCCGCCAGTGCATCATCTCAGTGTGAAAGCCCTAGGGCTTTCACATTAAAGGTTGCTTGGCAGGAGTTTTTCAGGCGGTATAGCAGTGTTATTTTTAGCGATGTACCGCCTGAAAAACTCCTCAATGTGAAAGGGGCTTAAATGTGAAAATAAAGCCTGAAACATTAGGTCTATGCAGAAGCATTAATTTAATGCATGTTCTTGTTATAGGGCATGCTGCATAAAGATTGCCCTTTCTGTTTGAATTGACTAGTATTTTAACAAAGAATGCACATGCAGCATTTTTGCAATGCATCGGTAGCTTCTGTACAAGTGCTTTTGGGTGCCATATCACGTGCTACTGCAACAAATTATTGTGATTAGACCATTAGGCGTAATTTTTATGTTTAACATTTTAATTTGTTTTTAATTCAAGTTGTCTATGGGACAGAAAGTGTCAACAAAAATGTCACATAACTGTCCTGTAAATAGACCCTCGGTGTCTCCTACAGATAGTGTGGACTTACCTGGGAACAACAGAACCAAAGGAATTTAGGCAATCACAATGAAGCCAGTAGGGTCACAAACAGTTAGTCAGTCAACAGGATAGAAGGCACAAACCATTGAGTAAACCTATTGTTTATTGTTTGAGTATTCCTATTGTTTATTGTTTTCTTAGGCATCTTGTTAACGATAAGCAATCCCTTATATAGCACTGAATGTCCACAGATGCACAAGAAAGTTCCAAAAGAGTAGCATTAACTATAATCGCTATATGGCATTAGTTTACACCTGTGAAACACTCACAATGTATGCCTTGAGGAAGAACAGTAAAGGAAGAGGTGGTTCCAGGTAAAGATAAAATATATGAGTTAATGACTTCTGGAGACATGATTTAACATACACATACAACTACAAAAATTGTCACAAGAGGGGCATAAATGTCAAATCGTTGCAGATAAACAAGTTTTATACATTTAAAGGGTAGGGAAAGTTTCCCCAACCTTTGTTCTCCAACTTGCAAAGTAGTTATTGCTCCCTCATTAAGTGCTAAACACTCCTAGATATGCAGCATTTATACATTTTTCCATTGGTTTCTTGATCTGATATCCATGCGTGTACAGTGCAGCCCAAAAAGACATTGATAGAGCTGGTAGATGGTTAAGAATCAATCTGTCTCCCGGGCCACCAGAAGTCTACAGGGCTAAATGATGCACATGTGAACATTAGACCAAAAAGCAGGCCAAGTGTTAGTTTCCCTACTATTTAATCCAAAAAATGTTACATTTAAAAAAATAAAACAAAGTAAATACAAATACAATATATACACTAGTTTAATAGTAAAAAGATCTGGTCTGAGCATGCAGGCCCTTTACAAAAAAATCTGGAGTGGGTGAGGGGACAAAGAGAAGGCACATGTATTAAATAATTTCTTCAGCTCTGTGTATACAAAGGAGCATGGGGGAGCTCAAGTCCATAATGGGGATGGTATTGACACAGCCAAATGATCCACAATGACTCAAAATTGATATGGTCCAGAAATATTTAGACAGTATAACGAGGATAAAGCACCTAGACCAGTTGGCATCCAACCACAGATCCTAAAATAATTGTGCACTGTCTTTTCAAAGCTATTGTTTTTCAAATTTGCTGAGCCAACAAAGCAAACATAATATAGGTATGCATTAAAAAGGGGATTAACTTAAGAGATAAAGCAATAATTCTCCCACTCCCAGACTCTGCGTGTTGAGTTATTTTGTGTTTCATTTCTTCAGTGTTGTCAAATGAAAAGATCTAATAAAAAAATTACAATAATATGAGTAGTGTACTCACTTCTTGACATACTGTATATGTTGGCAATAGTGATAAATAGGAAAACGACTATGGTCATTGTGTATTACGTCATGGAGTTGGAAAAAGACAGAGACATTAATGGCTATCAGGACTATGTATTTTTTGGATTCAGCAATTACAAAAATTTATGGGCAAACTTAGGTGCTTTAGATTTGGAAAAATGCATCTCCTGTATACAAAGGATTTTGCATTGTTGAGAGAGCGCTTCTTTTCAAAACATAGCTAGTTTTAATGGACTTTTTAGGCCCTTAGTATTAAGAGATGTAATCTTGGCTAAGTGGGAGATGGATCTTGGGTTTTAATTGCAAGCAGCCGATTGGGATAAGATTTGGATCACAACTAAAGCCCCATACACACGTACGAGAACCTCGACGGGCGGAACACATCGAGCCAGGAGCGTACACATGGCCGAGGTTCTCGCTGGAATGCAGCTCCCAGCGAGGTTCTCGCTGGTTTCTAGCGAGAACCTCGGTCGTGTGTACGCCGCCTTAGTCATCCTCACAAAATATAGCTGCCTTAGAGACAAATTACAAAGTACTCACGCGGCGATATATGCTCCAGATTATTCCCCATCTTGTTTTCGTGGCTCTGGTGATCTTGGATCACATCTCTATACTTGGTGGGATTGCCCGGTAGCAAAAAATGTCTGGAAAGGTGTATTTCTTATGATTTCTAGACATGTGCAGACTGGAATATTTTGTTTCGTTTTTTCATTTTCGTTTGGAAAATAAATTTATTTAGTTACTCCCGAAAATCGTTTTGATTTATTTAATTTTTCGTTGGGGAATAGCTTTCGTCCGAAAATCCAATATTACTTGGTTTCTGTCGAATGGTCAAAAGAATATTCAACGGAACGTCGAATCTTTACGTCGAATCATACATTTCCGTTCGAATATTCCGCCTACAAGAATTCTAATTTTGTATGACTAGTAATAATGTCGAATCTATTTTCTCATAAATCAAAATTTATTCTCTGTAATGTCGAATCTATTATTTCTATAGTGTCGAATCTTTTCTCTATAATGTCGAATCTTTTCTCTATGATGTCGAATCTTTTCTCTATAACGTCGAATCTCTCTATATCTAATTTTTACCGCAACGAAAACGAAAATAAAGCATTTTTTATGACGGATCTTTCGTTTTTCGTTTCTTGCGCTTTCGTTATCGTTTGTTAAAATGATAACGAAAAAACAGATTTTTGGACGAAAATGCATTCTAACGAAAACGAATGCACATGTCTAATTATTTTAACGCTGTTTGAAATCCCTATGAATCCTGATCTTACAATAGCACTTTTTTACCTAAAACCGGTTACTCTCTCCTACCGCCAATTCAAACTCCTATTACAGATCACTACAGCCGCGAAACAAACAATTGCCAAGTCTTTGAAATCCCTATCCTTCATAATTGCTGAAACTAAAAATAGAGTCAATCAAGCAATGATCCATGCCAAAACAGAGGCTATAACTTAAGATAAAAAATCCAACTTTGAGAATATATGGATTTCCTGAGTGACTCACATTTTGCCTTCCAATTTTGATGCTTCCCTACTAAGACCTTGGTAATCTCAATTTATACTTCCATTCTCTGCATTTAAAGTATGTGTGTGTTACCATGTACTACCCACGGGGACCCCTTAAACCTCTCATTCCTTTCTTCCCTATCTATTTTTTATCCTACTAAGATTAATTTTTCTTTTATCTTCTTTCTCTCTTCTATTTTCCCTATATTCTCTCTCTCTCTTTCAATTTACTCTTTATATAGTTCTGGTAGCAAAAATGTAATTTCCTTGGTTATCATTTTACCAATTGTACATAGTTCCAATATGTAGTATAAGATTTTAGATTCTATAATACATGTTTTATTTATTTTTATTTTTATTTAAAAACTATACTCTTGATAATAATTAAGACCTTCTTTTTTTTATCTGAGGTCATCTTATATTAATCTGGTCTAATTTGGTTTTATCCTTTCGTATACAATGTATGACATAGTCTTTTGAGTAGTTAGATCCATGCTAAAATTGTTTTTAGTTTATATTGGAACTACAACTCAATATTGTTAACATATTTAAGATATTTTCTTTTGCTGCCACCATATGTACTTATGTATGCAAATTGTTAAAATTAAATAAATACATTTGATGTAATCTTAAGTGCCATAATTATAGGATAGAGATAGTAAGGTGAAACGTAGGGTTACACAGCTACTCGGGGAGGTCGTCAGTTTAAGGCCGCGTACACACGATCAAATCTATCTGCTGGAAACGGTCTGACAGACCGTCTCAGCAGACAAATTCGATCGTGTGTACGGGCGAGCAGACGGATTTGTCCAGCAGACAAATTTTAAAGCCTGCTTTAAAATCTGTCTGCTGGGAACCCGCCGGACCGATATGTCTGCTGGTTAGTACGCTAACCAGCAGACATATCTGCCCGCACATGCGTCGAATGGATTCGAGGCATGCGCGGAAGAATTTTACTTCCTGGTGCGGTTACGTGGCGGCGTCAACGTCACCGCCACGTCACCGCGCTGTCTGCCGGCGGGGATTTTGGTTTGATCGCGTGTACAACGATCAAACCAAAACAGCCAGCAGACAAATCTGATCAAATCGGTCTGTCCGACCGATTTGAGCAGATTTATTTGGTTGTGTGTACGCGCCTAAGAGTTACAGATCAATGATAAACAATGTTCCATTGAAGAGAACGGGAGTACATTCTAACTGCAAATGTATAAAATATCATCTTGAATATAGAGAAACCACCAATGTAATAGAACAAATTAACAGAAGCCATAATACTAGCTGAGACAAGCAGCAGGCTTGGGTACCTAGCACACATTAAGATGGGGAAGCAGAATACCTAGCGAGTTTTACTAACACCAGGGGAGAATGTGTTGAATCTATATATCAAAGAGGGGTATAAACAGTTGTTTGATGGGTATTTTTCAGGGTTGCAATAACTGATCACCTGGTGGGTGGAGAAGATTCCCAGATAACTGAAGCATGCTAAGGGGAGTTATGTCTGGTTGTAGTCGCAAGGTTCCAAGGAGGATAAAGGCATGCCCCAGTTTTGAAGAAGCTTATTGCCTTCTTTTGGTTGATAAATCCAGGTGACTTTTCCTTGATGTGTAACTTTGAGCTTAGCAGGGAACCCACAATGATAGGATATGTTGTAATTTCTCAGGGTTTCAGTTATGATAGTATATTATTTGCATCTTTTGGAAATGGAGCAGCATTTTGCACCTTTAAAAATTAATATGAGCTATGATGTCTTATGGCACTGTGTTCGGCAAGTAGTTAGGCTTATGTAGTCTATGAGCGCGATCGATGGTCAGATTTTGAGAGAGATTTGGGAATATAGCCACAAAGAATTGTTGCAAATAAGGGATTAAGGTGGGAGGCCGAATCAATTCAGGGATACCCATGATCTTAAAATTATTTCTCCTAGATCAATCCACTATATTTTCCAGTTTGTCCATAACCTTTTTTCCAAGTCATCAGTATGAGATTGGTGAACATCAACAAGCTCATTGTATTCCACAGTGAAATCAGAGATTTGGTGTTCCACCTGGCCAGTACGATCTCCAAACTGATCAATTTGTGTTTGAGGATTAGAGATAGTGGAAGAAAAGTCCCTGAACAGATCTTTCTGTAAAGTCAAAAGCAGGTGTTGAAGGTTTTTTTTCTATAACTGGAATGACAGTGACACCAGCACAGAAAAATCATCATCATCAACTGTGCTAGGAGCCTCATGCTGTTTCTTTGTCACTGCCACTTTCATGCTAGGAGAAGCACGTGGTGAAGGGGTGCTTCTTTTCAGCCTGTCCCTGGGGGATGGTGCAGCTCTAGGGGATTCATCTTAGTCCTCATTGTTATCAGGCTGCGTGCATGCTGAGACCGGATCTAATCCTAGTACTCATTGTTATCAGGCTGCATGCATGCTGAGACCGGATCTCTTTGTGGAGTGGCTATGCCCTCTTGGATTTTTCCCTGCTCCAGTTTTGGGAAGAAATCAGTGAGACGGCAGGGAACTGTATGCTTGCGCTTCTTGTGGGACATCGCCGCCTGCTGTCAGTGAAGAATGCCCGACTGCTGCCAATGATAGTTGTGGCTATTGACGCATGTTGATGTCAGAAATAGCCTCCTCTGGCAGTGGAGCTCTACTCCCATGTGGCCATCCGAGATCACGGCCAAACTTTTCCCCCCTTTCTAGGTTTGATCTGTTTCTAAGTGATATAACTAATTGTTTGGTGGGTAACATATGTCTTTTTTCTGATGAAACAAATGTGTTCAATAGAGTTGCTATCCATGGAGAAGTCTGTAACATAGAATATTTTTTTGCATTGCTGGAATCACTGAAGTTGCATCTACTTCAGCAATTTCCACTTGCTTCTTGGTCCCGTGTTGAGCGGCTGGACTGATGCTTTTTTAATAAAGGAGATCAGCCGCTTAGCACAGGTGCCATTCAGAGAATTATTTGCATGTTCTTAATTTTCTAAAAGCATTCTCTGATTGGACATGGCGGGCAAGTGAGATCATTGATTATCCAATCATAAAATGCTTTGCACTCATTCACAATGCATTGAACAGTCAGCTATGGTTGGAACCTGGTAGCAAGTGGAGATCAATGAAGTAGGTAATATGTGCAATAGCATTACAGCCAATAGAGTTTACATTTTTTTTTTCATATATTTTCAAGTTGTCTGATCTTGACATTAAAATTAACACTGGTTTACTCTTACTTGCCTGACAAATCGAGTTACCTCCAGAATGGTAGATTTTAACAGTGCCGTGATTACTGACACCTCTCCTTTTACTTCAACCTTTTAAAAAAAATGTATTAGAAATTTACCAATTTCAGCAATTTTTGAAATTTTGATATCCAAAACTTTTGTTTTTGTATATGATTTTCAGTTCATGTTTTATTGTCAAACCAAAGACATTGGTGATCACTTACCCCCAAATTTTCTCCCACCTCAACACTAAGCTGGGCCAATGTTACTATGTAACTATGGCATTCTTCTTTAAGTCTTTAATTTATTTCTTCCTAATTAAAGCCAAAAAATACATCTATTTAAATCTGCTGCCAATTTAAAACCATTTTTGTCATTAGAAAAAGTTTCATTATATATTGGGGCAAACTACGAGGGCACAAGTAAGTAACTTGTGGTTGGAAGCCTATACTGTAGCCCTTTTAAGGAACCTGTTGCTTTACAAATTCAGAACACTCTCATGTGTGTAATCTTCAACACAGAATTAGAGTAGTGGGGGAGTGTACAGAAAGTAAGTTACCGTACGTGTGCAAATGGGCATTCAAGAGAATCCATTTCTTTGCCCTCCATTGGCAGACTGACAGATTAAGGTAACTTTAATCAGGTAAAAAAGCAGTGTTCTCAGCTCACTACCTCAAACTAATGATTGGAAAATTAAATAGCAGCACTATACTGATGAGGTCATATGTGTACAATCCTTTCCTGCAAACATGTTACCTTTGTTAGACTGATAACATTGTGTAAAATAATAGAGCCTAATTGGTTCACACTTTGGGCCCTCCCTCTTTCAGCCTGGGTGATTCATTCATTCAAATGTGTTCTCTCTTTTAAAAAAAAAGTACTTATGTTCTTTTTGAAAACTTCCTATCTACACCTTTCATTAAACAGGTACCACTAAAATTAAGTGGTTGGTAATGACTGATGTTACTGTGCTGTCAAAGTCATATATACGTCTCTAATGTCACTCATTTCAAAATAGAATTTACACAACCATTACTGTTTTACATGTTTTGGTGGCTTTACTGTGCATATAGTTATTATTTTGAGCCATTTTTCTTTGCACGCTATTAAACAGATACAATTCTCTACATTGTGATGTGATGTGTGTAAATAAATGAATATTAATCTTAGCACAAAATATCTTATTCCCCTTGTCTTAGAGGAAATTCATATTTCAATATGGATGGACTCTAGACAATGCATGGGACATCACAAATTTAAAAGATTGCACAGTACTTGTATATTGTGTTTAACTATTTTAAAGTATTGTTATTGTCCATTACTATGTGATTTAAAAGACAGCATCTTTTTAATTTACAAACTTTTTTGCTGAGTTTTTATTATAGAAAATGTGTTGTGCAATAGAAAATAAACAGTGATTGTTTGTACTCCACAAGCTGGACTGCTTCTCAACTTCAAAGGCATGTTGTGACAGAATGCAGCCAGGACTTGAAAGGCAAAAAAAGAAAAATAACAAATCACTCTTTAAACTAAATACTGTAAACTGGAATATTTCAGAATGATTGTAACATCCAAACTAGAAGGTCAGTTTGTTATCACTGTAGTGTAAAGTGAGTTTAATTTTCTTCGAGTTGTAGAGAGTCCCATATGGCTGAGATACAGCTGCATACCTGTTAACAACCCATTATCAATGGCTCTTTGTCAATGCAAAAGCGTTTAGGACTAGGTCAGACATTGAATTTATTGGAGCTTCTTCAAGGGGGGCTCAGTTAAACTACAGTTGTTTCAATATGCAAACTGTTCTTACTACTTCAACCCTGAAATGAGACGGATTCCTAGGAGGAAATCCAAAAAGTTACAGCACATGGGTCAGATATTTTATTGACATCATGAATACTTTCTTTGAAGATGAAATGTCTACAAGTTAAATAAATAATAAGGTTTTTACACCTTTTTTTCTGCAGCTGAATCCCTCTTAGTGGTAATATAAAACCGAATACAACGTTTTTGACAAGCACAAGCAGAAAAAAAGTATGTTTTTAAAATAATATTCCCTTTTGTGTGTGTGTTTGTGTGCTATAATCAAGATTACACAATGAATGTTGGCACAGCAATTCTAGACATCACTGGCAGCATATGTAAGTTACTTTACAGCTAAACTTTAGATAAATAAATAGACAACTTGCATATATTTAAAGGAGCTTTTGTACCTAAAATAAGATTGGCATTTCTGTCCATCCAGTTCAGAGATGTGCACAGTTGTGCCATTATCTAGCAATTAAACAGACCTGTTTATTCTCTGTTTTATTTAACTTTTATCCCTCATATGAAAAGCGTGTTCCTTGCTAATATTTGAGCATGGTAATATGATTGATTGGCTCCTTGTACTGCCTCTCTTTATTTCAGTCTGAGTTCTGCTGTGCAGTAGATGGCAGAAGAAGACTGATCCAAATTCAAATTTAAACTGTTTGCACTTACAAAAAAAAAAAATTATAATATATTAACCGCTTGAAAACCAGCCGTTGTCATTATACTGCCACAGGTTAACATGTTTCAGTGAGCCATCGTAGCTAGCAGCTGCACTGCGGGGGACACATTACGCACAATCATGGGCACAAGAGCCATAACAGGCTAAACACACATGTTCCTGTTCTGTGAGGAGAGGAAAGACAGATTGTGTGTTCCTGCTAGCTAGGAACAATAATCTGTCATCTCCTGTAGTCACTCCCATCCACCTACAGTTAGAACACACAGTCAGGGAACACAGGTAACCCCTTGGTCGCCCCCTAGTGTTAACCCCTTCCCTGCCAGTGACATTTACACAGTAATCAGTGCCTTTTTATAGCACTGATCTCTGTATAAATGTCAACGGTCTCAAAAATGTATCAAAAGTGTCCGATCTATCAGCCATAATGTCCCAGTCCCAATAAAAATCGCAGATCACGCCATTACGAGGAAAATGCCATAAAAAAGTATTTCCCATAGTTTGTAGATGCTATAACTTTTTGTGCAAACCAATCAATATACGCTTATTGCGATTTTTATTTACATAAATATGTAGAATAATACATAGTGGCCTAAACTGAGGAAAACATTTGGGATATTTATTATAGCAAAAAGTACAAAATATTGTGTTTTTTTCAATATTGTCGCTCTTTTTTTTTGTTTATAGTGCAAAAAATAAGAGGTGATCAAATACCACCAATAGAAAGCTCTATTTGTGGGAAAAAAAGGACGTCAATTTTATTTGGGTACAGCTTTGCATGACCGCGCAATTGTCAGCTAAAGTGACACAGTGCTGAAACGCAAAACATGGCCTGATCATTAAGCAGGCAAATCTTTCTTGGGCTGAAGAGGTTAATGAATAAGTGTGTTTTGTATATCTAAACAGAGTTCAGTTTTAAGCATTATTAAATTATTAACTGCAGTATTGTAACTACATTGTGAAATGGCAATATGCAGATGCACAATGATTTCCTCACATGCCTTGCCTTCTGTTATTAACCAGTATCTGTATTGAGTAGCGACTGACTCCCAGTACATGAAAACTGGAACCAGAAGAACCCTTGCACCCAGCAGGGCCTATGGTGTATGTACAATAAGAAAAAAAACAATGATAAATAGCCATATTTTTTTTTGTCACATCCAGTTAAGTTTTAAGCCTGATATTCTTTGTATAACCTACACAGCGAAATTAAAGTTAGGGCTTGTGTAGATAGCCAAATGCAGCATGCTTTCAGGTGATTTCTTTCATTTGTTAATAGCTTGAGATGTGTCTGAAATCCTGTCCACCATTAGAAATGCTTCTGACCTGCTCTGACTACTTTCTAAGCTGGTTTTGCATTTCCAATTACCTGTATGTGGAGAGAAGCAGTTCTCTTACACATTGAATGCCTGTGTACACAAGACCTTAGAAGAAATGTATTGTTTTAAATCTAGACCCACAGCCCTAGAAATCACCAGTCAGAATATATACTTTACATATTTTTCATTGCAGCTTTGTTTCTTTAAAGAAAGGCTTGTTTATTCTTCTAAAACACAACGTAGAATGTAATACTTCAAATAGTATATGGTATTCTTTTTGTATGTGTACTTTTTTCTGGCATCTAGGGGATGGTATCCAAAGAACATATATCAAAATCTGAATTATTTAAAATCTATGTCATTCCAAGTCAGCTTTCCCAGCAACTATAAAGATCTAGTGTGGAAAACTATAATAACAGTGAATATTCAGAGGAAAAAGCTGCTAACTCCAACTCTAGATATATACCGTATTTTTCGGACCATAAGACGCACCTGACCATAAGACGCACCTAGGTTTTAGGGGAGGAAAATTAGAAGAAAAAAAATATTCTGACCCAAATGGTTTAATGAAATATTTATTAAAATATAACAAAATAATATTTAAACCATGTAAAGTGAACACTATTAGATGACACAGGCTGGATGGGGCACACCACTATAGCCGATTCATATTAACCCCTCACATGCCACAGCAGCTGCGCAATATAGCAATGGCTCACGACAGAGACACAGGCTGGCTGTATTAGTTAACACAGGCTGGATTGGGGAACACCATGGATATGGGCACACAATGGAGTGGACACACAGGCTGGCTGTATTACATAACACAGGATGGATGGGGCACACCATGAATATGATGGAGGAGGGGGGCAATGATCCCTGTATGATAGAGGGGGTACTGATCCATGCATGATGATGGAGGAGGAGGGACACTGCCCCCCTCTTCCATCATACATGGATCAGTGCCCCCCTTTTATCATACAGGGATCATTGCCCCCCTCCTCCATCATATCCATGGTGTTCCCCATCCAGCCTGTGTTATGTATTACAGCCAGCCTGTGTGTCCAATGTGAGCCCATATCCATGGTGTGCCCCATCCAGCCTGTGTTAGCTAATACAGGCAGCCTGCGTCTCCGTTGTGAGCCATCACCATATCCCGCAGCTGCTGCGGCATGTGATAGGGTTAATACAGTCCGTTATAGTGGTGTGCAGCAGCTCTATGCTTGGTTTCCTCTAAAAGTGGCGCATGCGCAGTAGCATCAGCCGCGGGCATCTTACACGGCGCAACACAGTGACGTTGTGTGGGCGTGCATCCATGCTCTGCAAAGCTTCCTGGTGGCTACAATGGCTGCCCCCTGTCCCTACTGTGACTGTGATGCGACTAGTCTGACACATCTCCCCCCCCCCCCCGTGAGCTCAAGCTGATCGCGCTGGCTGCCTGCTCTCTGTGGACCTCGGTATGTTAAAAGGAAGTTGTGGGGGGGGGGGTGTACATTCAGTATTCGGACCATAAGACGCAGGCACATTTTCCACCATATTTTTGCGGCAAAATAGTGCGTCTTATGGTCCGAAAAATACGGTAAGTACCTGTGCTTCACTGGAAAGCCCAGCAGTAGAGCTAGAACAGTGTGCCAATTGTTAGACAAAATAAAGGATATGTAAACCTTAAGGCCACTTTCACATTGTGGTGCAAAGCGCCTGTAAAGCGCCTCTCCTGTCACTCCAGCCTGAATAAAAGCACAGCTCAAACAACAATAAATTACTGCTAAAACTAGTGGCGCTTTACTGCCGACGGCCTCACCACCCCAGTGTGAAAGTAGCCTAACAAATAACTTTCCAGTGTTGTCCCTCTTGGTCTATTAAATATACCATTGAAGGTGTTTTGTTATATATGTTCAATAAGTGAAAAAACAGCCCCCCCCCCATTATGAAAAAGCAGTATGGGGTGGTGTTTTGTAGTCTTGTCCTAGGGTTGAACAGCATTGGTTCTTCATGGATCTAATGTAAAGACTGAGCATCGTCACCCTAGGATAGGAACTGTGGATCGTCAGGTGAAGAAAAAGTAAAAAGTAAAAATGCCCCCCCTAAAAAAAAAAAAAAAAATGCAGTCATCACAACCTAAGATCTGTTATGCTGTTCCTTAGGGCTGGAACTAGCCTGTCTGATTTGATGGTGCAGTAAAAAATGCAGGGGGTATACTGTCAACACTGTGTGTGAGTCACTGACATTCTGTTATTTAGTATCAGGACCTGGGAAACACTAGTATGTTTCTAGGTTGTCATTAGACTAGGGTGAATAAACAGAACCTCAGCCCCCTTATATCAGATGTCCTTATGAGAGTCCCCCTTTTTTATCAAGAGTCCTCATTAGAGTCTCTCTTTACATAATCAAAATCATCAGGTCTCATCAGAGTGCCTCCATACATCAGTGTCAACATCAGAGTACTCCTTACATCAGATGTTACCATCAGCGTGCCCCTACATCAGATGTCCCCATCAGAGTGCTCCCTTACACCGGCTGTCCCTGTTATAGTGCCCACTTACATCAGTGTCACAATCATATTTCCCCCTTACATACAGGAATGATCAGTTATTCCCATCAGAGTGCCCCCTTATACCAAGCTTGAAAATCAGAGTGCCCCCTTGCATGGATTGTCCCTATCAATGTGCCTTCTTACATAAACTGTCTACATCAGACTGGCTAATGGGTAAGTGGATGCATTCTCAGAGACCTGGGGGAGGGGGTACTGGACCCTCCCAGATCCAGCCCTGATGTTCCTTCTAGTGAACAACAGCTTGCTGGTGTGAGCAGGCCCTAAATCAACATCAAACATTTATTTGATACATGTCAAAACTATATCTGCAAGTGCAGACACGTGTAGATTTCTGTTATGTACTTTGAGGCATCATTGTGGTACTGACAAAAGGAAACAATCAATCTGGTAGACTTTCACTGCAGACACTAGATGGAACAGTGGTCTGTGTTATATTTCCCTTGGCTGCATAGAGGAAGCTCTCAAGTGACAAACAAAATAAGTGTTTAAGTGACATCTTTCAGAATGCTGCATGGTGACATTTTGAGTTGCAAGCTTTAAATAAAATAAAATCTACATTGTTATCATTATACATTGTATGGTAAATAAAGAGAATGTGATTCTAAGCATATCCATTTGCAAAAATACAGTGTTATATCTTGCTACATTATTATTATTATTATTACTATTATTTAAAAAAATATATTAATATGACATCATTGTGGGGAGAGTTTTACAAGCAAGGCATTAGTAATGGAATGTTCTATAATGCCAACATTATAACTATGTTGTAAAACAGTTTAAGAGAAAAAAAAAAAAACGAAATTCAATAAGGGTGAAATCATTTGCCTGATCAGCTTTTAAAGCGGACGTAAACACCTAAAAAAATGTTTTATTTTTTTATTTTTTATGTCACAATGTAGAGTATAAGATGTCCTATCATCTGTGCCCAGTCTTGCCACACAAAGTTAATCCAGCACTGAGTAATCCTCTTTTAATGTTCAGTGAAAATTAACAGAATTCCAGATAAAAACTTGCCAAATTATAAAGTCTGTTTCTCTCTTCTTGCTTTGAGTGACAAGTTATTTACATATCTAGCTTGGACATGTTTATCATATGTTGTGTTATGTTTATCATAACATGAAGTGATCCAAAGTTCATTGTATATTACCAGGATGTGTTATGTGGGGGAGGGGTGGATTTCTCACTTTTTATACTGTGAATCACCTCATGTTATGATAAACATAACATAACATATGATAAACATGTCCAAGCTAGATATGTAAATAACCTGTCACTCAAAGCAAGAAGACAGAAACTGACTTTTTTATTTAGGCAGGTTTTTATCTGGAAATCTGTTAATTTTCACTGAACATTAAACAAGGATTTCTCACATCTGGATTAACTATGTGTGGCAAGACTGGGCACAGATGATAGGAAATCTTATACTCTACATTGTGACATAAAACAAGTGGGTTTACATCCACTTTAAATTAACAGCTTATGCAAGACAGCAATATGTGTCGATTAAACAGTACATATGCATGGGTGGATCCTATCTGGCAAAAGAGTATACAAACATTTTGATTTTTTTGTCCACCAACCCCCCCCCCCATTATCTCTTTAATGGTGTAGGGTCTTTGGGTGGGAGAACTTTCAAAGATATATACTTTCAGTAATTTGCGATAATGGTTATACTCACTGAATAGAATGCCCATAACAGGCTTAAATGGGTAAAATGAAGGGTGGGAGGGGTAATGGGGAAGGGTAATGGAGTATGGTGAGGAAAGGCAAAGAAATAAATACGAAGGAAAATAAGAGTATCTCCCCCTATGTGTTCCCCTTAATGCCACAAATGGACTGTTTTGGGTTTGATTTTCTGTTCTTTTTGTTTTTGGTCACATCACAGACCCATGTAGTGGGGGTGGTTGTGATTGATGAAGTATGAAAGGGGTTAAAGTTGTTTAGGATATTCCATTCCTGAACACAAGGCAGCTACCGAACACTCCAACCAGTCGAACAAGAAACCTGTACGAATAATTCTCTCTCAAATACGAGACAACACTGTCTTGAGGGTCAAGCAGGAATATGAATGTTTATTGAGTAATACAGTCTTATATACAGTAAAAGAGGAGGTTCCTACAACCTGCTTATATTACTGCAAAAATGTATGGAGAAAAACCGGGACGGCCGCACTTCAAAAAAATGGTTCCTTTTAATAAAACTGGTCACAACATGAACATATCATAGCAAAAAATCAGGAGAAAAGCTGACGCGTTTCACACTATCATACAGTGCTTATTCTATGAATAGCTATGAATAAGCACTGTATGATAGTGTGAAACATGTCAGCTTTTCTCCTGATTTTTTGCTATGATATGTTCATGTTGTGACCAGTTTTATTAAAAGGAACCATTTTTTTGGAGTGCAGCCGTCCCGGTTTTTCTCCATACATTTTTGCATACTATTGCAGTGCCTGCACCCAGGCGTTTGGACTTCACCTTGTAGTTCCCTGGGACCTCTGAGCGGTAAACTTTCCTGCTTATATTACTCTAGCAATATACCTTTGACCAGAAACCTACTTTACATGAGCTCATTAACTAATCCCTTTACAAAGCCTAGGCATGCCTAGCCTGGCTGTCTCCTAAACTACAATACACATTATCATACATATCAACACATAACTCCTTCATACAATTGCAGGGTCAATTAGCACAGACAACAATGGGTCAAAGAGAATCCACACTAGACTAAATTGTGGTCTGCATTTATAAATAACAGTATTTATTAGTATTAGTCATATAACCAATAGATTGTTTCATTGGGTAATTTGAAAAAATATTTCATGTTTACATTTAGGCAAATTTCCCTTTTTTCCCATTTTTTCCTCCAAGGGTAGTAGCTGGTATGACATACTATTTCAAGAAGTAGTAACCAATATCATATATCCTTCTGTAATACAAAAAATAAACGTAAAAAAAAAAGAAACAGGCTGCATTTAAATTAAATGCAATTTTGACATTTCTGTTGCTCCTCATCCTTTTCAAAAGTATATCCATTAAAATAACCCTTTCCATAAATCTTATATGCACTTTGTTTATTTACAGAAAACAAAACATATCTCACATAGTTTGAGTCCAGGTCACTGGAAGGGCAGTCTTTGGACTCCTCTGATCCGTGTTGGCCTCTTTAAGAGTGTAAAGAAAAAGATCTGTGTGATCCAGCACCTGCTGTGACTAGCAGACACTCAGATACATACTGAACATTTTTTAGCAGACAGCTAAAAATTATGTTTTTACCAAAAGTGGATATGGTTTAAGTGTCTATAGAGACAAATGTACCAATAATTACTCACAAACATTTTAGAACAGCAGGGCCCGGAAATTTCTGTTGGTGTGGGAACAGAAAACAGACTTGGTGCTTATCAGTGAAAAATGGTGTATAGAAAAATATTACATCCTGACCAGTTCATGTGCAGCACTCACAATTTACCTTGAAATGGAGCAGAAATTAGTTAATTACAGGCGGAACTGTTAAAAACAAGAGTAGGGAAGACCCTCACCATGCCAACATTCAAAATATATATTTAAGGATTGACCAAGTCAAAAAATTTGCGGACTTTGTGAGCACACAATAAGAGGGAGAATCAGTAAAAAAAAGTATACATTTTATTATAACATAGTTAACCTCCCTGGCGGTATGATTATTTCAGATTTTAGGTGCTGAAAGCGGTACCATTATTTTGCAAGGAAATTTGGTGTTTTACATTGTAGGCCTGTAATCCTTAGGAATACCTCACTTAAATCTGTCCAAACAAGAGTCTAGTAGGCATCCCGGGTATGAAAAAGTTTGAAAAACAAAATCATAAATTATAATATAATAAATAATTATAAATAATTATAACAAATAATAATATAATAAAAATAAAAATTATTCAATAATGTAATCAACTCAAAATCACTGAAATTTGCTCAGTTGCAGAATTGTCGCTGTCATCACTTTTTTTTATGACGAATTTCCCCACAAATTGTTATCGCTCATTTATGCAAGTGATTATAATTTATTATCGCTGTTTTCTAGCTGCTCTAAAACCACTTTTCACATAAAGGGACAGTTCTTGGTTGCTATGGACAATCTACAGTTTGCAGGCAGAAAGAAACGTTTTTATTATATAAAAGGACATGCAGGGCACAGGGCAGACCACTAGGAGCAAAGGGGGTGTGTATTTTTTACATACAGTGCTGTAATCTGTAAGATTACAGTATGCTGTATGTAATGTGTTTGTTTACTTTTTTGAATTTGGCACCGTTCTTCGCCCCCGTGCGTCGTAACATTGCAGGGAATGGAGATCGGCGGCACACAGGGACACTGTGTGAGTCGAGAGAGGATGCCGCTCTCTCACACGGGGAGGCATCGCAGGATCCAGGGACAAGGTAAGTAACTTTGTCTGTGGCTGCTTCTGGCTCGGGGATACCGCTTTTGGTACAGAAATCTTACCCCGAGCCTGACTCGGGAATACCGCCAGGGGGAGTAAAAAACATATAAACAACATACAAACAACACCCTGTATGGACACAGTTATCAGTCACCCAATAATGCAGTTATAGAGGATCCGGACCTACAGTACAAAAATTATTTTAATAATGTATCAAGGTAAGAATTTCTGATCGGGTAATGCCTCCAAAAACTTGCTCGTGGCTTGCTTGTGACAAGCACGTTTTTGGAGGCATTACTGGATTAGAAATTCTTCTCTTACCTTGATACATTATTAAAAAGTGTTGCCAACCTACCAGATTGAAATTTACTGGCACGACACCCCAAATTTACTGGCGCAGCCAAGTTTTTACTGGCATTTCACAATAGTTATTAAATTAAATTTTTAGGTGCAAATTTCAGAATTTAGGCTACAAACAAATACACTAGGCAAATAGCAATGTGATTTAAGATATATATTAAGGTAAAAAAAACATATTTTTGTTATTTTTGATATAATCAGGGCAAATTATTTAGTCACATCACCGCCTCCATTGTCCCCCGCCTCCATTCCCCTCTTCAGTGCCACCAACAACCCCTGTCTCCATCTCCATCTCCACCCTCTGCGATGCCACCATCCCCCTCTGCGGTGCCACCAACATCCCCTGCCTCCATCCCCCTCTGTGGTGCCACCAACAACCCCTGTCTCCATCTCCGAACCAATCTCGCCTATTTTTACTGGCCCATTTCCGCAATCACGGACATTTACGAACGGGGGAAAAAAGTGCCCGTTTTTACGAACTGTCTGTAAAAATACGGACGGTTGGCAACACTGACTGTAGGTCCAGTCCTCTATAACTGCATTATTGGTAACTGGTGTCCACACAGAGTGTTGTTAGTATGTTGTTTATATGTTTTTTAACTATGTTGTAAAAAAAGATATACTTTTTTCTGATTCTCCCTCTCATTGTGTGCCCACAAATCCGCACATTTTTTGACTTGGTCAATCCTGAAAAGTTAAAACCAAGAGTTTAATTGACAGACTGATAAATTGTAAGAATGATCGTAAGTCTTATTTACCATAAGATTTTAACAATAATTTGATAAATACTGTAGTAATGCCGCGTACACACGATCGGACATTCCGACAACAAAACCATGGATTTTTTTCTGACGGAATGTTGGCTCAAACTTGTCTTGCATACACACGGTCACACAAATGTTGTCGGAAATGTGAGCGTGGTCACGTACAACACTACGATGGGCCGAGAAAAATGAAATTCAATGATTCTGAGCATGCGTCGGATTTTTGTGCATCAGAATTGCATACAGACAATCGGAATTTCCGACAAGAACGTTTGTTGTCGGAAAACTTGAGAACCAGCTCTCAAACATTTGTTGTCTGAAATCCTGACAGCAAATGTTCGATGGAGCACACACATGATTTTCCGACAACAAGCTCACATCGAACATTTGTTGGCGGAAATTCTGACCATATGTACGCGGCATATAGTCAGACTATAAGGCGGCGTACACACGATCGGATATATCCGATGAAAATGGTCCGCGGACCATTTCCATCGGATATGTCCGATCGGGAGTTTGATCCGATGGCGTGTACACACCATCGGATCAAATTCCCCGCCGCCGGACGGCGCGGTGACGTAGTGGTGATGCGGCGGTGACGTTGACGCCGCCGCGTCACCGCCACGTCACCGCACCAGGAAGTAAAACACTTCCGCGCATGCGCCGAATCCATTCGGCAGCGGCGCGGCGGCGGTGGGGGCCGACATGTCTGCTGGTAAGTGTACTAACCAGCAGACATGTCGGGCGGACAGATTCCCACCGGATAGATTTCAAAGCATGCTTTGAAATCTGTCGGGTGGAGAAATCTGTCCGCTAGCCCATACACACGAGCGGAGATGTCTGCTGAAACGGTCCATCGGACCGTTTTCAGCGGACATATCCCCTCGTGTGTACGCGGCCTAAGACTTTATCAGATCAGATATTTCCATAATGTAAGTCATGTATATTTCTATAATGACTTTGTAAAATTAAAACATTTAGTGTAAGACGACTGTTTTCAGTTTTAACACATATTTAGGCCAAATTAGAAGTTTTCAAACAAGAATAGTCTGAACAGTAAATCTACATAAACACATAAACACCAATATCCCATTTTGTGTACAGGTATACAAACTTCACCTTTCTTGGTAGTGAGTATTTCATAATTAGTTTGCACAGAACAATTTTAAACCAAACTGGAATTACAATTGAAAACAACATGTATGCCATCTCCATAATCATCCTCCATTTGATAAACACTATTTTGGATACCTGGGACCACATAATACATACTTGTTTTGACACACATGGGGCCCTTTATATTCAGTTCTTGGGAAACAAATAAGTCATGCACAAGGATTCCTAAGTGGCAGCCTATGAATGACTCATCAACTGAGCAACACTATATTACCAAAAGTATTGGGACACCTGCCTTTACACGCACATCAACTTTAATGGTATCCCAGTCTTCGTCTGTAGGGTTCAATATTGAATTGGCCCACCCTTTGAAGCTATAACAGCTTTTACTCTGCTGGGAATGTTGTCCACAAGGTTTAAGATTATTTGAAACTTTTGACCATTCTTCCAAAAGCACATGTGTGGGGTTAGACATTGATGTGGATGTAAATGTCTGGCTTACAGTCTCCGCTCAAATTAATCCCAAAGATGTTCTATCGGGTTGAGGCCAGGACTCTGTGCAGGCCAGTCATATTCCTTCACTCCAAACTCACTCATCCATGTCTTTATGGTGTAAGAGGGGAACCTGGTGCCAAATAATAATTTATGAAACATACTTAATATATGTATAGCTGTTCCCCAAAAAACAATGAAGAAACACTGTGCAATTAGAAAAATCAGTGACAGGGGGTGCTGTGTGATTGTAATATGTACCTTATCTTAAAGACCATATGACATTGAATGAAGTCACATGTTCAATAAAGGTGCTAAATGAGGTAGCAACTACCTTCCTGAAAAAGTGCTATAGCAGGCATTTCAATTAACGGACCTCCAGTTGTTGCAGAACTACAAGTCCCATGAGGCATAACAAGACTGACAGCCACACGCATGACACCCAGAGGCATGATGGGACTTGTAGTTTGGCAACAGTTGGAGATGCACTGATTGCATATCCCTGTGCTATTGGATATGAATAAATCAATTCAAATATAAAGTGCAACACTAAATGTATCAATGTGACAAACTATCTTATTTTTTTTAAATAAAACAGTGATAAAGTCCATAATATCAGTTGATGGTGATTTATATCTTGATGGCAGAAAGAAAATCCTTCACTGTAAACATAAAACACCCCCAGAAGTGCTCAGATATGAAAACTGCTCACCAGGAGGGTATGACCACTAGGAAGCATCTGATGATGTAATTCTTACAAAATGTACGTTGAGGTGCTTCCAGTCACACCCCTTCCACATCCCAGCTGCTGGGTTCTCTCCCAGCGAGTGGAACGCATGCCAACTTGGACGTGAGCCCAGCTCCTACATTGCAATTTGTGCAAGCTGTCCCCAGTGCCAGGCTAAGGCACCCACGAGTATAAGCAGGCACCCCGTTTTTTTTTTGTATTATTTCTAAATAGAAAAAAGTATTACACTATGGATTGTCATTTTGTTTCCTTATTACATCATTTGGAGCAAAAAAGGACACAGTACAGAGATTTCATCCATTAACCACTTGCTTACTGGGCACTTATACCCCCCTCCTGCCCAGGTGATATTTCAGCTTCCGGCACTGCGTCGCTTTCACTGACAATTGCGCAGTCGTGCAACGTGGCTCCCAAACAAAATTGACGTCCTTTTTTCCCCACAAGTAGAGCTTTCTTTTGGTGGTATTTGATCACCTCTGCGGTTTTTATTTTTTGCGCTATAAACAAAAAAGAGCGACAATTTTGAAAAAAATACAATATTTTTTACTTGTTGCTATAATAAATATCCCAATTAAAAAAAAAAAAAACTATTTTTTTCTCAGTTTAGGGCGATGCGTATTCTTCTACATATTTTTGGTAAAAAAAAATAAAAATAAAAAAAAATCGCAATAAGCGTCTGGTTTGCGCAAAATTTATAGTGCCTACAAAATAGGGGACAGAATTATTATTTTTTATTATTTTTTTTTTACTAGAAATGGCGGCGATCTGCAATTTTTATTGGGACTGCGATGTTATGGCGGACACATCGGACACTTTTGACACATTTTTGGCGTCATTCACATTTATACTGCGATCGGTGCTATAAAAATGCACTAATTACTGTATAAATGTGACTGGCATTGAAGGGGTTAACACTAGGGGGTGAGGAAGGGGTTAAATGTATTCCCTGCATAGTGTTCTAACTGTGGGGGGAGGGGGGGGGGTGACTGGGGGGGTGACCGATCTGTGTCTCTATTTACAAGAGACACAGATCCGTCTCCTGCTCTCCAGAGACAGAACGCTGTCTCTATGTAAAACAGCAATGAGAGATGATCTATGAGATCATCTCTCATTGGCCGCACAGATCGCATCGCAAACGGCCACTCTGATTGGCCGTTCACGGCGATCTGTGATTGGCTGTGTCCAAGGGACACGGGCAACACAGTGTTTCCCCGCAGCGCGCTCTGGAGCGCGCGCTGGGAAGCAGCTAGTGACAAACCGTCAATTGACGGCTTGTTGACAATTTAGATCTGCGCTAGAGCCATCATTCGGCTATAGCGCGGATCTCAAGTAGTTAACCAAGATTTCCCTACAGCGCATTAGACCATTAGACCGTCTTTTTAATTAAATAGGTCTAATCCATCTGGTGAGCAGTTTTCATATCTGAGCACTTCTTGGGGTGTTTTATGTTTACGGTGAAGGATTTCCTTTCTGCCATCAAGATTTAGGTCACCATTAACTCATATTATGGACTTTATCACTATTTTATTTTATTTTTTAGATAGTTTGTCAGTCACATTGGTACATTTATTGTTGCACTTTATATGTGAATGTATTTATTTATGTCCTATAGCACTTTTTCGGGCATGTAGTAGTTACCTCATTTAGCACCTTTATTGCACATGTCACTTTATTCAATATCATATGGTCTTTAAGATAAGTTACACATTATAATCATGTCTTTATGGGCCTTGTTTTGTGAACTGGTGCACAGTCATTTTGGAACAGGAAGGGGCCATCCCCAAACCGTTCCCACAAGCAAACAATTTTTCAAAATGTCTTGGTATGCTAATGCCTTAAGAGTTCCCTTCACTGGAACTAAGGGGCCAATCCCAACCCCTGAAAAACAACCCCACACTATAATCCCCCCTCCATCAAATCTTTTGGACCAATGCACAAAGCAAGGTCTATAAATAAATGGATAAGAGGGTTTGGGGTGGAGGAACTTGACTGGCCTGCACAGAGTCCTAACTTCAACCTGATAGAACACATTTGGGATGAATTAGAGCAGAGACTGCAAGTCAGGCCTCCTTGTCCACATCAAGTCTCATTCAGATGCGTTGGGGCTCTCCGGGCTGATATTTTACTTCCCCCCTCTTTTCCCTTCCTGCTCTTGTGTAATTATTGTGCTATTGTGTAATTCAGATTTTGCTGTCTGAGCACAGTGTGAGGAGCAATGCTTACTCCCAACTACAAGTGGAATTTAGACTACAGCACTTACTTGAAGCACTTTGGTACAGTGGAACCTCGGATTGCGAGTAACACGTTTAACGGGCTTTTCGCAATACGAGTACTGTATTTTAAAAAATCCTGACTCGGTTTGCGAGTGTTGTATTTAGTACTGCGTTTGGCCTGAGGTGGGGGTTGGAGCTGAGCGTAGCCGATCAGAGCCAACCGGAGCCGTTCAGAGCCATTCAGAAATGCTCGGAAAACCGCGGAAATACTCCATCCCCAAGCCTTTCTGAGGTTTTCTGAGCTGTCCTCGGCCTTTCCATTCATTTTCAAGGCTCCTCGGTACGCTTTACGGAGACATTAGGGGTCTCCATGGGAGGATGGGGCACCAGCGGAAGGGGGAGGCGCTGCCAGCTGTGTGAAAGTGATGGGGCAGCTATGGAGCTGCCCCATCACTTTCACTTTAAAGCCGAGAGCCAGCTGTACAACACACACACAAGCTGATGGCTGCTACTGCAGCCATCAGCTTGTGATTTAAGGTTTACTCTTTGGACGTACATAGTAAATTGTTTAAGTATTAACATTATTTCAATCATTCATCAAAAGGGTAGTTTTGGATGTGTCACTTGAATTTTTTTTTTATAAAGCAGTAATAGGTGTGAACTAAACAGTGAAAGTAGCACTAACAACAGTTTTCTCTTAAAAAAAAAAAGATTAAAGTAAACTAAAGGGAACACTTTTCTTTTAGTTTTGAATAGAGTGGAAATGGATTAGAATACACAATTTTTTTTTTTTAATTGCTGCCTCTGCCCCCGTTGAGGGGATTTGCCCTCTATTTGTCCTGTTTACCATTATCATAAAAAGTGAAAATAAAAGAAAATCCAACATTTTGGTTTCTCACCAGAACAGTAATAGAGGGGAAATCTACACTACTTCTGGTGACCTGGGGGCCCTAATGCATTTCCTTAATTTGCAGAGATTTCCGCTCACTTTCTTTTTTGTCTATGAGACAGAAAGTGAAGGTAAATTTCCCATCTGGGAGATAGATGGCAAAAAGATCTCACAGGAGTCATAAATTCCCTTACTTTAGTTCTACTTTAAGCTAAAGCCTTGAACAAACTGATGAGTAGCACAACAGTGTATAGTTTGTGAACTTCTTTTTTGTCAGTACCACAAATGCATTGTTTTAACCACTTAAGACCAGGACCATTATGCAGGTGAAGCACCTGGCCAGGTTTTGCGATTCGGCACTGTGCCGCTTTAACTGACAATTGCGCAGTCGTGCGACGTGGCTCCCAAACAAAATTTACGTCCTTTTTTCCCACAAATAGAGCTTTCTTTTGGTGTTACTTGATCACCTCTGCGGCAAAAATAGAGCGGCAATTTTGAAATAAATCCTATCGTAAATTCCAATCGTCTGTGTGGAACTCCGACTGAGAAAAAAAAAACATGCATGCTCGGAAGCATTGAACTTAATTTTTCTTGGCTCGTCATAGTGTTTTACGTCACCGCATTTTGGACGGTCAGAATTTGGTCTGACAGTGTGTATGCAAGACAGCTTGAATGGAATTCCGACGAGAAAATTCTGATTTTATCCCATCGGAAATTCCGATCGTGTGTACAGGGCATTAGATGTAGCCAGGTAGGAACAGAGTCAAGTGGGCTGCAGGAATACAGATAACAAAGGAATAAGCTGAGAGACAATCCAGGAATGATTTCATGCAGGCCTCAGGTTTAAATAGTCAACTAGGCACCAGAATCTGTTATGGTCATGGAGATTTATGTTAGTAAAAATGATAACCTAAATTAAGCACTTTAGTTCCATCCAATGGCTAGGGTGAGAATCAATGGCACACTGTTTCAACCCATTCAAATTTATAACAGAACACAGAAAGGATGGTCTCTGTCACCTTTATTATTCGTTCTATCCTTGGAACCTATCCTTACCATCACCTGCTTTAACCAAGATACTTAAGGGACCAAATTGGCCAACATGGAATATAAGTCAATGGAGAATGCTTCCATTATTATATTGCATCCAAGACTTAATTAAGTATCAGGACATGTAGAGATTTTAAATATTTCCAAATTATGGAGAATTTCTCTTTGCACATTTGTGGACCATTCTCTTTCTAGAGCAATTGTGAACCATTATATTTCTAATAGAAAAAGGGTAACAAAGCAATCACTTTGCATGCTCAAATTCACCTATTAGCTATATTTGGGAAACTACTTTGGCAGTTTTTGGCAGCACAGAAATGCAATCAAGGGCAGGCAGATGTCTCACTGCCTGTTGCTCCCCAGAAAACTATGCATTTTTATTAGAATGTAATATTGGCACAGTGATCCATCTATTGGACTGTGCTGCTTATATACTACATTTTAGAAAATTCTACGTGTTGTATAATTTGTACATCAGTGTGTAATTAATGCAAATAATACATATATCTATTGTAGCTGAAACTCATTTTTTCATTTAAGTAAATATGTGTGAATTTTTACATACCCTAGTGACAAACAACATATATACACAGTCCTTTAAAGAATGCTGCATGGGTTGTGTTATTTATCTTCTACTCTTAGGGGGTACATTACTTCAATTTTGCACTGTGTGTGGTGGCAAGTAATTTATAGAGGCAAAAGTGTAGTGCTAGATGTCGATCAAATATATTCCACACCCCCCCTGTGCCAGTTTTTCATCTACGCTGTCCATCAGTGAATCTTATCAGCTGTGGGACAGTCTACAAGTTCTGGCTGAGAACTTACATTTTACATATTTACTGGATGCAGGAAATCTTACCGAACAGGGACTGACATAGTGTCTGTTTTAACAAATAGTAAAACAATAATCCTGTAGCATGCTGTACTCATCACAAAATCCCCATAACAGGGCTGATCAATGTAGAAAATCAATGTAATGCAACAAATTGTAATGTAATAGACCTGTAAAATGATGACCACCTCCTGCTTACATTGCACACAAATAGTAACATCAAAATTAAAGGAAGCATATAAAACTAGTGCAAGGGAGTTGTCAAATACTAGTTTAGGATTTCATGTTGCATACAGTGATGACTTACAAAATAAAAGTTAAATAGAAAGAAAGGTTTCTGTGACCTAATTTAATTATTATTTACAAAATAAACTAATAGATATTTAATCATTTAGGGATTGTATAGTATAAGCAAAACATTTATAATTAAAAAAAAAAAAAATATTCTGAAAGTTAACAATCTAGGGCCAGATTCACGTACATCGGCGCATTTTTGGACCGGCGTAGTGCAACTCCTTTAAGTTAGACCGGCTTAATTTTGAGGCGCAAGTACCGTATCCTCGTAGTATTTGCGGCCAAATTTGCACCAGTGCAATGTAAATTCTGAGGCGTAAGGCGGTGTAATTCAAAGTGGGAAGGACGTAGGCGTGTTCCATTGAAATGAGCCGTGACCCCATGCAAATGAAGGGCCGGCCAGACTGGGCATGTGCACATGAAGCAGACTATGGTCAGCACCTCTCTGAGCATGCTCAGAACTAGGCACGGCACAATCAGTTAGATAGGAACTAGGCCCGTCAGACTTAATGAGCTATGCACAGTGCTTAAATAGACCGAGAGAAATGCCCTTCCATTGCAAAAGTACATCCAATTTTGTGTCGTGTCGGTGTGTATATATATATATATATATAAAATATTAAATAAGATAATTATAATAATATTAAAATTAGTAAATTTATATTAGTTAAAAAAATAAAAATATATATGTATTATATTAATTATTATAAAATATATACTAAACAGAAAAAAATGTATATAAAATATATATTTACCCATTAGGGTGAAAAAGGCCACTGGCAAGGAAATGGAGTGTTGCCAGTACCTTGCCCAGTGGCGGTGGGCAGATCCTCTCCCGTGTAAGAACAGGGGAGTCCGCGCTATGGGGAATAAAGTAGCTGTTGCCTCCCAGTAGGATCCCTATGTGGGGAGCTAATATAAATATGAATAGTAGAAAGGGAAATGGCGCTGCTAAATTAATACCTTTGTCGGGTATATCCGTGGGGTGAGCCCAATGGTAATAGGCCCCCCTTTTGGCTGGAATTAGGGTGCAATTGGAGAGATACCCTGTGTTAATAGGAGGGTAGATGTTGGTTCCTCAGCTTCCACTAATTTCTGTGAAATTGAGTAAAGGTGGATTAATTAGGTCAGGAGCCTGTGCAGGCCAGCAGGCCCAAAGATTGCTAAAGTAAAATGATCCTATGCTGCTATAAGGATGCCAGTTGTGACCGATGCACCCTAAACCATATAAAACAAAGAAAAAAATGTGTCTCTAGAGTCTAATAGGTAGGAATCCCTACTAGTGTGGTTACTAGTGTAATCAACCACACTAGTAGGGATTCCTACCTATTAGACTCTAGAGACACATTTTTTCTTTGTTTTATATGGTTTAGGGTGCATCGTCACAACTGGCATCCTTATAGCAGCATAGGATCATTTTACTTTAGCAATCTTTGGGCCTGCTGGCCTGCACAGGCTCCTGACCTAATTAATCCACCTTTACTCAATTTCACTGAAATTAGTGGAAGCTGAGGAACCAACATCTACCCTCCTATTAACACAGGGTATCTCTCCAATTGCACCCTAATTCCAGCCAATAGGGAGGCCTTTTTCCATTGGGCTCACCCCACGGATATACCTGACAAAGATCCTCTCCCATGCCCTCCTCCGTGCCCTCCTCTTTCTGCGCTCATCTAAAGTCAGTAGTATAGCTATGAGCAAGGATGCCCGTGGCATGTTGGCATACAGATTAATGTCCTACAAGTGTGGCTGCTCAGCTCGGCCCTAATGGTGTTGCTTTTGCTGACATGTAGACGGATTGTCTAATTTTAAACCTGCTTTTATTTGGTCTAATTTTAGACCGGCCGTGCAGCTGATAAGCACAACGTGTAGACTGCACCGCACAAACTTACTTTTGTGGATCCCCGTAACTCCCTCATTTGCATATTTGCATAGAAAATCAATGGTGTGTCTAGTGCAGTTTTGCACGCACTCTGCGCCGGTCTATCCAAATTACGTCGGTCTAAAAAAATGTGGATTTCAGGCGTATATCGTTTTGGGGATACGGTGCATAGATAAGCGTGTGCATTTTTAGACTTACGCGTGCCTAACTCGTGATACTCCGGAGTAAGTGCTTTGTGAATCTGGCCCCTAGTTTTCAGGGACTATGGAACAGACAGTATAAGCTACCTGGTATAAGTATAATGCTGCATTCACACAACCGTCTTTCGGGTTGTAAAAAATCTGGTTTTTAATGGTCTAGAAAAAACAACGTTTTTTTTTCAACCCGATCGTTTAAACGGCCTTGCCTACACACGATCATGAAAAAAATGCTCTAGCAAAGCGCGGTAATGTACAACACGTACAACGGCACTATAAAGTGGAAGTTTCATTTGGATGGAGCCACCCTTGGGGCTGCTTTTGCTGATTTAGTGTTAGTAAAAGACAATTTGTGCTTTTCAGTCTGTTACAGCATGATGAATGTGCTTACTCCATTATGAACGCTAGTTTTACCAGAATGAGCGCTCACGTCTCATAACTTGCTTCTAAGCATACGCGTTTTTTTCACGTCGTTAAAGCCCACACAGGACAATTTTTTATGACGTTAAAAAGACAACGTTAAAAACTTAGTGAAAGATTAAAACGTGTTCGAAGCAGTAGAAGCAGTTATAGCTGTAAAGGGTGGGCCAACTCAATATTAAATCCTACAGACTAAGACTGGGATGCCCATAAAGTTTGTGTGCATGTAAAGGCAGGCATCCCAATACTTTTGACAATGTAGTGTAGATTTTCCTTTTTAAAGATGTTCAAAAATTTCAAAATTCTATCTCCTGTACCCAGGGTTTGAAAGTGTGGGAATTCAGTTGTTATTTCCATTTAATAATGATGATTCATTCATTTTGAATTTTGTTCCTCATCATCATCTTTGCTGCCAGCATATGTGATGTACTGGGTGGACTGCTTTTAAGTTAGAACCCCCCCCCCTCCGGTGTCACATTTGGCACCTTTCAGGGGTGAGGGTGTGCAGATATTGCAGGTATTTGCACCCACTCCTGGGCATCAACCCCATGCTGTTCACACCCCTCTCCCCGCTGTCTTCTGGGAAACACATAGGTCCCAGAAGACAGTAGGTACCGGTGAGGACGCTCAGCACGACTCGTGCATGTACAGTAGGGAACTGGGAAGTGAAGCTGCAACGCTTCGCTTCCTGATTCCCTCACTGAGGATGGCAGCGGCAGGATCTGAGTACCGAGGAACAGGTGAGCCTCGGGTGCCGACATTGTGGGCACCTTGGACAGGTAAGTGTGCATTTAATTTTTTTTAGGCGGACCTCCGTTTTAATTTCAAACTGCTGAATTTGCAACTTAATTTAATTTGCCCTCTCCTCCTCCTTCTTGACTTTCCATCCTCACCAGTTTCAGTCAATAAAATGTATATATAGTAAAAATTTTCAATTATATATTTACTTCCAAAATGTATTTCAATTATGTCTAGGCTACTCCTATTATTAGTACTGCACAATCCCAACTGGGTTGATCCCTCTTCTTTCACCTTCCTTGCTTTGTCCAAACTACACTATATTTATTTTCTTCATCATCTTTGTTGACCCCAGGTGGCACACAAATCCCAACATATTTGGCAACATTATTTTTGCACACCCACACACTTTCTGACAGTTTTTATTGTCAGTTGCTCAAACATACACAGCACTTCAACCTCATAGGTAACACATTAAATAAGGTGTTATTCTTGATCTACATAATTCATGCCAATGTATTACCTATATTATTTCTGTAGGAATATGACCTTACTACACTATACTACACTTACTTATCTATTTGTTAGTCACCCCTATGGGATGCCAATATGTCTGCCTTTATTAATATTTTATTGGCAATCTATTAATTTGTTGCTAGTCCCCTTTCATTTATATTATATATGCCTGAAAATATTTACACTTTATTTGATACTATGAATTAATACATTTAAATTCTTGTCTCATACACGGCTAATTTTTGGGTGCTCATTGCAGGCATCGGATCTCCTGTCCCTAGGAGGGCGTTCACAGTGTGGTTCCTTGCAAGCCCCCTGGGGTGGGCTCTCCTTCTTTGGGTGTTTGGTTGGCGCTCATGAGGCTCCCTTTGAAACCTTAATGGCTTGTCTTATTTCTGGTCATTAGAATATCCATTCAATTCTTTAACTGTAAATATCCCTTTTTGGTTTACTGATGTGATATACAATGATATGTTTTTCTAATTCTAAATACATATTGGCCCGGATTCACGTAGCACTTACGTCGACGTATCTACAGATACGCCACGTAAGTACAAATGTGTGCCGTTGTATCTATGCGCCGGACCCACAAACTAAGTTACATCGAAAAATAGGCTTCTTCCGACCGACGTAACTTTCCTACGCCGGCGTATCCTGGGCGCATATTTACGCTGGATGTATATGGAAGTTTCGATTTAGATATGCAAAATGAGGGAGATACGCCGATTCACAAACGTAGATGCGCTCGGCGCATGTTTTAAACGATTTGCGTAAGGGTTACGTCCGGCGTAAAGTCATTCCTCATATAGGAGGCGCAACCGATGCAAAGGTATGGACCAGGGAACGGACGCCATAGAATTTTACATTGTACGTGAATAGGGCTGGGCGTAGGTTACGTTCACGTCGTACGCAGTGTTTCGACGTATCTTAGGCAGTTATTTCTATGTGACTGTGAGCATGCACACTGGGATGCGTCCAAGGTACAACGCATGCGCTGTTCGTTTTTAGTAGTTGTTTGAAGCTCAGCCCATCATTTGCATGGGGTC
Source organism: Rana kukunoris (assembly GCA_029574335.1). Lineage (NCBI taxonomy): Eukaryota > Metazoa > Chordata > Amphibia > Anura > Ranidae > Rana > Rana kukunoris. The sequence goes on along the minus strand of CM056052.1, from coordinate 153,758,403 downwards.
ACGCTTCATTTAAATGTATCACGCCCACTTCCACCTACTTTGACTTACGTCGGCTTATGCCGACGAATATACGTTACGCCGGCGCAACGTTGGGAGCATTTTCTTTGTAAATTCCATACTTGTCTCCCTGCGTAGCGCCGGCATAGCGTAAATAAGATACGCTACGGCGGCATAAAGATGCGCCGGTGTACGTGAATCTACCCCATTGTGTGTATTTTTTAGAATTCATTATCCCCCTGAAGAGACCTCATACAGGTTGAAACGCATTGGGACACGAACACCATGTCAACATTGTGTAATGTAATGTTGTGCATAACTGCTTACATATATATTCATTGTGGAATGTTTTATATCACTAGACCAGAAAAATGTTTTTATAACATCAATTTTATTCATTTCTATGATATCTGACAACTGTTTATTAAATTATGTCTTATACAACCATTGTTTTATTTTTCGTTTGATTCTAAATATCTCGCTGTCCAAAGCCCCATGGGGAAACTTTCCTATACCAACAGTATTTTGGGGTGTGCACCTCCTTTGTCTCGTGCTTATGTCTCTTTTCCTAGCCTATTATTAGTACTGGTCCATCTATTTTAGGATGTAGAGAGTTGAATTCTACTTGAGTTGTCATAAATGATCTACTGCTAAGGTGGACAGTACTGTATTTACAAGACCACTTATTTATTGTTCAAGGTGTATGATCTGTGAAAGTGTGAGCTGGGGTTCCATGCTATAAACAAATTAATCTGACAGACCTAGATACCTCTTGAAGAATCCTTGCATAGTCAAACTGACCATGTGTGCAAAGCAGGAAATGTAGATAAGGCCCCAAAGCAAAGTGATGACATTGTGAGCATATTGGCACTCACCATGATGTCTACTTGCAAACTGCAAGATAAAATCCATTGGGAAATTTACTGATGAAAGGCATAGAGCTTAGGGACTATATGACATTTTTTCCTAAGACTTTCTATGTACATGCTGTTAGTGCTTCACATTGGATATTTTTGACTTTATTTTTGGAGTCATTAATTTTCTGGAAAACAAATCTGCTCTGAAGGCTCAAGTTTTTTTGCAGTGTATGAAATTTCCCTCCTGCATTTCCTATATTTGGCTGCATTCTTTCCACCTCTACCCTCAGAAGTCTTCCAAGGGTTGCTTCAAAGAGGCATCCCCACAGCATGGTGCTGACATGACCATGTTTTATGGAGAGAATAGTGTGTTTATGATTATGTGTTTTTAAAGCTGTTGTTAGGGACGCCTGGCATTTTTTTTTCCTCCTAATGCGTCTGCATGTTAGCCTACATGTTCACATAGGCGTTCAGAGGAGGGGTGGATTTAAATGACCATATTACTGAATTGGTATAAAAAAGTGTCTGTATATTTATTTGAATTGGCTCTGCTGAACACTTATGTGCTATAAGCGTCAAGACGAACTAGATCCTTCCTAAAATTCCAGGAAGGGATCATCACAGCCCTTCTGTTTCCAGATGGTGCTGTGGTCCAACTTCCCAATGCAAATGCAGTGAGCTGGCTGCATGAGAGGCACTTTCTAGAAGTCCTCTATGGTACTCCTGCCCAAAGAGCCCAAAGAAAATGCAGATATAGTCATGAAACCCGCTATTATTGTCACTCCTATCCTGACCAATCTGGTCTCTGCATCGGTGAATGTTTCCATTGCTAACACACATTAGTGGAGTATTAGCATAGGGTACAGCACTGCAAAGTCCTGAGGCACACTAAAACTGGGTCTTGAAAGATGAGAAGGCTATCACATTTTGAGAGACCCTAATATGGAACATCTACAGTTAAAATAAAAGTGCAAAAAAATCAGCAATAGTTGTTGTTTCATTTTTATTTTTCCTGCACTCTCTATTGTTCTCTATCTAATGTTCTCTCTCTATTTTTACTGTATTTTATGCTTAACTGTAATGTTTTATTTTTACTGTTTTTATTGTATTTGCTTTGCAGGTATGATATGTCGACTGTTATACTGTAATCTTACATATATGCTGAAGCATGGGGGCAGGGGCGGAGGGGCGATTTGCACATAACATTAGGGGGGATTTCCCACATGCATTTAGCATATATTTTTTTACTCCTTTTTCAGGAAAAATTGCAATTTATGAGTTAATGTTTTATTGTTACCATTGTTTGCTTTTCAGGTATGCCATTCAACTGCAGCTTGGATTTATTTATTTTGACAGCAACAGTGTTTGCTCTTACGATACATAAATCAGCTACTCCAGCCCTGTAGGGGGTGATTTTTACCACCGCAGTTAAAAAAAATCATTAGAAGTGGGTGGATGCAGGGCAGTATTCTAATGGTGGGCATACCACCGATCAATCTCTTTTTTCGTTCCGCCCACAGGCCGCATGAAAAAAAAAACATTACAATATATGGCCAACAACGACATATATTGTAATGTTTTCTAGCAAAAAAAAGTGGGTGATGTGTGGCATAAGCTTCTAATGTTGTGCATAAAATGCCAGGAGAGATAAAAATAACTGCAAATTCCCCCTTTTTGGAAGATAGACACCCCAAGCTATTTGCTGATAGGCATGTTGAGTCTATGGAATATTTTATATTTTGCCACCAGTTTCAGGAAATATTATTTTTTATACAAAGTTGTCACTAAATGATATATTGTTTACACATGGCATGGAAATTACTCCCCAAAATATATTTTGCTGCTTCTCCTGAATACAGGGATACCACTTGTGTGAGACTTTTTGGGATCCTAGCTGCATACAGGACCCCAAAAACCAATCGCCGCCTTCAGGCTTTCCAAGGGTGTAAAATGGTGATTTTACTCCTCACTACTAGAGTTATGCGGAAACCTGGATGTTCGAGTTCAGCAGGTTCGGGACCCGAACTTGACCCCGGACCCGAACCCCATTGATGTCAATGGGGACCTGGACTTTTGATAACTAAAATGTCTCTAAAAAACGAATGGAAAGGGCTAGAGGGCTGAAAATGGCAGCAAAATGTCGGGAAGAGCATGGCAAGTACTCTGCAATCAAATGTGGATTGGGAAATAACTTAAAAATACATAAAAATAAACTTAGAACTGTCCCTGCACAAAGTGTCATTTCTTAAAGAAGAAAAAAGTCATTTAAAAGCGGCTTTGCGGCTATAATGAATTGTCGGCTCCGGCAATTCAGAGAAAATTAAATTATCAGGCTCTTCAGGTCTGGTATGAATATTAAGGGGAACCCCGCCGTCAATGTAAAAAAAAAAATAAACCTAAATATCCATTCCAGACCCTTCAGGTCTGGTGTGGATTTTAAGGGGAACTCCACCCCGAATTTAAAAAAAAAATGGCGTGGAATCCCCCAAAAAATCCACACCAGACTCCTTATCCGAGTACGTTAACCTGGCCAGCCGCAGAAAAGTGGGGGAACAGAGTGCGGCCCCCCTTTCCTGAATCGTACCAGGCCACATGCCATCAACATGCGGAGCTTTGACATTTCTTATATAGGGGAGGAGGGCCACGCGTCACGTGATGCACACTCTGCTACGTCACTGGGAAAACCCAGACATCCCCCTTGCGTCAGAGGATGCGGGGTCACGTGACGGGTCAAAGCTCCAGCCGCGTCATTCCGCTGGGCTGTGTCCAGCGGAGAGAGAAGGTCGGCGACGCTGCTCTGGATGGATGGATTTCTCATCGCTGGACCGATCACCCGTCGCTGGAGAGATCATCTGTCGCTGGATACAGGCAACGTTGGAGCAGGGAGCCGTATCAAGAGTGAATTACCACCGCTGGATTTTTTTATTTTTTATTATTAATAAAGGACTTTTTTCTACGATATGTGTGTTTTTTTTACAAGAATTCACACTTCCTTCGTGAAATGGTAGGGGTACAGTGTACCCCATTACCAATTCACATGGGGGGGCAGGATCTGGGGGTCCCCTTTGTTAAAGGGGTCTTCCAGATTCTGATAAGCCCCCCGCCCGCAAACCCCCACAACCACCGGGCAAGGGTTGTGGGAATGAGGCCCTTGTCCCCATCAACATGGGGACATCCTCCCCATGTTGAGGGCATGTGGCCTGGTACGGTTCAGGAGAGGGGGGGCCGCACTCTGTCCCCCCTCTTTTCTGCGGCCGGCCAGGTTAACATGCTCGGATAAGGGGTCTGGTGTGGATTTTTGGGGGAACTCTACGTAATTTTTTTTAATTGATGGCGGGGTTCCCCTTAATATCCATACCAGACCTGAAGGGCCTGGTTATTGAATTTGGGGGGACCCCCACGCTTTTTTTTTTTCATGAATGAATCCTCTCTAAATTGCAGAAGCCGACAATTCATTAGAGCCGCAAATCCGCTTTTAAATGACTTTTTTCCTTTGAGAAATGACACTATGTGCAGTGCCATTACATAGCGGAACTCCGAACCCGAACCCAAACTTTCAGCAATTATTCGGGTTCGGGTTCGGGTCAAAAAAAAAAAAAAAGTTTGGTACGAACCCGAAATTTACAGTTTGGGTTCGCTCAACCCTACTCACTACCTATCACAGTTTTGGAGAGCCTGAAATGTGAAGATAGCACAACCCCCCATGACCCTATTTTGTAAAGTAGACACCCCAAGGTATTTGCTATGAGACATGGTGAGTATTTTGCAACTCTCATTTGTTTTTTCAAAACTTGTAAAATACTCAACAGCAATAAATATACACCTATTGATTTTTTTTACCCAAGACATGTTGCTGGGTACATGTTGGCTTAAAAGTATGACTACAATTGAGTTTATTAGATTGTTTTATAACAAAAAGAAGAAAATATAGTTTTGTTTTCTAACTTTTCTGTCTTTTTTTGTTTATATTGCAAAAAATAAAACCAGAGGTGATCAAATACCACCAAAAAGAAAGCTATTTGTGGGAAAAAAGGATGCCAATTTTGTTTGGGTACAGCATTGCAATTACCAGTTAAAGCAGTACCGTGCCAAATTGTAAAAAGTACTCTGGTCATTAAGGGGGCAAACCCTTCCGGTCCTTAAGTGGTTAATCAATTTACTTGAGAGAGAATGCACAAACTAATCAGTCTCTGCTCCAGTGGAGGGGGGCACACTTTGGAATCTTCATCTACATCATGTCCCAACACTGTATCCAATCATAAATGAGGGAATATGGTAATGTGATTACAGCAAACAGAGCTTCACCTTACTTGCCAAGCTAAGAACATATTTAACTCAGCTTGGACATGGCAAACACTCCAAGTATGCCACCTTGGTTACAGACTAGGATGAGCTTCTTTTTTAAGATCAAAGTAGAATTTTGTCTGAACATTGACTGTTATACCTTTGGAGAAAAAAACAAACCCACTCGATGAGCCAAACAGCAGGAAGTAATTTATTTAGCAGATATATTACTACTGTTGCTAAACATGACAGTGTCTCACTCGAGCTGGTTGGTTAGGAAGCTAGTAGCTGACAGCTGACAAGCAACCAGTGATTAAATTCTCACCCTGTGCATTCAGTTGTCAGCTGGAGATTTCTGACTGGAAGCTGAATGTAAACAAAGTTGTGTGGATGGTGGCTGACATCACTGGCCAAATAAGGCCAAGACCATATTTGGTTAATGACATCAGCCGGGGCGTGGCTTGGCGCGCAACGGACATGGACGCTGAGTAGGAGAGCTCCGGGGCACACACGGCCTGCAATAGACTCCTTCCCCGACTCACGGCTCTCTGATGCCCGGGAAACGAGCACACGGCACCCCGCGCTCGAGGAGAGGAACTCCCGCAGCTTCAGCCCGCACTATCACGGACATATTCAAGCCATCGGCGGGGATCCGCTGCACGATGGGAAAGGCCAAGATGGCGCTGGACCAGCACCACGAGGAAGATTTTAGTGAGGACTCACAATCCCTCCCGGAGGACTCAGGTAGGGAGGCGACTCACTCCAACCACCCCCTCACGCTGGCTGACATGTCGGTGATAGCTGCAGACATCAAGTCTGCGTTCTCCGCTGCTATCACTGACATCAAATCCAACCTCCTGGCCCTGAATGAACGTATGGTGGGGGCAGAGTCTGCCGGAAGGCAGAGGGACAGGGCCATCCATTGCCTGGAAAAGACTTCCTCAATGCACAACTATCATTTCATAGAAATAAACAGGCATTTGGAGGACTTGGACAACAGGGGAAGGAGAAAGAACATTTGTGTGAGGGGCATCCCTGAGACTGTAGAATCTGCTCACATCATGCCTGCCTTGCAACGTGTGTTTAATAGTCTGCTGGAGAGACAGGAGGATGTCGCAATTGAATTTGTCAGGGCTCATAGAGCACTAAAACCGAAGGGGCCTGATTCTGCTCCTCCACGGGACATTATTTGCTGCCTACAAAGCTTCCCCCTGAAGGAGGAGATAATGAGGAAGGCAAGGGGAAATGATCAAATTGTGTTTAATGGTGCCACAATCATGCTGTTTCAGGACCTCTCACAGATCACTTTGAAGAATAGGAGGGCCTTGCGCCCTCTGCTGGACAAGCTTAGGGAACGCGGCCTGAGATACTCCTGGAAATTCCCTTTTGCCTTGTCAGTGACATCTGGTGGCCACCAACACACTCTGCGGGACCCAGATGGATTACAAGATTTCTGTGCTGCGTTGGATCTGGACTATGTCCCTCTTCCTGATTGGTATGCAGAATTCCGGGATCCACGGCCGGATGGCTCACCACCCAGATCTCCCTTCTCCACGCCAGAAAAAACGTCCCCCAAAAAGGCAAAAACCCCTTCGCCCGGGTGGCTCTAAAGCGGGCACTCCACACTCCTCCAGGAGGGGGCGTGGGGAGGACTGACCATGTTTGCCACCATTGAGTCTGTGACCCACCACACCACCTCATACCTCAGCCCTCTAGCAATTACTTTGCTCTTGTTTTTGCCTTAACAATTTTTTGGTTCACTGTCTGCCTACTGTTGATGTGGTATACCGGCCGGTATACCCACAGATTCCCCCCCCTGCCTCACACGTTTTTTGGTTTGTGTTTAATCTGTTGGGCTGACCGCGTAGTAGTTCTACCTAACTTACATTGCCCATTTGGTAGTTGATAAGGGACTCATCCTGCATAGACACTGTGAGTGAACTGACGCATGCTCTCTACTCCTGCCTTATTCTGAACTCTAGGTCTATGGCTACGCTTTGTGGAGGCCAAATTTAGCGGTCCGAGGCCTTGGCAAAGGGAGGCGGGACCTCTAATGGACAGCGAACTATGACCTGCAGGACTAAGGGGGGATCCTTATAGCGGTTAGATTACTGACATATATTGACCTAATATGCCCCTGATGCTGGGGGGAATTGTGGTGATTTGTGTGGTGCTCCCCTCTCCCCCCCCTTTTCCTTTTTTTTTTTTTTTTGTGCTCTTGTTTTGTCGGGGAAGATACGTCTAGTAATAGACGAAGCTACGTTAGCCATTTTTCGCAGGCCGTGTGTGTGTTCTGTAGTTGAAATTTGTGACACTTACAGTTTATTTCACAAGTTTTCTGATTGTACTGGTAAAGTTGTCAGTCTACGTCGTTGTTGACTGCCTCCCTCTACCCCCCAACCAGTGCCTCCGCGTTCTCTGAGGAATTGCGGACGCACTGACTTATTCCGCCCGGAAGAGGGTCTCACCCCCTACCCGGACAGGGAAATCTCATACTCTCTTTTTCATTCTCTGGTCCCTTTCACTCCCTCTCCCTCTTCTTCCCTCTCTCTCAACTTCACTTACTGGCACTACTGCCTCTTCTCCTTTTTCTTGGTATAGTCGATTTTGCAAGTTGTTTCTATTTGATCATAATTTACGGGTGCCCGTGTCCTGTGATTCTCTTTTGCTACAGGTGCGCTCGGCCCATCTCGCTCTGAGTCCTGACCATGGCATACACGGATCTCGGGCGGAACCCATTTGTGGTGTCTCACAACGTGAAGGGCCTAAACATCCCGGAGCGGCGCTCCACTCTCCTGCGGGAACTCAGGAAAGGTAAGCCCCAGTTTGTGCTCCTCCAGGAGACCCACTTTAAAACGCATCACGTGCCCCGCATGACGGACTCCTGTTACACGGAGGCATACCATGCCACGAGTGACGACTCCAAGGCTAGGGGGGTATCCATCTTAATCAGCAAGCACGCACCCTTTGTCCTCCAGGAAAAGGTCATTGACCCAGGGGGTAGATACGTGTTTTTAAAGGGCCTCTACGGTAGTACACCTGTAACGGTGGCTAACGTCTATTTTCCCAACAAGGCTCATGTTTCCTTTTGTCAACAGATAGTCCGAGAACTGTTGGGCTTCTCCTCTGGATGCCTGATTCTAGGGGGGGATTTCAACGTTCCACTCAACCCGCTCTCTGACACATCCAATGGGAAGACCTGCATTACCTATAGGACCCTTAGGCGCATCAAAACGTTGCTGCAGTCCTTGCAACTGGTTGATGTCTGGAGGTTTTTATACCCAGATGGGAGGGACTACACCTTTTATTCTCCCCCGCACGACCGACATTCTCGCATAGACTATCTTTTCTTATCCCAGAGAGATCTGACGAAGGTGTCTGGGGCGCATATAGGCATTCGGTCCTTTTCGGACCACGCACCGATCTCACTCTCCCTGGAGGAACTGTCTGCTCCACATAGACCGCCTGCTTGGAGACTAAATGCGTCTCTTCTGACGGACCCTGAACTCAGATCAGAATTGACTGTATCGCTGGGTGAATTTTTTAGTAGAAATGCCACGGCCGAGGCTGACCCCCTAATGGTGTGGGAAGCCCACAAGTGTACGATACGTGGCGAACTAATGAAAATGGGTGCCCGACGCAAGAGAGATAGAGATGTAACCATTAGCAACCTGGCGAATCGGATAACATTTCTGGAGACGCTTCATAAACAGTCCCTGTCTGTACAGTCAGCTGCGGAATTGCTAGAGAAGAGGAAAGACCTACAACAGCTCTTTGACGAGCGTTCGCGGAGATTCCTTTTCTTTAGACGACGGATATATTACGAATCTGGCAATAAAGCTGGGAAGTTCCTAGCCAGAGCGCTGAAGGAACAAACGAACAAGAATTTCATTCACGGTATTCGTCGGGCCGATGGCACGCTTGATGTCACTACAGATGCGATTGCGGGACACTTCCACAGCTTCTACACGAAGCTGTATAACTTGCCGACGGGTCACAGGCCGGAGGGACGGGAGGGAGATAGGGCTCAGATAATTAGGGACTACCTGGTAGACAGTGGCCTCCCCGCTATTTCAGACTCAGATATCGCCCTACTAGAAAGCCCGATCACTCAGGATGAAATAGCCTCCGCTATAAAGCAGCTTAAACCGGGGAAGAGCCCGGGCCCTGACGGCTTCACCTCGATATACTATAAAACCTTCGCCCAGACCCTAGTGGGGCCCCTCAGGGCCGCTTTGGACTCTCTGTCCGATCCTAGGACGGTCACGCCAGACTTTCTCTCAGCTCACATCACAGTTCTACACAAGGAGGGCAAGGACCCCACTGACTGTGCCAGCTACCGTCCCATATCGCTCTTGAATCTTGACGCCAAGATACACGCAAAGGTATTGGCGTCCAGGCTGAGTCCCGTTCTCTCTGATTTGATTGGACCGGACCAGGTGGGCTTCATGCCGGGCCGTGAAGCGCGAGACAATGTAATTAAAACCCTGCTGCTAGCGCAGGCTGCTCGGACCCGGGGTATCGAGGGTCTTCTCCTGTCCACTGACGCGGAGAAGGCCTTCGATCGCGTCGCGTGGGACTATATGCTGGCCGTATGCACTAGGGTGGGTTTAGGCCCCCACATGATGGCCAGGATTTCGGCATTGTACCAAAGTCCCTCGGCTAAATTGAAGATAAATGGCTCCCTATCGGAGAGAGTCTCGATTGCAAATGGCACTAGGCAGGGGTGTTCGTTGTCTCCCCTTCTATTCATTCTGTCTTTGGAACCCTTCATTAGGATGGTCAGGAATAATGCAGATATTCGGGGCTTCAAGATCTTGAATACGGAATATAAGGTAGCCGCCTATGCGGATGATCTTCTTTTTTCTCTCACCAGCCCTGTGACATCTCTGCCAGTTTTGCTGAAGGAGTTCGCCATGTATGGTTATGTTTCTAACCTCAAAATCAACTATGCCAAGTCTGAAGCCCTGAATCTCTCATTGCCGGACCATGTTCTGTCCCAGGTGAGGGAGTCGTCCTCCTTTAGGTGGGAAACCAAATCTTTAAAGTATCTGGGAGTATGGCTCACGCCAAACCCGGCTGACACATATAGACAAAACTTCCCCCAGTTCCTTAAAAATGCGGAGGCAGATTTGGAGAAATGGAAAGCCGGGCGTTTTTCTTGGTTTGGTCGTGCAGCCATCATTAAGATGACACTTCTCCCCCGTCTGCTCTATCTTTTTCATACCCTACCCATTAAGATCCCTAGGGTCTTCTTTGCTTCACTGAGATCTCTACTATTGAGGTTCCTGTGGAACTCGCAAAGACCCAGAATTAAATACTCTTTGATGCTGAAACCTAAAGATCGTGGGGGAATGGGCCTGCCCGACTTTCTGTCATACTATAAAGCTACTCATTTGACCAGGGTCATCGATTGGCATTGCCACGGTTCTCTGAAAGACTGGGTATCACTGGAGGCGGATCTTTGCCCGATTCCGCTCCGGTTTGCCCCATGGATTTCGCGGGTTGACCTCCCTCCAGAACTGAAATCTCATCCTATTACGGGCCCCACTTTGGAAATTATACATAAGCTCACTGAGACCCCCGCAATTACATCACATCCGAGTCCGCTAGCCCCCCTAAGGGACAACCCCGGTTTCCTGCCGGGCCTGAATAACCCGTACTTTAGAAGGTCGGTGGACTCACGGCCCCTTCTGGCAGGAGACTGCTTCAAAGACGGGGTACTTAGGGACTGGACCGCCCTTAAAAAAGATGCAGATGTCCCACTGATGCCCCTTTGGGCTTATTTCCAACTGCGTAGCTATCTTGGAGTGGGGTCTAGGAAGGAGGCTTACAGCAGGCCCCTTACAGCCTTGGAGTCAATCTGTCTTGAGGGTTCACGTTGTGAAAGGTCTACCTCTATGGCCTACTTATGGTTGCAAGATGAGGATCATGGGGCGGCCGAGGCACTTAGAGCGAGATGGTCGAAAGAGCTGCGTATTGAGATCACCCCTAAACAATGGAGGTATGCTTGTATTATGATGCATAAATGTTCAATAAGTACTACTATGCAGGAAACGGCTTACAAAATTATGACCCACTGGTATAACACCCCGACTAAAATGCATGGATGGAACCCTCAAATCCCAGATGAGTGTTGGAGGTGCGGATCTGGAAAGGGATCCTTAGTCCACATTTGGTGGCAGTGTCCATCCATTGTACCGTTCTGGGACAAGGTCATTTTGTTGACCAAGCAAATTACTGACACGAGCATTGACCTGAATGCGGCATCTTGCTTACTTCATGTCACAAACGTTTCATTGAAGAGATATAAAAGCTCCCTGACGAGACATCTATTGAACGCAGCTAAATCCCTAGTCCCTCTATACTGGAAATCTTTGAGGGTTCCGTCCATTGCTGAGTGGCTCAGAAAAATTTCAGACATTTATGCTATGGAAGAAACCTTGGCCCAGTCGACCGATCAGGTGGACAGACTCCAGGAGATGTGGCGACCATGGGTGGAATTTAGATACTCCTCCACCTATTCAGAGATCATGACACGGGCGCCTACTTAGAATACACGTGAGAGGTGCTTTGGGCATAGACCCATACATACTACTTTGACTGTTACCATGGTTTCCCACTCTACCTCTTTTTTTCCTGTCTTTCCCCTTTCTGTTTCTGGCTTTAATCTTGATACTTGAAGTTTGCTGCTTGAAAATTAGCCTATGATGGCCTAGTTAGGGCTCCTGCCTACTACACCACTGAAGAGCGGTATGACCTGTAGAGGGTCTGTCCGGACTAGCCTTTAGGAGGCTGTTGCAGATACAAGGCGGACCTTTGGGTCTAAATACGCTGTTTATATCTGGCTTTATGTCAATTGATGTGGGGTGTTTTGTCTCTCCCCCCCCCCCGCTTATGTATTTCCAGGTATATTATACTGATTAAACAGGAAAGAATTGCGCAAATCTAAACCAAAATGATAAACAAATAGTAAGCAGCGTCTCAAAAGTGTTATACAACACCAAGCAAAAATAAAAGAAAAATTGAAGTCGCGCTATAAGTACTATACAGTAATACTAAAATGAATAGTGTCATAAATGCAACATAATATATCACATATACAAACTTTTTCTAAAGACAGCACACTTAAAGTGAACAGTTAATGTGATAACAAGTCCATATAATCAATATACAGTCCATCTAGAGATATGATTAAATTAGCAGAAAAGTTTCCCAGTGTAGAAAGATCCACGAACAGGTGTGAGTAGTGACCAGACAAAGACCTCCACCGCACAAGAAACACTGACCCTTACCAGAGTCTATGATCTCACCGAGATCAATATCAGCAAAATGTGGCATTCATATTCGGCAAGGAGCAAAGGAGACATCCATTCAAAGTAGCCAGTAGATGTAATTCAGCTCAGATAGCGATCAAGTATCAATGGTCCCAAAAAGAAATCAAAAGAAATCCACATAGCGTAAAACCGTAGGTTTAATGAATAAGAAAAAAGATTGTGCGCACTTACATCAATCAATGTTAAAAACAGCAAATCATAACATAAAATTTGAAGGCCGGCCGGCGTTCAGAGCGTGTTACCCGTCTTCCGGGTCCTCACACGTGATGCGGTGACGTCAGCGCGTCGCCTCCCAACGTTTCGTCACAAAAGGGACTTGGTCACGGGATGAGGCGGCGCTCCGAGTCACCGCATATATAAACAAAAAAAGGGCGGAACTAACCCCAGGACAAATCCCGGCCGATCGTATGTCCGCCATCTTGACCATTGGAAACACTCAAAGCATAACCATAGGTTTACATACAACAACTAAGGGCAAACCTAAACGGCACCCCCGTTGCAAAGCAATACACCATATTGTCGTATAATACGGCAACCGGTGTATTTTACAAGTTAACTATATAACTGATGCTTATTCACTTATAGGCATGTAATGAGGCCGGAGATAATTAGAACCCCATATATAATCAAGTATCATATGCACACTATAATGTAATGCATTCCAACTTTCATATTGATATATGTAAACATTTTCATATCTTTTATAAAACAACAAATAAAACATTATAAACTATAATAATTAAAAAGCATGGAAAAATAAGTATATAGCAGGAATTGGACGGTCATACAATTATTTTGCTAGTTGATCAAATAGTCAACAGTGAACATAAATATTTTCCACTTAGAAATATTTTTAAACTATAAATAATGATAAAAATATTAAACTATATATGTCAATATATTTATGTCAAGCCCCGTAAACATTTCCTCCTTATAATACAAGGAGGGGAGAAACAGAGATTCGTGTTAATAATAATGATAATATTAGTATTGGGCTACACTGTCACCAGCGTGTTCAATAACAATCATCTCCCAATATGAATAAAGGAGGAGGGAGGGGGGAGGGGAGAAGGTATAAAAAACATAGTCAGAAATACTGACATAAAGGGTATCAAGTCAAATAATACTCATTGTGTGGCCGTCCCAAAGCCACCCCAAATGTCATGGGGAAATGAAGAAGAGCTCGTGAGGATCCTGTTTCTAGTACATATAAATGTGAAAAGACCCCCATTGATTGGGTGTCCAAATGGGTAGATGTTTATATAATACTTGTCAGATGGAATAAAGAGTTTATATAATAACCCTTGTCAGATGGAATCAAGAGTTATCAATAAAACAATTAATATCTACCTCGATGTTGAGGCCGTGGGGGGTGTAGCACTTAGTTTTATGTATCCACGCCATTTCGGAGCGAGAAATACTTCTCACTAAGTCACTGCCACGCCAGTGAGGATTAAATTTATCTATGCCCAGAAATACCGTATTGATGGGATTTTTGTCATGCACCAACAAAAAATGTTTCGACACAGAATGTTCCGTAAAACCATTCCGAATATTTGCTATGTGCTCATTAAGGCGTATATGTAGAGGACGTTTAGTCCTGCCTATATATTGTAATCCACATGGGCACATGAGCAAATATATAACCCCTATAGTTGTACATGTAATAAAGGGCTTAATCGTGAAATTTTTCTGGGTACTAGAAGAACGGAATGAAGTGCTTCGTTTGGATCTAATGCCATTCAAAGCACAGCTCTGACATTTCCCACATTTATAGAAGCCAGAAAGATATGCCAAGAACATTGATGGTATTCTCGGGGGATTTAACGCGTTAGGAGCCAGTTTATCCCTGAGGGAAGGAAGACCCCTAAACACTACCTGTACAATGAGTATTATTTGACTTGATACCCTTTATGTCAGTATTTCTGACTATGTTTTTTATACCTTCTCCCCTCCCCCCTCCCTCCTCCTTTATTCATATTGGGAGATGATTGTTATTGAACACGCTGGTGACAGTGTAGCCCAATACTAATATTATCATTATTATTAACACGAATCTCTGTTTCTCCCCTCCTTGTATTATAAGGAGGAAATGTTTACGGGGCTTGACATAAATATATTGACATATATAGGTTTAATATTTTTATCATTATTTATAGTTTAAAAATATTTCTAAGTGGAAAATATTTATGTTCACTGTTGACTATTTGATCAACTAGCAAAATAATTGTATGACCGTCCAATTCCTGCTATATACTTATTTTTCCATGCTTTTTAATTATTATAGTTTATAATGTTTTATTTGTTGTTTTATAAAAGATATGAAAATGTTTACATATATCAATATGAAAGTTGGAATGCATTACATTATAGTGTGCATATGATACTTGATTATATATGGGGTTCTAATTATCTCCGGCCTCATTACATGCCTATAAGTGAATAAGCATCAGTTATATAGTTAACTTGTAAAATACACCGGTTGCCGTATTATACGACAATATGGTGTATTGCTTTGCAACGGGGGTGCCGTTTAGGTTTGCCTTTAGTTGTTGTATGTAAACCTATGGTTATGCTTTGAGTGTTTCCAATGGTCAAGATGGCGGACATACGATCGGCCGGGATTTGTCCTGGGGTTAGTTCCGCCCTTTTTTTGTTTATATATGCGGTGACTCGGAGCGCCGCCTCATCCCGTGACCAAGTCCCTTTTGTGACAAAACGTTGGGAGGCGACGCGCTGACGTCACCGCATCACGTGTGAGGACCCGGAAGACGGGTAACACGCTCTGAACGCCGGCCGGCCTTCAAATTTTATGTTATGATTTGCTGTTTTTAACATTGATTGATGTAAGTGCGCACAATCTTTTTTCTTATTCATTAAACCTACGGTTTTACGCTATGTGGATTTCTTTTGATTTCTTTTTGGGACCATTGATACTTGATCGCTATCTGAGCTGAATTACATCTACTGGCTACTTTGAATGGATGTCTCCTTTGCTCCTTGCCGAATATGAATGCCACATTTTGCTGATATTGATCTCGGTGAGATCATAGACTCTGGTAAGGGTCAGTGTTTCTTGTGCGGTGGAGGTCTTTGTCTGGTCACTACTCACACCTGTTCGTGGATCTTTCTACAATGGGAAACTTTTCTGCTAATTTAATCATATCTCTAGATGGACTGTATATTGATTATATGGACTTGTTATCACATTAACTGTTCACTTTAAGTGTGCTGTCTTTAGAAAAAGTTTGTATATGTGATATATTATGTTGCATTTATGACACTATTCATTTTAGTATTACTGTATAGTACTTATAGCGCGACTTCAATTTTTCTTTTATATTATACTGATTACCTTGTTATGTTCCTGCTAATTGTGCTGACCTGCAGGCAGCTGTAAACTTCTGACATGTACGATTCACATTGTTATATTTTATGAGACATAATAAACTTTGAATGTTTAAAAAAAATGACATCAGCCACCTTGTTTAAAAATCAACTGTCAGTTAGGAAACTATAACCTAAAATGACGTTACTACAACAAAGCATCTTAAGCAAAACATTTGACTTTCCAAAGCAGCAGTCACAAGAGTCATATTTTAACTCAATTCAGGAAACATTATCTACCATTTTAAAATTTGCAGTAAAATAGTTCATAGCATTTTTCCAAAAATGTTTGCAACTCATTAAAAAAAATGCTACTAAAATAAGGCATGTGCTATTTCTTGAAGTGATGTGGTATTTTAGTAGTAAAAACACCCACTGGAATCAACTGGATACAACCATGGAAAATCTGGTTGAGAAGGAGTGGACACCCACTAGCTCCCTTAAAAAAACTTTTTTAATAGCTGGTTGTCAAAGTGGCACAAAGTGTCATTTCTGAAAGGAAAAAAAGTAATTTAAAAGCGACTTTGCGGCTATAATGAATTGTCGGCTCCGGCAATTCAGAAAGCATTCATTCATAAAAAAAAAAAAGTGTGGGGGTCCCCCAAATTCAATAACCAGGCCCTTCAGGTCTGGTATGAATATTAAGGGGAACCCCGCTGTCAATTAAAAAAAAATGATGTGGGGTTCCCCCTTCAGGTCTGGTGTGGATTCTAAGGGGAGCTCCACTCCAAATTGAAAAAAAATGGCGTGGAGTCCCCCCAAAAATCCACACCAGACCCCTTATCCGAGCACGTTAACCTGGCCAGCCACAGAAAAGAGGGGGGACAGAGTGCGGCCCCCCTCTCCTGAACCGTGAGGCCACATGCCTTCAACATGGGGAGGATGTCCCCATATTGATGGGGACAAGGGCCTCATCCCCACAACCCTTGCCAGGTGGTTGTGGGGGTCTACGGGCGGGGGGCTTATCAGAATCTGGAAGACCACTTTAACAAAGGGGACCCCCAGATCCTGGCCCCCTCTATGTGAATTGGTAATGGGGTACACTGTACCCTTACCATTTCAAGAAGGAAGTGTAAATTCTTGTAAAAAAAACACACACACACCGTAGAAAAAAGTCCTTTATTAATAAAAAATAAATGAAAATGTACGTTGGAGTGGGGAGCCGCATCGAGAGTGGATTACCATCGCTGGATTTTTTTTTACTTTTTTTATTAATAAAGGACTTTTTTCTACGGTGTGTGTGTGTGTTTTTTTTACAAGAATTTACACTTCCTTCGTGAAATGGTAGGGGTACAGTGTACCCCATTACCAATTCACTTAGGGGGGCCAGGATCTGGGAGTCCCCTTTGTTAAAGGGGTCTTCCAGATTCTGATAAGCCCCCCGCCCGCAGACCCCCACAACCACCGGCAAGGGTTGTGGGGATGAGGCCCTGGCCCCATCAACATGGGGACATCCTCCCCATGTTGAGGGCATGTGGCCTGGTACGGTTCAGGAGAGGGGGGCCGCACTCTGTCCCCCCCTCTTTTCTGCGGCCGGCCAGGTGAATGTGTTAGCATAAGGGGTCTGGTGTGGATTTTTGGGGGAACTCCACGCCATTTTTTTTCAATTTGGGGTGGAGTTTCCCTTAAAATCCACACCAGAAATTACACTTTGTGCAGTGTCGTTACATAGCCGAACTCCGAACCCGAACCTGAACTTTCAGCAATTATTCGGGTTCGGGACAAAAAAAAAACAAAGTTCGGTACGAACCCGAACTTTACAGTTCGGGTTCGCTCAACCCTATCCATGACTTGTCTGATGTCAGTGGGGATTCCCTGCTGACAGTAGAATGTAAACAATAAAGGCGTCAGTAACCCCCCCCCCCCTCCTTAGTGCATACCAGGCCCTTCAGGTTTTGTATGGAATTTGGGGGAAACCTCATGGCAAAAATAAAAAAATGGGTGTGAGCCCCCCAAAATCCATATCTAGAACCTTATCTGAACATGCAACCTGCCAGGAAAACAGGGGGATGTGCAAACCATACCAGGTCACGTGCCCTTAACATAACATGAAGGGGTTATTTGGGGGAACTCAGCAAATACTGTATTAAGAAATGTTATTTCTAAGCCAACCATTAGGAGTTTTATTACCAATGGTGCATGCTAGGGAAGGATATACATATATGGTCTGACCTTCAAAAAAGGTATTTGTCCTTTCATGCTTTGCCTGGAGTTTGTTGGGGGAAATCTGGTTGTTCGATGGTAAAGGGCATTGCATAGCCAAAATCTGCTCAACAGTCTGACGAGTACATATATTTGGTCCTGGCTTAAGGGTTCCTATTTTTGTTATGACTGTTGCTGGCAAAGTTTCTAAAGTTACTGATGCTCAGTTTCTTCAAGATCTCAAAGTGTCAAATGTTTTACAGTGAGGTTTAAAATCTTAGCCAACTGACCTACCAGAGGGTCCTGATTCACCTCCCAAGGGTAAGGCGTGCTACACATAGGGTGGATAGAAAACTGGAGTGTGGTTTGTTTTCTTTGACTGTTTTTTTTTCTATTTTATTTTCTTACCTTCCTTTTTTCACTTTTCATATTGCACAATTTTACTTTTTCAATTAAAAGTAAGTTAAGGTGGTTATTAGTTGCCACTTTCAGGTGATTAGATATACTGAGGGGCGTGTGTGGCATCTCTCCCTTCTCTGTTCCGCTTTGGACACTCTAAACATTGATGGTGGTAGTGGAGGCCAGCCGGTAAGGAGTAAGAGCCGGGCTTGGCTGAGACTGCTTCCTGGCTTTTTAAGCCTTTAGCTTAAATAGCTTAAATAGCTGATCTGACTGAGCAGCCTTGGCAGTGTGAGAGACTCCCGCCACACTTGTCAGAAAGAGGGATAGATCCAGTGGCAGCAAGAGTTGCTGGCAAGGAGCCAAGAGCAGTTGAGACTTGGAGGATTAACTCCCACAGTACTGGGTGGCAGGTGAAAGTATTTTTTTCTCTCCTCTACTCCCTTGAAGTGCTGGCTTGGATTGAGTTTCAATAGAAGCTGAGAGGCATCTGCTGTATACCCCAAAGGTCTGGAAGATTAACTACCGCAGCTCTGTGTGGAAAGTGAAAGTCCTGTCTTTCTTTTTTATTCCCTCTTGTGAACAGGGTTGGCTTGGCTTAGTGACAATGTATGGGTGAGATGTACCCTCTGTATTCACTAAATATAGAGAAAGTCCCAAGGTCAGTGTGAGAGGCTGGAATTCAGCTGAAAAATCTATAGCTGAAGCTGGGAAGAAGAACTCCTAAAGAAATAGTGGAGACATTGACACTGGTGGTGGTCTGCGAAAGAAGGTGAGAACAGACCAGGGGAGGCTAAAGGGTTGCTTTGTTCTAGGTGATCTGATAAGCCCTCTTGCAACAGATATTTTGGGGACATTTTTTTTTTTTTTTTTTTTTTTCCTACTGTCATTTTGATATTCTATTTAAATTACACTGAACACTAATACTGATAATACTAGTAAATAGAAAACATGCCAAACAAGAAGGGTGAGGAAGTTTCACAGCAAGAGGGTGTACGCTCTCAAACAAAACATTCAGTAAAGGATAAAGGGTGTCAAGCAGCAGCTAAATTAGAAAAGTTTGCACATACACCAGCCATAAGTAATCAAACTGCCTCACAAGCTAAAAATCAGGTGGGGGCATAAGTGACAAGAAAAAGTCAGGGACAACAGAATACTGACGCAGGAACAGAAGTAGCAGTGGCAATGGAAAATCCAATGCTGCCCTTGGAAGCATGTGTTGTGGGAGGGGAAGAACCTTCATTAAAGGAAATACTATAGGCAGTGAATTTTTGCAAATCCTATTTATCCAAAATGTTTGAGCAACTTAGAGGGTTGAGAAAAGAGATTATATTTTTAAGACATGACGTAAAGAAAATTTGGGAATGGACAACTGCTTTGGAAGGGAGGATGAGTTTAGTGGAGGATGATCTGAATCCATTTAAGCAGGAAATTTGAGTAATAAGTGAAAAAGTGAATATGTATGTCTAAAATGGAGGATATGGAGAACAAACTGCATAGGAATAATGTGAGAATTTTTGGACTTCCCAAGCACTGCGAGGGCTCTAACCCTGTAGGCTTCATGGAAATATGGCTGGTGAAAATGTATGGGAAGACATTTTTTCCCCTTTCTTTTCACATAGATTGTAATATAGAGTGCCACTGCCGGGTGTCAGCCTAGACCATTTTTGGTGAAATTCTTCTTCTTTAAGAACAAAGATGTTATACTTCAGAAGGCAAGGGGAAGAAAGACATACCGTATATACTTGAGTATAAGCTGATCCGAATATAAGCCGAGGCACCTACTTTTACCACAAAAAATTAGAACATTTATTGACTCGAGTATAAGCCTAGGGTGAGAATGCAGCAGCTACTGTAAGTAGAAAAGAGGGTCAACAATGCCCATTTTCAGCTTACTGTGCCCATTTTCATGCCTCAGCCTCACTGTGTCCATCTCACTGTGCCTCCTATCAGTGTCCATCAGTGTCTCCTATCAGTGACCATCAGTGCCCCCTATCAGTGACCATCAGTGCCTCCTATCAGTGTCCATCAGTGCCTCCTATCAGTGACCATCAGTGCCTCCTATCAGGGTCCATCAGTGCCTCCTATCAGTGACCATCAGTGCCTCCTATCAATGACCACTGATCTCACTGCTCCCCCTTCTACCCCTGCCCTCTATTGTGTGCTACTTACACCGGCAATCATTGACGTTCTATTTCCTGTCCATCCGGGATGAGAGAGGACACACAGCTGATGTCACTGCTCCCCCTTCTCCCCCTCCCCTCTTCTGTGTGCTCCGCAGGAAATGTGAGCTTCACACTTTTTTTTTTTTTTTTTTTTTTTTAAGTGTATTTTTGTGCGTGAACTCGAGAGAGAGGAGCCGGACTGCAGGAGTTGGGAGTAGGCAGACCCTCCCCCCGGAGGCAATCGCCATCCTTCTCCATGCCCCTGGTGGCAATGGCGGGTGTGAAGGGGGGCCTCCCACTCACCCCGCCCTACCTGCTCCTCTTGGGAGCCCAACTGGGGCCCAACGGGACCCCAATGGTGCAGAGGGACTCCCCCTATGAGGGAGTGAGGGGGCCTAGCCCACCCAGCCAGCCCCGTAGGTCCTTCGCCTCTCTTTATTTTAAGAGACCGCATGGCCAAAGTGCATGTGTTTTAAACCAATTTTGTGTGCGTGCAAGTGTGGTGGTTTTTGTGGGGGGGGGGTGGGCGTACTAAGCACAGGCGTACCTTGCATAGCACACCCACCGGGAGCCGGGCTGAGACCACCAAACTCAATTCACATGTAGCCGAGACCGGGATCCGAACCCTTGGCTGCAGAGGTGAATGGCTTGTCAGCGCAGTGCCAATCACGTTGAGCCACCACAGCTCCCTCTGTGAGCTTCACACTTGACTGACCGCGGAGCGCACAGGAGAGGGGAGGGGGAGCAGTGAGATAAGCTGTGTGTCCTCTCTCATCCCGGACAGACGGGAAATAGAACTTCAATGACTGCCGGTGTGAGTAGCACACAATAGAGGGCAGGGGGAAAAGGGGGAGCAGTGAGATCAGCTGTGTGTCTTCTCTCATCCCAGACAGGCGGGAAATAGAACGTCAATGATTGCCGGTGTGATTATGCTGCAGACATAGACTCGCGTATAAGCCGAGAAGGGGATTATCAGCACACAAAAAAATGCTGAAAAACTCGGCTTATACTCCAGTATATTCGGTACAATGGATTTAGTCTTATTTTTTTTAGGATTTTTCCCCAGAACTGTAGAAAAAATTAGGCAGGTTTGTGGAAGTTAAGTAAAAGTTGAAGCAATTTCAAAAACATACTGTATACGCTATGAATTTATCCCTCACAGCTACAAGTAGTGGCACTTAGAGAATTGCACTTTTTAATATCCCAAATGAGGCACTTGAATGGTTAGAGAAAAATTAAAGGAGGATACAAAGTAAACAGAGGGATTAAAAGAAGATAATGGTTTAGTATTGAAATAGCGTTTTATTGATAACTAGTTAATTAGGAGGGCGGCTGCACTATGGGAAGGGGAATGGCAGATGTGCATTTCCCCTTGTTGTGTTGTTTTTGTTATTTACCTTTCTCTCCGTTTTTCCTCTCCTTGTTGGGAGGGAGAAGGGAGGAGAAAAGAAATGATTTTTTTGTCACAGGAATGGTTCACTTTAAATGCCCCTTGTATAGGCCTAGGGAGAGCCAGGTGAGTGTGAAAGTTTTTTTGTGTATTTGTCGTTCGGGTCTTTTTCTATTTGTCATAGTATTGTATGTTGTTGTTTGAGATTTTTTTTTGTGTGGATGGGGCAAAGATATTGCACAGGAAACACTTGATTTAAACATGTTTTGTATGTGTTCAGTAAGGATCACGGTGGGCAGTGAAAGGGGGTTGTAAGAGGATATATAAAGTTGGTTTATTGTTCTGTTTCACTAAAAACACTATTAAGGAATTTGAGAATCATGTAGAAGCATGTCCAAAAAATACAGAATTCACTTATCATAATATATATAGAAAAACAAATGTATTGAGAGGGTTGAGAAAGGGAAAGAGACGAATAATGAGGATTACAACTATAGATAGAATTAGGGACAATATAAAAAACATTAAGCAATTGATAACTGAATTTATTTTTTTATGCAATCTAAAGTAGTGAATGTATGTTCACGGAATGTACAAGGACTAGGAGACCCTATAAAGAGAGCTGCGGTTTTCGTGGCAGTGACAGCATACCGGGCCACGGTAGTCTGCCTGCAGGAGACACACCTAACAAAGAGACAATATCATATTTAAAAAGGAGAAATTTCCAGACTCAGTATCACTCAGTGTATACTTCACACTCCAGAGGAGTGAGTGTTTTGAATGGAACAGGGTTGGGGTTCTCCTGCAGTCAGAATAGTATAGACGAAAGAGGCCGGTATATCTATTTTGGGAGCATGGCATGTATTTTGGCTAACATATACATTCCTCCACCATTTAATGCTGAGGTTTTATATCAGTTGATGAAATTAATTTCCGATAAACCTGATGTCCCAAGAATAGCAGTAGGAGACTTCAATATGGTACTGGATGGGAGGGTAGATATCTGTCCACCAAGAACTCAGATGGAAAAAGGAGATGTCTTTTTTTCACAAAAAATAGGAGAAGTAGGATTGGGGATATATGGAGGAGGAATTCAACTAAACAGCAGTATATATGCTTCTCGAAAACCCACTCCACACTCTCTAGGATTGACTTGGCCTTGGGTAGTGAGGACTTGTTGTACCTTGTTAGGAATATAAATTATAGGCCTCTCAGACTACTCTCTATTGGTTGTGTCATTGAGACAGGGGGAGGAGTATTGCAAAGGGTAATGGAAAATAAGTTTATACTGGTTAGAGATAATAGGTGGAAAAAAAGGGAGTGACATCATCCCTGGCAGAATTTAGGACTATAAATGCTGGAACGGCACACTTGCGAGTGGTTTGGGATGCCCTTAAGGCATTTTTTAGGGGGACATTGATACAACATGTAGCAAGAGTAAAAATACAGAATAAAGAGTGGGAAAAACGTATTATGAATAAGTTGCAGAAAGGCAATATATAGTAAAATCAACCCCTGAGGCGCACCATGATTGGGTTAAAACACAACAAGAATATAAGGATGTACTCCTTGCCTTGCAAAAGCAGAGAATAAGTAGATTTTCCAGAGACAGCATTATTACATAGAGTGAGAGAGTGCAGGATATTTATTGGCTTGATTGGCAAGGGCAAATACAACTACCACTGCTATACCCACCATTAGAACAGATGCGGGTAGAATAACAGCACACGCCCCCAAGATTGTAGAGATATTTTTAAAATACTGAGAAACTGTACAGCGCCTAAGGTGGGGAGGTTAGGGGGGTGTAGACTTTTTTTAGGAATGTGAAGATCCCACACCTCACTGAGGAAGATAGAGAAGCACTGGATGCATCAATAGTCTTGGAGGAAATGAGACAGGCGGTATTAGCATTGGCAAATCAGAAATCTCCAGGACCAGATGGTCTGCCAGCAGAGATATACAAATGTTATTGTTACCAGAGTTGTTAAAATCATTTAATGGAGCATTAGAGGATGGTATATTGCCATCATGGTCCTGCCAAAAGAAGGAAAAGACCCACTTAATCCTGCCACATAAATCCAAGCCTGTGGCTTGTTGTGTACAGATGTTTGGCCTGAATTATGTTAACTGGGTAAAGCTCCTATATGAAAGGCCTATGGCAAAAGTAAGGATAAAT
Organism: Rana kukunoris; assembly: GCA_029574335.1. Classification (NCBI taxonomy): domain Eukaryota; kingdom Metazoa; phylum Chordata; class Amphibia; order Anura; family Ranidae; genus Rana; species Rana kukunoris. Next base: position 153,734,269 of record CM056052.1, on the reverse strand, counting down.
AATATATGCTCTGGGAGGTTTCCTTTGACCCGCAGGACAAGGCAGGGGTGTCCTTTGTCACCCCTGCTATTTGCCTTAGCAATGGAGCCACTAGCTATTAGACATGTGCATTCATTTTCGTCCGAATGCATTTTCGTCTGAATTTCAGGTATTTTCGTTATCGTTTTAACAAACGAAAACAAATGCTCAGAATAAGAAAACCGAAAGTTCCGACATTTTATCGTTTTAGTTGCAACAACAGTTCGATATAGATAGGAGATTCGACATGACGCTGACAATAACAATCTGTGTCTATCGAACCCGTGGTCGAATGTGCCTAACCTTTACTCTATTAGTCCAATATTATTCTACATAGAGAGGAAAGATTCGAAATAGAGAGAAAAGATTCAACATTATAGAGAGAAAAGATTTAACATTATAGAGAGAAAAGATTTGACATTATAGAGAGAAAAGATTTGACATAGGAGAAAAGATTGCTGCTATAATTAGGTGGGGGAAGTAAAATAAAAATAATGATGAAGATGATAAATGTTATTAGTTAATTGTAACCAAAGAGGAGGAGCAGTAAAATAGCTAGAACTTGACAATTCAACATGAACAACGAAGATTCGACAAAGCATCGAAAAACATACAAACGTTGAATCTGTCATTGAAGGCTTCTTGTGTCTGTCGAAAGTTCTAAGAAGATTCAACAGAGCAGCTAAACTGTACGACGCTTCAATCGTACATTTCCTGTCAAATGTTCGGCCCATAGGCTATATTATATTAATAAATATAATTATTACTAATAATACAACATTAGAAATCTACTATAGCTAGCTTGTAGGCGGAATATTTGACCAGAAATGTACGATTGTGTCGTTGTACAGTTTCGCGGTTCCGTCGAATCTTCTTTGAACATTCGACAGACACCGTAAGCCTATGACAGATTCAACCTTAATTCACTCAGATTTTTGGACTAATGCAATTTCTAACGAAAAACAAAATGAATAAAAATGAATTTCGCCCCTAACTCTGTTAAACGGGATCTGGACCTTCCAAAGTGATCTATAATTTTGTACTATGGAAATTATATATATATATATATATATATATATATATATATATATATATATATTTTTTTTTTTTGGGGGGGGGGGTTCGTGGGCTGCTTGATGAGCCTTATGACCAATCTGCCAATCTCTACATGCCCTCTTAATGGATTTGAAGCTCTGACTTGTACCTATGCTCGTGTCATGCTGGCGGACATGATTGATATAGGTCTTGTCCTACTGCTTTGCTACATAAGTAATAGCTAAAACGCTGTCCCCTTGGTCGGGTTACCACTACAAGACTGAGAGGTTGAGCCACTCGACACTGGTCCCGGGCTCAGAGCATCAGAACAGTTGGGAAATTCCAGATCAGGCGAGCCGAGAGGTTTCGAGTACTGACTATGCTACCAATATGCATTTGTGTTCCCTTTTGCTTCCCGCATTTCTCTTGCTTCTGAGTAGGTCCTAGACGGGATCTATGGCTCTATGAGGGTCATATACCTTACCATGACCCCCTCGGGTCTTGTTATCACATTGTTGACAATGATAGTCTGGGCTACCTTGGCAGAAAACGCGAAGCTGTTCCCCCCTATATGCCTCCCCCATCCCTCCTTTCCTTTCCTTCCCGCCCTTCCCTCTCCCCACTGCCCTTCCTCCTCCTCCTCCCTCCCCCCTCTGCCCTCTCTTGTTCTAATCTTAAACTTGGTAGACTGGAAAATTGTTATTCGCTATTTTCTCATCTAATATAGACTATAATTTGGTGTCGTGTTAGGATGAATATGCCTTCCTTGTTTTTTTTTTATGTCGGTTTTTTATGCTTTGTTAACTGATCTACGATCTACATAGAATGACGACCACTATTACACTGTTTTTCTTTACCTCGTTGGACTTACCCACCAATCCCCCCACCTTCGTAGGCGACATACTTTTATTAATCTCTTCGCCCATATTCTATTACTGTTATCCCCCAATGCAACCAGGATACCTCCTGTTTTATGCTCCTTAACATACTATCCGATTGTTGCAACTGTTCATTCTTGTTTTGTCCTCCTTTGTGCCAATTTGTTTCTCCCCTCTCCAGGTTTACAACCCCCACACAGCTGTGCAGCAGGACTGCAGCTGACATTCCGGACCTTCCCCTCCCACCCCTTATTTGACCCTCCCTCGGGTGGCTCGGTTATCCGTTTAGTCGCCTCCGGTACCTCCCCCTCCCCATTGGTCGCGTAAACTCCCCCACCGTGATCTAACCTTACTAGGTTTCCCCGATCTACCTGCTTTCTCTTCCTTCTAGATCCCCCTTCCAAATCTCCCACCCCTCCTTCGCGCCTCCACTCCTTCCTTGCTTACCTCCTCTCTCTCTCTCTATTCGAGGGCCACTCCTCCCTGCCTCCGAGCTTGTTCGCCAATCACCTCACAGGCCCCAGGGTTGGTCTATCCACTCACTACACCTGTAACACCTGGGCCCCAGCGTCCGTGTACCCGGGCCTAGCGAATGGACAAATCAAACCACCTTTCTCTTAAATGCCTTTCGCTCAATGTTAAAGGCCTAAATGTTCCGGAGAAGAGATCTCAGGTTCTGGCCGCGTTGACCAAGCATGGGGCGCACTTCCTGCTACTCCAGGAAACCCTCTTCAGATCAGACGCCATTCCTAAACTAGCAAACCATGTTTATAGGCAAGCCTTCCATTCTACAAACCCGGACTCTAAAACCAAAGGCGTTTCCGTTCTCATTTCTAAACATGCCGATTTCCAACTAGCTGACACTCTGATCGACCCTGACGGCAGATACATCTTCCTTAAAGGCACGTATGCATCCAAACCGATCACTCTGGCCAATATTTATTGCCCGAACGCACACCAATTTACCTTCTTCAACAAGGTGAGTGACCTTCTTTCCACCTTCAGGAGGGGCTACTACTCCTGGGCGGAGATTTTAACACTCCAAGGAATCCGACCCTGGATACCTCTTCCAGAGCCTCCACACTCCCATACCGAGTGATCAGGCAGATCAAACTGCAACTACAGGCCTTAACACTCCATGATACCTGGCGAACCTTGTTTCCGAATGACAAGACTATACATTCCCCCCCCCCCATCAGAAATACTCGAGAATCGACTATTTCTTTGTCTCTCGACCCAACCTATCCTTCCTGTCCCAGGCCACTATTGAACAAATGTTCCAATCCGACCACCACCCTATAACTGTAACACTAGTCTTCCCTGAAGTGAACAACTCTTCTAAGTCATGGCGCCTGAATCCCTCCCTGGTGAAAGACTCAGCAGCGACTGATCATATTAGATCCCTTCTCCAACTCTACTTCAAAGAAAACTCCAACCCGTTGATCACGCCAGCCACACCCTGGGAGGCGCATAAATGCGTTCTCTGGGGGAAAACGTATTGCCTTAGCGTCAGCCGCCAAAAGACAAAGTCAGGAACTTATCAGGTCTCTTGTTAAAACTATTAATACCTTGGAAGCATCGCACAAACAGTCAACCTTGCATGCTGTGTTCCAGGACTTGCTACATGCTAGATGTACACTCCTAGATGAGCTAGGGAAACGCACAAGAAGACGTTATGTCTTGCAGCAAAAGGTGTTCTATGAACACGGCAACGAAAGCGGCAGAATGCTGGCACGCAGAATACAAAATGCCAAACTCGCTTCCACGATCCACCAAATCCGAGACAAACATGGTGTTCTCCTCTCTAAAAATGAGGAAATAGCGGGACACTTCGAAGAGTTTTACTCGGCCCTCTACAATTTACCTCGTACTGACTCGGAAGGCGCAGGGGTATCTGGACAGACAGCCCGAATACGTGAATTCCTAGCTGAGTACTGTCCCAAACCCATTTCCTCTCAACAAGCTGAGGCTTTGCAAAGCCCCTTGTCCAAAGAAGAACTGCATCTAGCCATAAAACAAATGAAAGTAGGCAAGAGCCCGGGCCCGGACGGCCTCCCTTTAGTTTATTACAAGTCCTTCCAGGATACTCTGACCCCTGAGATGCTTAACATGTTTAATTCGTTATCAGACCCGAACGCCCTTCCAGGTAGGCTCTTAGAAGCCCATGTGACAGTTATCCCTAAAGAGGGAAAGGATCCCCTACTGGCCTCCAGCTACAGGCCCATCTCTCTACTCAACGTAGACATCAAGTTATATGCCAAAATTCTGGCCAATAGCCTACTTCCCCTCATTCCTGGCCTAGTAACATTGGACCAAGTAGGCTTTGTTCCCGGCAGAGAAGCCAGGGACAACTCCATATGCGCTCTGAACATACAGCACTGGCTACATTCCTCGGGCTCCAAAGGTTTTTTCTTGTCCCTCGATGCTGAGAAGGCGTTTGACAGGGTGGCATGGGATTATATGCGGGAGGTCTTAAAAGGAATTGGTATTATGCCCCACATGACTAGGTACATCAATGCCCTTTACTCTAATCCCTCGGCAAGGGTGAAGACCAATGGCCTCCTGTCAAACGCCTTCTCTATCAACAATGGGACGCATCAGGGCTGCCCCTTATCCCCCTTGATATTTGTTTTGACGTTAGAACCCCTCTTGAACAGACTGCGCAGCAACTCAGACATTAGAGGTGTGTCTATTGCAGGCAGAGAATTCAAAGTTGCTGCTTTCGCAGATGACATTTTGCTCTCCCTGCAACCCCCCAGAATCTCCCTGTCCAACCTATTGAAAGACTTACGTCAATTTGGAGAACTTTTGAATCTCAAAATTAACCACTCTATGTCGCATGCTTTGAACGTATCTCTGCCCCCTCAGGAAGTAACGCACTGCCAGGAATACTTCCCATTTCAGTGGAAAGAGACCGCAATCACTTACCTCGGCATCCGGATCACCAGAAAAATGGCTGATCTTTATACTCTGAACTTCCTAGCGGCTCTCTCTAAAGCCCAGAATGACTTAAAAGACTGGACTAACCAACATGTCTCTTGGTTTGGCCGGGCGGCATTGATCAAAATGATAGTCCTTCCCCGCTTATTATATCTGATGCAGTCGATTCCGATCCATCTCCCTCCCTCCTTCTTTGCGTCTTATAGGAAAGCATGTACAACTTTCCTGTGGAACAACAAATCTCCACGTATTAAATACTCACGCCTCACTCTCCCCAAGGCTCTGGGCGGAATTAACCTGCCGGATCTCCACAAATACTACCTTTCATGTCACCTGACCAGAATTGTAGACTGGAAGATACACTATTTAGAGAAGGCTTGGGTCACTTTGGAAAGGCACTTTGTCCATACGCCCACACACGTACTCCCTTGGCTGCCAACCCATCACTGGCCCCAATCACTTAAAGCACATCCGCTGATATACCCCTCCCTGGCAGCCTTCAATAAGGCAGTTTCTCAGCATAAGATCTCCTCACATCTAGGTCTGTTGACGTCTTTGAGAGGAAATCCGGACTTTTCCCCTGGAGATTCTGCATTCCTTCGGGAGGAATGGCCACACGCGGAAGTTCTAGCTAAACACTTCTTCTGTGGAGGTACCATTCGATCCTACGAGGACTTGGTAGCCGATTCGCAAACTCAGTCTTTTCCCTTCTGGTCTTACAGACAATTGAGACACTACCTCACATCTAAAACCCTATCCACGACGTGGTCTAGGCGGCCTACCCCGTTCGAAGACTTGTACTCGCACCTCCCGCCACAAAGACATCTCATATCTCTCCTCTACGCTCTCCTTCAGGAGGATTCCCTTCCTCCGGCGACTAGGCAGTTGCGCGAGTCCTGGGAGAGAGACCTGAATATCTATCTTGATGAAGAAGATTGGGGAAATATTTATACACTTGCACACAAAGGGTCAATGAATGTTGCGATCCAAGAAAATGTATACAAAATCATGACCAAATGGTACAGGACCCCTTCACGTTTGCATAAATTCTCGCCTACCATCCCGAACATTTGTTGGAGATGCAATGACGCTGTGGGATCGATGATTCACATCTGGTGGGAGTGTAGGTCCGTCCAGCCTTTCTGGGCCGAGGTGCACTCCACCATTAAAAACGTTACCACATACGAACTGGACTACAACCCCGCACAGTTCCATCACACAACCCTTTCTAAACACGAATATCACAAATCATTAGCCATGCATATGGTTAACGCGGCTAGGCTCTGCATACCAACACACTGGCGCTCATCGGCCACACCCAACGTTAGGTAATGGCTGTCTAGAGTAGCAAAGATAGCGGAATTGGAGGAGTTGATCTCTATCTCACAGGAACGGTTACAACTTTTCACACAAACCTGGGCCTGCTGGACCCATTTTACCACCTCGGACAGCTACAAATCCCATTTCCCAACCTAAGGCGTGATTCGCCTGGCGGCTTTGTGGATTCACCTGACGCTGTATACCTTCACCCCAAGCTGATGCGTTCGGGAATGATGCAACAGAGGAGTGCCCCCCCACCCCGTTCCTGCCTTCTTCCTTCTCCCCCTCTCCTTTCCCCCTCTTGATCACACCCCTCCTCTTTTCTCACCCCCTCCTTCTTCCCTCTCCCTTTCTTTTCTAGTTCACACTTCCATACCTGGAACCTGTTCCCACATTGACAGTGGACCCATGTCCAACTAGATGTCCCACTCTGACCACCTGCTCTCTCTGGACGTGCACATATGTCTACCACTATTTACTCCGGTTACAACTCAATGCCATATATGAGTAGACTAAGCGATTTACCCTATAATGGGACAACTTTTGCAACTCCCGGGGCGACCTTGCCCTGAAAAATTGATATGCCGGATATACACTTCTGCCTATATTCCATGTTCTGATTTCCAAGTTTCTTTTAGTTTATTACTGTTTTTTTCTGATTGATTCATGCACCAATATTTTGTCAATTGCATGTACTGTTTTGGGTTTGTCAATGAAGCCCTCTGTATGTTTGTACTGGAAATATGCAACCTGACAAACGTTTGTACTGTAAATTTGAGTTTGCTTTAATAAAAACCTTTTGTGGAAAAAAAAAAAAATGAATTTCGGGAGTAACTAAATAAATTTATTTTTCGGAAGAAAACAAAATTCCGAAACAAAATATTTCAGTGTGCACATGTTTACTAGCTATAGCCATTAGATCATTGGTTAATATGTAAGGATTTCAGAGGGCATCATGAGTGGAGAAAATATACCTATACGCTGTTGATGTGTTGCTGTTTTTGGGGAATACCCAGGCATCCCTGATGGCAGCAATGGATATAATTACAGATTTTAGACGGATTTCTGGTTTAAATATAAATTGGGATAAATCAATCTTGCTCCCGGCTGATCCATGGAAGATTGATTTGCTATTAGAGATTCCACGATTGGAAATAATTAATAGGAGTAAATACCTGGGAGTATGCATAACTCTAAATTCTAAAGATTATATAAATAATATGGTTGTCCCATTGTTAAATAAACTTAAATGAAAATTGAAGGTATGGCGATGGTTGCCCTTATTGGTGGCAGGAAGATGCAACCTAATACAAATTACTTGGATGCCTCAATAATTGTATGCATTACATAATTCCACAATCTGCATAAATAATGGGCCAGATTCACGTACATCGGCGCATTTTTTGACTGGCGTAGCGCACCTCATTTACGCTACACTGCCGCAATGTAGCGGCGCAATCACCGTATTCCCGATTGTTTTGCTCAGAAAATAGCGCCTGTGCAACGTAATTTCAGAGGCGTAAGGCAGAGTAATTCAAATTGGGAAGGACGTGGGTGTGTTACATTGAAATGAGCCATGACCCAATGCAAATGAAGGGCCGGCCGGCTGGCGCATGCGCACATGAAGCAGACCATGGTCAGCACCTCTGTGCGCATGCTCACAACTCGGGAACGGCGCAATCAGTGAAATTGGAAGTGGACCAGGGCAACTTAGTGAACTACGCAGACAGCATAAATAGACAGACACAAACGCACTTCCTTTGCAAAAGTACATCCCTTTGTATCCCTTCCTATACAGCAAGGTGCTTTTGTTCTGTTGTTTGTTGAGTTGTGACTTGTCTTTGTTATATTTGTGGACTGTGTGATCTAGTGTTTTGTAGAAGATATTTGAAAGTGTTTTTTGGTGACTGCTTGTGAGACTTTTCGGTTGATAGATTTTTGTTTGTTTGTTTTCTTGCTTGATTTTTCCTGCTTGATTTTGTGAGTGATTTTTGCTGACTGTTTGGGAGAGAGTGTTTGTATGAGTATGACTGAGAGGAAGAGGAAGTTAAATTTTACTTTGGGGGGAAAAACAAATTCTTGCCCGGGCCATTTCCCAATATGGGCGTTTCCTCCACGGCCCGGAGAGTGCCAACACCACCCCGGCCAGGAGGCGTGAGATCTTGCAGAACATTACTGACCAGGTGAATGCATCAGGGGGGGGGGGAACCGGACACGGTCGGTGAGCAGGAGGGTGCTGGGCCATCTGGGCTGACCGCACCATCCCCAGGACAGCAGCCTGATGAGGACCCCCCCGACAAGGCCGGAGTCCTCGGAGGAGGTTGAAGAGGAGGAGGTTGAGGAGGAGGAGTTTGAGGAGGAGGAGGATGTCATGTCAGCCAGTGGATTGTTGTTTTTGGAGGAGTCTTCCTCTCTGGCTGGCAGCAGCCAGCCCTCCATAAGGGCTAGCCTCCCCCACTCCTCCCCCAACAGGGCTCCTTTCCCAAGGGCCTCCCCTTCTCCCCGGCCACAAGCCTCAGCTGGAGGCAGGAAGTCATCCCAGAAGACCAGGGGGGTGGCCGAGCTTCTGCCCACCAATCTGAGAAGGGACCAGGCCCTTTTGACCCGCCATCTGGGACAGGTCAGCCAGACTTCTGGGGCGGATGGAGGAAAGCCTGTCCTCCATAAAGGATACGCTTGGGGACCTGGACTGCCACTCCCGGGCTCTTACAAACTGCCTAAACATACTGCAGACTACAACAGCAGACGTTGGGCAGGATGTGAGGCCCTCACCCAGGCTATCCAGGCCAACACGGCAACACTAGGTGCTGGCCTGAACAGAATTGCCGTGGCCTTGGAGGGCAGGCCGCCAGGTGGGCAGAGACCAGAGGCTGCTCCTCCTTCCCTGGATTCCCCCCCCCTCCCCATGAGTCTCCCCTGAGGAGCCGGGGCTGTGGCCATGGGCGCCCCCAGGCGTGGCTCACGCCAACGGCATTCATTTGTTTTCCCCCTTTTTTTTTTTGCTGTAATTTTTTTTTTTTTGCTGGACATTTTTTTTTTGTGATGTTAATGTTTTTGGAATGTGGGGGTGATATTCCTGCCGGCAAAGGGGTGTCACCCTCAGTTTTGGTGGAGAAGGGTTCCCCAGGACCAGGGAGAAGTGATTCCCAGGTCCGTGTGAATGGTGTATGATTGTACAGTGACATAATTGGAGCCGTGGTGTGGCGTTGCTGCTCACAAGTCCAGCATGGTGGGCTTGTGCTAATCCAATTAGATGAAGATGTGATGTGTCTGTGCTAGGGACCACAGTGGTGTGAATGCATGCATTCTCATTGTGCCATGATTAATGTGTGTGTTTAACATGCAAAGATGCCTAATGTGAGCTGTCTCCTGGCTGCTCTTCCCTCAGAAGACGGGGTAACCTCGGTTAGAGGGGGATTGTCTGGTTCAGGGGTCAGGTCATCACGTATATGTCAATCTGCAGGCCCTTTCTCACTGCGAAGTTGTGCAGAATGCAACATGCACCGATGATCTGGCACACAAAGTTTGGGGAATACAACAGGGTCCCCCCAGACTTATCCAGGCATCGGAAACGTGACTTAAGGAGGCCAAAGGTGTCCCCATACACGTTCTGTTCGAATTCCATTTGGATGGGGCTCTGATTGTATATGTAGCTGTCATGGCTGGATCCGGGGTGTTTGGCACGAACGTGCCATATGAGGCCTTGGGCATCGACTATCACCTGTACTTTGATGGAATGCCAATGCTTCTGATTGCAGTATATGTGCTCTGTCTCATGGGGGGGCTGGAGTGCCACATGTGTGCAATCAATGGCCCCCACGGTGCGTGGGAATCTGGCAATTCTGTAGAAATCTGTCATTGCCTTCAGCCGCAGGTCCTCAGTGGTGGGTTTGATGATTTGGTTGGCCATGCGTCTGAGGATTGCAGGGACAACCTGGTGCACACATCTGCTCACGGAGGATTGTGACTTCCCAGCCACCACTCCACTTGTTCTTTGAAAAGAGCCACTGGCAAGGAAATGGAGTGTTGCCATGACCTTGACTAGTGGCTGCACTGCATGTGAGCGGTGTGTTGGGCTGGTGATGTCCTCCTGCAAGGTTATGGTTAATTCCAGGATGGCATGAGGGGTGAATCTGAAGATGCGATACACCTCAGAATCACTCATGCCAAAGAGGTCTATGCGTGTGCGGTATAACCTCTCCCGTGCACTCCTCCATGCCCTCCTCCGTGCCCTCATCCTTCTTTGCTCCTCTAAAGTCAGTAGTATAGCTATGAGCGAGGATGTCCCTGGCATGTTGGCATACAGATTGTTGTGCAACACGTGTGACTGCTCAGCTCCTCACTAACAGTGTTGCTTTCTCTGACATGTAGACAAATTGTCTAATTTTATACCACCTTTTATATGGTCTAATTTTAGACATGCCGTGCAGCTGTTGCGCACAGCGCGTAGCCTGCGCTGCACCAACGTTCTTTTGTGGATCCCCGTAACTCCCTCATTAGCATATTTGAATAGCAAATCAATGGTGTGTCTAGCGCAGTTTTGCGCGGACGGATGCGCCTGTCTATCGAAATTACGCTGGACAAAAAAAAAGTAGATTTCTTGCGTATCTCATTTTGGGGATGCGGAGCATCGAAACGCATGTGCAAATTTAGACTTATGCCGCGCATCTCCTGTAACGCCGGCGTAATCGCTCTGTGAATCTGGCCCTATATTTAGAGCGTTAATTTGGAAGAAAAAAACAGTCAATGATACGGTTACGTAGATTACAACTGCCAAAGGATAAGGGCGGTTTGGCAGTCCCACATCCATGGTGCTACTTTTTGGCAGCACAATTGCAACATTTAGGAGGATGCAATGATTGGTCTGAGGAGAATCCAGGTAGGGGAATTATGTTATTGGGCACGAGTCATGACTGTCAGGACTGGGATCAGCCCTTCCTTCTCAGAACAGGCCGCTCATCTGTGGTTTAATTGCCAGCTCTAATCTTTCCACAGTGACTCACCTGGTGATAATATCGTGCTCGTCAGTACTGCTGGTTCCTTACACTGAATGAATTGAGAAGATGCAGTTAATCCACTTGTTGGTAATATTTTTTTCCAGATTGGATGAGCAGGATCACCGCATGAATTAGTTTGCCATAGCATTACAGACGCTCCTGAATTGCACAGCTCACCTGGAAACTCTCACTGTAGCTGGTCCGGTACAACCTGTGTTGCAGGCTCCTGCTGCTGCTCCATTATCTGTGCAGACACCCGCTTCAAATATTACCTCTATAAAAGGTATGTCTGGTTCTGCTCCGCTTCCCCGGTGATTTGGGGCGATCCAGTACAATGCAGATGGTTTCCCACGGACAGAAGCAAAGTAGGTTTTGTGATACCTTTGCTTTCTGAGAGAGCCTTGGCCTGGGAAAACCCTCTATGGGAGACGCAAAAACCCATTGTCCTGAGTTACCCTGAATTTGTGGCTTCCTTCAAAAGGGTATTTGACGTTCCCACAAGCTCTGTTTCTGCTACCAACAGAGTACGGGAACTGTTGCCAATTACGCCATTGAATTCCATACTCTGGCAGCAGAGGTTGCTTGGATCAATGAGGCTCTCGTGTCTGCCTTTTCTCATGGCCTCTTCGATACCATCAAAGATGAGATAGCAGCCCAAGATATACTGTCTGACCTGGAAAAAATTATCATGTTTGCCATCCTCATTGACTCCAGACTCAAAGAAAGACTCTTTTTTTAAGGAGTGCTTGCGGAAGCCTCCTATACATTTATCTCAGAGCTTTCCAGTCCCACCCTTGCCTCCCTCACCTTCCATGTCTCCTGGTACTGAGTCGGTCAGTGAAGTGATAATTATACAGCTGGGTTTCACACGTCTCTCTGCAGATGAGAGAACCCTTAAAAGGTTGCCATTATTGTGACCAGGCAGGTCACTTTTTGAAGTCTTGTCCTACCTGTCCAGGGAACGCCCAAACCTTAAGGTCCTGTAGGGAACAGACCTAAGGTGGAGTTGTATCATTCCCCAGCTATCCAGAAGTTTAATCCCCTGGTTCCGGTTACCCTTTTTTGGTCTGTCATCCATCGAGGCCCTTGACTGGAGACCTCTACAGCCTGCACATGTGACTCAAAAGACTGCTCGGTTGTCTATGGCCGTATGGCCTCTTCACTATGAGATATCCAATTCCAAGTCATTTCCTCACCTAAGTTTCTGGTGGTTTTTGGTTGTCCTTGGTTACAGAGGCACAACCCCCCTTTTCATTGGCTTTGTGCTGAGGTTCTTTCCTGGTCGCCACAATGTAGCAAGACATGTTTTCAGAATGTGGCTAAGGTCCTGTGCAACTCTTCAATCTCCCCCCTGCCAGAGGAGTTCCGCAATTTTAGCAATGTCTTTAACAAAGGTCAAGCCAGTAGTTTGCCTCCACACTGGTCGCATGATTGCGCAATTGACCGGAGGAAGGCTCTTGGGTCTCATCCTAGGACGTACATGCCTCTGCCCCCCTACATGCTTTCCATAGTCATTTTCTTCTCAAACCTGGTGGTCCTCCATGGGGGAGGGGTCGTTGAGGAGGGGGTACTGTTATGACTGGGCTTAGACCTTTCTTCTCAGAGCAGGCCGCTCAGCTGTTGGTTAATTGCCAGCTTTAACCTTTGCACAGTGACTCACCTGTTGATGATATCCTGCTCATCAGACCTGCTGGTTACTTAACCACTTAAGCCCCGGACCAAAATGTAGCTAAAGACCAGGCCCCTTTTTGCAAATTGACACTGCGTTGCTTTAACTGACAATTGCGCGGTCATGTGACGTGGCTCCCAAACAAAATTGGCGTCCTTTTTTCCCCACAAATAGAGCTTTCTTTTGGTGGTATTTGATCACCTCTGCGTTTCTTATTTTTTGCGCTATCGACAATTTTGAAAAAAATGCACTGTTTTTCACTTTTTGCTATAATAAATATCCCCCAAACATATATATATATATATACAAAAAAAACGTTCCTCAGTTTAGGCCGATACGTATTCTTCTATCTATTTTGGTTAAAAAAATTGCAATAAGCATTTATCGGTCGGTTTGCGCAAAATTTATAGCGTTTACAAAATAGGGGATAGTTTTATTGCATTTTTATTATTATTTGTTTTACTACTAATGGCAGTGATCAGCGATTTTTTTTGTGACTGCGACATTATGGCGGACACTTCGGACAATTTTGACACATTTTTGGGACAATTGTAATTTTCACAGCAAAAAATGCATTTAAATTACATTGTTTACTGTGGAAATGACAGTTGCAGTTTGGGAGTTAACCACAAGGGGGCGCTGTAGGGGTTATGTGTTCCCTGTGTGTGTTCACAACTGTAGGGGGGTGTGGCTGTAGGTGTGACATCATCAATCGCGTCCCCCCTATAAAAGGGATGACGCGATCGATGCTGCCGCCACAGTGAAGCACAGGGAAGCCGTGTGTACACACGGCTCTCCCTGTTCTTCAGCTCCGGGACCGATTGCCGCACTCGAGTCCCGCGGTCCTGATCCTGGAGCTTCGGACGGGTCACGGGAGCGCCCGTGACCCATGGCTGGGTAGTAGTACAGGATGTACCTGTACATGGATCTGCCCTGCCGTGCCATTCTGCTGATGAATATGTGCAGGAGGCGGTCCTTAAGTGGTTAAGCTGTTCAGTCCAGATCCTCTCTGCCTTCGCCTTGGTCAACATATTTAAAGACTCTCTCCTGTGTGCCTTGTAAAGACTTGCTTGGCTGACGTCCTTTCTGGTTCCAGATCCTGCTTGCTGTTCCTCTACGCTGATTCTCTGCTTTCCTGATTTGCTGGGTCGTTCTGAAGTACGCTGATCCCTGTCTCCCTGACATCCTGGCTTGTCTGACTATCCATTCTGGTTACTGAACTCTGGCTATGTTTTGACTACATTTGCTCTATTTACCTTTTACCATTATTATTACTAAACAGTGTGATTTTACTGCACTTCTGTCTCAGTCCGATTCATGGTTTCGGACAATCTTCTAGATTGTAAGCTCTTACGAGCAGGGCCCTCTGATCCCTCCTGTATTGATTTGTATTGTGAATGTACTGTCTTCCCTAATGTAAAGCGCTGCGTAAACTGTTGGCGCTATATAAATCCTGTATAATAATAATAATAATAATAATAATGACACATTAAGGGCGGCCTTGGAGGCTGATTCTCTTTCATTTAAATTTCCTAAGTTTCTATTGATAACGAAATTATGGAAATTGGTTAAGGAGATACTAGAATATTGGGGATTTACAGAATTCTCACCGCTGTGGGACAACAAATAATTGCAGGATATATCTAACATTGAGAAAAGTAGGGACTGGGAGAGATGTGGCCTTGTGTACCTTGTGCAGTTATATATAGCGGGTGTATTTAAATCATTTCAGGAGGAATATTACATACCAAATCAGTCCTTCTTTAACCACTTAAGGACCCCCGCACGCACATATACGGCCACAGAATGGCACGTACAGGCACAAGGGCGTAAATTTACGTCCCCGCCTAAGTGCGGTTCGGGGGTCCCATCGGGAACCCCTCCGCGGCGTGCGGGGGTCCCCCTGGCTCCGGGAGCGTTCCGGGATCTGGGGGCGGATGTCGGCGAATACCCGCCCCCCCGCGATCGCTCCCAGCCAATGGGAGCGCGCTCCCAACCTGTCACTTCCTCCTCCTGTGTTTACACAGGAAGGAGGAAATGATGTATTCTCTCATCGCAGCACTGTTTCCCAGCGCTGCTGATGAGAGAAGACATCACAAGTAAGTGTGCACCAACACAACACTGACACACACTCACATAGGCATATTAACCCCTTGTGATCGCCCCCCCACCCCCCTGTCACAGTGTCACTGAATGCAGTGATCTAATCACTGCATTTAGTGTCAGTGTGACAGGCAGTGTAAAAAACAGTTAGTTTTAGGTTCAGGATAGCCCCCCCACCCCCCCCTAATAAAGTTTTAACCCCCTGATCACCGCCCTAGTTAACCCTTTCACTCCCTATTGCCAGCGTCACTAAGCGATCATTTTTCTGATCGCTGTATTAGTGTCGCTGTTCCCGCTAGGTAGCTATTTTTTTTTATTGCGATTTTTTTTTTTACTAAAGACATGTGGCTAAATAAATTTTGGCCTAAATGTTTGACTAAAATTTAGTTTATTTGATTTTTTTTTTAACAAAAATTAAAAAATAGTGTTTTTTTTTTCAAAAATGTCGCTTTATTTTTGTATATAGCGCAAAAAATAAAAATCGCAGAGGTGATCAAATACCACCAAAAGAAAGCTCTATTTGTGGGAAGAAAAGGACGCCAAGTTTGTTTGGGAGCCACGTCGCACGACCGCGCAATTGTCTGTTAAAGCGACGCAGTGCCGAATTGTAAAAACACCTTGGGTCATTTAGCAGTGTATGTGTCCGGGTCTTAAGTGGTTAAATACTTGCAAGTTACACATGCTCTGAGGACAAAATTTGAAGCTATTGGAAAAATAGATATTGTATTTGCAATAACTCTTGATCTAGACCCCAAGATATGTCTTTTGGCTTAAATAGAAGAAGATATTAATATTCAGGGTAGACAAACAGCAATAATTAGATGCCTCTTTCTGGCACGGAAATTGATAGTGAGAAAGAGGTTGGCTCTAAAGCCACCAACATGTGTAGAATGAGCGGATCAGGTAAATAAAACAATAAGAAAGGAAAAATTTGTGCACAATAATGGCAAAATGTTTAAAAACATATGGGTATGTTGGATTAGTAGATAAGGGAAGAGTGCGACTGCGATGTATGAATAAAGATAAAATTGAGGCTGAGGGGGCCTTCTTTTTTGTAGATTCCGGGACTGATCCTTTCTCCTTTTTTTTTTCCTTTTCACTTGTCCTTTGCTCTTTGGAACGATATAGTGGATAAATAAAAGTAGGATATTATTTTGATAGGGGAAAAGGGAACTGTAGTGTACTGCATAAATAAATTGTGTATGTTAAATGTTGGGGTGGTGAGTTAAATGTGGATGTGAAAGATGTATAAATACCTTTTTATTAAAAAAAATATGACTTTATTAAAACAAAAATAGGAAAAGTAAGTCAAGGAAAAAAAGAAGTCACTGAATTCACAGAATTCAAAAGAACACAGACTATTTGTAGGTTCAATAGTGATGCAGTATGCATAGGAAGAATATATTTTAACTCATATTATGATAGTGTACTTGATATATCCATATATGATCTGTAGTCATACATATTACATTATTCACATAATTTGCTGAAGTTTCATTTTAATTTTGGTGTTTTTTATTGCTTGCAGCAAGACATACAGTACATTTGGGGGCTTTGAATATTTCTATGCTGTATTGCTATACCTTTGATCAAAATTTAAGCAAGGAAGCAGTGACCCAGAAAATAATTTTGTTATGTCTCACAGAGCGTACATCTCCTGCCAAGGATAAATGGTTATTACCAGGAATACATTTGTTCATGTGCCATGTACCTTTAAATTTCTGCAAATAAATAAATAGTATTTAGCTATAAAAAATTAAAGGCTTGGTAACATACTAAATTATTTACACAGAGGAAATGCTTCTAAATTTTATGGCGTACGTTGCTAAATTTCTCTGGAATTCTCACCATTTATCAAGCATGTTCCACTGTCTCTTTTCTACTCAGAAGCACAGCATGCATAAAGTCCATTTCACATTAAAGCATCACTGTGTGGAACAATGTGATGAAATGAGACACAGGAGGAGAGTTTATGTTGCACTCAGCTAAACAGTTGGCCTATAGGAACGATAGCTTTTTATGCTGTGACTGATATATCAATTGCGACTTCTCAGATATGTCTTGTCTTAAAGCAGGGGCGGCAATACGCAGTGTTCATGTGAAAGATTACGGGTAGCATAACTGAGCTTGCTGTGAGGTTATAACCCAGGCCTTATCGAACGTAAAGCAGATGCTAAAGCTTCTGATTTCTGAGAAAATCACATATAAAGCACAAATCATTTTTTTCATAATGTCCCTTGACACCATGAACTTGATGGACAGTTTTGTTTTGGATTCTAAAGCGACACATCACTAAATAAATACATAACTAAATAAAAAAAACAGCACAATAATAATAACAACAACAAAAATAGCATATTTGTATTATTATTGTTTGTTCAATTTGGAGAATGATTGTATGACTGTTGCTGTGGGATAAAAATAAGAGGTCTCTCGCACTACTAGTGAGTAGATATGAATGTGGGGAATCCAAAGACACAGAAGCTGCTAGATCTAATGGTGTTCACTGTACACGTAAATTAATAAATGTAAAAGTGATCTTGTGCTAAAGGTATAAAACGAATACATACAAACTGCAAACGGTGCAAATATGTGATAAAGTGCTATCTATGTAATACCAAACGGCTCATATAGAATAAGATAAGCCTACCTATGCTGACCCACAAACAGATACTGATACAATATTCTTTTCAATTTGTTTTTATTGAAATTTGCTTTCTCGAAAGAAACAATTATATATAAGTAATCACATCAAAGGTCAAAATATGGACAACGCAGGTCCTCATATATTTTTCCACTAGACATAGTGCGAACAATGGTATACAGAGCAAGGTTACAGTATGTTGCCAAGTGTGTAAACAAGGTTCGGGGGCTGTGCATCCTACTACACAATGTGGAGCCACAGCTCCCTATATAGGGAAGTAACAGCAACCTGGCATTACCACAAGGGTTGCCTATTTGGTCATGCAGTTCGGTGCAGTATGTCAACGTCTGTCTATGTGGAAAGCCTCCCATCTACTAGGCCACCTAAAGGGGCATGTCGCGTGCGCAGTGCCATATGGTGCATGCGAACAGGTTTTCAGTATAACAGTTAGTGTTCATATATATTAAACAGGGAGAATAGCAAATCTTAACGGTATAACTATACAACAAACAAAAAACAAAAGGTACAACGAAAAACAAAAAGAAAAAAAAAGAAAAAACATAACTATTGTACCAAAGGTCCATAGTGATTTCCATTAAATGGTGGAGGGGAAGCTATGGGGTGGGGTATTTAGAGACCCAGGGTGACCATTGTGCAAGAAAGGTTCGGGAAGTCCCAGTTTGATAGGCGAAGTGTTTCTCGTATGAATATTGGGTAGAGACCCTATGTATCACTTCGGTAAGGGTGGGGATCTGGGTGGTTTTCCATTTAGCTGTAAGGGCCAATCTGGCTGCTATCAAAATATGTATCACAATGCCTCTCATGGAGGTTGGGATAGGGGCAGTAGTAATGTTCAGTAAAGCTAAAGGCGGAGTGGGATGGACCGAGATGCCTATGACAGAAGTTATTAGTTTAAAAACTTCATCCCAAAATTTGCGAATGTGTTTGCAGGCCCATAGTATATGGAAGATATTGCCCCTATCTCCGCACATTCTCCAGCAAAGATGTGATTCTGAAGGGAATATCAGCGATAGCCTAACCGGGGTGAGGTAGGACCTATGTACAATTTTCAACATGTTATCCCAATGGTTAGTGCAGTGGGTGTATTTGTAAGTCATCTTGATCGCTCTCGTCCATTCATCGGTTGAGAAGGAGGTGCCCCAGTCTTTTTCCCAGTTTGTCATGTGTGAGGTCTTGGAGAATCGCTTAGTGCCATGTAACAGTCTATAAAACCAAGAAAGACCTCTGGGTTTATTATAGGACGAGCAAAGGTACGTCCATATGTCTATGGGCATGTCGAAGGTAAGTGTAGAGTGTGACCTTTGGAAGTATTGCAGTCTCATGAGAGAATATGTATGGGTACGGGGTTGAGTGGACAACACCTCTTGGACAGTTGTTAAACCATCCTGTTTCCAAGCAGTAATGTTTAGGTCTGGGATGATATGTTCCATGGTCGTGAGGTCAGTGAGTCTGCGTTTATTTGTCGTCGAGGGGTCTAGACAGGATTGGATATTTCCCCACACTAATAGGGTAGCGTCAATAGAGGGTAAACTAATCTGTTGTAGGGGTAGGTTCGTCACTTTAGCTAAAAGTAAAGCTGGTAGGTCTTTCCCTGTTATAGCTGCTTTCTCAATCTTAACCCATAGTTTAGATGGTACTGGGTCAAACCAGGCCTTCATTTGATCTAGAATCGCTGCTTTATAGTAGTTGCGGAGGACGGGGAAGCCCGTTCCCCCCTCTAGTCTATGTCTTTGAACTGTAGCATATGTTACCTTAGGCATTTTACCTTGCCAAATAAATCTCCTAAACATCTTGTCGGCTTGTAAGAAGAAGGATTCTGGGATTCTAATTGGGAGGGTTCTAAAGTAATAGAGAATTTTGGGCAAAAGAATCATTTTTAACGCAGCTATCCTGCCCAGCCATGACATCTCAAATGTTGTGATATGGTCAAGATCGGTTTTAATGGTTGCCATAAGGATGTTAAAGTTCACCTTATAAGTGTGGGTGGATGGAGAGACTAATCTAATACCCAGGTAGGTAAGGGAGTTAGCCATCCATTGGAATGGGAATCTTTCTTTGAGGTAAGTAACCAGGGATTTGGAAAGGTTTATTGGAAGAATACAAGACTTAGTAATATTTAGTTTATAGTAAGATACTGCACCGAACTGTTGTAGGATTTCCTGAGCCTTTGCCAAGGAAGAAGCCGGATTTGTTACTGTCAGAACAACATCGTCTGCAAAGAGACCTATTTTGTGGGTATCACCTGCAACATCAATCCCCGAAATTTCTTTGGCCGACCTGATGGTTTCAGCGAGAGGCTCCATCATCAGGGTAAAGATTATGGGGGACAGTGGGCAGCCCTGGCGGGTGCCGTTGGTAATATAGAATCGGTCGGAGATGGCACCGGACGAGAAAACTCTAGCAGACGGGCATGTGTACAATGCAGAAATTGCGGACAGTATGGTGCCCTGTATGCCAAATTTCCTCAGGGTAGCATTGAGATATCCCCAGTGCACCCTGTCAAAGGCCTTTTCAGCATCTAGTGCCAAAAAGGCTGCTGGGGTCTTCCTACTTTCCAGTATATGTATCAAATTGAGCAGCCTCCGGGTGCCGTCCGGGGCTTGGCGTCCTTTTACAAACCCTACTTGGTCTGGTTTAACCAGGTGAGGGGTGACATTGGCCAGCCTATTCGCTAGAATCTTAGCATAGACCTTGAGGTCTGTGTTCAGGAGTGATATTGGCCTAAAGTTCTGTGGAGTATCCGGCTTCTTCCCCGGCTTAGGCAGAGTAACAATAGTAGCCTGTAACATTTCTTCTGGAAGCTTAGAGGAGGAGGCAATACCGTTAAACAAGGCGCATAGAGGTGGAGCGAGAATGCTAGAGAACGTCTTATAGTACTCTGACGAGAAACCGTCTGTACCTGGAGACTTATTATTAGGGAGGGCCTGAATGGTATCTGAAACCTCTGTGAGAGTGATTGGGGAGTTAAGCATGGATAGCTGGTCAGTGGTTAAAGAGGGTAAGGAGACTGCGTTAAGAAACGCATTAATACTTAGTTCAGTAGGTTGTGTAGTGTCTGTGTCTTGTTGGAGGTTATATAGGTCCTTGTAATATTTCATAAAAGCATTGGCAATATGTGTCGGGTGATTTACCGTTTTGGCGGTGTGTGGGTCTCTAATATTAATTAAGCGGGCCTGCTGCTGTCGTTTAGTAATGTATCTCGCCAGGACCTTCCCTGCTTTGTTGCCGTGGGCATAATACATCGCTTTTAATCTCCTTAAGTGTGTTTGATGAGTGGTGATTAACAATAGGCGAAGATCATGTCTGCATTTAAATAGTGATTCTTCTATCGCTAATGTGGGTTGTGTTTTGTGTTGAGCTTCTAATTGTTTAAGTTTCTCCAGCAAGTCGTTTAACTGTTTTGCCTTCCCCCTCTTTTGTCTAGCAGCAGCTTGAATTAATATTCCCCTGCTGAACGCCTTATGCGAGCACCATATTGATGCCATGGAGGCATCGCTATTGTTATTAATGGTAAAAAATTCTTTAAGTTGCAGACCAATCCTGTCCGTTAGGACAGGGTTAGAGAGCAAACCAACATTGTTCCTCCATATGTAGGTCGGGGAAGAAAAGGGTTCATCTCGAAGGAGAATAGACACAGGGGCATGGTCCGACCATGTTATAGAGTGTATAGTGACCTCTGAAGTCTTCTGCAGCAAAGGCAGGTCAGTGAGGATCAAATCAATCCTGGAATATGCCCGATGGGGATATGAATAGTGAGTATAATCCCTTTCTGAGGAATGCAGGCATCTCCAAGTGTCATACAAGTTGTGGTTATGAAGAAGTGATTGGATTTCTATCCTGCGGGAGGTCTGTTGTTGTGAGCAGTCCAAGGATTGATCAGGTACACAATTAAAGTCACCACATAGAAGCAGCAATCCTTTTTTGATTTTGTTCACCTTCTTGAGCAACGAGGTTAAGAATCTTGGTTGGTTCTTGTTGGGTGCATAGATGTTGACTAGGGTGTAAGTTGTATTATTTAGATCACAGATTAGTATTATATATCTTCCGTTTGTGTCGCATATTAACTCATGCATCTTAAATGCCACAGTATGTTTGATGGCCAGCAGAACACCCCTCTTTTTTACTGGAGCAGTAGATTGGAAGATGTGTGGGTATGCTTTGTGTGTACATTTGGGTTGTTTGGAGGACATAAAGTGCGTTTCTTGGATGCATAATACATCTCCTCGAAGTCTGGTCATTTCGGACCACATTGAGGACCGTTTAAAGGGACTGTTGAGCCCATGAACGTTCATGGAGATTATATTTATCGACATTGTGGTATTAGAATGGTATGCTTCACATGTGGCAGGAAAGTCTCTGTATGTAGATGTAAGGAGGTTAAATTACCTGAAGGAGGCGCTGCTGTTCCAAAATTCGGTGGTTGTGGAGATCCTGTAGTATTGGCAATGCCTGAGATTTGTGGAGTTGCACAGAAGGGATCATATTCAAAATAGGGTTCCTTTGGTACATTGAGAAAAAAAGAAAACAGCAACAACAAAAAAAAAAGACAGGTAACATGAATCAGAACAAAAAAAAAACGAACAGTTTCATTAAGTGCGAAAATTCCGCAAGAAAAACAGGGGGATACGTCTCCCCGAGACCCAGAGCCGGCCACTCTGGTGTAGGATTCATTAAGGCAACAGGGTTGGCTATATCAGAAAAAGGAGGAGAGGGGAGCTATAATGTGCTCCATAGTGAGAGGTACTGGGTGTCATGTCTTCTGCCATTCAGGTGACATCCTCTGTATAGCCTGATTTTGCAATGAGGCCTCCCCATCCTCCGGGATCAATTTCCATTTTTTGGCCAGGGCAATTCCGTCTTCAACGGTGGTGATCGCAAACGTGCGACCCTCTCTAGTGACTAGTAATTTTGTTGGAAAGCCCCAGGAGTAAGTTATTTTATGGTTCTGCAGGATCTTGGTCAAAGAGGACAGGTTTTTGCGCGCCATCATGGTGTGTTTAGATAGATCAGCAAAGACACTAATGTCCGAGTAAGGGCCCGGTAGCGGTTGATTCTTCCGCGTAAATCGCATGAGGTCATCTTTAACGTGAAAGAAATGTATGCGAGCAATGACATCCCTCGGTACCCTTCAGGCAGGTATTTAGGTTTAGGGAGGCGATGGGCTCTATCTACTATGATTTCATTAGCAGAAGTATCAGGGAGCATGGCTGCTATGAAGGCTTGCACATAGGGCCTGAGTTCTGCGGGGGTCACCGTCTCCTCCACCCCCCTCAGTTTTATGTTATTTCTTCTTGATCTGTCTTCTAAATCACTTAGTTTTTCTCTCAAGGCCTGAATGTCACTTTCTGTATCGTTGTGTGCATCTACTAGCTCATTGTGAGCTGTTGTAAATTCCCCCATTTTGTCTTCCACGTGGCAGATCCTATCCCCTATGGCAGACACATCTCTCTTCAGCTGAGTTACACATAGCATCATATCTTTATGCAGGGAGCCTCTAAGGGTGATCAACATATCCCTCATCACTGTATCACTGAGGGGCTGACCGGTGGTGGGGAACTCATTAATGTGTTCCACAAAGTCACTGGTGCTGTTCTGAGAGTTACACCCGTCCCCCAGCTCACCTGCATACTTGTGGGCTGAGGACTTCTTTTGCGCCGACTTCTGCGGGCTGCTGATGGGCGATGCTCCGGGAGAGGACCCTGCGCTGGCGCTGTGATGTGGTCGGTTGTCTGTGCCATAGTGTGGGGACGATCCGTTGCTGCCTCCGTGGCGCAGTCCGTACCGCGAGTCCGAGGCCTCGCCACCATCTTGCGGCCTAGGCGTGCTCGCGGACGGGTAAAAGTCCGTCAATTTTTTTGGGCCCCTCTCCTTCTTTCTTTTCCCCATCGTGATCCAGGGGTTCTCCAGGAGGTAGGTAGGCTGTATGGTGCCTTAAAGTGCTATCGTAGTCGCTGGATGGAGCTGGCTACAGATGGGTCTCGCGGAGCTCACTCCTCACACAGCCATCCGCCTCGGCTGCCGGCCACGCCCCCCCCTGATACAATATTCAAGAGTGATCAAATATTTATATATATATAAAGTGTCACTGTGCAAATCAGAAAAAAGGTGCAAAAAATTACAGAAAATGCAAATCTGCAAAAAAAGGTGCAAAAAGTGCAAGAATGCAAAAAAGTGATAAACGTGCAGGAGTGTACCAATGCACACAGTATACAAATGGTTCAATAATGCAATATGCAAAAAGATGTGAGTGAGAGTAAAGTTAGTAAACATCCCAAATAATAAATAAATAAGGGGACAGATCCTCCAATGTCTCCAAATTCTTGATGAGAGTGTTTCCTTAATTCTGCTATTGAACCTTGGTGTCGCTCCTTCACCAGTCTCTCAGAACTCTCACCTTACAGATATATAAAACAGGCACATCAATTATTTCTCTACCACTCCTCTCTGATGTTTAGATACCAGGATTAATATATCACTACTTCTCTCCCTTGTCCCCTGCTATCTCTCCGTCCTGCAGAAAATCACTGGAAGAGGGGAGGGGAAGGGTATGTGGGGGGGGACTCCAACCCGTGCCAAGGGACAAGCAAGGAGGAGAGAAGACTCCGATGGTGTAGTAATTTGAATAAAACTTTAATTGAAACACATATAAGTATGTATACTTATAGCATAATAGCAAGCCTGTAAGGCCGCGTACACACGATCGAATCTATCTGCTGAAAACGGTCCGGCGGACCATTTCAGCAGACAAATTCGATCGTGTGTATGGGCGGACAGACAGATTTTTTCAGCAGACAGATTTTTCAGCATGCTTTGAAATCTGTTTGCTGGGAATCTGTCCGTCCGACATGTCTGCTGGTTAGTACGCTAACCAGCAGACATATCTGTCCGCACATGCGTCGAATGGATTCGACGCATGCGCGGAAGTGTTTTACTTCCTGGTGACGGTGACGTAGCGGCATCAATGTCACCGCCACATCACCGCGCTGTCTGCCGGTGGGGATTTTGGTTTGATCGCGTGTACACGATCAAACCAATCTATCCCAGCAGACAAATCCGATCAAATCGGTCTGTCAGACCGATTTGATCGGATTTATTTCATGGTGTGTACGCGGCCTCAGGGTAAACTGCAGCATATGTCCGCTGTTCCCTTCGCTCCTTTCGGTTTGTGCTGGCCTCAATCTCCCTACGGTGTTACGTCACACACCTTGTGACTTCTTCAGGGTTCATATGTAATTGCAGCTAATGTTACCAAATAAATGGTCAATTAATTTCAATCATATAAAATAGTATGAATATATATTTATTTTATTGAAGGACAGTATAGATGGAAAGGTCTTGTGAGAAGTTTTCACTAGGGCCCAGAGTGTAAAAAGTTTTAAAGGTTGAATGTCTCTCTGTTCTCATTTTTCTCCAGGGGATAGATTAACCACTTAACCCCCAGGCCATATTGCTGGTCAAAGACCAGAGCACTTTTTGTGATTCGGCACTGCGTCGATTTAATTGACAATTGCGCGGTCGTGCGACATGGCTCCCAAACAAAATTGGCGTGCTTTTTTTCCCACAAATATAGCTTTCTTTTGGTGGTATTTGATCATCTCTGCGATTTAAATTTTTTGCGCTATAAACAAAAATAGAGCGACTATTTTGAAAAACCATTTCACCCTGACAGGGGTGCTTACAATGACTAGCTTTTCTTTACTCATGTAAAACCTTTATCCTAAAATATTTTTTTTTTGCTTTAACTGATTATAAAGTGTGATCCCCAGTTTGACTTCAAGTTGTTAGTGTATTTAAATCTGCTAGTACGTCTAAGGCCCCATACACACGAGCAGACAGATTTGTTCAAATCGGTCAGACAGACCGATTTGAACAAATCTGTCAGCTGGGGACGTATTGGTTTGATCGTGTACACACGATTAAACCAAAATCCCCGCCGGCAGATGGCGCGCTGACGTGGTGGTGGCGTCACCGCACCAGGAAGTAAAACACTTCCGCGCATGCTTCGAAACCATTCGACGTGTGTGCGAGAAGACATGTCTGCTGGTTAGCGTACTAACCAGCAGACATGTCGGGTGGACGGGTTCCTACCTGACAGATTTGAAAGCATGCTTTCAAATCTGTCGGCTGGCCAAATCCGTCGGCTCGCCCGTACACACGATCGAATCTGTCTGCTGGGATGGTCTGGCAGACCGTTTCCAGCAGACAGATTTGATCGTGTGTACGCTGCCTAACACCCCCCATATTGACAATGCTGCAGTCTGCTTTGCCCCCTGTGCTCATGCATTCAAAGTGGGGGCACTCAAACACAGGAGGTGTGTTGCTGGCCATATCACCAGGTAAAAAAAAAAAGTTAAAAAAATTAAATTAAATCAGTCATCCCATTTAATGATTCGGAAGCTTGCAATATAATACATTATTAGTTTTAAGTTTTCTGCTGGTGTTTATATAAATATTTGCTTCCACCTCAGGTGCACTGGTGTGCATGTGGCTGTCTGCCTGTATATGCAAACGGGGTGTATGTATTGCAAGGGGATTAGAAAAAGCCTCCGGGAGAAGTGCGCTGCTAAATAACCCAATAACCAAATGCATAATGCACAAGTTCAAAATATTCTAGCACCTACAGTACAATGTTTTTGTCTAAATGTACCCAGAGACTCAAAATGTGGAATCGTCCTATTTTTTCTTATAAATTACTCTATGGGCACCATCCTTCAGAAAAAACAAACAAAGCACCTCTCGCTCATAAAGGGTGATGGCAAAAAGGGACTTTAAATGTGCTACCAAGAGATCATACACATATATGCATAAAACAATGACAATCTGTATTTTACAGTTAAAAAACTGAATAAGTTACGAACACATAAAATATAACCATGTGTGGGTCAAAGCCCCAAAATAGACATTTGGTATATGCTGTTGCCTCCTTTGTGGCATCTAGGATTGACGTGTTTCATTAAAAAATTGATTCTTCAGGATCTATGCCTATTGCATATTCATAAAATAATCCATTCTACACAAATAAATACAGCACATAAGTATACAATAAACATATTACAGTATGAAATCAGACAAACATGCACAGTATATACATAAAAAACATTGGATACATTACAATTTAAAAAAAAGTGAACATAGTAGTGATATTTGTCATGTCATGCAGTCAAAAACATGAAAAAAGGGGGGGCGGCATAGGGTTATTCTCGCTATCACTTGGGCGTAATGTGAAAGAGGAAAGGAAGGAAGTGACCATGTAATGGCAGACAGCGCCTATAAATGGACGCCCGATGTCTCCATCACATTGCACGCAGATGGCTGTAACCAACGTCAGCACGTAGCGTCAAAATGTCGTCAATCGTGCAGGCGTATTGGGTGTGGCATTGACACGCAGCGGGTGCAATCCCCCAGCCTTTAACCAACAAGATAGAGGGAGTGGGGGATAGCCATGGTGCACACCGCAGCTCCCAGGGATGAATGTATTGAACATCCCCCAAGTGCTGACCTCAAAGCAATCTATCAAAAGAAGATAACACAAGGTAGCGAGTAACCTGTACTGGCACTTGATGGATATCAAAAGCAAAACATGGAATATTAAAATTGAATAAGTATGCGTTTCAATCCCTATTTTGTTAGGATAAAAGAAAGAAAGTTGGGACTTTATATGAGACCATGCCTGTCCAGTACACAGGTCTCCATTTTTAATTATGTGGAAAAAGAAAGTGAAAAATGGGGCAAAGGGGCAGTGGGACTTAATATGAAATGCAAACTTAGAGCAAGATGAGTCAATCAATAAAGGTAAGCAATATATTTATTGGTGACAAAATTGAGCATAGTACATTAGATGATATACATATTAAATCAATAAATATGATACAATAATACATGATTAATGAATCAAATAATAGTAAAATTGATAACATAGTGTTCATACTAGCACATGATTAATAATGATATCGGCAGAATACCCAAAATGTGTACAAGTACTGTATGAAATTTTTTGATGACTCCAAAATTTAAAACCCATGGTATACACATGATAACTAAGATATAACTTCAAATATAAAAGCTCAATGCGTTTAGTGGAGTTGTATCCACTCATCAGGCACAGCTAGTTGGGAATACCTAAAATAAATATTAAAAATTCTTCATTAGTGGTAACCAATAAAGACAGAAAGAGAGGGAGCAAAAACTATCCTATCACTTGTACCTGTGGGGTATATTGTATAATAATTGTAAAAAGAGTAGATGATTTTGTTGAAGCTTGGAGGCACCAGAGGATGACCTCCCCAGGAGCTGAGGCGGTAGTAATGCAGCGACGGGGCGAGACAATCCAAGTGCCAAAAATGACAAGAAATGCATATTTGATTGAATGATAACATGAAAACCTTTCTTTCACTGATGGTTAATGTTTGGACTCAGCCATTTATTATCAATCAATTGTGTTTACTCTTTTTAAATCATAATCACAACAGAAACTACCCAAATTACTCTGATAAAAAGTTTACATACCCTGCTGATTTTAGCCTGATAACATGCACACAAGTTGACACATGGTGTTTGAATGGCTTTTAAAAGATAACCATTGTCACCTGGGATCTGTTTGCTTGTAATCAGTGTGTGTGTGTACAAAAAGGTCATGTGTTTCTGGACTTCTGACAGACCCTTGCATCTTTCATCCAGTACTGCACTGACATTTCTGGATTCTGAGTAGGGATGAGCTTCGCGTTCGATGCGAACACATGTTCGCATCGAACATCGGCCGTTCGATTGTTCGTCGAAAACGAACAAATCGGGTCGTTCGCGCAAAATTCGAATGACGCGCAATGGCCCATAATTCACTGCGGCGTTGCGCGCTGATGATTGGCCAAGCATGCACCATGACCCCGCATGCTTGGCCAATCACAGCGCCCAAAAAACAAAGAGACCTAATTGGCCAAAGCCTGGGTGCTTTGGCCAATTAGGGCTCAGGGCTTTAGCACACGCCCCACACTATAAAAGGCCGCCTCCCGGGCGGCCTCGTGTAGTGTGTTCCGGCTTGCTTTCAGAGAGAGAAGTCAGACAGAGAGAGAGATAGATAGATAGATAGATAGATAGATAGATAGATAGATAGATAGATAGATAGATAGATAGATAGATAGATAGATAGATAGATAGATAGATAGATAGATAGATAGATAGATAGATAGATCAGGGAGGCTCCTAGTTAGTATAGTTAAATGTACAGTTTGTAGAGAATATATTCACATCCCTAGGAGTTGTCAATATATTTATAAACTGTATAGCTTAGCTAGTTCTGCTATTAGTATCTGTCAGGCAGGAGATTGTGCTTGATGCTCTAACGTGTTAGTGTACACGTGTTAGTTCATTGCACATAGACGCATTAACTGTTACTGCACGTGTGCTATTTATTTGCACAGAAAGGCAGTTGCTGTTAATGCAAGT
The DNA here is from genome assembly GCA_029574335.1 of Rana kukunoris. Classification (NCBI taxonomy): domain Eukaryota; kingdom Metazoa; phylum Chordata; class Amphibia; order Anura; family Ranidae; genus Rana; species Rana kukunoris. The sequence continues at coordinate 153,705,205 of CM056052.1, read as the reverse complement.
GGGCTATTGAATTGCACAGAAACGCAGTTGCTCTGACTGTGCGTGTGCTGTGACATACCACCTGAGCGCATTTGGGGTCACCGTATGTGTGCTGTGACATACCACCTGAGAGCATTTGGGGTCACCGTACGTGTGCTGTGACAAATAACCTGAGCGCATTTGGGGTCACTGTACGTGTGCTGTGACATACCATCTGAGCGCAGTTAGTGCCACCGTACGTGTGCTGGTATATACCACCTGAGCACAGATAGTGCCACGGTACGTGTGCTGCTATATACCACCTGAGCACAGATAGTGCCACTGTACGTGTGCTGCTATATACCACCTGAGCACAGATAGTGCCACTGTACGTGTGCTGCTATATACCACCTGAGCACAGATAGTGCCACTGTACGTGTGCTCCTATATACCACCTGAGTGCAGTTAGTGCCACTGTACGTGTGCTGCTATATACCACCTGAGCACAGATAGTGCCACTGTACGTGTGCTCCTATATACCACCTGAGCACAGATAGTGCCACTGTACGTGTGCTCCTATATACCACCTGAGCGCAGTTAGTGCCACTGTACGTGTGCTGCTATATACCACCTGAGCACAGATAGTGCCACTGTACGTGTGCTCCTATATACCACCTGAGCGCAGTTAGTGCCACTGTACGTGTGCTGCTATATACCACCTGAGCGCAGATAGTGCCACTGTACGTGTGCTGCTATATACCACCTGAGCGCAGATAGTGCCACTGTACGTGTGCTGCTATATACCACCTGAGCGCAGATAGTGCCACTGTACGTGTGCTCCTATATACCACCTGAGCACAGTTAGTGCCACTGTACGTGTGCTCCTATATACCACCTGAGCGCAGTTAGTGCCACTGTACGTGTGCTGCTATATACCACCTGAGCGCAGTTAGTGCCACTGTACGTGTGCTCCTATATACCACCTGAGCGCAGTTAGTGCCACTGTACGTGTGCTGCTATATACCACCTGAGCACAGATAGTGCCACTGTACGTGTGCTCCTATATACCACCTGAGCGCAGTTAGTGCCACTGTACGTGTGCTGCTATATACCACCTGAGCACAGATAGTGCCACTGTACGTGTGCTCCTATATACCACCTGAGAGCTGTTAGTGCCACTGTACGTGTGCTGCTATATACCACCTGAGCGCAGTTAGTGCCACTGTACGTGTGCTGCTATATACCACCTGAGCGCAGTTAGTGCCACTGTACGTGTGCTGCTATATACCACCTGAGCACAGATAGTGCCACTGTACGTGTGCTGCTATATACCACCTGAGCACAGATAGTGCCACTGTACGTGTGCTCCTATATACCACCTGAGCGCAGTTAGTGCCACTGTACGTGTGCTGCTATATACCAGCTGAGCAAAGATAGTGCCACTGTACGTGTGCTCCTATATACCACCTGAGCACAGATAGTGCCACTGTACGTGTGCTCCTATATACCACCTGAGCGCAGTTAGTGCCACTGTACGTGTGCTGCTATATACCACCTGAGCGCAGATAGTGCCACTGTACGTGTGCTCCTATATACCACCTGAGCGCAGTTAGTGCCACTGTACGTGTGCTGCTATATACCACCTGAGCACAGATAGTGCCACTGTACGTGTGCTGCTATATACCACCTGAGCGCAGATAGTGCCACTGTACGTGTGCTGCTATATACCACCTGAGCGCAGATAGTGCCACTGTACGTTTGCTCCTATATACCACCTGAGAGCAGTTAGTGCCACTGTACGTGTGCTGCTATATACCACCTGAGCGCAGTTAGTGCCACTGTACGTGTGCTGCTATATACCACCTGAGCACAGATAGTGCCACCGTACGTGTACTGCTATATACCACCTGAGCACAGATAGTGCCACTGTACGTGTGCTCCTATATACCACCTGAGAGCAGTTAGTGCCACTGTACGTGTGCTGCTATATACCACCTGAGCGCAGTTAGTGCCACTGTACGTGTGCTGCTATATACCACCTGAGCACAGATAGTGCCACCGTACGTGTACTGCTATATACCACCTGAGCACAGATAGTGCCACAGTACGTGTGCTCCTATATACCACCTGAGCGCAGTTAGTGCCACTGTACGTGTGCTGCTATATACCACCTGAGCATAGATAGTGCCACTGTACGTGTGCTGCTATATACCACCTGAGCACAGATAGTGCCACTGTACATGTGCTGCTATATACCACCTGAGCACAGATAGTGCCACTGTACGTGTGCTGCTATATACCACCTGAGCACAGATAGTGCCACTGTACGTGTGCTGCTATATACCACCTGAGCACAGATAGTGCCACTGTACGTGTGCTCCTACATACCACCTGAGCGCAGTTAGTGCCACTGTACGTGTGCTGCTATATACCACCTGAGCACAGATAGTGCCACTGTACGTGTGCTCCTATATACCACCTGAGCGCAGTTAGTGTCACTGTACGTGTGCTGCTATATACCACCTGAGCACAGATAGTGCCACTGTACGTGTGCTGCTATATACCACCTGAGCGCAGATAGTGCCACTGTACGTGTGCTGCTATATACCACCTGAGCGCAGATAGTGCCACTGTACGTTTGCTCCTATATACCACCTGAGAGCAGTTAGTGCCACTGTATGTGTGCTGCTATATACCACCTGAGCGCAGTTAGTGCCACTGTACATGTGCTGCTATATACCACCTGAGCACAGATAGTGCCACTGTACGTGTGCTGCTATATACCACCTGAGCACAGATAGTGCCACTGTACGTGTGCTCCGATATACCACCTGAGCGCAGTTAGTGCCACTGTACGTGTGCTGCTATATACCACCTGAGCACAGATAGTGCCACTGTACGTGTGCTATATACCACCTGAGCACAGATAGTGCCACTGTACGTGTGCTGCTATATACCACCTGAGCACAGATAGTGCCACTGTACGTGTGCTCCTATATACCACCTGAGCGCAGTTAGTGCCACTGTACGTGTGCTGCTATATACCACCTGAGCACAGATAGTGTCACTGTACGTGTGCTCCTATATACCACCTGAGCGCAGTTAGTGCCACTGTACGTGTGCTGCTATATACCACCTGAGCACAGATAGTGCCACTTTACGTGTGCTCCTATATACCACCTGAGAGCTGTTAGTGCCACTGTACGTGTGCTGCTATATACCACCTGAGCGCAGTTAGTGCCACTGTACGTGTGCTGCTATATACCACCTGAGCACAGATAGTGCCACTGTATGTGTGCTCCTATTTACCACCTGAGCGCAGTTAGTGCCACTGTACGTGTGCTGCTATATACCACCTGAGCACAGATAGTGCCACTGTACGTGTGCTGCTATATACCACCTGAGCACAGATAGTGCCACTGTACGTGTGCTGCTATATACCACCTGAGCACAGATAGTGCCACTGTACGTGTGCTGCTATATACCACCTGAGCACAGATAGTGCCACCGTACATGTGCTGCTATATACCACCTGAGCGCAGTTAGTGCCACTGTACGTGTGCTGCTATATACGACCTGAGCGCAGTTAGTGCCACTGTACGTGTGCTGCTATATACCACCTGAGCACAGATAGTGCCACTGTACGTGTGCTCCTATATACCACCTGAGCGCAGTTAGTGCCACTGTACGTGTGCTGCTATATACCACCTGAGCACAGATAGTGCCACTGTACGTGTGCTGCTATATACCACCTGAGCACAGATAGTGCCACTGTACGTGTGCTGCTATATACCACCTGAGCACAGATAGTGCCACTGTACGTGTGCTGCTATATACCACCTGAGCACAGATAGTGCCACTGTACGTGTGCTGCTATATACCACCTGAGCACAGATAGTGCCACTGTACGTGTGCTGCTATATACCACCTGAGCACAGATAGTGCCACTGTACGTGTGCTGCTATATACCACCTGAGCACAGATAGTGCCACTGTACATGTGCTGCTATATACCACCTGAGCACAGATAGTGCCACTGTACGTGTGCTCCTACATACCACCTGAGCGCAGTTAGTGCCACTGTACGTGTGCTGCTATATACCACCTGAGCACAGATAGTGCCACTGTACGTGTGCTCCTATATACCACCTGAGCGCAGTTAGTGCCACTGTACGTGTGCTGCTATATACGACCTGAGCGCAGTTAGTGCCACTGTACGTGTGCTGCTATATACCACCTGAGCACAGATAGTGCCACTGTACGTGTGCTCCTATATACCACCTGAGCGCAGTTAGTGCCACTGTACGTGTGCTGCTATATACCACCTGAGCACAGATAGTGCCACCGTACATGTGCTGCTATATACCACCTGAGCGCAGTTAGTGCCACTGTACGTGTGCTGCTATATACGACCTGAGCGCAGTTAGTGCCACTGTACGTGTGCTGCTATATACCACCTGAGCACAGATAGTGCCACTGTACGTGTGCTCCTATATACCACCTGAGCGCAGTTAGTGCCACTGTACGTGTGCTGCTATATACCACCTGAGCACAGATAGTGCCACTGTACGTGTGCTGCTATATACCACCTGAGCACAGATAGTGCCACTGTACGTGTGCTGCTATATACCACCTGAGCACAGATAGTGCCACTGTACGTGTGCTGCTATATACCACCTGAGCACAGATAGTGCCACTGTACGTGTGCTGCTATATACCACCTGAGCACAGATAGTGCCACTGTACGTGTGCTGCTATATACCACCTGAGCACAGATAGTGCCACTGTACGTGTGCTGCTATATACCACCTGAGCACAGATAGTGCCACCGTACATGTGCTGCTATATACCACCTGAGCACAGATAGTGCCACTGTACGTGTGCTCCTACATACCACCTGAGCGCAGTTAGTGCCACTGTACGTGTGCTGCTATATACCACCTGAGCACAGATAGTGCCACTGTACGTGTGCTCCTATATACCACCTGAGCGCAGTTAGTGCCACTGTACGTGTGCTGCTATATACGACCTGAGCGCAGTTAGTGCCACTGTACGTGTGCTGCTATATACCACCTGAGCACAGATAGTGCCACTGTACGTGTGCTCCTATATACCACCTGAGCGCAGTTAGTGCCACTGTACGTGTGCTGCTATATACCACCTGAGCACAGATAGTGCCACTGTACGTGTGCTGCTATATACCACCTGAGCACAGATAGTGCCACTGTACGTGTGCTGCTATATACCACCTGAGCACAGATAGTGCCACTGTACGTGTGCTGCTATATACCACCTGAGCGCAGGTAGTGCCACTGTACCTGTGCTGTTATTTATCACCTGAGCGCATTTGGTGTCACTCCGCTTGTGCTGTTACATACCACCTGAGCACTTCAATATGTCTGGAAGGAGAACAAAGAGAGGCAGAGTGTCAGGAGGGCAAGCAGGCTCTGCATGTAGAGGTAACACTGGTAGTGGATGTGGTGCATCCTCTTCAGCCCGTGGCCGTGGCCGTGGCCGCTCGTCCTTCTTTTCAGTAGCTGGCTGTGTTGAACCTCAACATGCAGAGGAATTAGTAGAGTGGATGACCAAGCCGTCCTCATCCTCCTCATCCTCTCTCACACAGACAGATCAAAGTTTATCTGGCAAAGCAGCTGCCAAGGCGTCCTCTTCCCTCTGCACAATGGCTTCACACAATACTTCCCTAGTACCACCATGTCCTCCTGAGGAGTCCCCCGAACTGTTTCAACACAGTGTGGGGTACATGCTGCAGGAAGATGTGCAGCGTTTTGAAGACTCCGATGATGGAACACTGATAGAGGAAGGCATTGATGTGAGCCCAGGGAGAGGGGGTGGCCGAGAGGGACAGCAATTTGTCAGTGATGATGTTCCCCCAGCTGGAGCATACTGCCAGGTTGTTGACAGTGATGAGGAGGGAGGGGATGATGAGGTCACTGACTCTACCTGGTTGCCTGATAGGAGAGAGGAGGAGGAGGAGGAGGAGGACGACGAGGCACAGGCACATCTCCAAAGAGGCAGGATGCCCTCCAGGGGTCAGCTTAAGGTCACACCCACTGCATTACAGCACACATCTACAGCGCTTGTGCATGGCGCTGCTGTGTCTGACCGGTACAGCAAAAGTTCTTTGGTGTGGGCCTTTTTTGAAACATGTCCACAAGATCGTACCTTTGCTATTTGCAACTTATGTCGCAAGCGTATCTCGCGTGGCCAAAACATCAACCGCCTGGGTACCACATGCTTGTCCAGACATATGTTGACCTGCCATGCAGCTCGTTGGCAAGCACACCAGAAAGACCCACACCAAAGCGTACCCCCCCTTACCCTTCTGGGACCTCCAACCCCAGTAGACCCCCAGTCCTTTCTGAAGCCTGCAGTGAAGGTGTAGAAATAGGTGTGTCACAAGCTAGTAGTAGCGGTCAATCTACTGATAGTACCAGGCAAATTTCCCTGCCCCAGCTGCTGCAGCGCCGAAAGAAGTACAATCCCAGCCATCCACATGCCCAGCAGTTGAATGCTAGCTTAGCGAAATTGCTAGCACTTCAACTGCTACCTTTTCAGTTGGTATATTCTGCCCCCTTCCGTGAGTTTGTGCAATGTGCAGTACCTCAGTGGCAAGTACCAAAACGCCACTTTTTCTCACGGAAGGCTATTCCGGCTCTCTACCAGCATGTGGAAGGCAACGTCCATGCCTCGCTGGACAGGGCGGTCAGTGGTAAGGTGCATATTACCGCTGACTCATGGTCCAGCAGGCATGGACAGGGAGGTTACCTGTCTTTTACGGTGCATTGGGTGACTCTGCTGGCAGCTGGGAAGGACGCAGGGCAAGGTCCAGTAGTTTTGGAGGTTGTTCCGCCACCACGCCTCCAAAAAAATACTACTGCTTGTGACACACCTCTTTCCTCCACCCCCTCCTCTTCTTCTTCCTCTGTGGCCTCTTCCTGTGGGGATGTTTTCTCCGAACCAGCCGTGCTCCGTAGGCGTACGAGGGGATACGCAGGAATGCAGGCCAAGAGATGCCATGCGGTGCTAGAGCTGGTGTGCTTGGGAGACAGGAGCCACACTGGGGAAGAGATTTTCTCAGCTCTGCAGGGTCAGGCTGAGTGGTGGTTGACGCCATGCCAGCTGAAGCCTGGAATGTTGGTCAGCGATAATGGCACCAACCTCCTCTCTGCCCCGCGACAGGGAAAACTCACCCACGTGCCCTGTTTTGCGCATGTGGCAAAAAAACAGGATGCGCTAACATGTATAAACAAACCATACAGGGTTATAATCCATAAAAGATAATCTAGATAAAACAGACTAGATTAATGTCCAAACATGGTGAACAAAAATAAATGAATAAATGTCCAGTTAGTCCTGACGGACCAGAGCGTGATAAATTCTTGAAAAAACACCAGTGCAGAGATGTGATGATAACAAATAAACGTGGTGACATTCAATATAAAGTGCTGATAGGAGATCCTCCACCTTGCAGGCAACATTAACTGCTTACCAGAAATCCGGTGGTCTCTTAATAAAAAGAAGACCCCAGAGTGCATGTATATAACCAAAGGAGGGAGGTAGTAGGCCAGATGGATTGTCGATCCCCTTCAGACTAGAGTCTCGGAACCAGTTTCCAGGGAAAAACAAGAAAGGCCACAATAGTGTAATACCGTCATGAAAAAAATGTATTAAAAAGTCAAAAACACACTTACATAAAATCAATGAAAACAGGCATGTCAGTAGTATGCTGGGACTCCGGCCGGAAGCAATCCATGCAAACACTTGACCCGTCCAAGATTAGGAATGGGAAGAGGTACACAGCGGGGGATGAACCGGTGAACCACAATATCCCGCCCGACCGGTTTCGCGAGAAATCGCTTAGAACCGTGCCCCATGACTAAGCGATTTCTCGCGAAACCGGTCGGGCGGGATATTGTGGTTCACCGGTTCATCCCCCGCTGTGTACCTCTTCCCATTCCTAATCTTGGACGGGTCAAGTGTTTGCATGGATTGCTTCCGGCCGGAGTCCCAGTATACTACTGACATGCCTGTTTTCATTGATTTTATGTAAGTGTGTTTTTGACTTTTTAATAATTTTTTTTTTTTCATGACGGTATTACACTATTGTGGCCTCTCTTGTTTTTCCCTGGAAACTGGTTCCGAGACTCTAGTCTGAAGGGGATCGACAATCCATCTGGCCTACTACCTCCCTCCTTTGGTTATATACATGCACTCTGGGGTCTTCTTTTTATTAAGAGACCACCGGATTTCTGGTAAGCAGTTAATGTTGCCTGCAAGGTGGAGGATCTCCTATCAGCACTTTATATTGAATGTCACCACGTTTGTTTGTTATCATCACATCTCTGCACTGGTGTTTTTTCAAGAATTTATCACGCTCTGGTCCGTCAGGACTAACTGGACATTTATTCATTTATTTTTGTTCACCATGTTTGGACATTAATCTAGTCTGTTTTATCTAGATTATCTTTTATGGATTATAACCCTGTATGGTTTGTTTATACATGTTAGCGCATCCTGTTTTTTTGCCACTCTGTTTTTCTGTTTTTGTTACTACAGTCAGGTGCAGCTTCCTTTCGAGTTTGAGTTACTTTAGACCACTAAGCACCTTGTTGCTCTAATTATTAATGTTCCTTTGTTCACCTTAGCGCAGTTGATTCTCTCCTTTTCCAATTACTGTTTTGCGCATGTCCTCAATTTGGTGGTGCAGCGGTTCTTGGGCAGGTACCCGGGCTTGCAGGATGTCCTGAAGCAGGCCAGGAAAGTCTGTGTGCATTTTCGGAGGTCATATAATGCCACTGCTCGGCTGACTGACCTCCAAAGGTAATACAACCTGCCCAAGAACCGCCTAATTTGTGACATGCCCACCAGATGTAACTCAACGTTGGCCATGCTGCAGCGGCTGCACATGCAGCAGCGGGCCATCAATGAGTACCTGTGCCAATATGGTAGCAGAACTGGGTCAGGGCAGCTAGGTTTTTTTTCACCACGCCAGTGGGCCTTGATCAGGGATGCATGCACTGTCCTGTCACCATTTGAGGAGGCCACGAGGATGGTGAGCAGTGACAGTGCATGCATCAGTGAGACTGTCCCTCTTATTCACATGTTGGAGCACACGCTACGTGGAATAATGGACAGGGCCCTTGAGGCAGAACAGAGGGAGGAAGAGGAGGACTTCCTTACCTCTCAAGGCCCGCTTTACCCAGACAGTGGTCCTGCTTACCCACCTAGCACACAGGAAGAGGATGAGGAGGAGGATTGTATCAGCAGCATGGAGGTGGAGCCTAGCACTCAGCAGCAGCAGTCTTCAAGGGATCATTTACAGTCCCAAGGAGCATGTGGAGTTTTACGTGGCTGGGATGAGGTGCCTGTGGATCCTGTCGTCCTCAGTGACCCAGAGGACTGTGGCCCGAATGCCTCAGCAAACCTACGCTGCATGGCCTCCCTGATTCTGCAAAGCCTGCGTAAGGATCCTTGTGTACGTGCTATTAAGGAGAGGGATCATTACTGGCTGGCGACTCTCCTTGATCCACGTTACAAGAGTAAGGTTGCGGACCTTATCTTGCCATCGCAGAGGGAGCAGAAGATGAAACTTCTGCGGGAGGCCTTGCAGAAGGGTCTGTGCAATGCGTTCCCAGAACCAGAGGGATTACCAAAACCTGGCTCTTGACAACATCTTGCTGAGGCTTCGGTGAGTCACAGGAGGGGCAGTGGAGAAGGTGGTCGTCTGACCGATGCGTTCAGGCAGTTTTTTAGTCCGCAGCCCCAAGGTCTGACTGGTTCCAGCAACCATTGCCAGCGTCTGCTTTACATGGTCCGGGAATAACTAAGGGCAAGATCCGACTTGGACACCTTCCCCACCGAAAATCCTCTGGCTTACTGGGTCTTGAGGATGGATCACTGGCCAGAGCTTGCCCAGTACGCAATTGAGCTACTGGCTTGCCCTGCATCCAGTGTTCTTTCAGAACGGACATTCAGTGCTGCTGGAGGCTTTGTCACTGATTACAGGGTGCGCCTCTCCACCAGCTCTGTTGATCGACTGACCTTCATCAAAATGAATCAGGCTTGGATCAACACCAGCTACCAAGCACCTGATGCTGATATTAATGAATAATATATTTTTTGTTGAAATGTCGGATCCCTTTTAGACTGCTGATGCTGAGTGACTGTCCTCTTATGCTGCTGATGGAATATCCTTCTCCTCCTCACTTTTCTTGCTGATAGCTAGTAAGAAATGTTGTGTTTCTGGGCTCCGCCACCAGTGCCAATTGTTGCGCTCCAATTGGAGTTATTGGGAGGGGTTGCAAGTGTTGTGTTGTGCCCAAGGCACAATTTTTCTGCCCCTGTTTAACAGGGGCGCCTAATAACAATTTTCGATGCTATAATTTGTACGTGGCTCCTTGCTGCGCTCCAATTGGAGTTATTGGGAGGGGTTGCAAGTGTTGTGTTGTGCCCAAGGCACAATTTTCCAGCCCCTGTTTAACAGGGACGCCTAATAACAATTTGTGATGCAATAATTTGTACGTGGCTCCTTGTTGCGCTCCAATTGGAGTTATTGGGAGGGGTTGCAAGTGTTGTGTTGTGCCCAAGGCACAATTTTTCAGCCCCTGTTTAACAGGGGTGCCTAATAACAATTTTTGATGCAATAATTTGAACATGGCTCATTGTTGCGCTCCAATTGGAGTTATTGGGAGGGGTTGCAAGTGTTGTGTTGTGCCCAAGGCACAATTTTTCTGCCCCTGTTCAACAGGGGCGCCTAATAACAATTTTCGATGCAATAATTTGTACGTGGCTCCTTGCTGCGCTCCAATTGGAGTTATTGGGAGGGGTTGCAAGTGTTGTGTTGTGCCCAAGGCACAATTTTCCAGCCCCTGCTTAACAGGGACGCCTAATAACAATTTTTGATGCAATAATTTGCACGTGGCTCCTTGTTGCGCTCCAATTGGAGTTATTGGGAGGGGTTGCAAGTGTTGTGTTGTGCCCAAGGCACAATTTTTCAGCCCCTGTTTAACAGGGGCGCCTAATAACAATTTTTGTTGCAATACTTTGCACGTGGCTCCTTGTTGCGCTCCAATTGGAGTTATTGGGAGGGGTTGCAAGTGTTGTGTTGTGCCCAAGGCACAATTTTTCTGCCCCTGTTTAACAGGGGCGCCTAATAACAATTTTCGATGCTATAATTTGTACGTGGCTCCTTGCTGCGCTCCAATTGGAGTTATTGGGAGGGGTTGCAAGTGTTGTGTTGTGCCCAAGGCACAATTTTCCAGCCCCTGTTTAACAGGGACGCCTAATAACAATTTGTGATGCAATAATTTGTACGTGGCTCCTTGTTGCGCTCCAATTGGAGTTATTGGGAGGGGTTGCAAGTGTTGTGTTGTGCCCAAGGCACAATTTTTGAGCCCCTGTTTAACAGGGGTGCCTAATAACAATTTTTGATGCAATAATTTGAACATGGCTCCTTGTTGCGCTCCAATTGGAGTTATTGGGAGGGGTTGCAAGTGTTGTGTTGTGCCCAAGGCACAATTTTTCTGCCCCTGTTTAACAGGGGCGCCTAATAACAATTTTTGATGCAATACTTTGCACGTGGCTCCTTGTTGCGCTCCAATTACAGTATGTTTGAGGGGTGCCCTTTTTTCTAAAAAAATTCTTTCACACAACAATAATAGCCCCCCACCACCGCTAAAATATTGCCACACAGAACTTGCGCAAGTAGCATTAATTACTTTTTTTTTTGGTCCTTTCATGTTGTGCAGGGACACTTCTAAACATGTGCCACTACTATAGACACCCAGCAGGTGTGATATTTAAAGGATTTTATTTTTTTTCACTTTAAGCATCATTAAAATGGCTGCTCCGCAAAAAACGGCCGTTTAAAAAAAAAAAAATTCCATTGATACATGTTCCCTGGGGCAAGACCCGGGTTCTGAACAACGTTTTCCAACATTTAATTGAATTTTGTTCTTTAAAATTACCGTTTTTGAATTCGAACGTTCCTGTCCCGTAGACTTCAATGGGGTTCGAAATGTTCGCGCGAACCCGCGGTCTGTTCGAACGTTCTGGTGCGAACCGAACCCGGTGGTGTTCGGCTCATCCCTAATTCTGAGTCATGGGAAAGCAAAATAATTTTCAAAGGATCTGCAGGGAAAAGGTAGTTGAACTGTATAAAACAGGGAAGGCATATAAAAATATATCCAAGGAATTGAGACTGCCAATCAGTAGCATTCAAACTCTAATCAAGAAGTGGAAAATGAGGAGTTCTGTTGAAACCAAACCACGGTCAGGTAGACCAACTAAAATTTCAGTTAAAACTGCCTGGAAAATTGTTCGGGATAGAAAGAAAAACACACAAAAAACTTCCGGTGAAATACAGGACTCTGAAAACATGTGGTGTGATTGTTTCAAGATACACAATAAGGAGGCACTTGAAGAAAGATGGGCTGCATGTTCCAGTTGCCAGAAGAAAGCCATTACTATGCAAATGTCACAAATTATCCCTCTTACAATATGCCAAACAGCACAGAGACATGCCTCAAGTCTTCTGGCACAAAGTCATTTGGAGTTATGAGACCAAAATGTAGCTTTTTGTCCACAACCATAAATACTACATTTGGAGGAGTCAACAAGGCTTTCGATGAAAGGTACACCATTTCTACTGTGAAACACTGAGGTGGATCATTGATGCTTTGGGGATGTGAGAGCTTCAAAGGCACAGGAAATTTGGTCAAAATTTATGGCAAGATGAATGCAGTATGTTATCAAAAAATACTGGAGGAACATTTGCATTCGTCAGCCAGGAAGTTGCGCATGGGACGTACTTGGACATTTCAACATGACAATGATCCAAAACACAAGGCCAAGTTGACCAGTCATTGGCTACAGCAGAATAAAGTGAAGGTTCTGGAGTGGCCATCACAGTCTCCTGACCTCAATATCATTAAGCCATGCATCATTGAGGAGATCTCAAACGTGCAGTTCATGCAAGACAGCCCAAGAATTTACAGGAACTGGAGGCTTTTTGCCAAGAGGAATGGGCAGCCTTGCCATCTGAGAAGATAAAGAACCTCATCCACAAATACCACAAAAGACTTCAAGCTGTCATTGATGTTAAAGGGGGGCAATACACGGGATTAAGAACTGGGGTATGTAAACTTTGGATCAGGGTCATTTGGGTAGTTTCTGTTGTTGTGTTATCATTCATATTCTCTGAAAAATGGCCAATAAATCATTTCTGCCCAGTTTTGTAAACTTATGAGCACAATTGTATATATAAATATATCCCAGGTCGCCCAGGTGTAAACTGGCTCTTACTGATGTATATGTTATGTAGCACTATTCTTTTCTCTCTCTGAGGCTACTGAAGTATGATGGTGCCACCTGTATATTATCGGACCGTCCGATTTGAACAGATCTGTCTGCTGTGATTTTGGTTTGCTCGCGTGTACACACGAGCAAACCAAAATCCCCACCAGCAGACAGCACGCTGACGTGTCGGTGACGTGGCGGTGACGTTGACGCCGCCACGTCACCGCACCAGGAAGTAAAACACTTCCGCGCATGCGTCGAAACCATTCGGTGCGTGTGCGAGAAGACATGTCTGCTGGTTAGCGTACTAACCAGCAGACATGTCGGGCGGACGGGTTCCCAGCCGACAGATTTCAAAGCATGCTTTGAAATCTGTCGGGTGGCCAAATCCGTCTGTTTGCCCGTACACACGATCGAATCTGTCTGCTGAAATGGTCTAGCAGCCTGTTTCCAGCAGACAGATTTGATTGTGTGTACGAGGCCTTACACACATAGGGGTCAATTCACAAAGCTTTATTTTCAGATTGCGGGTGTTATTTTAACGATTTTGCACGTTATTGAAGCTAGTTCAATTCAATAAACGATTTAACGATTTGAAAAATCATCAAATAACGTTTCCCTACACAGAACCGATATTTTAAGGTGTGGATCCTTATTAAAAAGTCAAATCGTTATTTTAAAGAGTCAAATCGTTATTTTAAAGAGTCAAATCGTTAAATATGTACAGAAGTGCAATTCACAAAGATTTTTTTGACAGTTATCAATCGTTAAGCAATCGTTAAATTAACACTTCCCTCAGGGTGGCGTTATGACATTTCCCAGGCGATATTTTGTTGTTAGAGGAAGCTTTTGGCGATTTTTGTAGTGTAGTGAAGTTTTTAATAGTGTTGGGCAAGATAGAACCGTGCTCTATTTGAACTTAAAATTATTCAGAGGTGAAGAAGAACATGTTAGAATGTTGTTCAGATTTATAAACGTGTATTCCGTTCACGTACTATTTTGGATGACTTTTCTGAAACCCAGGTGATAGCTAAATTCCGATTATCATCTCCCATGATTTATTCTCTCTATAAGGAAATACACAAGGCTTTAGAAAAACACACACTAGAAGTTTTGCACATCACATGCTCAATCTCCATGTGTATTGCTTGTGTCTCTCTCTCTCTCTCTGTATCTGCTCTTTTCCACATGCAGCTGTTCTCCTCCCCTTCTGCTCCCAGAATGCATCTCTCCAGCATTATTTAACGATCTTAAGAGTTATTTTAACGTCCCAAATGTTAATAATAACGTCTGAGTAGTTAGCATAACGATTGGATAATCGTTATGCTAGCGTTAAATAAGGAGTGCTAATTTAACACCTGAAGAAAACCAATAACGTTTCTCTTTGTGAATTGACCCCACAGTGCCTCCATTCATTTGGGGCTTGTGAATAGAAAATGAAATCCCAATTAAGAAATATATCTTGAAAGAAGAGGGGGTGTGTAGGTGTTGGCACCTTATTTTATATGAATAAGTTGATGTAACAAGAATGAATAAAACAAATGAATATTTGGTGATTAGTTCTGAGAAATATCTTATGCCTAGAAAAAAAACCTTATTTAAATATAAATGATCTGTGTTAATACCAAGTGTTAAAAACAAGTGCTGTAGTTATTTAAATACATTTAAAGTTGACATGAAAAATTAATAATAGTATAAAGTCCTTGTGTCTTATGATACTGAATGTATCTTGCTGAAAAATTGCTAGATGTTCATGCAAAGTGCTGCGTGCCACACATAATGGGTAAAACTTGTGTTCACTCTGTGCTCCTTTCCTTCATGCTCTGATGTGGCCTGCACTCACCAGATTGAAGCACCCTCTTGGGGTGGAAAGCCTCCACAGTGTAAGCCCTGTGCTGCTCTCTGGCAAATCTCTAACCCCTTGTATGGTTCAATCCAGCGTCCAGCTTATTCTCTGTACTTCCTCTTTCATTGCTGAAAAAAACCTTAGCACACCTAACACCTAACACCTAACTACAGCACTTGTTTTTAACACTTGGTATTAACACAGATCATTTATATTTAAATAAGGGTTTTTTCTATGCATAAGATATTTCTCAGAACTAAGATATCACCAAATATTAATTTTATTTATTTATTTTAATAAATTGTTGGTACATCAACTTATTAATATCAAAGAAGGCGCCAACACCTACACACCCCCTCTTCTTTCAACTTTATATCCCACTTTGGTGGAATATTCAAGTTTGGGCAGCCACTCTTATATATTACTATGGAGCATCCATTGCAGCTATATACTCATCATCCTCCTGCTGTATATATATATATTTTTTGATAAGGTATTTCCGTAGCGCGGATTCATTCTTTATCCTTAAAGAAATATATCTTCACATAGACAGTAATCCACACAGCATTGCATTTGAAAGTACATGTATTGCAGAAATAACATTCAGTGAACCATCCAACATAAAGTATTTTCCAAACAGGAACATTAAATCATTAACAGTCTCTATGTATTTCTCAGTAAGGTGAATCTGCAGCAGCAGCAGCACTTACCCAGTCTGTATTATCTTAGCAGCCATTACTGTTCTATCCTCGCATGCCTGTCTCTCCACCCACTTACCCACAAGACCCCTTGCCATCCTCTGCTCTTCTTGATGACCGCATCCTTGGTGAGAGAGAGGATAGCAACCATATTGGAAAAGGGCAAACAAACACTGCATAACAAGAGTAAACACTTGGTAAATGGGCAAAGAAATTATCACATCACTACAGTTATATGTCTATATGGTCTGAGTAAGCAGGCAAGATCTGTGAAACATAACCATTCCACAATTGAAATATCAGTGTCTTCTGTAAGGCAGAATCTTAAGTTTTAAGTCTGTGCAATTTATATTTTGTAACAATTTTGTTGAATACTAAATAGTAGTAATAATTGCATGGAAATATATTGCTATATATATATATATATATATATATATATATATATATATACACACTGTATATTGTTGTGATACTGGAAAACAGCAACAATTCTTTATTCTTTTATGTATATTTTATGAAATGGATACAATGTGTTTTTACAGATGACCCACCTCATTTTCTCTATCATTCCCATTTACTTACCAGTTCCTCATACACACTTTTCTGCTCCATGCTGTGTCTTCTATTTATTAAATACATTTCTCACTTCACTATTTTCCACCTGAGTTGCCATTTGTTGCTTTTATGGATGCACAACGCAGGTCTCTCCAGATTATGATCTTCATATTTTTTCATTTTCTTCATGCTTCACTTTTTCAACCTAGCAGAACCTAAAATGTGCAAATTGAGTGGTACAATGAAGGTATGTATTGGTATTCTAGGCCAGTGGCCTGTGATCAATTAAATTAAAACACTGGTTTACAAAAATAATGTTTCTCGTTACTTCATAAAAAATAAAACACCCTGAAAAGGGGGACCCAGCTGTGCTAAGAGGCACATTACTTTATGTGAGCAAGCAAACATTTTCTGGTCAAAGTATCAATCTATTATTCAGGCCCATTTTATTATTACATAGGTTTTAAATTATTATGAACAGTGACTGGTATTGTTGAGCACAGACAAGGAAAGTAAAATGGGGAAAATGTTCTGTTTATAAAAGTGTTTTGCCATGGAAACATTTATACAAATAATTTTATTGTATGTTATACTGTAGATTATCTGTGTTTTGGTGCTACATGTTAAAAACCAACATATTTGCAAAGCTTGTTCTCAAATTCAACCAGTCATGGATTGTCAAAGTGTTACATATAAAAAATTGGGAATATATACTTTTTTGGATCCATCATTGTTATAGGAAAAGTATGACCGTTTAGACAGCTCACCCCTTATGGTAATATTGACTCTGGATTCATAGCTTGCATAGGGTCAGTACCCTTCCACTAACCTACAAGTAAATAGGAACCAACATTAAACTTGATCCCTGATGAAGAACACATCTGGTTGTGTTGCAAAACACATTCTCTGATTGCTGAAATCTACATAATAAAAAGTTGATGTTGCCATGATTCTTTATCCTGATGACATTTTTGCATTAGTTCCTGTGCACGGTGCTGCTGGTAAGTGATGTTTTTTTGTAAGATGACTAGCAATGCCATTGCACTGACATAATTTAGCAGGAACGATAGGAGGGTTGAAGTATGCCATCATAAGGACATAGACTTTTCACTCTTATCTATTTCAGATAATTAAAATCTTCTTGGTGGATTCAATGTGGCCTATTCCGCTTGATATACAATAGCTACGTTATGCCCTTTGTAGGCAGTTTCACCGTGCATGTGTTCTTTGCATTACTAGCCTGGCAGCAGAAAAACATATGTGCAATTGTGAAAGTGTGAACGTTTTGGACTGTATCTGTGCCAATATAGTATTCTCTATATCTATGTAAAACTGATGGTGTCTGCATACAGGACCACCCCCCCAATTATTTGATACCCCAACCAACCCACTAATAAACACCTATCCAGCCCCCCCTCCCCCACAGTCACTGGGTCTAAGCACATGGCATCAATACTCACTCTAGGCTCTGACACCAGCCAATACTGAGTATTTTTGTTCTAGCTTTAATGCCAGAAAGCACAATGGAGATTACTATAGATGTGAGCATCGGAATCACTTCCAGTTCTAGTGGCTCTTGTTGTCAGGATAGTATTTGAATGAAAATCTCCTGAATTAGGACAACCAAAAGGATGAAAAATCTACTAGAATTCTAGCCCTCTCCACTCTGGCAAAAATTATGAACATTTCCCTGCACTTCCTGCCCTGAATAATAAACATGAAATTATGGTAAGGTGCACATAAAAAAGGCAGAACAAATGCAAAAAAATATATATATATATAAAAAATTCACAGCACTACCTGGCCAGCACAAAAGAAATCCCACACTCAACAATTTGCATTGAAAATAGGTTTTAGTTGCATACATTTATGTAATTAATTTTTTTACACAAATACAGTACTGTGCAAAATTTTTAAGCAGGTGTGAAAAAAAGGCTGAAAATTAAAAATGCTTAATTGGAATGTAAATGAACCAAAGAGAAATCCAAATAAAAAATATTTGGTGTGACCACTGTTTGCCTTCAAAGCAGCATTAATTATTCTAGGTACACTTGCACACAGTTTTTGAAGCAACAAGAAGTTTGTTGTAAATACTTTGGAGAACTAACCACCAGTCTTCTATGGATTAAGGCTATTGGTTTATTAATAATGTTGGTTTCAGAGCTCTGTGGTGACAAAACCATCACTTCTAGGCCTGCTTGTTTTTCTTTACACTTAGGCCCCATACACACGAGCGGACAGATTTGTTCAAATCTGTCCGTCCGACAGATTTGAACAAATCTGTCTGCTGGGATTTTGGTTTGCTCGCGTGTACACACGAGCAAACCAAAATCCCCGCCAGCAGAGAGCGTTTTCAGCGGACAAATTCGATCGTGTGTACGAGGCCTAATAGTTCTTAATGATATTGGCTGTATGTTTGGGGTCATTGTCCTGCTGCAGAATAAATTTAGGGGCAATCATACACCTCTCTGATGGCACAGCATGATGGATAAGCATATGCTTGTATTTCTCAACACTGAGGACACCAGCGATCTTGACCAAATCTCCAGATTTGCAGAAATGCAACATCAAACCATGCTTCACTGTTGCCTACAGACATTCATCATTTTACCACTCTCCAGCCCTACGCTGAACAAACTGCCTCCTGCTACAGCCAAATATTTTAAATTATGACTGATCTGCTGCCATTTTTATGCACCCCAGTTCCTATGTTTGTGTGCATATTTGGGTTGCTTAGCCTTGTTTCCACATTGGAGGATTTGGCTGCAATTCTTCCATGAAGACCACTTCCAGACAGAAATCCCTGGACTCTAGATGGGTGTATCTGGATCCCACTGGTTTCCACTGGTTTCCACCAGTTCTGTGCTTGTGGCACTTCTGGACATCTTCTGATGTCGAAGTAAGCATGATGTGTGTTTCATCTTCAAGTTTCCTTGGCCGACCACTGTGTCATATATTTATTTTCTGTGTATGTGTGTGGTGAGGAAAACCTCAAAGGAAAAGATGTACAGTACACCAAAGGATTCGGCTTCAGACTTGTGTGTTCTATTTTAAAAAGGTACAGCCAATGTTTTTCAAGGTGCTTCCACTTTTTCAGGGGTAGTTTAGACATATCTCATTAAAACACTTAGGAGATTGTGGGCTACATTTACAAAACAGTATCTACAGCTTCAAGATCTGTCCTAATACTTTGCATAATTTTTGAAAAATGTTTTTGCAATTCACTAAAAAACACTACTATATTGGCGCATGAGCTATTTTATGAGGTGATTCGATATTTTAGTATTGAAAGCTAGTGGTATTTGAATACTGATGGTTGCTGATGACAAAGAATAGCTAGTTGCTAAGAAGCTGACAGCCTTAACAACCATGAATCATCTGCTCTCAGTGTGATTCCCGGTTGACAGCAGAATATAAACAAAATAAGTGCCAGCATTAAATAAATTGAAAAAAAAACAGTGTGGGGAACCAGATCAGGTCTGGTGTTGATTGTGGGGGGAACCCCATGTCAATTTTTTTTCAAAAATGACGTGGAGTCTCTCCCAAAATCAATACCAAACCCTTATCCAAGCATGCAGCATGGCAGGCCAGGAAAAGGTGAGAGCAAGTGAGAGACTCCTCCTTAATACGAACAAGGGCACCTTTCCCACAACCCTGACCTGTAGTTGTGGGGGTGCAAGGATAGCTGGATAGCTTAGTGGAATTTGGAAGCTCCCTTTAACAAGGGGGCCCAGATCCTTGCCCCCTCTATATGAATGAGTATGGGGTACATTCACCAAAAAAGTGAAAAGTAAATAAAACCCATATTATAGAACTACACTGCGCACAAGCGGTTAAAAACATGTAAAGAAAAATCTTAAATGAAACTATGTGAATTTACCAATTATAATGTAGCTGCCTCTTTAAATGAAATCAAAATGCCAAACTTTTGTTGATATAACCTTACTATATAGACCATAGGTGGCACTAATACATTAAAAATACATTACCATGTGATATACTAAATTTGTCATATAATTATACAGAATATTTAAACGATTAAAAAATAACTAAAAAAATCTCAAATCAGTCCATATGTAATATAGTCCACCCCATTAAAATGTGTAGAAAATTCCACCATTGGTATCCACAAATCTTCCACAAAGTATTATGCTGTGCTCGTGATCACTGCTCCCAAAAATATAATAGGCTTCACTCACTAGTAGGAAGAAGCTTTATGTTCGGGTCGAACATGAATTTGACTCAAACATTGGCTGTTCGCCCGGCGAGGGGTTCCCCCCAAAAATCTATACCAGACCCTTATACGAGCACGCAACCTGGCAGGTCGCAGAAAAAGAGGGGGGACAAGAGAGCGTCCCCTCCTGAACCGAACCAGGCCATATGTTGATGGGGACAAGGGCCTCATCCCCACAACCCTTGCACTGTGGCTGTGGGGGTCTGCGGGCGTGGGGCTTATCAGAATCTGAAATCCCCCTTTAACAAAGGGGACCCCCAGATCCTGCCCCCCTATGTGAATTGGTAAGGGGTACTTTGTACCCCTACCATTTCACATTTCACAAAAAAAGTGACAAATATGCTAAAAACCACAGTACACTGCTTGGGACAAGTCTTTTATTTAAAAAAAACAATTATTCCAGCGATGTAATCCAGTCTCGATCTCCAGCGATGTAAATCCATTCTCGATTTCCAGTGAGGATACAATGCTGACACGATCCTGTCTCCACGGTCACCAGAAAAATAATGCGCTCCAGTCTGACAGCTCTTATATAGCTGAGGGAGGGGCCACCCATCAGTGCGCAAGTGACCCCGGCCCCCTCTGACGCAACAGGGAAACACCGGGATTACCCAGTGATATGTATGGGTGACCCCGTCCCCCACTGATGCAACGAGAAACCCAACAATTCATTGTAGCCGCGAGTAGTTTGAAATTACTTTTTTTTCCCTTTAGAAATGTTATTTTGTGCAGGGACTGTTATAAACACGGGAAACATGCTCTACTTTAGGGCATACTATAGACACCTCTAGGTACGATATTTAAAGTAATGTTTTACTTTTATTGTTTCACTTTAAGAAGTATTAAAATCACTGTCTTTGAAAAAACTTCAGTTTTAAAAAAAAAATTGCATTGATACATGTCCCCTGGGGCAGGACCGAGGTCTCCAAACATTTTTTATGACAATAACTTGCATATTAACCTTTAAAGTTAGCACTTTTCATTTTTCATGTTCGTGTCCCATAGACTTTAATGGTGTTTGCGTGTTCGAACACATTTTTTGCCTGTTTTCTGCTGCGAACCGACTCACTAGAAAGGGCTCATCCCTACTCACTAGAAAGAATTAACAATGAAGGAATAACTCAAGCGCTGGCCAATAGTGAATACCAATAATAAATAAAACTAAAGTGCAATAGGGCCAACTGCTGCTCAAATCTGTATGTGCTAACAACAAAATAGTGGATAAATATGTGTGCGTGACGAGCGGAATATGATGCACTATGAAATCAATGGGACCTAATTAATACAAACAACCAAACAACACCAATGTGAACAAATTCTAAATAGAGCAATAGCAAGTGAGCAGGTAAAACATGAACAGAATATTGACACCGCAGTGTCAAAACCAAACAAATGAGATGTAGTGAAAAAACTAATAAGGTCCAAATTCAAAAACAGCTGGCAAATGCTGATGATCTGATGGTGACTCAGATGTGTCTTCCTAAGAAGTAGACTCACAGAGCGCTTACCTCCCCTCTCTGGAAAAATCACCTGGAACACCTTAAACGGCTTGATGGAAACTGCAGCGTCCTAGTCAGTGTATTATATATCCTGGTCTTCAACAAGATGGAGGCTCATCCGCCATACGATTCAAATATTAATAAGAGATAAGCAGAGACAAGAAGGATTCCATCGTGAAGTAAATCAAAGCAAGGGGAATTTAATAAGACTAAAAATGCTTAATTGTATTAATTAGGTCCCATTGATTTCATAGTGCATCATATTGCGCTCGTCACTCACACATATTTATTCACTAGAAAGAATTGCCTCACATCAAAGATGATCAGCAAAATAAGCTATATTAACGTGGTTCTCACCCGATATTCAATCAATCCTCATCTGCCACATTTCGATACCAATTTTAAAATGGCTTATCTTCCAATTAACCATGAAAAATAAGAATTTTGAAATGTGCAATAGTGTAAAACACTCTCACAAAATGTATTTAAACTCTGTTAAAAACAATTAAAAACATATTGTAAAAGATTACAATATGAGCATTCCCATCAGTGAGCTGATTTGAGTGTGATAATGTCACTTTCTGTGCAGTAACCCAATGACGCATTTCATACACTGGCCTTATGAGGAAGTCTACACAGGGCATTACTGCACATAGACAAAAATGCTATCCCATACTCATTCACAGGATCTGAGGGGCACCCTTGTAAAAGTTGCCCTTGTCCTAATCAAAACAGGGACAAGTTGCGTTGAGGGTAATTCCTGCCACCAAGCACACCCCACGTTGAGGGCATGTATCTTTGTGGGGGTTCAAGAATGGAAACACTAGCTTAACACCCCCTTTCCTAGCCTGCCGAGCTGCTTGCTCAGATAGGGGTCTTGTGTGGATTTTGGTGAGGGACCCACACCATTTTGTTTAAAATGTTGGTGTGGGGTTCCCCTCAAAACTCATACCAGACCTGGAATGGATTGGGCGGGGACCCCCAAGATGTTTTTTTCTTTTAATGCCGACACTTCTTTTGTTTACATTCTGATGTCAGTGGGGAATCCTGCTGACAGCAGATAAGTCATGATTGTTAAGGACAAGGCAATTGCTGGCTCCTTAAGAACCAGCTGTTTGCTTGCAAATTCCTTGCATTTCTTTCTTTTAGACTCCTTTGAATCCTAGACTTTCTTTGACTATGTTATACAATATTTACTGATCGTTTTTGTTTTTTGAGGTAAATACCAAATAAATGGATAGTGAATCAACATTTTCAGCATCACATGTGATATTTGGCAAAATTGTGTCCGATCACCTAAATACCACATGCATTCTACTTTAGTGAATGGAGCCCTTTGTCCAAGACTTCCAGTAGTACTGGTATTCTTGTACCACTCTCACGTGACAATTACATCTTGCCTTGCATATGATGTTTGTATTTACCGTTCATGTCTGCTTTTGACCTAGTTTTATGACAATTTAAGTAAATAAAATTTTGGTGTGTAGAGATTAACAGAAGAAGCATCTTAAAAGTAAATTTTGCATGAGGTTTAAACCACTAACACTTTAGTTTGAAAACCTATCAATTTAAAAGCCATGTCACAGTGAAATGTCAGTAGGACCCGCAGAGTTGATTGCATTGCACGCCTATGTAATATTTGGATTTAAAAAATGCACTGCATCCTTTTATTTGTCTATAACACAACAAAAAATAGCAATCCAACTTGTCGAATGCTTTGAATGACAGCAGCATTTTAACAGATACCCTTTGTTTTATCATCATTGCTTACATAATAACAATGGAATACACTGGAGCACTGCTTAGCATGTTTGTGCAAGTAGTCTATGATAATATAAGACTTACCTTTATATTATTCCATTTTTTTTCTCCTCTTGCCATGCTAATTATTGCATTTGAAATATTTTTGGGGGTTATTATTAAGTAGGTTTTATGGCATAAGCATAGGATGTTATTGAATTCACAAATAATGATAAAGACGGCAATGTGTTGTAAAAAGAATCATTTACATTTTCAGCCAGCAGATGTACTTTCTCAGAGACATCTAATATAATGGAATTAAGCAGTTTAACCAGCAGGGTAGAATGGACCATTTCAGCTCTCCAACATCAATAATGACACAGTAACACCCCTGAATAAAGAGGCACATGAATCTCACAACAATTCACATCCTGTTTTTAGATTTGTTTGAAGTTTTGCAAAGACAGAAAACAATGTAAAATATATTTCAACGCATGGTAAGCTTCTATGTTTTTTAGCTTTGTAGGTGATGTTTAGACATTGCTGTAAAAACATGAAATGTACTTGAGATGTCTTTTGATTCTGCCATCAAGTTATATTACAAAGAGCTGAATAATTCACCAAGTAGAAAGTGATCGGCCAAATGCTGTCTAACCCGATCAAACACAGGTCAATGCCAGCTAAGCAGCCTTGTGAAATTTCCTCCTCTGTAGAAACTAAATGCTTAGTAACTGCAGA
The DNA here is from genome assembly GCA_029574335.1 of Rana kukunoris. NCBI lineage: Eukaryota > Metazoa > Chordata > Amphibia > Anura > Ranidae > Rana > Rana kukunoris. The sequence continues at coordinate 153,680,621 of CM056052.1, read as the reverse complement.
AAGCCTAGAATTGAGACACAATTACACTGCCATTGTTTAAATAATCAAACTGTGACCTCCAAGGTTAAATCCCATAATTGGAGTGATACTTCAAAGCATAGCCCACCTTTTCACTATTTGGTTAGGAAAAAACGACTGACTACTGTGAAAGAGTAAAATGCGATCATTTCAAACAAGTGAATTACAGCTACATTCTTGTATTCTGCTCCATTAAATCAACGTAAAGAAGAAACATTTTTCCTCGTCATTGAAATAAATGATTTGTTATGGAATATGCTTAGTGTATATTGTATACAGTATACCTTTACATTACTTGTGGTTAGATAATACAATACATATTAAATTTATATTAGAGTCAACAAGCTACAACAATTATGTTATAAGCTTTTTTAGAAAGTATTTAACCACTTAAGACCCAGACCTTTAGTCAACTAAAGGACCTGGCCAGGTTTTGCGATTCAGCATTGCGTCGCTTTAACAGACAATTGCACGGTCGTGCGACGTGGCTCCCAAACAAAATTGGTGTCCTTTTTTTCCAACAAATAAAGCTTTCTTTTGGTGGGGTAATTTGATCAACTCTACGGTTTTTATTTTTTGCGCTATAAACAAAAATAGAGCGGCAATTTTGAAAAACAATTCAATATTTTTTACTTTTTGCTATAATAAATATCCCCCAAAAATATATAATTTTTTTTCCTCAGTTTAGGCCGATATATATTCTTCTACCTATTTTTGGTAAAAAAAATCGCAATAAGCGTTTATCGGTTGGTTTGCGCAAAATGTATAGTGTTTACAAAATAGGGGATAGTTTTATTGCATTTTTATGAATTTTTTTTTTTTTACTAGTAATGGTGGCGATCAGCAATTTTTTTTTCGTGACTGCGACATTATGGCGGACACTTCGGACAATTTTGACACAGTTTTGGGACAATTTTCATTTTCACAGCAAAAAATGCATTTAAATTGCATTGTTTATTTTGAAAATGACATTTGCAGTTTGGGAGTTAACCACAAGGGGGCGCTGAAGGGGTTATGTGTGACCTAATATGTGTTTACAACTGTAGGGGGGTGTGGCTGTAGGTGTGACATCATCGATTGTATCTCCCTATAAAAGGGATCACACGATCGATGACGCCGCCACAGTGAAGAACGGGGGACCAATCGCCGGACTCTAGCGGCGATCGGGTCCGCGAGTCCCACGGTCCCAGTCCCGAAGCTTCTGGCCAGGATGAGGGAGTGCGCCGTGGGCACGCGCCCGCGACCCACGGCTGGGTACTAGTTGAGGACGTACCTGTACGTACATGTGCCCAGCCGTGCCATTCTGCCAAAGTATATGTGCAAGAGACGGTCCTTAAGTGGTTAAACAATGCCTTTTGGGACGTTGAACTGCCATGCTTACGAGTAAATATTTGGATCAGAAATCAGTTTTCTTGTTGAGATTTTAAAATGAGTAACAATGTAAAATAGTTAAAAATGATGGGCAAAGTGTTGTCATTGTCATTTACCCTATTTATCCAGGTATAGCACACACCGGCGTATAGCGCTCACCCCAAGTCTAGAAGGAAAATTTCAGGAAAAAAATGAATTACCGGTACTTACAGTTTGAATGCCCTGGGCAGATGGAGGTGTCAGGAGGTGACTGGGATGACTTGACTGCTGCCACATCGCTTACCAGAGGCCCACCTGTTCTGGCTATTGATCCGTGTTGGAGATGAAGACAAGTTCTCTATAGATTGATGATGGAGTTGTAGCGCTCAGCCATTGTCATTACGGGCTCTTAAATTTGCCTTTTCTTGTGGCCTATCAACATTTTATAAAAGTACTGCACAGGACGCCCTCCCCTCGACTAAGCCGAATCCTCCTTCATTTTAATCTTGCACGCTGTCTCTGAGTGCAGCCGCCATATACCGAGCGCAGTACACTCGGCTAGGCTCGGCCACACTCGGCTCCTCTCGCATAAAGGCTAGGAGGCGGCACAGGACGTGACCGCGAGCATAGCCGAGCGTGGCCGAGCCTAGCCGAGTGTACCGAGTGTACTGCACTCGGTATATGTCGGCGGCGGCGCTCAGACAGCGCGGATCGGCGTAAAACGTGCACCCACGATTTCCCCCTGATTTTAAGGGGAAAAAAAGTGAGCGTTATATGCCGATAAATATAATATATGTATATATATATATATATATATATATATAGATAGATAGATATATAGATAGATAGATATAGATATACACACAGTATATACAGTATGGGCCAGATTCAGGTAGAGTTAGGCTGGAGTATCAGTGATACTGTAAGCAGAAAACAAGAAACGCCGGGTTGGAGTTACTATACGAGCGGCGTAATTGTATTTCGCCGTCGTATCGTAACTTCAAGTTTAAAAATTGCGCGCGGGGCGTTCCCGCTGATTAACGCCGAGAATATGTTAATCAGCGGGAATCGGAAATTCACGATCGTATTCGGGCGCGATGCAGTGACTTTCCGACGTTTCCGTAAGAGATACGCGGTGCAAAGATAAAGCAGCCCCCTAGTGGAGTATCCTATGTTAAGTATGGCCGTCGTCATCGCGTCGAAAAAAAAAAATTTGCGTTGTTTGCGTAAAACGTCCGTGAATGGGGATTGACGTCATTGACGTTCCCTGAAAGAATTTGGAGCATGCGCACTGACAGTCGACGCATGCGCAGTACGTTCGGCGAGGGATCGCGCATAGTTAACATAATACACGCCCCCTACCCACCCAATTTGAATTCCGCCGGCTCATTTTCGATACGCCGCCGCAACTTTAGGAGCAAGTGCTTTGTGAATAACGGTACTTGCTCCTAAAGTTACGGCGGAGTAACGTAAATGAGAAACGTTACTCTAAATTAAAGATTCGCCCATCTACCTGAATCTGGCCCTATATCTTTTTATATCTATATATACAGTGCTCGGAATAAATTAATACGCCTTTTTTGAAAAGTAAGATTTTAGACAAAATCTCAATGAACACAAGAATAATTTCCAAAATTTGGGGTTTTATAGAATATTGGTTTAGCTCATTACATGAAAGTAAGGTTAATAATATAATTTTTTTATTACAAAATCTTTCATTTTACTCAAATTAGTTGATGCATAAATGAATAGACCCCACAACAAAAACAATGACATCTGGTATTTTGTATGACCTTCATGATTTGTGAAGACAGCACCAAGTCTTCTAGGCATGGAATGAACAAGTTGGTGACATATTGCCACATATTCCTTTTTCCAGTCTTCAAGAATTACCTCTTTTAGAACCTGGATGCTGAATAGAGAGTGTTGCTCAACTCGTCTCTTCAGATTTCCCCATAAGTGTTAGATTGGGTTCAGATCTGGAGACATACTTGGCCACTGAATCACTTTCACCCTGTTCTTCTTCCAAAATGGCCTTAGATGTGTGTTTTGGATCATTGGCATGTTGGATAAGTACACAAAGACGAAAGGGCATAGAGTGATGGTAGCATCTTCTCTTTAAATATTGAGCAGGACATCTGTGAATTCATGATACCATCAATGAAATGCAGCTCCTAAACACAAGTAGCACTCATGCAGCCCCACAGAAGGACACAGCCACCACCATGTTTCACTGTAGGCACTGTGCAGTTTTTTTTGTACTCCTCAACTTTGCGATGCCATACAGTTTTGAAGCCATCAGTTCCAAACTCAATTATTTTGGTCTCATCACTTCAGAGTACAGAATCCCAGCAGTCTTCTTCTTTTTCAGCATGGGCTCTGGCAAATTCAAGCGACCCAGCAAGGGGTTATGCAGACTCAGGTGACTGCTTTAAAGCAAGCAGTGCAGCAGCTGTCTCAGGTTTGGGAACAAGCGGCTGTTGCCCCTGGCAACCAGGGGACTGTGAGGGCAAGCCATTTTTTGCAGAAATTGTCCCCGAGCGATGATGTAGAGGCATTTATGGCTACATTTGAGAGGACAGCAGAGAGAGAAGGGTGGCCTCAGGATCAGTGGGCCGGCCTTGTTGCTCCTTTTCTCACCGGAGATCCTCAAAAAGCCTACTTCGACCTGCCACCAGATGATGCTAAAGACTATGAAAAGCTAAAGGCTGAAATTCTGGCTTGTCTGGGGGTGACTACGGCTGTTCGGGCCCAACAAGTACACCAATGGAAATATCGTCCAGATCGACCACCTTGGTCTCAAATGCATGACCTGGTGCAACTAGAAAAAAAAATTCTGCAGCCTGAGGTGTTGTCTGGCCCCCAAATCGTGGAGCGGGTCATGCTGGACCGATATCTGAGGTCCCTGCCGGGTGACCTTTAATGGTTGGTCAGCCATGGAGACCCCAAAACTGCAAACCTCCTTGTTGAGATGGTGGAACAATATACAGTGGTGGAGGATCTGCTCGGACCTACCAAGCGCGTAGGGCCCAGTCTGCCACAGCCTGTTCGACCAACTGCTGGCCTTCGAAAGGAGGTTCCAAGGAGTCCGGGAACAAACACCCCGGAAGGCCAAGAGTTCCTGTTCCTGTTCGGAGAGGAGGAGATTTACAATGTTGGCAATGTCATTCCTGGGGTCATACCGGGGCACACTGCCCACTGCAAGAGGAGCCCATGGAATGCAGGGTTCTTCGGAGGGGGTCTTTCCATGCCCATAAAGTATGCACCACACATCTCGACATGGATGAGGAAAAGTTTGAGTGTGAAGTCCAAGTGAACCACCTCCCTGCCTGGGCATTGTTGGACTCTGGAAGCATGGTAACCCTTGTTCATCCTAGAGTAATTGGGAAGATCGGTCCAGTAAGCAAAACTTTACGGGTGGTGTGCATTCACGGGGACACTAGAGAGAGTACCCTATCATCACAGTGTCTATATCCTTAGCATGTGGCACTTGCACTCAAGAGGTGGGGGTGGTAAAAAACTTGGTACATGATGTTATAATAGGACGAGACTGTCCATTGTTTACCAAACTCTGGGAACAAGGATAACGGTTCAGAGACTGGGGAGAAACTAGCCCCCCTGTTCCTGCTGCTGAGAGGAATAACCCTGAACTGCCAAAAGTTCTTAATGTGGATCCAGATGAGGAAAATGCTCATGATGTGGTTAATGGTGATGAAAGTAGTGTTGATACTGTTGAGAATGTCAAGATATGTGGTACTACCAAAACCCTAAGGGGGAGGAGCCTTCCCCACTTTAGGTAATGCTGGGGGAAGAGGATGAGGAAGTAGCCTCTACCCCTGCCCTGCCAGATTTGGGTGTTCCCCAGGGGGCATTTGGTACTGCTCAGATGCAGGACCCCACTTTGGCCCATGCACGGGAACAAGTTGTAGTAGTAAATGGGGTTCCCCAAGAGCCAGGTGCGAATGAGAGGTAGCCACACTTTGCAATATATAATGAATTGCTGTATCGGGTTACCAAGGAGATAGAAAATGTGGTAGAACAATTGTTGGTACCCCAACAATATAGACAAAAGGTTTTGGAACTGGCCCATGATGATGTGTTAGGGGGACACCTGGGAGTTGAGAAGACTTAGGCACAGATAACCGACCAGTTTTACTGGCCAGGTCTGAAAGCAGAGGTAAAGAGATACTGTACCTCTTGTCCAACCTGTCAGTTGACCGCTCCGGTGACTCACTTTCAGAGCCCTTTGGTCCCCCTGCCCATAATTGAGATCCCGTTCGAGAGGATAGCCATGGATATAGTTGGTCCATTGGTAAAGTCAGCTCGTCAAAGGTCATTGCCCGGGAATTATTCCAGTTGTTTAGACGGACGGGTTTCCCCAAGGAAATACTCACAGACCAGGGTACCCCGTTTATGTCAAGGGTTATGGCCGATGTGTGTAAGCTGTTCCGGATTAAACAGCTGCGCACATCAGTCTACCATCCCCAAACGGATGGGTTGGTGGAGGGCTTTAATAAGACCCTTAAGTCTATGCTCAAGAAAGTGGTACAAAGGGATGGGAAAGATTGGGACTGTCTGTTCCCAGCTCTCCTATTTGCTACCCGGGAAGTGCCCCAGGCCTCCACAGGGTTTTTCGCCTTTTGAGTTGGTATATGGGCGGAGACCTTTCGGACTACTTGACTTTATTAAAGAGGAATGGGAAAGTGAACCTGTTCAGCATAAGAGTGTCCTGGAATATGTCTCCCAAATGCAGGAAAGGATCCAAACCGTGATGCCACTAGTAAAAGAGCATTTGCAAAAGGCCCAGGAGGCTCAACGACAGGTATATAACAGGGCTGCTAAAATCAGGCACTTTCAAGTGGGGGATCGAGTAGCGGTACTCATTCCCACTGTGGAAAGTAAATTCTTGGCCAGATGGCAAGGTCCCTTTGAAGTTGTGGAGAAAGTGGGAGAGGTAAATTATAGAATGCACCAGCCAGGCAAGAGGAAACCGTATCAGATATATCATGTCAACTTATTAAAGCCCTGGACGGACAGGGAACCGGTGACCTCCCTGGCTAGTGCAAGGCTTGAGCCTCAGGTTGGAGTGGAGAGTGTCCAAGTAGCAAGTACCCTGTCTAAAATCCAAAATCAGCAGGCAAAGGAGTTCTTGCAGAGAAATAAAGAAAAGTTTTCAGACTTGCCAGGGCTAACTAGTGTGATAGAGCATGATATTATCACAGAAACTGGAATCAACGTTTTTGTCCGGCCCTACCGCATCCCAGAGGCTCAAAGAAAGGCCGTTTCAGAAGAAGTGAAGAAGATGCTAGACCTGGAGATCATTGAAGAATCTTAGAGTGAGTGGTCGAGCCCAATTGTGTTGGTAACAAAGCCCAACGGGACTCTGCGATTCTGCAATGATTTCCGGAAACGTAATGAGGTTTCACGGTTTGATGCCTACCCCATGCCCCGGGTAGATGAACTTATTGAAAGACTAGGTCAAGCCAGGTATATCACAACATTAGACCTTACCAAGTGGTATTGGCAAATCCCGTTAACTAAGGCTGCCAAAGAAAAAAACAGCTTTTTCTACCCCAGAGGGGAGTTTTCAGTACAAACAAATGCCTTTTGGACTGCAAACTGCTCCAGCCACGTTCCAGTGAGCAATGGATAGTATTTTACGACCTCATCGGGAGTATGCCTCAGTGTACTTGGATGACATAGTAATTTTTAGCAGAGACTGGGAATCACATTTGCCCAAAGTCCAGGCAGTACTGGATTCTCTGTGGAAGGGGGGGTTTACAATAAACCCTGAAAAATGTGCTTTGGGAATGGAGGAGGTAAAATACCTTGGCTATATCGTGGGTAGAGGGGTGGTGAAACCTCAGGTCAGCAAGGTAGAGGCTATAAAGAATTGGCCCGCCCCCTCACAAAAAAGCAGGTACGTGCATTCCTGGGCATGGTGGGATATTACAGGAGATTCCTACCCAACTTTGCCACATTAGCGGCTCCATTGACCGATCTGACTAAGGGTCGAAAATCGGTCATGGTGGAGTGGAATTCAGACGCTGAAAAGGCTTTTCTGGAGCTCAAGTCAGCACTGTGCCAACAGCCTGTCCTGATAGCACCCAATTTTTCTAAATAATTCATTGTCCAAACTAATGCTTCCGATGTAGGATTGGGAGCTGTATTGTCACAGGTGGTTCATGGTGAGGAGCACCCAGTAGTCTTCCTCAGTAGGAAGTTGACACCAGCGGAGAAAAACGATGCTATTATTGAAAGAGACTGTCTGGCCATTAAGTGGGCTCTGGAGTCCTCAGATATTACCTCTTGGGGAGGAGGTTTAGGCTCATTTCTGATCATGCCCCTTTAACATGGATGAGGCAGGGTAAAGGGACTAATGCCAGGATTGTTGGTTCCTGGCGCTCCAAGAGTTTAGGTTTGTAGTGGAGCATAGGCCCGGAAGACTGCATCAAAATGCAGATGCCCTCTCCTGAGTCCATTGTTTGAGCTCCACTGTTGCCTCCACCTCCTTGGCGTTGGGGCACAGGGGGGGGGGGGGATATGTACAGGACGCCATGGCTGGGTCCTGGAAGGACGTTATATTTTTCCTCTATTTGGATTGTGGTCCTTTTAGAGGAAAGTAAAGGGTTAACGTACCTGTCCAGGATATGGCTTAAATAAAGACAGGAAGTTGCACGTGAGAGGAGAGGAGTGGAGTAGAGACTATGCGTGGTAATGGTGGACAAGTAAAAGCTGTGAAAGCTATGAGAAGCTGTGTAGAGCTGTGAAAGGACTTGGCAGTGTCCTGCCTGAAAGCCTGCTACTGAAGGACTTACCTGCAAGGACTGTTGAACTGCGATAGCAGTAGTAAGCTTTATGAGTGAGTGAGACTGATTATTTATTTTGATTTGCTGCTGTGAAGCCATTTGTGTTTAATAAACTTCAGTTTTTGAGTTAAAAGCCTGTGTCCTGCGGTCAAGCTGGTCCCCTGAACATTACAATATATATGAACATTTTTCATTAAGGCATTTTGCCGTTGAACCCACCTCAAAGGCAATATGTGCAAGAGAGACATAAACATGTGGGCCCACAATACAGAACCCAACAAAGAGCACCGTTGTGGCTGATATCCCTAGTATAAGAGAGAAGCAAATATGCAGGTTCACAACACAAAACCTGTGCAACATTCTTGCATCTCCTCCATCTTGAAAATTAGACAATATAGTCATTATAGCCAATCTGATTCTGTTTCTGCAATGTGGTTATTGCATTTTTAAGCTATCATTTATTTCTATATTTAAAATGTTTGAGCGTTCTAAGTAATTTTCTTGCACAAAATACTGAGTGTCAAAAAAGGGCCAGGTCTATAAGTGGCAATGGATGCAAATTTCATTGTGTACAGTGAAAATGTGTCTTTATACATACATAAAAATAAAATGCCATCCTTTTACCCAAACATGATAAAAAAAAATACATGAGACGTGTTTGACTTAGTGATTCCTAGAAGCAGCCAGTTTGATCTTGCTTCGTGCCTCTTTCTTGCGATATTTTCTCCTTTTAAATGAATAAAAAAAATATGGCAGCTGATTAAGTGATGGCAAATGTTATGTGACCGCTGACTGCATTTGTATGCCTGTATATAATTATTGGTTTGTACCTAAAGCCTAGCTGCTAGTAGAAAATATACTGACCTAATGATTGAAATAATTAATGAGACAGAGACAAGCTCTCAGAAATGTGTGCGAGATTTTAGCAATTTATAAAGAAAAGAGAAAATGAAAAAGACCTTTTATTTCTTAGGATACATCAGCATATCAACCATTAATCTTCATAACCTACTCCTTGTTACGATCACAGTTGCATAGAATATTGCCTGAATGTTGGACAGAAATAGGCCAGCTTCCATATCATACTTTATCTAAAGACAGCATTGGACAAATTATCATTATTTATTTGTACATTTATTATTTTTGACATAGACTTTGATTCTCTGAGTTTCTTCCTGCAAAGAAATTAGGCCTGAAGAATGAATGTTCATTGATGGTCTCTATACAATGAAACAAGGATAATTTAGGGTAGATAGAACATGTTTTCCATTTTTGCCTGGACAGCATTGAATGCGGATTTGTTTAAAATGTTGCCATTAAAAACAGGTATTTTTCCAGCTTTTTATATTATGAAAAAGTTGAATAAAAAATAGTCCAAAGAGTCAGCCTTTTCCTGTAATAAGATGACTTCCACATCCTTCAGTTGCATAGCTAAATTTGCTTTCTGGTGTCAGCAGCTATTTAGCCAGAGCTGCTGCCTTGACCATTGGCCTTAAACAAAGATGACACATGGCCAATAGTGATGAGCAAATATACTTGAGCTCAATTCCTGTGCTGTGCATCAAACTCACTGTAAATTCTGAAAATGTTAAGGTTTATATGAACCCCATTAAAGTCAACGGAGTGGGGGTTGGCAAGTTTTGAAAATCTTGAAAATCAATTCTGTCCATTCTCAAGGCTAATAGGCAAGGGATCATCAAACAAAAGAGGAGGGGCATGTTCCAATACAAAAGTAATTTAAAGAAATCATGTTCAGGTGGAAAGGCCCTTCTTGCTATGCAGCTTCAAGGGTAACATGGAAAAAAAACACCAATCCTTCATATTACTTGCTTGGGAGATGCCTATAAGGTGCATTTAGAGTAACAGAACAGTATGATTCTCACAAACAGCATTAGAGACATCATATGCTGGTATCACCTAATTTTCATTCTTTTTTGTACTTTGACATCATTCCTGTGCTTACATACTAGGGGTGCCAAATTGAATTGATGCATCGATGCATCGCGATTCGGGTGTACCTGATGCTGCATCAATGCATACGACCGGCAAAATTGATGTAGGGTGTGACGTCATCCCGACCTCCCCCTCCAAGCGCGACTGTCAAAATAACAGTTTTTTTATAAATGCAGTTGAAATCCATTAAGTGCCCACCGCTGTAAGTGCTTTTTTAAATATATGCAACTCCATACCTCATTTGTGACTCCATGACCCTCTCTCCTCATACAGTACATCTCCCCTGACGCCAGCTCTGCCTTCCTCTCTTCTGATATGATAGCTACAGTCAGTAGGCGGGGCTGAGAACTCTTACTGACGTCAGGAGAGACGTGAGACGAGAGACGTAAGACTTGAGAGGAGAAAGGCAGGTCGGGCCAGTCAGTCACATTAACGCGATATACAGTTATATACACAGGCTAAATGAGGTATGAAACACCATATATTTTAAAAAGCACATACAGCGGTATGCACTTAATGAATTTGTACTGCACTTATTACAGCACAGTTATGTTAACAGCAGTAAGTAGAGTACAAATTTGTTTGTACTCTACTTACACTGGCTACTACACGTGCTCTGTGCTGATATTTCCCCGGGTTCCTGTTTGCGTGTTAACTCCTAGTGTGCTGGAAGTCGCAAACTGGAAAGCCCATGGGAACTGACTGTCAGCACAGAGACAGTAGTACAGGGAACTTCACAGGGCTGTTTTCTGTGAATTCTAATCCCTCCTGACCTCCCAGCAGCCATGTGTGTCAATTCCTGTACCCTATAGTGAACCTGGTATAGTGCACTACTTAAAGCGGAGTTCCAACGTTTTCTCGTTTATTAAAAGTAAGCAGCTACAAAAAGTTTAGCTGATGACTTTTAATAAACATACACTCATCTGTCCCACGGTCCATCGATGCGGGTGCACAGAGCCCCACTCCTGTCCCCTCTCTTCGGCACCTTTATATTAACTGTGTGCACCCGACCATGACAGCTTACGGCTTCACGGCCAGGCATGCAGTGCGCAAACCACACTGAAGGGACTTTAACAAGACACATGGCCACTCATTAAAATTAGAATAAAAGAGGTTTAACCTTAAACTACTGTAAGATAGGGGTTATTAGACTCCAGTGATAGATGTGTTTTCCAGTGAGTATATCAATCCAGAACTGCATTTTTAAGGGCCTGGTAGCCCAATTTTATTTAAAAGTTTGCAAAAACAAATAGCAGCCCTCGCAGGGGGGGTTTTACCATTCCTGTATCTTATCATCCGGCTGTTTCAGGCCTCCAACTTAGGCACAAGTTCTGCTCCTCAGAACTACCCGTTTCCTAGCGGTAATCACACAGCTAACTTACTTATGATCAACATCTGCCTCTTGCAGTCATGCATGCTGTAGCTGCACCTATGCAGCGCCTCTGACTCCTCTCAGAGGGTTTGGGAGCTCACACCTGGCTCCCAGGACCCGACCCCCGTCCGTGGGGTGGGGTGGGACCCTGAGCCACAGCCAGGCCAGCACCAAACAGCCGAACACACAGCCATGCAACCAATGCGCCTGTCTCTCCAAAATATGGTGAAAAACAGCCATTCCTCAGGCAAGACAGAGTTAAACCATCAGACTACATAGAGGGTCTTTTATTGTAAGAGCGGCAAGGATGTAAAAAATACCCTTCCACAGGCAGTGGTCTCAGCACCTGTTGTGGTATGCTGGTCCCTGGTTTACTACACTGACATTATGAAAATAACACTATCTCAAAAAGTAAATACACCCCTCAAATTTTTGTAAATATTTTATTATATCTTTTCATGTGACAACACTGAATAAATGACACATTGATACAATGTAAAGTAGTGAGTATAACAGTGTATATTTGCTGTCACCACAAAATAACTGAGTAAAAATGTCCAAATTGGGCCCAAAGTGTCAATATTGTGTGGCCACCATTATTTTTCAGCCCTGCCTTAACCCCCTTGGGCATGGAGTTCACCAGAGCGTTATAGGTTGCCACTGGAGTTCTCCTATGCCTCCATGATGATATCACAGAGCTGATGAATGTTAGAGACCTTACGCTCTTCCACCTTTCATTTGAGGATGCCCCACAGATACTCAATAGGGCTAGGTCTGGAAAGATGCTTTGCCAGTCCATCACCTTTACCCTCAGCTTCTTTAGCAAGGCAGTGGTCATCTTGGAGGCATATTTGGGGTCGTTATCATGTTGGAATACTGCCCTGCGGCCCAGTCTCTGTAGGTAGGGGATCATGCTGTGCTTCAGTATGTCACAGTACATGTTGACATTCATGGTTCCCTCAATGAACTGTAGCTCCCCAGTGCCAGCAGCACTCATACAGCTCCAGATCATGACACTTCCGCCACCATGCTTTGCTTCCTTCTGTGATGACAATCAGGCAGACTAATTTGATGCAGTGTGCGGCGTATAGTCTGAGCACTGACAGGCTTACCCACCAACCCCTTCAACCTCTGGAGCAATGGTAGAAGCACTCATATGCCTATTTCCTGAATACAACCTCTGAATATGAGGCTGAGCATGTGCACTCAACTTAATTGGTCAACCATGGCAAGGCATGGTCTGAGTGAAACCTGTCCTGTTAACCTCCCTGGCGGTATCCCCGAGCGTGACTCGGGGTGTGTTTTTTCTGCTAAGAACGGTATCCCCGAGTCACGCTCGGGGTAGCCATGCAGAGCCTGCAGCGCACGCTGGCTTACCTTCTTCCTGGATCCAGCGATGCATCCCCGCTGTGTAAGCGAGTGGGTGCTCGCTCGATTCACACAGCGTCCCCGTGTGCCGCCGATCTCCGTTTCCTGCGACGTTACGACACACGGAAGCGGAGAACGGTGCCAAATTCGAAAAGGAAACAAACACTTTACATACAGTATACTGTAATCTTATAGATTACAGTACTGTATGTAAAAAATACACACCCCCCTTGTCCCTAGTGGTCTGTCCAGTGCCCTACATGTTCTTTTATAAAATAAAAAGTGTTCTTTCTGCCTGGAAACTGTAGATTGCCCATAGCAACCAAAAGTGTCCCTTTATGTCAAAAATGGTTTTAGATCAGCTAGAAAACAGCGATAATAAATTTTAATCTTTTGCAGAATTGAGCGATAGCGATTTGTGGGGAAATTCGTCATAAAAAAATAAATAATGACAGCGACAATTCTGCAACTGAGCAAATTTCAGTGTTTTTGAATTGATTACATTATTGAATATTTTTTATTATAATTACATTATAATTTGTTATAATTATTTATAGTTTTTTATTATATAAAAAATTATGATTTTGTTTTTCAAACTTTATCATACCCGGGATGTCTTGTTTGGACAGATTTAAGCAAGTTATTCCTAAGAATTGCAGGCCTACAGTATAAAATGCCAAATTTCCATGCAAATAATTGTACCACTTTTGGTACGTAATTCCAGACAGAATCATACCGCCAGGGAGGTTAAACCACTGTATGGTCTTGGCAACCGTGCTGCAGCTCAATTTTAGGGTCTTGGCAATCTTATTATAGCCTAAGCCATCTTTATGTAGAGCAACAATTCTTTTTTTCAGATCCTCACAGAATTATTTACCATGAGGTGCCATGTCTAACTACCAGTCACCAATATGAGAGAGTGAGAGCGATAACACCAAATTTAACACACCTGCTCCCCATTCACAACTGAAACATTGTAACACTAACAAGTCACATGACACCGGGGACGGGGGAAATGGCACAATTTGGACATTTTCACTTGGGGTGTACTCACTTGTTGCCAGCTGTTTAGACATTAATGGCTATGTGTTGAGTTATTTTGAGGGGACAAAAAATGTATACTGTTATACAAGCTGTACACTCATTACTTTACATTGTAGCAAAGTGTAATGTCTTCAGTGTTGTCACATGAAAAGATATAATAAAATATTTACAAAATGTAAAGGGATGTACTCACTTTTGTGAGATACTGTATATATTTATTAAAAGCCCACTGCATTATGGACAATATTAAGTTCCACCATGTGGGCATATCACATATCAGGCAGTTGATAGGCAGCTTGTGGAATTGTGTCCAGGTTAACAATCAATGTCTTACCACCTGAAGTAGCTACACACTCTTCAGGCCTGCCAGAGGACATCATGAAAGCCAGAATACCCCAATAGGGGCTATTGTTCGACCAGGTTGAGCACTTGTGACAGGCAAGGTGTTGTCTGTGAACTTTCCTTACCAAAGGGTTACAACAGGTTGATGCTTTTGCCACACACAAACTTTCCTGGGACAAAATTACATGGGGTAAGCCACTTCTCGACTTGCCTCTGAAGAGCTGACAGAATTTCTGCCCAGTGTGCCTCTTGCCACCCAGGAATACCAGCTGCAAAACAGCATGACATAATTTTGCTTAGGGCATTAATTAGGTTCTTGGTCACTTGGGGGGACTGGTGGTTCTTATGAATCACTGGATGAGGCCCTTGAGGGGGAGGGAGTAGAGGTGACTGAGCTGTTATCATCACCAAGTTGAAAAGAGTGAGAATTGAGAGAGGATTGTTTTTATAGTTAAAATATACCATGTATGAAGCACAGCAACCAGATTATGGCTTTCTTTTTAAAAGTGAAAAGGAAACAGTCTCTGAAGCAAGATAGAAAGGGCAGAAACACAACCTTTGAGATTGATGAGAGTGAAACACTGGTACAGACCCACACATTTTCCCACTCACCAACAATATTTTTATTGTTTTGTTATTTATTTTAAACAATATTTATAAATTCATTTATTATTAATTAAATGTTGTTACATGTTAAAATGGTTTGGTTATTTTTATCTTGTATGGCCATCCTTGCCCTCAGGGCCGCTAATAGGCCAGTACAACTGGCCCTGTTGTACTGGGCCTGGCCAGCAGGGGGGCCAGGGCAACCTCCACAGAGAAATAATTAATGTAGGAAAAAAAAAACCTCCACAGCCCCGACCGAACATCATTATCCAGACGCCCCCAAGCACGTTTTCCTTTTTTTTTTTTTTTTTATAGCACACCAGCTTCCGTGTTCCGTTTGTGTAGGTGACAGCCAGAAGGGACTATTTTTTCTATTTCGGGCGTGGAAGAATGTCTCTCCTCTTCCGCACCCGCTCCTAATACTGTGTCAAGTCCCGGCCAGCATGTCCTTCCCTGGTGCCACGGAGTGATTCCTCTTCCTCCACTCTTGGCACTCTGCTCTGTTCTTCACTCAGCAGAGATAAGGCACTCTGCAGGCAACACATATATTTTGGCATTAGTGTCATGGCTGGCACTGTCTGCAGCATATTATGGCATTGGCGGCATGGATGAGAAAAATAATTATCACTTGTAGACAAACCTGCACTTTGTTTCAAGGCAGGGTCTGGGGAGGGGTCTGGGGAGGGGTCAGGGGTGGGGCCAGGGATGGGGCTGAAGAAGGGACCAGGGGCGGGACCAGGGGTGGAGCTGTAGGGGGCCCATCAGGTAGGCCGTACGAGGCCCCATGATTTCTATCAGCGTCCCCCTAAACAAACAAACAAACGCAGTGGGCAGGAACAGCAAGGCTGTAACTAAAAAGTAATCATATCCATGAACTATGGGGTGTCAAAGATGGAGAAAATGCTATAGGGGGCTAAATATGTACAAGAGGTATCGGTCTGCACTGATTCGTATGAAATGTCAGAAAGGGCTTACACCACAGTGGGGGGAATTTGTGATGCTGAATTGTAATAACCTGGCTTGAAGATGTGCAGCAATTTGGGTGAATGGTATTTGTTAACCTTTTTGTTTTTATTTAAAAACATGCATTAAAGTCAGTTCTTTTATAGACTGCCAGCAAACAATTTCAGAGGGCTACACCAAGACAGGGTTTAAAAAATGGAAGGTTGGGACTTTAAATGAGATGTGATTAGCAAAATGCTTTTAGTTTTAGTGCTTCTTGGGTTGGTATTTTTGAGCCTGGTCATTATGGAAACAATTTTTATAATTTCCATATATATATGCTTAATCACATTTTGCTAATCGCATCTCATTTAAAGTCCCAACCTTCCATTTTTGACACCCTTACAGGAATGGAGGCCTGTGGTGGTGCATACCACATGCCTCTTACAAAGTCCCAACCCCATTTCATTTTTCTAACACCAAGGCAGGGTTTACCTATTTTTGCATTGAAAACAGACAGAAATATTGTACAAACTCTTCCCACAGTATAAAATCACTTTACTATGACACAGCTTAAGAGGAAGAGACCGGGCAAGTTTTATGATTTAATAAAAATCAGAATGTACTATTTCTGGATGAACCACTGGAAATATTGTAGAGACTCTATGCACACTATGTACTCATCTTTGATATGCTGCAGTGTCAGAAGGAAATAGAAGGTAAGCAAGTTTTTTAGGCCACAGTTTCAGAGGGAGAAACCCAGCCACTTTTATTTAGGTAATCCAAGTTAGAGTATATTATTTCACAAAAAATGTAAGACTCAATGCAGTCTACATATATGGTTTTGGTAGGTTGTAAAGCCGCGTACACACAATGGGTTAACCAGAGGACAACGGTCTAAAGGACCGTTTTCATCGGTCAAAACCGTGTGTGGGGCCCATAGGTTATTTAAACATCGGTTAAAAAAAAAAACTTGCTTTAAAATGTAACCGATGGATTGATAACCGATAGGTCAAAACTGATCGTTAGTATGCAAAACCATCGGTTAAAAACCTGCGCATGCTCAGAATCAAGTCGACGCATTCTTGGAAGCATTGAACTTCATTTTTTTCAGCACGTCGTTGTGTTTTACATCACCGCATTCTGATACGATAGTTTTTTTAACTGATGGTGTATAGGCACATCAGACCATCAGTCAGCTGCATCGGTTAACCTAAGACAACTGTCCTTCAGACCGTTCTCATCGGTTTGACCAATCGTGTGTACGCGGCTTAAGACTTTTGATCAATAATTCATAATATAAGAAAAAAACATCAAAATAGTAAGAATTTGATGCATACTATGTAAGCGGCTTTAGTAGGCTTCAGTTTTAGAGAGAGACACCACACTTTAACACGTTTTCACAGAACAAAAGCCAGGAAAATTTGTACAGACTTCATGCACTCTATGTAAGCAGATGTTGTAAGCCAGTTTCAGTGTAAGTTCGGTTTTATCAAGAAATCAATTTTAGAATGCATTACTTCTCAAAAAACAGAACTAAAGTACAGACTTGATGCACACTATATAAACATCTTTAAGGCCCCGTACACACGAGCAAATAAATCTGTTCAAATCGGTCTGACAGACTGATTTGAACAGATCTGTCTGCTGGCTGTTTTGGTTTGATCGCTGTACACACGATCAAACCAAAATCCCCACCGGCAGACATCGCTGTGACGTGGTGGTGACGTTGACGCCGCCACGTCACCGCACCAGGAAGTAAAACACTTCCGCGCATGCGTCGAATCCATTCGACGCATGTGCGGGCAGATATGTCTGCTGGTTAGCGTACTAACCAGCAGACATATCGGTCCGACGGTTCCCAGCAGACAGATTTTAAAGCATGCTTTAAAATCTGTCTGCTGGCCAAATCCGTCGGCTCGCCCGTACACACGATCGAATCTGTCTGCTGAGACGGTCTGTCAGACTGTTTTCAGCAGATAGATTTGATCGTGTGTACGCGGCCTAAAAGGCTGCAGATTCAGAGGGAGACATCAGGCAGGCTTTAATCAAGATATAAAAATGACAGTGTACTATTTCCCAGAAAAAGAACATAGAAAATAATGTGCAGACTTCATGAAGACAATTTACACGGCTTTTGTATGGTATATTATAGGAAGACACAAGGTTTTAATCAAGAAATCAAAATTAAAGAGTATTATTTCACAAAAAAATTCCATAAATATTTCAGAGATAATGCAAGCAATGTAAGCAGCTTTAGTGCTTAAAAGGGAAAAGTTTAATAAGGAGCCACCAGGCAAGTCTGAAATACTGTGCAGACTCCATGCACACCAAGCAGGTTTTGTAGGCCATAGTTTTGGGAAATTATGCAAGGCACATATAATCAATCAATGAAAATAGTTTATTATAATTATTTATTATTTTACCAGAAATATTGTACAGGTTTGTTTCAGTGAGAAAGAGTTTATTCAAGAAATCAAGGTTTTATTTGGGAAATCCAAGTTAAAACTTATAATTTTGCAGAACAAAGGCTACAATATTGCACTCAGTGAACATTATGGGCCAGATTCAGAAAGAGTTATGCCGGCATATGTCGAGATACGCCTCGTAAGTGTAAAGTTGAGCCGTCTTATCTATGCGCCGTACCCACAAAACTAGATACGCCTGAAAATAGGCTTCCTCCGACCGGCGTAACTTTCCTGTGCCGGCGTATCTTAGGCGCATATTTACGCTGGACGCATCTGGCGCGCCCATTGATTTCCTATTAAAATATGCAAATGAGGGAGATATGCCGATTCGAGTACGTATTTGGGTCCGGTGCAGGCTAAGTGCTCCGCGCATAAGTGTTAAGTCCGGCATAAAGTTATTCCTACAAATAGCTGCTTTATCTTTGCACCTGACGGGCACAGGTCAGCTGGAGAGCAGCTCCAGCAGCACCGTTACCAACGAACTTAGCAAGCTGAGCAACCCCACTTGCAGGGCAATACACATCTGTATGTCAACATGCCAGGGGTAGCCATGGTCCTAGCACCACAAATGGGTACACTGGTACGGAGGAGGAGGGAACGTGAGAGGATATACCGAACGCGCATGAGCCTCTTTGGCTTGGGTGATGAGGAGGTGTATCACATCTTCAGATTCAGCCCTGATGCCATCCTGGAACTAACCACAGCCCTGCAGGATGACATCACCAGCAAGCAGGGCCGCCATCAGGAATTTTGGGGCCCCTTACACAGCTTCAGGCATGGGCCCCCTGGAGCAGAGAACCTGGGGGGGGGGGGCAAATTGAGAAGCAGGAGGGCCCTTTACAAAAAGAAGAAATAAAGATATATATATAAAAAAGGGGATAGCCATCCAGGGCCCTGGGGACCTCTGGGCCCTTTAATTAAAATAAATAAAATAAAATATATAAACAAAAAAAAAAAAAAAACATTTATCAAAAAAAAGGGGGTTTGACACATGGGGTTTGACACATATATATATATATATATAAAAAAAAAATACAAAAAAAATGTAAAACATTTTTAGATAAAAAAGGAGGGTTGTCATCCGGGGGCCCTGGGGATCTCCGGGCCCCTGGGGACCTCCAGACCCCTAAAAAAAATGTCCCTTTAATAAAAAATAAAATAAAAATATATAATTTTTTTTTTTTTATAAAAAATAAATAAAAAAAGAGGGGGCCATCTGCCCTGGTGGCCTCTATGCAGAAAACAAGATACGCCGGTTTGCAGCAAAGATCCAACAGGCGTAATCGTAATTGTTAAAATTGGGGGGCGTTCTCGTTGATTTACTCTGAGAATATGTAAATCAGTGAGATACGCCAATTCCCAAACGTACGCGGGCCCAACGCAGTCACTTTACGCCGTTTACGTAAGGGTTTTCCCGGCGTAAAGATAAAGCTGCCCAAAGCAGGCGCATCCTATGTTAAGTATGGACGTCGTGACCTCGTCGTATTGGACGTAAGTTACGCCATTTGCGTAAGTCGATTCAGAATGGGGCTGACGTAAGTTACGTTTACGTCACTTTCATTAACAAGTAGCGACGAGATTTGGAGCATGCGCACTGTTTTTTTTCTATGGCCGGCGCATGCGCAGTACGTTCGGCGCGTGGACGCGCCTAATTTAAATAGGAGATGCCCCCTACCCACCTATTTTGAATTAGGCCGCACAATTTACGCTATGCCGCCGCAACGAAGTGCTTTTTGAATACAGCACTTGCATGTTAAGTTGCGGCGGCGTAACGTAAATACGAAAAGTTACGCCGCCACAACTTTATGCGCGGCTTAATGAATCTGCCCCTAATATATAGACTTGATGCACACTATAAGCTGATTTTGTAGGCTGTAGTTTTAGAGTGAGACACCAGAGAGTTATTAATCATGAAATCTAAATAAGAGTGTATTATTTCACAGGAATAAAACATAAATATTGTACAGATGTAATGCACACTTTTTAAGCAGCTTCTGTATGCCAGTTTCAAAGGAAGACACGTGTAAGGTTTTAATCAAAGTTAGAGTTTATTATTTCACATAAAAAATCCAACAATATTGTGCAGACATCATGCATACTATTTAACATGCAATTTCAGAAGGACAGACAGAAAGACAACAGGCAGATTTTAATCAAAAAAATATTAATAATCTGAAAATCCTAAATAAAATGTATTATTTGACAGGAAACAGCCACAGCAATTTTACAAACTTGATTCACAGTATACAGGTATTAGGGATGAGCTTCGAGTCAAACTCATGTTCAACTCGAACTATTTTGGGTGTTCACGGCAAATTGGAAAGTGTCGCTGAAAACTCTGTAAAAGTCTATGGGAGAAATCTAAAGTACTAATTTTAAAGGCTAATATGTCATAAAAAGTGAAAGAAAATATATACAAGTGCATATATAACACCGCGCTACCTAACTAAACACAAATAAAGCTGCCAACACAACAGAATTGGATCAATTCTGTAGTAGAAAACAAATGGAACACAAAAAGTATAGCGCTAAAAATGTGAGGAATAAGCATATAACACTGTAAAACATCATACAAAACATGAAGTGAAATAACATATGTAGTAAGTGAACCGTCACATAAATTAATCACCAAGTGTTCAAACAGTCATATCAATAGATATGAATATAATAATTGACTCAAAGTGTCCAAACAAACGAAATGATGAGTGAAGGAGATTTTTGACAGCAGATCCACCACCAAAGAGTAAATGGGAGGCTTACCAGAAAGCGTGGACTCAACTAAGTTTACACCTAATGAGTCGCTAGGGCTTAATGTAAATGGTATCCGGACATCAACCTTCCATTGAGAAACAGGGATGGGTTTTTGAATAGGAACCAGATCTTCATATAATAAATAAGGGACCAAAAAATTGCAGTAGTACCAAGGCTGGTACATAAGACTCTTCAATTCTTTGCAAGGGATCCAAAATGCTCAGATGCCACAGTTATGGGAGGAAAGAAATGGATGCAGACATAGTGTGATAACGTATAAACTTTTTACTAAAATATACAAAATCCAAATGGTTGCACTCACATTTCAGCAGGAAAATCAGAAGCATAAAAACACATCTAGCAGTAAATCAGCAACGGACCCGACGCGTTTCGATCAAGCGATCATCATCTGGGGTGCTGACTGACTGCTATACTAGAACGATATATATGGCTATGCCCCCCTACCTTAATCACGGCTCCAGCTTCAAAAAATCATTGATGACCAATGACTTCCGGGTATGGCGATAGCGTGTAACCGGCGTGCGCTCCAAATCTCGCTCTGAAAGAGCTAGCTGGAGAGCAACGCTGGACGTACACGCATAGTGACGTCAGGACGCACAGACGTAACAGCGTCTATCCGTCCAACGTGGGCGGGCGCTGAGCTGGCATCACAGCGCTTCCGCCCTCACAAAGCACACCAATGACTGTATGCGCTCCAAGCCTCGCATACAAACAGAAGGCAATGGAGCGCATCACCAGGTTATCAATCATATGGAGATCACGTGAACCAATAAGGCATACAAACGTGCAAAGCTGTAAACACGCTGTTAATCCCACAATATGTCAGTCAAGCCAAGAAAGGCTAAGAACATACGTGGAAAAAGTGGTAAGGGAGTAAAAACAAGGGGGGAGTATATAAATAGCAGTGACAGGCAAAAATTAAGTCACCTATTTAAGGGTGACAGTTAGTACCGGTCACTCGGGAAAAACAGGGAAAAAAAGAGTATAAACCTGTAAACTAGTTATTATATACAGTCACAGGATTTAACTCCATAGTGAGTGCATGTGTGACAACTAAAATCTAATAAAACCAATATGTCATAAAAAGCCTGTAAAGCTTTGATGACCTCAGTAAAAATAAAAATTTAAAATTAAAAATATGGAGCTGTAATGAGACAGGGGCGCACAACATGTTACAACATCATGACTTATTAATGAAGGCATTTATGTCCCATTCGACATTAAGGCCATGTGGGACATATGTACACAATTCATATATCCAGTAGACCTCTAACCGAGACACCCCTCTCGTTTTGGCTCCTCCCCTCCAAGGTGGTACATATTTATCAATGATCAAGAATTGTGTACCCTTAGGGTTACGTTGGTGGCATTCCCTGTAATGGCGTGGGACTGTGTGTTTAGTACTGCCACCCATAATTTTGGCAACATGTTCACCTACCCGTACGGAAAAGGCCCGTATGGTACGACCAACGTACTGTCTCTTTATGGCCAAATGGGAGGAGGACGTCGTCTACCATGATCAACATCCGTCCCTTGTCCTTTGGGCTAGGTACATTGATGACGTCCTCCTCCTATGGGATGGTTCGCGTCAAAGTCTGGAGGAGTATTTTTCATTTTTAAACACCAATGAACGCGGGATTGTATTTACGTTTGATTCCAGTCCTGTGAAGATCACATTCCTTGACTTGGACATTGGACTTGAATCCAGACTCCTTAAATTCCAGACACATTTTAAGACCACTGATCGAAATAGTTTTATCCCCACCGACAGTTGCCATCATAAAAGCTGGCTTAATTCTGTCCCACGTAGCCAGTTCCTGCGGCTGCGCAGGAACTGCACCAACGATGATGCCTATTTTTCACAAGCATCTATGCTTAAAAATAGATTTGTTGAAAAGGGCTATGACATCACGGCAGTGGATGTAGAACTACAGAAAGTGGCATTAATAGAACGCAATTCACTTTTGATGGATAAAGTCCCACGAGAACAGGATGATTCCTTCAAGTTCTCTATGATTACTGCTTACTCCAACCAGCACAGGGATATTAAGACCATTATCAACAAGCACTGGGATGTACTTAAGAGCGATAAGGTTCTAGGACCCATTTTAAAAAGAGCTAAGGTTATCTTTAGAGGGGCCCCTACGCTCAGGAACAGTATTGCTCCCAATGTTGTCGACCCTCCATGTCGCCCCGAGTTCTTTCAACACATGAAGGGTTATTACCCGTGTAAGCAGCGTCTGCTTGGTTAATATCAGTGGACGATCCAAATCTTTAGAGTTCAGGTCCACTAATACAGGCCGCAGCTATCCCATCAAGTCCTTCTGCACTTGTGCAACCACCCATGTGGTATACCTTATCACCTGCCCGTGCGGAAGACAGTACGTTGGTCGTACCATACGGGCCTTTTCCGTACGGGTAGGTGAACATGTTGCCAAAATTATGGGTGGCAGTACTAAACACACGGTCCCACGCCATTACAGGGAATGCCACCAACGTAACCCTAAGGGTACGCAATTCTTGATCATTAATAAATATGTACCACCTTGGAGGGGAGGAGCCAAAACGAGAGGGGTGTCTCGGTTAGAAGTCTACTGGATATATGAATTGCGTACATATGTCCCACATGGCCTTAATGTCGAATGGGACATAAATGCCTTCATTAATAAGTCATGATGTTGTAACATGTTGTGCGCCCCTGTCTCATTACAGCTCCATATTTTTAATTTTTAATTTTTATTTTTATTGAGGTCATCAAAGCTTTACAGGCTTTTTATGACATATTGGTTTTATTAGATTTTAGTTGTCACACATGCACTCACTATGGAGTTAAATCCTGTGACTGTATATAATAACTAGTTTACAGGTTTATACTCTTTTTTTCCCTGTTTTTCCCGAGTGACCGGTACTAACTGTCACCCTTAAATAGGTGACTTAATTTTTGCCTGTCACTGCTATTTATATACTCCCCCCTTGTTTTTACTCCCTTACCACTTTTTCCACGTATGTAATCTTAGCCTTTCTTGGCTTGACTGACATATTGTGGGATTAACAGCGTGTTTACCAGCTTTGCACGTTTGTATGCCTTATTGGTTCACGTGATCTCCATATGATTGATAACCTGGTGATGCGCTCCATTGCCTTCTGTTTGTATGCGAGGCTTGGAGCGCATACAGTCATTGGTGTGCTTTGTGAGGGCGGAAGCGCTGTGATGCCAGCTCAGCGCCCGCCCACGTTGGACGGATAGACGCTGTTACGTCTGTGCGTCCTGACGTCACTATGCATGTACGTCCAGCGTTGCTCTCCAGCTAGCTCTTTCAGAGCGAGATTTGGAGCGCACGCCGGTTACACGCTATCGCCATACCGGAAGTCATTGGTCATCAATGATTTTTTGAAGCTGGAGCCGTGATTAAGGTAGGGGGGCATAGCCATATATATCGTTCTAGTATAGCAGTCAGTCAGCACCCCAGATGATGATCGCTTGATCGAAACGCGCCGGGTCCGTTGCTGATTTACTGCTAGATGTGTTTTTATGCTTCTGATTTTCCTGCTGAAATGTGAGTGCAACCATTTGGATTTTGTATATTTTAGTAAAAAGTTTATACGTTATCACACTATGTCTGCATCCATTTCTTTCCTCCCATAACTGTGGCATCTGAGCATTTTGGATCCCTTGCAAAGAATTGAAGAGTCTTATGTACCAGCCTTGGTACTACTGCAATTTTTTGGTCCCTTATTTATTATATGAAGATCTGGTTCCTATTCAAAAACCCATCCCTGTTTCTCAATGGAAGGTTGATGTCCGGATACCATTTACATTAAGCCCTAGCGACTCATTAGGTGTAAACTTAGTTGAGTCCACGCTTTCTGGTAAGCCTCCCATTTACTCTTTGGTGGTGGATCTGCTGTCAAAAATCTCCTTCACTCATCATTTCGTTTGTTTGGACACTTTGAGTCAATTATTATATTCATATCTATTGATATGACTGTTTGAACACTTGGTGATTAATTTATGTGACGGTTCACTTACTACATATGTTATTTCACTTCATGTTTTGTATGATGTTTTACAGTGTTATATGCTTATTCCTCACATTTTTAGCGCTACACTTTTTGTGTTCCAATTGTCATAAAAAGTGTTTTGGGGCCTGGGTCCTGCCCCAGGGGGCATGTATCAATGCAACAAAAAGTTTTAAAAGCTGCAGTTTTTTCGGGAGCAGTGATTTTAATAATGCTTAAAGTGAAATAATAAAAGTGAAATATTCCTTTAAATTTCGTACCGGGGGGTGTATTGTATGCGTGTGACATAGCACCTGTTTCCTGTGCTTAGAACAGTCCCTGCACAAAGTGTCATTTCTGAAAGGAAAAAAGTCAGTTAAAATCATTCGCTGCTATAATTAATTTTCGGCTCCCGGCAATACAAAGAAAAGTCATTCATAAAAAAAAAGCGTGGGGGTCCCCCCAAACACAATTACCAGGCCCTTCAGGTCTGGAATTGATATTAAGGGGAACTTTGCATCGAATAAAAAAAAAAGACGTGGGGTTCCCCCCAAATATCCATTCCAGACCTTTCAGATGGGGTACGGATTTTAAGGGGAACTCCACACCAAATAAAAAAAATGGCGTGAAGTTCCCCCCAAAAATCCACACCAGACCCTTTATCCGAGCACGCAACCTGGCAGGCCGCAAGAAAAAAGGGGGGGTGAGAGTGCGCCCCCCTCCTGAACCGAACCAGGCCACATGCCCTCAACATTGGGAGGATGCTTTGCTTTGTCCCCATCAACATGTCCCCATGTTGATGGAGACAAAGGCCTCATCCCCACAACCCTTGCCCTGTGGTTGTGGGGGTCTGTGGGTGGAATATGGAAGACCCTATAACAAAGAGGACCCCCAGATCCCGCCCCCTATGTGAATTAGTAATGGGGTACATTGTACCTCTACCACCTTACAAAGAAAGTGTAAATAATTGTTAAAAAAAAACACAGACACCATTGGGAAAGTAATTTATTAAAAAAAAAAAATTCCAGCGGTGGTAATCCACTCTCAGTCTCTGCTCCAACGTTGTCGGTATCTTGTGATGGGTGATCTCCTCTCTGGGGTCCAGCGATGAGAAGATCTCCTCTTCATCCAGGTCCACGATCCAGCGATGAGATGTTAATCCAATGCACACATCACCTGTCTCTACCGGAGACAGCATGACGAATGATGCAGCTTCAGCAGTGACAGCTCTTATGTAGGTGAGGGTGGGGCCACCCATCACGTGACTCGGTCCCCACCTGTTTCCACCGGAGACAGGTGATGCGTGCACTGGATGGACATCTCATCGCTGGATCCTGGACCTGTATGAAGAGGAGATCTTCTCATCGCTGGACCCCGGAGAGGAGACCACGCGTCGCAGGATATCGACAGCGTTGGAGCGGTGACCGAAAGTGGATTGACACCGCTGGAATTTTTTTTTATTAAGGACTTTCCCAACGGTGTCTGTTTTTTTTTACAATTATTTACAATTTCAATGTACCCCATTACCAATTCACATGGGGGAGCCGGGATCTGGGCGTCCCCTTTGTTAAAGGGGTCTTCCAGATTCCGATAAGCTCCCTGCCCGCAGACCCCCACAACCACCAGGCAAGGGTTGTGGGGATGAGGCCCTTGTCCCCATCAACATGGGGACATGGTGCTTTTAGGGGTCACAGACCCCCAAAGCATCCTCCCAATGTTGAAGGCATGTGGACTGGTATGGTTCAGAAGGGGGTGCGCTCTCTTCCCACCCTCTTTTCCTGTGGTCTGCCAGGTTGCGTGTTGGGATAAAGGGTCTGGTGTGGATTTTTGGGGGGAACTCCACACCATTTTATTTTAAATTTGGGGTGCAGTTCCCCTTAAAATCTATACAAGACCTGAAGGGTCTGGAATGGATATTTGGGGGGACCCCATGTCATTTTTTTTATTTGAGGCAGGGTTTCCCTTAAAATCCATACTAGACCTGAAGGGCCTGATAATTTAATTAGGAGGCACCCCTACGTTTTTTTTTTATTTATGAATGATTTTTTTCTGTATTGCCGGGAGCCGACAATTCATTATAGCCACGAGTGATTTTAACTGACTTTTTTCCTTCCGAAATGACACTTTGTGCAGGGACAGTTCTAAGCACGGGAAACAAGCGCTACTTTACAGGCATACTGTATACACCCCCTAGGTACAAAACTTTTTTTTGCATTGATACATGCAGGGCCGATCCTCCCTATAGGCGCACTATGCAAGCCGCTTAGGGCCACGCAAAGCTGCAAAGGGCCCCCAAAATTACTAGAAGCTACGCCTGGTGAGAAGTCATTTTCGCACCCTCACCCCACTTCTAAACTCGCTGGCTGAGTCATTACCGACAGCAGAACACCCCCTCCCCCCGCTTCTCAACTTTCTTTAACCACTTGCCTACTGTGCACCAAAATGTTAGCTTCCGGCACTGCGTCGCTTTAACTGACAATTGCGCGGTCGTGCGACGTGGCTCCCAAACAAAATTGCCGTCCTTTTGGTGGTATTTAATCGCCCGTTCGGTTTTTATTTTTTGCGCTATAAACAAAAAAAAAGCGACAATTTTGAAAAAAGACACAATATTTTTTGCTTTTTGCTATAATAAATATCCCATTTAAAAAAAAAAAACATTTTTTATCTCAGTTTAGGCCGATACAAATTCTTCTACATATTTTTGGTAAAAAAAATGTAAAAAATAAAATCGCAAGTACCGTATAGTGACTGGTTTGCGCAAAAGTTATATTGCCTACAAAATAGGGGACATAATTATGATTTTTTTTTATTTATTTTTTTACTAGGAATTTCTCGGGACTGGGACATTATAGCAGACACATCGGACACTTTTGACAGATTTTTGCGACCATATACATTTATACAGTGAACAATGCTATAAATATGCATTGATAACTGTATAAATGCAACTGGCAGGGAAGGGGTTAACCACTAGTGGGCGGGGAAGGGGTTAAATGTTTCTCCTAGTTTGTGTTCTAACTGTGGGGGGAGGGGGGGTGACTGGGGGAGGTGACCGATTGTGTCCCTATGTACAAGGGACACAATCGATCTCCTCTCTCCCTGACAGGGACGTGCAGCTCTGTGTTTACACACAGAGCTGCACGTCCCAGCTCAGTTACGGCCGCCGGGCACACGCACGGGGGTCCCAGTGATGCGACGTGTGTGTGCGCGCGCCCCTAGCAGCTCTCTATGACTGCACGTCATATGACGTGCAGTCAGGAGAATGAAGTTATCCGCCCGCCATCATATGACGGTGGACGGATGACAAGTGGTTAATGTGACATGTCACTGTCGTCAGAGCCCCCTGCTTCTCATTTTTAATGTGCCATGTCATTTTGCTTAGGGCCCCAGGGAGGTCAGGATCAGCACTGGATACATGTCCCCTGTGGCAGGACACTTTTTTGACAATAACTTGCATATTAGCCTTTAAAATTAGCACTTTAGATACCATAGATCTTTACAGAGTGTTCCGCGGCTTTTTTAATTTGCCGCAAACACCCCAAATTGTTCGCTGTTCACCGAACAGGCAATATTCGGGTTGAACATGAGTTTGACTCGAACTCGTAACTCATCCCTATTGCTGACACACACAGTCCTTCTTTATTCTAGTGCTAGAATAAAAACATAAATAAACTCAAATTAATCAAATTAAGTAAAATATGTGTCTGAAAAAAAAAATATATATATATCTATATATATATATATATATATATATATATATATATATATATATATACATATATATGTAGATATATATGTAGATATATATATATATATCTATTCATATACAGTATCTCACAAAAGTGAATACACTCCTCACATTTTTGAAAATATTTTATTATATTTTTTCATGTGACAACACTGAAGAAATGACACTTTGATATAATGTAAAGTAGTAAGTGTACAACTTGTATAACAGTGTACATTTGTTGTCCCCTCAAAATAACTCAACACACAGCCACCCTGTCATAATGAATAATCATATATGGTTCTTTACAAGAAAGAGCCGCCAATTTTTCTTTGTCAAAAGACTTAAAAAAGCATGGAGTACAAATACAATTTTTTTTTATTATGATTACAAAAACATTAAGAGGGCACCCATACCCCCGTGCTTGCACGTATAGGTGAACGTACATGATGGACCGGCACACACACAAAGAGCAATTGTTCCACGCATGTGAGGTATCAAAAGAATGCCAGACCATAGGCAGTAACTCTAGAAAAAACACTATACCTCCTCTGTAAATCTAAAATGGTAACCTGTAAGGGCTTTTAAAGCTTTGCCTATAGATAGTAGGCATCTGCTATACCCCTCTGCCAAATTATCCATTGGCTTTCACTCAATCATAACATTAAATTCAAGATACTAACAAATATTTACAAAGCCATCCACAGCCTGGCCCCAGCTACATCACTAACCTAGTCTCAAATTACCAACCTAATTGTTCTCTTCACTCCTCCCAAGATCTCCTGCTCTCTAACTCTCTTGTCACCTCATCCCTAAAAACTCATCTCTTCAGAGAAGCCTATTTGGCCCCCACCTAACAACTGTACATTTGTTTACTCCATCAGCACATACCCCAGAGTTATTTCCCCTTGTAACTCTTGATGGGACATGCGCAATTTTAAACATTGACAAATTTAATATCAATTTTAAAGTTTGACATGTTTGGTATCTTTTTACTAGGTGTAACGTCATATTTTATATGTTACAAAAAATCGGGTAATGTATTGTATTTTCTTGCATTAAAATAAAAAGTATGGGCCAGATTCACGTACATTGGCGCATATTTTGACCGGAGTAGCGCACCTCCTTTACGTTAGACCGGCGCAATGTAGAGGCGCAATTACCGTATCCTCGTAGTATTTGCGCAGAAACTTGCGCCGGTGCAACGTAATTTCCGAGACCTAAGGTGGAGTAATTCAAATTGGGAAGGACGTAAGCTTGTTCTATTGAAATGAGCCGTGACCCCATGCAAATGAAGGGCCGGCCGGATTGCGCATGCGCACATGAAGCAGACCATGGTCAGCACCTCTCTGCGCATGCTCACAACTCGGGAACGGCGCAATCAGTGAGATTGGAACTTGGCCCGGTCAACTTAGTGAGCTACGCAGAGAGCTTAAATAGACAGAGACAAACACACTTCCTTTGCAAAAGTACATCCCTTTGTATCCCTCCCTATACAGCAAGGTGCTTTTGTTCTGTTGTCTGTTCGCGTTTGTCGGTTTGTGACTTGTGTTTGATATATTTCTTGACTGTTTAGTATAGTGTTTTTGATAGTGGTTTTCAGAGTGTTGTTTGTTGACTGTTTTATGATACTTTTTTGCTGTCTGATTTTTGCTGTCTGATTTTTGCTGTCTGATTTTTGGTGACTGATTTTTGGTGACTGATGTTTGGTGATTGTTTTGGTTGCAGTTTGTGAGAACATGAGTGAAAAGAAGCAAAAGTTGAATTTTTCTTTGGGGGAGAAGGGCATTCTTGCCAGGGCCATTACACAATATGGCCGTTTTCTCCACGGCCCCGAGAGTGCCAACACCACCCCGGCCAGGAAGGCACAGATATTGCAGGAAATTACCGACCAGGTCAACACGTTGGGGGGGGGAGACCCGGACACGCCAGGGGATCGCCTAGAAGATTAATGACCTCCGGCGTGTGGTCCGTGGGAAGCTGGCCAAGATTGCCGCCCATGCCAGGGGCACTGGAGGGGGCCCACCATGCCCTGTTAGGCTGACTGAAGAGGAGCGTGCAGTGGCCCAGACCTTCAACAGGCAGCAAGTTGAGGAGCTGCCGGGCTTTAAGTGTAGTCAGGAGGCCGTGAGGACAGGTACGTTTTTTTTTATATCTGGTGTGTAGCATGTGTGTGGGGGGGAAGGGAATATCTGGCAAGTGTGTGGATCCTCCAACCTGTGAATGTCTTGTGTCATCCACAGATGTGCAGGAGGGTGCTGGGCCATCTGGCCTGACCATACCATCCCCGGGACAGCAGCCTGATGAAGACCCCCAGACAAGGCCGGAGTCCTCGGAGGAGGTTGAGGAGGAGGAGTTTGAGTTGGAGGAGGAGGGCTTGTCAGGGAATGGCTTGTTTGTTTTGGAGGAGTCTTCCCCTTTGGCTCGATTAGATTGGATTAGGTCTGCTTTGATTTCTAATGCCGCGTACATATGATCGTTTTTAATGTCATGGAAAAAAACAAAGTTTTTCTCGACATGATTCTTGTCAAGCCTGCCTTGCATGCACACGGTTGTGAAAAAAAATGCTCGAGCAAAGCCTGGTGACATACAACGGCACTATAAAGTGGAAGTTCCATTCAAATGGCGCCACCCTTTTGGGCTGATTATGCAGATTTCCCTTCTCATAACTTGCTTCTGACCATGCACGTTTTTTCCCCCATCGTTAAAGCCTACACACAACCGTTTTTCATGACGAGAAAAACGACGACGTGAAAAACTATGAGAACAAATCAGGTTCTAAATAATATTTAATGGCCATTTTTCTTGTCGAGAAAAATGCTCTGGATCCTACACATGATCGTTTTTAATGATCAATTTAAAAAATGAAATTTTTCCCGTCATGAAAAATGGCCGTGTGTATGCGGAATAAGTCCTGCAAAAGGGTCTCTTTGGACACTAGGTAGCTGATTGAGACAGCGTTTGGGGTTGCATCTCTAAAAATATTGGGGCTTTCTCTGGGAGGGAGAATTGGCTTATTCGCACATTTGCAATCAAGAAAGAGTGTCTTATCAGAAAAGAAAATATTTTATCATAAAAGTCATGAACTGTAGAGTAATAGATGAAGTTTTTCACTTTGGTGGATTTTGCTAGAAATTTGTGTGTATTGAAGGTCCTTTTAAGCCTGGTTCAGGCAAAGAGGAATAGGGGAGAGGAGCCTACAGAGGCATCTTTACATGGATCTAGAGTCACTTTGAAGTCAACTCCTATGATGAGAGTCCCTTCCACAAAGCCATCTAGTCCACAGGTGTGAAATACAAGGCCCGCGGGCCGAATCCGGCCCACTAGGCCATTTCATGTGGCCCTCGCACCTCTCCTGCAGCTGCAGGAGAGCTCCAACCCTCCTCTGGTCCTACTCCAGACACTTACTTTCTGCTTTCGAGCAATGCATCCAGCTTCTTCCCGGCAGCAGCATAAGGAAAGGGGGGGTGCACTATGATGTAAGGGAGAGTAGGGGACTCAACTTATGATGGTGGGATGGCTCTTGACATCTAATGTAAAGGAGAGGAGATGCTCTGGACATCTAATCTTACAGATACAAATGGCCATTTTGAGGGCAATCATAATGCTGATGCGGCCCACGATGAAATTGAGTTTGGCACCCCTGATCTAGTCTGTCCATAAGAGATTTGAGGTAAGAAATCGAATGATGTTAGAGAGGTACATGATGGAAAAAATGTTGCACACCCCCATCTGAATGAAATCATAGTTGCAGATAACAAGTTGTAGAAGTTGCAGATAAGTAGTTGTAGATAAATATAAGTTTCCCAAGTTTAACTCTGAAGAGAAAAGGATTTAACAGGTAAGCTGTATTAAAAAATCCTATTTTCTTGCTCATACATCAAGGGACACAGAGCCTTAATTACTTAATGGGATGTCCCATAGCAATGTTTAAATTGAGGGGAGGGAGTCACAGATCAGAAAAAAAGACTGCAATTGGGCCAGAGGATCTCTACTGGTGCCTGCAGTACACTGTGCCTGAAAGCTGCATCCTCGTACCCTCTCACATCTGCCTGGTAGAATTTAGTAAATGTATGGACCGAAGACCAAGTAGCAGCCTTACAGATCTGAGCCATGGAGGCCTGGTGATGCACTGCCCATGAAGCACAAACTGCTCCAGCCGAGTGTGCTTTCACCTGAAAAGGAGGAATCTTCATTTTCTAAACCATAATCCTGAATAATGACTTGTCAAATCCAACTTGCAATAGTAGATTTTGACGCTGCCTGGCCCTTCCTTGGGGCTTGTGGCAGAATAAACAGACAATCAGTCTTTTGTATCTGAGCCGTAGCTTGCAGATAAACTTTTACCACTCTTACAACATCTAGAGAGTGTAGACTCTCTTCCTCCGCAGACTGCAGATCTGGAAAAAAAAACGGTAGGACTATATCTTGTTTCAGATGAAATCCTGAAACCACCTTAGGTAAATAAGTCGGGTGAGGACACAGCACTAGTGTTGAGCAGAATATGCCATATTCGATTTCGCGATATATCTCGAATATATAGTCGAATATTCGAGATATATTCGCTAAATACGAATATTCGTGATATTTTTTGGAAATTAAATTATTGCGAATTTTCGCTATTGCGAATTTTCGCTATTGCGATTTTTTTGCTATTGCGAATATTCGAGAAATGCGGAATGGAGCACTCTGATTGGCTCAGAATATTTGTGATATTTTATAATATAAAATAATTGCGAATATTCGATAAATGCGGAAGGAGCACTCTGATTGGCTCAGAATATTCGTGATATATTACAATACACAATAATTGCGAATATTCGGCAAATACGGAAGGAGCACTCTGATTGGCTCAGAATATTCGTGATATATTACAATACACAATAATTGCGAATATTCGAGAAATGCGGAAGGAGCACTCTGATTGGCTCAGAATATTCGTGATATATTACAATATAAAATAATTGCGAATATTCGAGAAATGCGGAATGGAGCACTCTGATTGGCTCAGAATATTCGTGATATATTACAATACACAATAATTGCGAATATTCGAGAAATGCGGAAGGAGCACTCTGATTGGCTCAGAATATTCGTGATATATTACAATATAAAATAATTGCGAAATTTTGAGAAATGCGTAATGGAGCACTCTGATTGGCTCAGAATATTCGTGATATATTACAATATAAAATAATCGCGCGATATCGCTATTGCCGAATAATCGCATTGCGATTTTTCGGCAATATAAAATGAGCGCTGCAGCTACTCGGCCCAAGGTCTCTAATCATACCAGCAATGCTTTTAGACGTCGATGGGGATCTCTAGGATGTGATCTGTTCTAAAAAAAAAATTGAAAAAATTCGAATATTCGAAATAGCGAATATTCGCCGCGATATTCGTGTTATTCGCGAATACTCGAATATGCAATATTCGTAGCGAATATTCGCAATGCGAATATTCGTGAGCAACACTACACAGCACCACCCTGTCATCATGAATAATCATATATGGTTCTTTACACGAAAGAGCTGCCAATTCCGATACCATCCTTGCTAAGGATATGGCTACGAGAAAAAACTGTTTCTTTGTCAAAAGACTTAAAAAAGCATGGTGTAATGGTTCAAAAGGTAGTTTCTGTAAAACAGACAATACCAAATTCAAATCCCATGGGCACATGGGAGACAATGCTCCCTGAACAAAGGCCCAGACTAGGAAAAAAGAGGCAACCGGTTTTTGAAAGAATACAGACAAGGCCGAGATTTGGCCCTTGATAGTGCTCAAGGCCAACTTCATTTTTAAGCCCAACTGAAGAAAGTCAAGAATCCTTTTAATGACATACTACCTAGGATGTCATCTTCTGGGATCATACCAGGAAACATATGCCTTCCTGATTCTGTAGTAGGTGAGCCTGGAGGCCGTCTTCCTAGCATTAACCTGAGTAAATAGGACTGGGCCTGAGAGCCCACGTTTTCTCAGAATGTGGGTCTCAACCCAAACCGTAAAATTTAGACTTTGTAAGGCAGGATGGAATATTGGACCCTGCGATAGTAGGTCCGAGCGTAATGGGAGAACACAAGGTCTTCCTTCTGCCATCCTTACGATTTCTGAGTACTAGGGTCTCCTGGGCCAAGCTGGGCCAGCTTTCCTTCCCTCTAGACTCTCTGAAGGAATCGTGGGTGAGACGGAACTGGAGGGAACTCATAAATCAGATAATACTGATCCTACAAATTTGTCAGGGCATCCAACCCTTGAGCAAAAGGATCTCTTGTCCTTGACCCAAGGTGTCCAGTTTTGTGTTGAACCTGGATCCCAACAGGTCCACATCTTTGGTACCCCATTTCTGACATATGATTTGAAATATGTCAGGGTGTAGAGACCATTCTCCTGGACTCAGTTGCTGGCGGCTTAAAAAATGCACCTGCCAATTTTCTACCCCTGGAATAAAGGCCGCAGACAGGCAAGGAAAATGCCTTTCTGCCCAGGACAGGATGTGATTCACCTCTCTTTGGGCATCCAGACTTCTGGTGCCCCCTTGTTGATTGATATAGGCCACAGCTGTAGCATTGTCGGACTGGACAGCATTGTCGAACAGGACAACCCTGCAGTCTGTAAGACCAGACTCTGAGGGCCAGATGAATTGCCTGAATTTCCAGAATGTTGATGGGTAGGAGTTTTTTAGCTCTGGACCACTTTCCCTGGGCAGATGCCTCTTACAAAACTGCCCCCCCCCCAGACTAGAAGGCTGATGTCTGTGGTTATCATTTTCCAGGTAACCAGAGTAAATTATCTTCCTTAAGATTTTGGGGGAGCAACCACCAATTGAGGCTCTGGCGAACCTTTGGAGATAGGATCATAGGAAGGTCCAGCGCCTGAACATCTTTGTTCCAAGTGGATAGAATTCTGCCCTGTAATGGCCTTGAGTGAAACTGGGCTAAAGGGACAGCCTGGAATGAAGCTACGGTCTTTTTCAATAATTTCATGCATGGACGGATGGAAGGCCTTCTTTTTGCCTTTATCACTCAGACCAAGTCTCCCGTCGTTTTTTCCTTTGACTTGGGAAGCAATACCCTGCTTTGGGACGTGTCTATAATCATGCCCAAATATTCCAGCCTTTCCTGAGGCTGTAAGGAGGATTTTTCCAGATTAAGGACCCAGCCTAGGTACTCTAAATACTCCACTGTGCTGTGCACATTGTGGCCCAAGCATGCAGCGGACTGATCTATGAGCAACAGATCATCCCGTTAGGCTGATACTGCTATGCCCCATGCCCTCAGCCTTGCCAGGGCCAGGGCAATTATTTTCTTGAACACTCGAGGTGCCGTAGCCAGCCTGAAAGGAAGGGACACAAACTGAAAGTGGCACTGACCGCCCACAAGCCCACAAACCCTAAAAAGATATGCATTTCTGATGTCTATTGATGCCAGGAATTCTCCTCCCTGGAGGGTAGAGACAACTGAATGGACAGACTCCAATGCGAAAGGAGGGGATGCTTAGAAACTGATTCAGGCTTTTCACATCTAGAATAGGTCTGACGTCCCCGTTTAGTTTTGGAACCGTGAAACGGTTTGAGTAAAACCCTGATCCCTGATCCTCTGGGGCTAACTCTACGATTACCTCCTGGCACAACAGGTGTTTCAAGGCCAAAAACAAAGGCCTTCTGGATCTTTGGTCATTCTTGATCTCAGAAAACGGGGTGGGGGAAGTTCTCTGAATTCCAGCTTGTAGCCTGAGGACACCATGGAGATGACCCACTTGTCCTGAACTTCTTCCCGCCAGGCGTTTTCAAATTGCAGCATCCTTCCCCCCACTCGGCCGACCGGGGGCGTCTCTTCATAGGAAAGTTTTGGGGTTATGCTTGGAAGATTTTGAACCCCAAGTCCTTTTCTGCCCTCGGGCTTAGCTCTGGGCCTTTCCCCTAGTGTTAGACTGGGGAGGCAGTCGCCACTACCTGGAGAATTAGGTTACAGAGGCTGGGAAAAGAGAACGCTTAAATGAAGGGCATTTACACTTCTTTTTAACCGATAACAGAGTAGACTTGCCTCCAATAATCTTTTGGATGTATTTATCCAAATCGTCCTCAAACAGGCGTCTTCCAGCAAAGGGCAATGCCGCCAAGTATCTTCTGCAAGAAACCTCAGCTTCCCAATGTTTCAACCAAAGGGTCCTGCGCATGTGAAATAGCAGGAGATTCAAGCGGGATGCTTGCTGAACATAGTCCATAATCGCATCAATCGTAAATCATAGGGCCTTAGGAAGGTCCTCATAAACCTCAATCTCCTCTGTAGGGAGGAGGTTAACTATCTGCTTCATCTGTTCCTTAAGGAACTGACATATGCCAATTGCTGCACCTGCAGGTTGTACTACAGCACCGGCCATAGTGGTGGAGGCTTTCAATAAAGTTTCCAGCTTTTTATCAGTTGGATCCTTAAAGCCCTGAGCCTTGTCTATAGGACAGGTCAGGCTTTTGTTTGCACAAGAAATAGCTGCAGCTATAGCAGGTACCCCCTATTTCTTAGTGAAACCTTCCTCCATAGGATAAAGGGGGGAAAACTGTTTAGAAGGAGAAAACAGTTTATCTGGGTGAACTCATCATCATACATCAGTTTATCCAGCAAGGGATGAACTGAAAAGGAGCATTCAGCCTGTGGGGATTTCCGAGATCCCAAAGTGGAAACGGAGGACATAGAAGCTTCAACAGGAGGTAATTCGTAAGTGGCACTCACCATCTCTGCATAATATTGCATCTGCATCTTTAGCGACTGAGAGGTAGAAGGAATCTTCTCAGATTGCAGCTTATCCTCATCTCCAGAGAGAGATTCCCAATCCTCACCCTTTAGAATGCTCATCTGATGAGAGAGCCAGAGCAGATGAAGGGGATCTACCCTGTTTTCTGCCACCTTTTAAGGAGGCTGAGATTAAAGTAGCAATCCTTCCTTCTCAGCAATCCAAAGCTACTTTTAAAGTATTGAAGTATACAGGAGCTGCCATAGGATAAGTTGCAAAACCAGACAGGGGCACATGATCATCCTGTGAGGCTTCTACCAGACTGCCAGAGGGGGATGGTAAACTGCAGGCAAGCTCAGAATCCTTAGTCATAAGCATGGATTTCCTAGTGCCTCTTTTACTAGCTCTTGCACCTCTTCTGGAGGACATAGTCCTTACTGCAAAGCAAAGGTACTATCACAAAAATGCAATCACTGTTGTGCTATAGTCTTACAATACACAATATTAGCTCACTGCACAGCTTGATGCTGAGTAGGAGTCCTAGGTTTTCCTGGTTCAATCCACAGAAATGCTTACAGCCCATAGCTCTGTGTCCATGCCACTATACAGAATGCTCTTGCATTTACTGAGCGTGTTTCCTGGATGGCCTTTTAAGAATACACCAGGAATGTAACTTACTCCTTCTAGTGGTGAAAACCAGGTAAGACTTCCTACTCACAGAAGATAAAAAATGTTTTAATTGTCCTCTCTTACCTTTAAAAAATAGCAGTTCCAGCCTTCACCCATTACGGCGGGTAATGTTGTGCCAACCTTCAGGTTTCCATGGGTTCCTACTTAGAGGAACCTCATACCTGGACCGGTAGAAGACTCTGCCAGTAACTTTTTGTGCCACAGTTGCATTAGTACACCAAAGCCTGGATCCCAGAGCCCTGACCTCCACAGAGAGACATTACATGCAAATCTTGGGCCAGATTCACATACAATTAGATTCGCGTAGAGTATCTGAAATACACTATGCCGCCTTATTTTACCTGGCTCTATGTGGAATCCTGGTAGATTTTGTCCAGTAAACTACGGCGGCGTAGTGTATTTCTCCCGGCGCAAGCCATCTACGCGAGTAGGGGGCGTGAAGCATGTAAAATAGGCGCGTTCCCGCGGCGATCGAAGTGCGCATGCTCCGTTCAGAAATTCCCCACCGTGCATTGCGCGAAATCACGTCGTTACGTAATTTTTTTTGAGTAGCGTCGTTTACGGACATTCCTATTCCCGAACGAGTTACGTAAAAAAAAAAAAAAAAATTTAATTCGACGCGGGAACGACGGCCATACTTAACATGGGCTACGCACCGTTAGACCAGCAAAAAGCTGAAAGCGATTGCGAAGACCGCTCGTATCTTCGTGGATCGCCGTAAAAACTCATTTGCATATCCCGACGCTGAAAACGACGCAGACTCCTCCCAGCGCCCGCAAAAATATTGCAGCGTAGATCCGAAGGCTTACGAAGACGTAAGCCTCTCGGATCGAAGCCCGAAGCCGCCGTATCATGGTTTGAGGATTCAAACTAGTGATACGGCGCGCAAAATTTGAAATTACTCATGTCTAACACCAGTTAGACAGGCGTAATTGCTCTGTGAATCTGGGCCCTTGTTTCTTCTTTACACACCCATCTTAGGCTTTTGATATTGGCCCAAGGTTTGGATCCGGTTATAGCTCCTAGGCCCCCACAGAAGACCATCAAAAGAGCTTTTTCTTCTTAGAAAATGTTCAATGTGACCAACCACCTTAAACACTGGTGAAAAAACTGAAATACTCTCCATTTGGGAGGGGTTAAATAGGGGAGGAACTCAATTCTAATTGGGTTTGCCAGTGTCCAATCACCTGTGGTGCCTACAAAACCCATTAAGTAATTAAGACTCTGTGTCCAGTGATGTATGAGCAAGAAATTGATGTGTACTTGAAGAGGGACTATGTCATGGTCAGTGTTTAACCTCACCCCCAGAGATTTATATTAACATCTCTAGACTCTATTTGGGAATGCAGCGTAAGTACACTGAAGTGCACAGTGACATTTGCTATGCTAGTAAAATAAGACTCACTAAAGCTAAGCAACCCTCTTATTTGAGGTTATTTACTAAAACTGGCACATGCAAAATCTGGTGAAGCTCTGCATAGAAACCAATCAGCTTCCAGGTTTTATTGCCACAGCTTAACTGAACAAGCTGAGGAATCAATGCAAAAAAAAGTTTTAAAAACTGCAGTTTTTTTGGCAGCAGTGATTTTAATAATTCCTTTAAGTGAAACAATAAAAGTGAAATATTCCTTTAAATTTCGTACCTAGGGGGGGGGGGGTGTATAGTATGCCTGAAAAGTAGCGCTTGTTTCCCATGCTTAGAACTGTCACTGCACAAAGTGTAATTTCTGAAGTAAAAAAAGTGATTTAAAATCACTCGCGGCTATAATGAATTGTCAGCTCCCGGCAATACAGAGAAAAGTCATTCATAAAAAAAAAATGTGTGGGGGTCCACGGCATTTTTTTTTAAATTTGGGGTGAAGTTCCCCTTAAAATCCATACCAGACCTGAAGGGTCTGGAATGGATATTTGGGGGGAACCCCACATCATTTTTTTTAATTTGACGCATGGTTCCCCTTAACCAGTACAGATCTGCGCTATTGACAAAAGATGTCAACAGCGCGGACCTGAGCTGCCGGGGTCACGTCTTTGGACGTCAATGGTGTTGTATTCCCCATGTGCGCCACTGGGTGGCGCGCAGCGGGGAAAAACAGTGCCGCTGCATCGCCGAGGATTCGATGCGTGTACCCGGCGGCCGCTGTGTCCGCCAGGTACATGCGATCGGCGGTGACAGAGCAGGGACGTGGAGCTCTGTGTGTAATCACAGAGCTCCACGTCCTGTCAGGGAGAGAGGAGACCGATCTGTGTCCCTTGTACATAGGGACACAGCATCGGTCACCTCCCCCAGTCACCCGCCTCCCCCCACACAGTTATAACACACCCAGGATACACATTTAACCCCTTCCTCACCCCCTAGTGTTAACCCCTTCAATGCCAGTCACGTTTATACAGTAATTAGTGCATATTTATAGCACTGATCGCTGTATAAATGTGAATGGTGCCAAAAATGTGTCAAAAGTGTCCGATGTGTGCGCCGTAATGTCGCAGTCCCAATAAAAATTACTAGTAAAAAAAATATATAAAAAAAATCATAATTCTGTCCCCTATTTGTAGGTGCTATAACTTTTGCGCAAAGCAGTCGCTTATTGCGATTTTTTTTTTTTTACAAAAATACGTAGAAGAATATGTATCGGCCTTAACTGAGAAATTATTATAATTTTTTTTTTTAATTGGGATATTTATTATAACAACAAGTAAAAAATATATATATATTTTTAAATTGCCACTCTTTTTTTGTTTATAACGCAAAAAATAAAAACCGCACGGATGATCAAATACCACCAAAATAAAGCTCTATTTGTGTGGAAAAAAGGACGCCAATTTTGTTTCGGAGGCACGTTGCACGACCACGCAAATGTCAGTTAAAGTGACGCAGTGCCGGAAGCTGAAATTTCACCTGGGCACGAAGGGGGTTTATGTGCCCAGTAAGCAAGTGGTTAATATCCATACCAGACCCGAAGGGCCTGGTAATTAAATTTGGGGGGACCCCCACGCATTCTTTTTTTATGAATGACTTTTCTCTATATTGCTGGTATCCCACAATTTATTATAGCCACGAGTGATTTTAAATGACTTTTTTTCCTTCAGAAATTACACTTTGTGCAGAGACAGTTCTAAGCACAGGAAACAAGGGCTACTTTACAGGCATACTATACACCCCCCTAGGTATGACATTTGAAGGAATATTTCAATTTTATTGTTTCACTTTAAGCATTATTAAAATCACTGCTCCTGAAAAAACAGCCGTTTTTTAAAACTTTTTTTGCATTGATACATGTGCCCTGGGGCAGGACCCAGGTCCCCAAACACTCCCCTGGGGCAGGACCCGGGTCCCCAAACACTTTTTAGGACAATAACTTGCATATTAGCCTTTAAAATTAGTACTTTAGATTTCAAACGATCGAGTCCCATAGACTTTAATGGGGTTCTAAAGTTCACACAAACTTTTGGTCTGTTCGCAGGTTCTGGTGCGAACCGAACCCAGGGGTGTTCGGCTCATGCCTAAAGCTGATTGGCTTCCATGTACCAGATTATAAAGCTATTAATTGTAGTAAATCTCCCCTATTATGCCGTCTGCCATTTATTGCGTTTGCGTTGGATTTTTAATTTACCAATTCAGAACTGAATATAAATGGGTATACCCAAAATTCCAAAACACGCTTTCTATTTCTCTTTCCTCCTTTTTTTAAACATGTTATCATAAAAGCATTGTTTCTTGTAGGAGGAGGGTGTAGATAGTAACTCTTAAACACTATCTATCAGGTAAGCTAAATTAAACAAAACATTTTATCTTTTTAGGATGGGTGAAAATATAAAATAATAGTATGAATAATATTAATAATAATGTGATTTTAATATGAAAATAAAAATAACAAACACAAGCTTTCATTGTTTGACACCAGTACAATAATCTGCTGTTTTCATTAGTTTCAATTCCTTTTACTGTGAACTACAGCCATAAATGCACTAAGTAGCACACACAGAATATAAAATATGAAGACAAGCCAGCCTAGCCTATGAATTGTGAATATTCCCATACATTACAAAAGATCGCTATTCCTCATTAATTTTGCTGAAGCCTCCAGATGGGAAAGAAAATATTAATTTTGTTCAGCCTTAGGCATTGTCAACTGTTAAGGTACACACTAAATCACTAAATCTTATTCGCATTAATATCAGATTGCTGATGTAAAAAAAAGTTGAGGCCCATGGGTATAAGGTTTAGTTTGTCATAAGTGTTATTAATTATTTCCATGTCATGATTAATTTGTCAAGATGGCAAACATAATGAAAACTGGAATGTGAGCTGGAAGTACTCCTGTTCCAACCATCCTACCTTAAAGTGCTAGAAATACCAATGGTATTATGCAAATGAATTGACTCTTTCAATGTTGCATAAACTGATACTCAGAACAGTGCATGGTACATTAGTCTGTTCACCCAGCACAAAAAGTTGAATTTGAAAGACTGGAATCTTTATGAAAGAGACATTCTGGTTGAGGGTGCTTAGAAGTACAATTTATTTTTCAATAAGGCAATAGACTTGCAACCATTTCACAGCAGTCTCTTTCTTTTTTATTACCAGTTTTAAGTGACTGTGGAAAAGATACAAATGCCACTTTATTGTAAAATAGATAAGCAAGATAAGAGATCGATGGCAATAAGTGATGATAAAAGATAAAATAAAGAAAATAGGATGAAAAAAGATTAACAGGAGTTTTAATGGTAGAATCCAATTTAGATGCCCAGAAAACCCACGATACACTACATTTAAATCTAAAAGATTAACTTAATTATGTAAATTAAATTTACTGTTTATCTGTTAAACATTAAAATCAATGGCATAGCAAAGACAAAACACATTTAGAATAATGTGAGCGTCCAAAAAGAAAACAATAAATATGCTCTATGCAAAATTTATCTGCGAAGGAATGACAGATGAATAGATACTAATGCACATTTGCTAGGTCAAGTATCTGCAAAACAATCATGTTTTAATATAAATTCTTTTACTGGATGTACATAAAACTCTTTTACTGAATACACATAAAAGCTAGTAGCAGCAATCGTGCTTGTGAGTTTCCTAAACTGCAATTAATTTTAATTATGTCTCAAATAATGAAAACAAAATGT
Source organism: Rana kukunoris (assembly GCA_029574335.1). Classification (NCBI taxonomy): domain Eukaryota; kingdom Metazoa; phylum Chordata; class Amphibia; order Anura; family Ranidae; genus Rana; species Rana kukunoris. Next base: position 153,637,301 of record CM056052.1, on the reverse strand, counting down.
ACAGCATATAGAGCATATAGAGATATGCATTGGTTCGACCTCGACTTTCAAACTTCAAAAAGAAAAACTTTTAAAATGAGGAAAGGAAAGGATGAACGGGAAGATATAACAACTAGAGAGAGCATGGAGAATAAAAACAGATTAATAAAGAAGGAATAAATGACTACAAGTATGCAGATAATCTGTTGGTTATGAAGGATTTGGGGGAATAGGTGGTAAAAGGTAAAGTTGGCCATGGGCTTTAAAGCTAAATTTAAGGAATTGAGACACTTTGTAAAAAGTGAAGGCACACTATGAGTTAAGTTCAATGAGGTGCATGCCATCTCCTGGACTTCTCATTATTTACATTTGGCAGGTTTGTTGCTAGAGAGCAGCTATGTTGGCCTCCCCCTTCCACTGGCCATTCACAGAAGCCTTTGTATTGTGCGAATGTGTAATACACAGACCTGTGTGATTGGGCATTATGAGGGGAAGGGGCTGGTGTATTAGCTGCAGTGACTCTGTTAAAGATGCAGAGATAAAAAGGATCAGCATCAAGTTCCTGAAAATACAGCAATAGCTGCCTTCTGAGAGTACTATAAACCTGTCAGATATAAATAATAGATATAAGTTCAGGAGATGTCTCTGGGACAAACAAAGTTTTAAAATAGCACATGGGAATATAATAGTTAAAGTGATACTTGTATGTGATGTAAGTATTTGTCACTCTCGTATACCCGTGGATGTTTATTACTTGTCATCCTTGAGCCATGTGTTTGCACTGTGTGCATGTTAAATTGTATTTGTTTATTGTGATGTTTTTCCCTGTTATTCCTATAACACTCAATAAAACACATTGGGGGTTATTTACGAAAGGCAAATCCACTTTGCATTACACTTGAAAGTGCACTTGTATGTGCAGTCACTGTAGATCGCTGTAGATCTGAGGGGAAAGCTTTGAAATGAGGGGAAGCTCTGCTGATTGTATCATCCGATCATGTGCAAGCTAAAATGTCCCTCTCAGAGTGCATTTGCCTTTAGTTAATAACCCCCATTGTTTCATATAAGAAAAGTGCATTTGCCTTTAGTAAATAACCCCCATTGTTTCATAAAGGAAAAGTGATACTAAAGGATATTTATTTGTTGCTTAAAAATTCAAAAGATGTTATACTTATCTGCTTTGTGCAATGATATTGCAATCTCTTTCCTCCCCTTCTGGTATCCCCCCACCAGCACTGTATGTTCTTCCTTCCTCTGGGCACCCCCTCAGCAAGCCATGTGGTACAATGGCACCTGTGCAGGTGCACTCCCAAGCCAGGCTGTGTGCTTCCATAGACATACACAGCACTGACAGCTGCTGACAGGAGAAGGAATCCCACCTCTTTGTAGTAGGGGGACAGGTAGTGGGGTGCGTGGCTTTCTAAATTATTTTGCTTTCTATTCTATATTTTCTTGAGGGACATTCACATTGCTATTATAATTTTTCAGATTACAGATGTTATAGGTTCTAGTGATTATCTGTAAGTTTTTCTAGTTCAGTAATAAAACTTGGTGAACAAAAGCTGAGATAATAGGATAATGTACCATAGAGAATGTATAGTATATTTTCCCAGAAAAGAACGGTAAAGAACAATATGCTGTCTAAGGGACTCTCCTTCTTTACCTGTAGTTGTTGGCCATGTTTTTTATACCCACCATTGAACTGTCTGCATGGAGTTTGAATGTCCCCCCCATATTTGAGTAGATTTCTGTTAGCTCTGATTTTATCTAATAACAAAGACCTATAGGTAGAATACATTGTGCATAACCTAATTAGCCTGAGAGTGTGCAAATAAGGTCAGCCCATGTTAAATTTTAAGCATTTTTAACCACTTGCTTACTGGGCACATAAACCCCAGGTGAAATTTCAGCTTCCGGCACTGCTTTGCTTTAACTGACATTTGCACGGTCGTGTGACGTGGCTCTCAAACAAAATTGACGTCCTTTTTTCCCCACAAATAGTGCTTTATTTTGGTGGTATTTGATCGCCCGTGCGGTTTTTATTTTTTGTGCGACAATTTAAAAAAAAAATATATATATATTACTTGTTGCTATAACAAATATCCCAATTTAAAAAAAAAAAAAATGTTTTTCTCAGTTTAGGGCGATACGTATTCTTCTACGTATTTAAAAAAAAATCGCAATAAGCGACTGCTTTGAGCAAAAGTTACAGGGCCTACAAAATAGGGGACAGAATTATGATTTTTTTTTACTATTTTTTTTTTTTTTACACATCGGACACTTTTGACAAATTTTTGGGAACATTCACATTTATACAGCGACCAGTGCTATAAATATGCACTAATTACTGTATAAATGTGACTGGCAATGAAGGGGTTAACACTAGGGGGTGAGGAAGGGTTTAGATGTATTCCCTGGGTGTGTTCTAACTGTGTGAGGGGAGGGGACTGACTGGGGGAGGTGACCGATGCTGTGTCCCTATGTTCAAGGGAAACAGCATCTGTCTCCTCTCCCTGACAGGACGTGGAGCTCTGTGTTTACACACAGAGCTCCATGTCCCTGCTGTCACCTCCGATCACATGTACATGACGCACACTGTGGCCGCCGGGTACACACATCGAATCCTCAGCGATGCAACGGCACTGTTTTTCCCCGCTGCGCGCCACCTAGTGGCGCGCGCGGGGAATTACAATAACATGACATCCAAAGACGTGACCCGGCACTTCAGGTCCGCACTGTTGACATCTTCTGTCTATAGCGCGGACCTGTAGTGGTTAAGAGCATGAAATGTTCACACATACTGTATGCGAATTGGATGCGTCTAAAATGTGTCTTGCATACACATGGTCACATTAATCTTGGACGAAATTCCGACCATCAAGAACGTGGTGACACACAACACGTACAACGGCACTAGAAAAGGAAAATTCCAAACAAAGCATCCCACCCTTTGAGCTGCTTTTGCTAATCTTGTGTTAGTAAAAGTTTGGTGAGAGACGATTCGTGCTAGGGTTGTCCCGATACCGTTACTAGTACCGGTATTGGGACCGATCCTGAGCATTTGCGCGAGCAGTTGTACTCACGCAAATGCTCCCGATGCTTCATCCGATACTCCAGATGAGAGAAGTCAGTGGGCGGAGAGCGGGCAGGCAGAGAGCGGGGCGGGGATCAGAGGGCAGAGCGGGCGGAGTGCGGGGCGGGAATTAGAGCGCAGAGCGTGGTGGGGCGGTGTGTGGGGCAGGGATCAGAGGGGAGAGCAGAGCAAGTCCTCAGGCAGGTAAGTAAAGTGACATGCACACAGACTTGCCTTCCTCCATATGATCTAATGTTTGTAAAACTTGCAGCGTGTCTTCTGCTGTTCAGTATGTCACGCTGTGTAAATCCTATCACTCATCATATCACCCTGGCAGGTATTTTGCTGGATGTGACTCAGTCTTCTGCCTGTTTGTTTCAATGCTGGGGGAAGGAGTTTTGATAAGCAGTGCACTGATAATGGCCCAGGGGGAGGGGGAGCTGGGGGGGTCCTGCCTTTCTCTGGTGAATAAGAACTAACTCTTCAGGAGGGTAGGTCATTCTTCCCACTGACCACCAATGTAAGGGACATTCTTCCCACTGACCACCAATGTAAGGGACATTCTTCCCACTGACCGCCAATGTAAGGGACATTCTCCCCACTGACCCCCAATGTAAGGGACATTCTTCTTACTGACCACAAATGTAAGATATACTCTTCCCACTGACCACCAATGTAAGTGACATTCTTCATACCGACCGCCAATGTAAGATATATTCTTCCCACTGACCACCAATGTAAGGGACATTCTTCCCCCTGACCACCAATGTAAGGGGCATTCTTCAAAAAAGTATCAGTAATCAGTATCGGTGACTGCGAATACATGAAAAAAAGTATCAGTACTTGTACTCGGTTCTAAAAAAGTGGTACAACTCTAATTTGCGCTTTTCAGTCTATGTGCTTTTCAGACCGTTATTGCAGTTCAGTTTGTGCTTGTGGGTTTGTATCTGTTTAACTAGTAACTAGTAACTAGAAGTTCAACATGGCATCTCATGGCAAAGAACTGAAAAAGCACGTGAGGATCTGAAAAAAAATAATTGTTGCTCTACATTAACCTCCCTGGCGGTATGATTCTTTTAGATTTTAGGTGCTAAAAGCGGTACCATTATTTGCAAGAGAATTTGGCGTTTTATACTGTAGGCTTGTAATTCTTAGGAATAACTCACTGAAATCTATCCAAACAAGAGTCTAATAGGCATCCTGGGTATGATTTTTTTTTTTTCTTATTAAAAATTATAATATAATAAATAATTATAAAAAATTATAACAAATAATAATATAATTATAGTAAAAATTATTCAATAATGTAATCAAATCAAAATCACTGAAATTTGCTCAGTTGCAGAATTTTTGCTGTCATTATTTTTTTTTTTATGACGAATTTCCCCATAAATCGCTATCGCTAAATTCTGCAAGTGATTCTGATTTATTATCGCTGTTTTTTAGCTGCTCTAAAACAATTTTTGCCATAAAGGGACACTTTTGGTTGCTATGGGCAATCTACAGTTTGCAGGGAGAAAGAACAGTTTTTATTATATAAAATGACATGTAGTGTACAGGGCAGACCACTAGGGACATGGGGGGTGTGTATTTTTTACATACAATACTGTAATCTATAAGATTACAGTGTACTGTATGTATAGTGTTTGTTTACATTTTTAAATTTGGCGCCGTTCCCCCCCCTACGTCGCGACGCTCGCAGGGAAGGGAATCGGCGGAACACACAGCATCAGGCGGACATCCGCCCGCCGTGTACTGCGGGGATTCATCGCTGGATCGCAGAGAAAAGGTAAGTAAACTTTTTTCTGCATCCAGCGAGGTAAGCGCGTGTGTGGCACGGGGTTACCGATCGTAGCTTTAAAATCTCACCCCGTGCCACACACGGGAAGACCGCCAGGGAGGTTAACCCCCTGAACGGTATTCCCGAGTATGGCTCGGGGTGGAATTTCAGCACCAATAGCAGTAACCCCAAGCCAGACTCGGGATTGCATCACAGTATCCACAGGCAGAGGTTACTTACCTTGTCACTGGATCCTGCGATGTCTCCCCGCTGTGTGATTGAGCTGTGTCTTCTTGCTCGATTCACACAGTGTCGAGTGCCGCCGAGCTCTGTTCCCTGCGATGTTACGACGCACAGTGCGGAGATCGGAGCCAAATTAAATAAAGTAAATACACACAATACATATAGTATACTGTAATCTTATAGATTACAGTACTGTATAAAATAAATACACACACCATTTGTCCCTAGTGGTCTGTCCAGTGTCCTACATGCACTTTTATATTATAAATGCTGTTCTTTCTGCCTTGGAGATTGTCCATAGCAACCAAAAAGTGTCCCTTTACATCAAAAGTGGTTTTAGATCAGCTAGAAAACAGCGATAATAAATAAGAATCACTTGCAGAATTTAGCGATTTGTTGGGAAATTTGTAATCAAACAAAAAAAGTAATGACATCGATAATTCTGCAACTGAGCAAATTTCAGTGTTTTTGATTTTATTACATTATTGAATAATTTTTATTATAATTTCATTATTATTTGTTATAATTATTTATAGTTATTTATTATGATATCATTTATGATTTTGTTTTTCAAACTTTATCATACCCGGGATGTCTACTAGATTTTTGTTTGGACAGATTTAAGTGAGTAATTCTTAATGCCGGGTACACACGATCACTTTTTGTGATGAAAAAATGACGTTTTCAAAAACGTAATTTAACTACTTCAGACCCGCACTATTGTCAAATGACGGCAACAGCGCGGGTCTGAATATCCAACATGCCGTCAAAAGGCAACAGCCCCTTTGGGCGTTCCCAGCGCGCGCTCTAGAGCGCACTGCGGGGAAGCCCTGTGTTGTCCGTGTCCCTTGGACACAGCCAATCACAGATCGCGGCGAAACGGCCAGTCAGAGTGGCCGTTTGCGATGGGATCTGTGCGGCGAATGAGAGATGATCTCATAGATCATCTCTCATTGCCGTTTTACACAGAGACAGCGTCCTGTCTCTGGAGAGGAGGAGAACGATCTGTGTTCCTTGTACATAGGGACACAGATCGGTCACCCCCCCAGTCACCCCCCCCCTCCCCCCACAGTTAGAACACACCTAGGATACACATTTAACCCCTTCCTCACCCCCTAGTGTTAACTCCTTCAATGCCAGTCACATTTATACTGTAATTAGTGCATATTTATAGCACTGATCGCAGTATAAATGTGAATGGCGCCAAAAATGTGTCAAAAGTGTCCGATGTGTCCGTCATAACATCACAGTACCAATAAAAATCGCAGATCGCCACCATTTCTAGTAAAAAAAATAATAAAAAATAATAATTCTCTCCCCTATTTTGTAAGCGCTATAACTTTTGCGCAAACCAGTCGCTTATTGCGATTTTTTTTTTTTTTTACCAAAATATGTAGAAGAATACGTATCGCCCTAAACTGAGAAAAAAAATGTGTTTTTTTTTTTTAAATTGGGATATTTATTATGGCAACAAGTAAAAAATATTGTATTTTTCTTCAAAATTGTCGCTCTTTTTTGTTTATAGCACAAAAAATAAAAACCGCACAGGCGATCAAATACCACCAAAAGAAAGCTCTACTTGTGGGGAAAAAAGGACGTCAATTTTGTTTGGGAGCCATGTCGCACGACCGCGCAATTGTTAGTTAAAGCGACGCAGTGCCGGAAGTTGAAATTTCACCTGGGCAGGAGGGGGGTGTATGTGCCCAGTAAGCAAGTGGTTAAAATGACCATGTGGGGTCAAAACGTTGTTTTATGTCTTCAAAAAAACGACCAAAAAAAATTTGAACATGCTTGAATTTTTTGTGTCGTTTTTCAAAACGTTGTTTTTTGTGTCATAAAAAGTGATGGTGTGTGGGCAAAACGATGTTGAAAACGAAGTTTTTAAACCCGTGCATGCTCAGAAGCAAGTTATGAGACGGAGCTTCAATGGAACAGAGTGCCGTCGAACGTGGTGTACGTCACCACGCTTTGCTAGAGCATTTTGGAAAAACAATGGTGTGTATGCAAAGTCGTTTTGGAAAATTAAGTTTGAAAAACGTTGTTTTGTTTCATCACATAAAACTTCGTTTTTTTTCATCACAAAAAGTGATCATGTGTACGCGGCATAAGAATTACAGGCCTACAATATAAAACGCCAAATTTCTATGCAAAATAATGGTACCGCCTTCAGCACCTAAAATCTGCCTTAATAATACCGCCAGGGAGGTTAAGATGGTCTAGACTATAAGATCGCCAAAAAACCTTAAACTGAGCTGCAGCACAGTGGCCAATACCATACACAGTGGTTTAACAGGACAGGTTCCACTCAGAATAGGCCTCGCCATGGTCGACCAAACAAGTTGAGTGCACGTGATAAGCGTCATATCCAGAGGTTGTCTTTGGGAAATAGACATATGAGGGCTGTCAGCATTGATGCAGAGGTTGAAGGGGTGGGGGGTCAGCCTGTCAGTGCTCAGACCATACACTGCACTCTGCATCAAATTGGTCTGCATGGCTATCATCCCAGAAGAAAGCCTCTTCTAAAGATGATGCACAAGAAAGCCTGCAAACAGTTTGCTGAAGATAAGTGGACTAAGGACATGGATTAGTGTAAATGTCCTGTGGTCTGATGAGACAGAGATAAACTTATTTGGTTCAGATGGTGTCACACGCATGCGGCGGGAACAAGGTGAGGAGTACAAAGACAAGTGTGTCTTGCCTACAGTCAAGCATGGTGGTGGGGGCTTCATGGTCTGGGGCTGCATGAATGCTGCCACCACTGGGGAGCTACAGTTCATTAAGGAACCATGAATGTCAACATTTACTGAGACATACTGAAGCAGAGCATGATCCCCTCCCTTCAGAGACTGGGCCGCAGGACAGTATTCCAACATGGTAACAACCCCAAACACACCTCCAAGACAACCACTGCCTTGCTAAAGAATCTAAAAGTACAGGTGATATACTGGCCAAGCATGTCTCCAGACCTAAACTCTATTGGAAGTTGGAGGAGTGCAAGGTTTCTAACATCCACCAGCTCCGTGATGTCGTCATTGAGCAGTAAAAGAGGACTCCGGAGGCAACCTGTGAAGCTCTGGTAAACTCCATGCCCAAGAGGGTTAAGGCAGTTCTGTAAAATAATGGTGGCTCACTTAGGGGTGTACTCACTTTTGCTGCCAGCGGTTTAGACATTAATAGCTGTGTGTTTAGTTATTTTGAAGGGACTATAATTACAAGCTGTACACTCACTACTTTACATTGTATAAAAGTGTAATTTCTTCAGTGTTGTCACATGAAAAGATATAATAAAATATTAAGAAAAGTGTGAAGGCTGCACTCACTTTTGTGAGATACTGTATTTTTGAGGTAAACGATTCACATATTACCCTTCCAAATGAACACATTGGGCCAGATTCAGGTAGATGGGCGAATCTTTATTTTGGAGTAACGTTTGTCATTTACGTTAACCTTGCCGAAACTTTATGAGCAAGTACTGTTATTCACATAGCACTTGCTCCTAAAGTTACGGCGGCGTAGCGAAAATGAGCCAGCGGAGTTCAAATTGGGCGGGTAGGGGGCGTGTATTAATTAAACTAGGCGCGATCCCGCGGCGAACGTACTGCGCATGCGTCGACTGTCAGTGCGCATGCTCCAAATTCTGTCAGTGAACGTCAATGACGTCAATCCCCATTCACGGGGGTTTAAGCAAACGATGCTAAACTTTTTAAATTTGACGCGATGACGACGGCCATACTTAACATAGGATACTCCACCTAGGGGGCATGTTTTTCTTTACGCCGCGTATCGCTTACGGAAACCTCGAAAAGTCACTGCGTCGGGCCCGCGTACGATCGCGAATTGCCGTGTCTCGCTGATTTACGGCGTAAATCAGCGGGAACGCCCGAGCGCCCATTTTAAAATTGCAGTTCCGATACGACGGCGAAATACAATTACGCCGCTCGTATCTGAACTCAATCCCGGCGTATCTTGTTTTCTGACTACAGAAAACAGATAAGCCGGCTCAAAGTGAGAGTTATACTGGCATATCACTGATACTCCAGCGTAACTCTACCCGAATCTGGCCCATTGTATGACTCATATTATAAAATGTATGTTATGAGTGATGTTATCATGATGTATCTTCATTTATCTTCATTTATTTTTTACTGTCTTGTCCCTTACTTTTCTATCTCCTGAGGGAGAGGGTCACCGATGATGTCCATGAGCTACACTTTATGACAGGTAGAGGTGACCCCATATATGTGGGGGGGGGTGTAGCAACTATCAAAAGGGGCATATATATATATATTATATTAATTTGTATGTTTATTTCCTTGTTTATTGATACTGTATTGTTAAAATATATATAAATTAAATGTATTGTTTTTAACCACATGAGACTCGCGCTATAGACGAATGACGTCCACAGCGCAGCTCTCAAGTGCCGAGTGAACGTCTTTGGATGCCTTTTATTTGCATTACCTGCGTGCGCCACTGGGGGGCCTGCAGCAGGTAAACACTGTGCCGGCGCATCGCTGAGGAGCCGATGTGTGTGCCTGGTGGCCGCGATGTCCGCCATGTACATGCGATCAGTAGTGACAGCAGGGACGTGGAGCTCTGTGTGTAAACACAGAGCTCCACGTCCTGTCAGGGAGAGAGGGGACCGATCTGTGTCCCTTGTACATAGGGACACAGCATCGGTCACCTCCCCCAGTCAGTCCCCTCCCCCACACAGTTAGAACACACCCAGGGAATACATTTAACGCCTTCCTCACCCCCTAGTGTTAACCCCTTCCCCGCCAGTCACATTTATACAGTAATTAGTGCATTTTTATAGCACTGATCGCTGTATAGATGTGAATGGTCCCAAAATTGTGTCAAAAGTGTCCGATATGTCTGTCGCAATATCGCAGGCCTAACTAAAAAAAATGCAGATCGCCGCCATTACTAGTAAAAAATAAAAAATAAATCATAAATCTATTCCCTATTTTGTAGGCGCTATAACTTTTGCGCAAACCAATCAATATACGCTTATTGCGATTTTTTGAACAAAAATATGTAGAAGAATACATATCGGCCTAAGCCAATGAAAAAAATATAAAAAAAAAAATTGGTATATTATTATAACAAAAAGTAAAACATATTGTAGATTCACAAAGCATTACGTCCGATTTACAGCGTACGCTAGTCGAAATCCTCACTTGTTCGACTTTATTACGAGTACCCTTAGCTGATTGCGGCCACTGGGCGGACTACCTTCATGTATGCTAATGAGCTTTTTATTTTCGAAACGCAATTTACGCACTGTCAGCAATTAATATTAGACAGCCCAAAGTATGGCGTATTTAACGTGATTATTATTTTTAACGTAAGTCGTGGGAATATTTCGAATACTCAAACAACGAAATAACTACGCGCAATGTGAACTGTACCGCTTAATTTAAATGGATTTCGATGTGACTTGTTTAGTAACATAAAAAATTGGTCAGGTTTTTGTTCCATCAAATTTTAATACAATAATCATCAAAGAATGTGGTGCATCAAACTCAGGGTTACCCCTTCATGAATAAATGTTAAGGATTTTCAATGCATGGTAGCTGGACAATATATTACTGTATTTACATAGATGACAAAATTACAATGAGAGTGGAAAGTTGTTTAATTAGAGGTAATATTATACTTTCAGAATCATTTTTTAAAGATCCGTACGACCCATTTATGTGTGAATATCATTTTAATTTTTTTAAATCCTTATGGGCTATATTTTAATTGAGATTAAGCTACTAAAATACACAGCTTTGATGAAAAGTACACAGGAGCTTTGAATGTAAATCTCACTAATTAAAACTTAATGTCTGTAAAGCAAATGCTGATCCCTTAGGTATTTCCCAATTCAAGTGCACAGTTTTTAAATGGATAGTAAATAAAAGGTAAATATTAACATTCCTGGCGCTAATGTGGCCTTTTAAACACACATAAACTTGACATTTTTTAAAAGAACATTCCCTCATAAAATACAATGGGAATGTTAAGCAATTCTTTTATTTTAAAGGAGATTGGTTGCTTGCATACAACTACACATCATGCAGACATACAGCAAGTACAGAGCAGATGTAACTGCTCATTGTTCTACTAAACACAAATGAAAGAACTGCTTAACATCTACTCCACCTACAATTTTTCACATTTTCTCCAATATCCAGAAAATCTGCTTTGACTCTCAAATGTTCACACTCTAAATTTTTTACGGTGCTAAAATATATTTTTGCTCACAATAATCAGCATGAAAAACGTTCCTACTGAGCTCCCACATACATAATGCACCACTGTGTGATATAAACATGCATCTATAAATACATCCCAATATTAACAATATGGGGGGAAAAGTAACCCAGCAGCACTATCACCAAGGAGCACTATCTTTTACTTTAGATGTGCCCAAGCAAATCAAAGCATCATGGACTTTCATATACAGGCATACCCCACTTTTAAGTACACAATGGGGTTTATTTACTAAAGCTGGAAAGTGAAAAATCAGGCTCACTTCTGCATAGAAACTAATGAGCTTCTAACCTCAGTTAAGCTTTGGTAATAAAACCTGGAAGCTCATTGGTTTCTATGCAGAAGTGAGCCTGATTTTGCACTTTCCAGCTTTAGTAAACAAACCCCATTGTGCACTTAAAAGTGGGGTATGTCTGTACATTGTTTTATAGGTTGTTTCAACATGCTAGCAGAAGCCTAACAATGAACAAGATAACTGTTGAGAAAATAACAGATTCAATATACATTTTTTTTCAACAGACTACCAGTAAAATTAATGATTGTTGTCAAACTGCACTAAAGCACCATGTCATGATCTTGATCTGTGTACTGATGAAAACCTTAAAGGGGTTGTAAAGGTTCTTTTTTTATTTTCTAAATAAGTTCCTTTAAGCTAGTGTGTTATTGGTTCACTAACCTTTTCCTTCGATTTCCCTTCTAATTTTTTTTTTCTTTGCCTGAATTTCTCACTTCCTGTTTCTCCTCAGTAAGCTTGCCCCCATCACTTAAGCTGTTCTGGCTGGGGGTTAGTCAGGAACAGGAAGTGAGAAATTTAGACAAAGAAAAAAAAAACATTTAGAAGGGAAATCGAAGGTAAAGGTTAGTGAACCAACAATGCACTAGCTTAAAGGCACCTATTTAGAAAATAAAAAAACAAACCTTTACAACCCCTTTAGCTAGGTAGCACCTGTTGTCTCTGACAGTGTTGGTGCCCTAAGCAAGAGACTTCTGATAATAAAATTGTAATTACAGTATGTTTTTTTTTTAAATGCTTGCCATGACCTATGATAGACTGACTCTGCAAAAAAGATTGATACAGTGAAGAACAATCATTGAGTTTTTGGAACTTTTAGGGCACTTTTATACTGGTTCGCCAGCAAATTGCATATGCATTAATGAAGGGTTTTTGCTGTGCTTTTGCAGAATTTGCGGTCCAGTTTTTAAAGAACATGTAACTCATACACTGTACCAAAAGCACTTAGCAGGGGCATTTTTGGGGCATTTTTGAGGCGTGTTGGATGCAGTTTCAATTAATTTTTTTTAGCTCCCCAAACATGCTTCAAAGATTTTTTCCATGGCAACAGAAGTACAACAGAAGCAGTGTGAACACATTCATTGATTTTAAAGGGAAGCATATTTCTTGAGCTTTTCAAATGCTTTCTTTTAACCCAATAGCACTTGAAAAACACCTCAAAGTGAAAGGGGTCCTAATGATGATAACTTAAAAAGTAAGATGCTTCAGTACAATCAACAAAAAATATATTTTAGAGGGCAGGAACGTGATATTCTGGAAACTACATCCACATGATTTAATCTAAAGGAAAAATATGATTTTTATTGCAGCAGCTAGGCAACGTGCTTTAGTGCTTCACTCACAAGTAAACAAAATGTAAAAAATAATAAATAACTGCTTACCTTTGTGTAATAAGTGTGAATACAAACAGGCAATATGGAAGGTGTTTGTAAGTAATAATAGGTGACTGTTCAAAAATCTTGTTTTGTGTCCTATTCCACTGAAAAATATTTGTCTTTCATATTTTCAAGAATGTTAATTACAAACTTTATAAAAAAAATGTTTTTCCCTAGTGGTGTGGTAATATATGGTCAGCACCAAATAAGTACTTCAAGATAGAAACCTTGGAAGCTCCCTCTAATAGCTCCTCTACCAGTTCAACACAGTTTTAAGTGAACCAAAGCACCAAATCCTCCATTACTATATTGCCATAGCTGTTAAGAAAGTTTGACATACCCATGTATTCATAATGTCAGGAAGGCCTTAAGGGAGGGGCAGAGGTTCTGCATACATAGCTAGTAGCAGATACATGGGTTCTGCATCAGCAAAAGAAAAAAACACACTTGAACCATATGACTAACTCTTTGAGGTAAGAACCCCATGGGTTGAACCACTGGTTGGAGCTTGTACAGTAGACTCTATTTTTTATTTCGCTATAGAACCTAGCTGGTTTCTTACTGTGATACTGTGGCCTATTAAAGCAGCTTACTTAACATGCTCTTCATGGTCTCTCCTTTTAAAGCTGAGGCATAGTAAAACTGCTTAAATTCTGTGAATGTGATCTGAATATAAATACTAGATTTTATTGTAAAATAATACAAACTAACTTTAATTTCCTGATTGTAAACCTGGCTGGTCTCTCACTGTGAAAACGCATCCTATTCAATAGAGTTTAAAGTGGATGTAAACCCCAAAAAAAAAAAAAAATTTGATGTCACAATGTAGAGTATAAGATTTCCTATCATCTGTGCCCAGTCTTGCCACACAGAGTAAATCCAGCGCTGAGTAATCCTCTTTTAAAGTCCAGTGCAAATTAACCGGACTTCAGATAAAAACCTGCCAAATTAGGTTAAGTCCGTTTCTCTGGTTTTGCTTTCAGTAACAGGTTATTTACAAATATAGCGTGGACATGTTTATCATAACAAGAGGTGATCCAAAGTTCATTGTATATTACTAGGATGTGTTATGATGTTATATCACCTCATGTTATGATAAACAAAACATAACATATGATAAACATGTCCTAGCTATATTTGTAAATAACCTTTCACTCAAAGCAAGAAGAGAGATTCCGGACTTTTTGATTTAGGCAGGTTTTATCTGGAAGGCTGTTCGTTTTCACTGAACATAAAAGAGGATTACTCAGTGCTGGATTAACTCTGTGTGGCAAGACTGGGCACAAATGATAGGAAATATTATACTCTACATTGTGACATCAAAAAAAATAAAAAATTTGGGGGGTTTACATCCACTTTAAATACTGTGCACAGAGCTAGTAAAACATTTCTGTTTTGTTTGTTTTCTGTGATATAATACATTCCAATTCTATTATTTGACTTTGTGATTTAAAGCTTCCTAATGTCAATGTCCGGAAGGATGTGCCCCCATCCTGACCAGGCCATTTTTCGCAATACAACACTGTGTCAATTTAACTGACAACTGAGCAGCCGTGCAATGTTTTACCCAAACTAAATGTATACAACTTTCTTTTGGTGGTATTTGATCACCTCTGCGGTTTTTATTTTTTGCAGAAAAACAAAAAAAGAGCAAACATTTTGAATAAAACACAATATTTTGTACTTTTTGCTATAACAAATATCCCCAAAAAAACGAACAAATGTCTTCATCAGTTTAAACCGATATGTATTCTTCTACATATTTTTTGGTAAAAAAAATTGCAATAAGCGTATATTGATTGGTTTACACAAAAGTTGAAGTGTCTACAAAATAGGGGATTCAATTATGGCATTTTTATTATTATTTATTTTTTTAGTAATGTTGGTGATCTGCGATTTTTATCGAGACTGTAAAATTTCGATGGACAGATTTTTGACACTTTTTTGGGACCAGTGACATTTATACAGCGATCAGAGCTAAAAATAGACACTGATTACTAGATAAATGTCACTGGAGGGAAGGGGTTAACACAAAGGGGTGATCAAGGGGTTAACTGTGTTCCCTCATATGTGTTCTAACTGTGGGGGGAATGTGGATGACTAGAGGAGAAGGCAGATCGTTGTTCCTACTTAGTAGGTACACATAATCTGTCTCCGCACCCCTGACAGAACCAAGATTTGTGTGTTTACACACACAGATACTGGTTCTCGCTCTGTTATAACCGCTCGCGGATGCCCGGTGCATCATCACACCCGTCGGGTATGCGCATCGGCTCCAGGGACACACTGCAGGCGTGCATGCTCCTGCTACAGCATCTTAAAGATGGCTCACCCAAGGGAGCAACCTGCCACAGTATAACTGCGGTTGCTGGTTGGGAAGTGGTTGAAGTGGTTTTAAAGGCAAACTGTTTTTTTTTTTACCTTAATGCACTCTCTGCATTAAGGTAAAAAAGCTTTATATGTCTGTGTCTCCCCTAAACACTTACCTATCACCTCTCTCGATCCAGTGCTGTCCTCATTGGCAGCCAACCTCTCCTTTTTTCCTGCAGTTGCAGGCTTTACTGAGAGCAGCAGTCTGTTGTCAGTCAAAATCCTGTGAGGATAGAGCAGGTAATGTGACTGAGCCATTCTTAGTGTGTCTATGGATGCACACAGCCTAGTTCGGGAGTATACCCACAGATTACAATGGATTAAGAGGAGGAGAGGAGAGTGCTGGCAATGGACCCCAGAAGAGGAGGTAAGAGGTGACTCTGTGGAATGATATTGCAGGTAGGTATAACATATTTATTATTTTAATTAAAAAATATGAAGGTTTACAATGACTTTAAATACTATGCATGGAGCAGTAAAATATGTATGCCTTTTTCTGTGAAATAATACACTCCAATGTTGATGTCTTGATTATAAACCTGGCTAGTCTCTCATTGTGAAAATGCAGCCTAATAAAAATGCCTAAATTAAGTGCATGGTGGAAATGTCCTGTTACAAAGTCCTTATGGGGAGTAGTTGAGAGTATTAATTGAACAGATCACACAGAAACCAATCTTCAGGAATCCCTAGTGGTTTTCTTTAGAACCTTTCCCACTTATGTTGGCAATTACAAGTAATGCCTTATGTCCCAACTGTCGAATGCAAGGACAGCCTGTATAGCCAGGAAAGAAACAAACCCGCCAGGTGGATGTGCAGTTTCTAGCTGGGGTCTGATGAGGTTCATTTAAAGAGGACCAAATGCTCCTTACAGATCTGTGAAGGGACAGAATCCACTCCAGAGGGAGTAGAATGTTTAGGATCCATCTTTGTGTATTTGTGTACAGAAAAAGGAAGTTTTGTCCTCCTCATTTTGTTTTAAGTCAAGTTGGGCATCCCATATAGACCCTAGACCCTATCCAAGTTGTTTACCCCCCAAAAAAAAAACAGTCCATGGACTGGTTGTTGAAGCCCATGGACTGGTTACTGACTTTGGGTGCAAGTTGGAAAATGTGTGTTGCTCAAGTTATGGTTTTCCTCCACTGACACACCACTGTGGGTAGATATAGAGAAATCCTTAGCTCCTACACAAGACTTACTGTCGGTTCTTTTGGGTGACTTATGGATACCATGGGACATGACCAACGCACCCCCGACAATCGCCACCTCCTTACAGACTTGGAGACTCCTCCTAAACAAGAAACTCCCTAATTGTAGAATCATAGACCACAAGCTCCCTTTTAGTTGGATTGAAGCTCATATACCAATGCTGTCACTAAAAACTCTCACTTCCCATGGGATACATACAGTACACGACTTATTGGAAGATACAAGACCTAAATCGGTGGACCGCCTAATGCGGGATTATAGTTTACCGACACACCTATTCTTTACTTGTGCAAGAGTGATCCACTTTTTGTGGAAACACCCTCCCCCAGTAATTCGCCTACCAACTGCAATATGGCAACACTTGACAGGTGCCCAGTCGCACAATAAGGGTATAGCTCTTTATTACAACACGTTACAGCTTAAAAAAGTTTTCCACAAATCACAGAAATACATGAAATGGGAAGCAGACTTGGGCTCCACATTCACTGAAGCCCAGTGGAAATTTGCATTCCACTCTATCCAAACTGCATCCCACTGCACTGGTCATTGGGAAATGATGATTAGGATTATCAACCGTTGGCAATACACCCCCTGTAGACTTGCACTTATGTTTCCTTCTGCCTCGCCTCTCTGCTGGAGGAATTGTGGACATAAAGGCCAACTTCTACATATGCTTTGGGAATGCCTCAGCCTGACCAGTTTTTGGAATCAAACCTTTAAACTTATATCATCCACCACGGGAATACTCGTTCCCCCCAACCCAATGCTAGCTATACTCCACATAGGGTTGGAAATCATACCACACGACATAAGACAAGTAGTATCACACATTCTATAAGCAGCTCGGTCCCTAGTACTTCAAAATTGGAAACACGGAGGTGAATCCAGCACAGTTTCCAAAAACTTAATGCAAAAGGGAAAGTCCAATAATCAAAGTCAAACTTAGCAGAAGATCAGGGCAGGCAGCAAACAATCAGAGTCAATAAATGTAGCAACGGTCAGGTAGCAATATCACATGGCAAGGAACAGGTACACACTGTGGGTAGCTCTAAAACAACTTAGTACAACTATCACGGTTAGGAATAAAGCTCAGAGGCCAATAGCTATAGCAGTGGAAAAGTTAACACATAAACCAGCAGGAATAATGCATAAGCAGGTCCCGCTGTTAAGTGATGTAGGCTCACCCAAAGCATGAGGTCTAAGCACTAACCGTTTTCACCAGAGCTTCTGATGGTGGAATTGGGTTTTCCAGCATGCTAGTGCCAGGTCCTCAAGATCGCCCCACCAGGGAGTGAGCAAGTCAGGGTCTGGTAGCAAATGTAATAGGTAGGGATCAAGCAGAAGCGTAGTTGGTAAACAAGTCAAAGGTCAGTAACAAGTGGTGGCAGGGGGATCAAACAGAAGAATAATTGAGAAAGGAGCCAAAGATTGGTAACATGTGGTAGTGAAGATATGGACACCAGAAGTAGCACACAAAGCAATAGGTATTGGTTGTAAAAAAGCAAAATAATCTGGCAAGCAGGAAGTCTAAAAGCATGCCTTTATGACAGGGCCGTAGATAATTGTTTGTTCTGGGGGGTGTTCAGCAGCAGCAAAAGTAAAAGTATTTTTAAATAATTCAAATTGAGCCAAATTCATAAAGACTGGAAAAAAGAAAACCTATGTGTTGCTCATAGTAAGCAATCACATCCTTGATCCTCTTGAGAATTGAACCGGATTTCAGTTTTGACTTCTTCCAGTTTTTATGAACATTGCCCAGTGAGATTGGTGGTGCACTCTAATAGCCAATCTTACTGGGCAGGTGCAAAGGGGCATCATCTTGGGAAAGGCAGAATACTCACTGATTTTTTTTTACGCGAAAGAAGTGGTACTGTGCAAAGACCATACATACACAATGTACCTCTCAACTTTTGAGCTTGAGAATGAGGGGCATGATAGGGAGGTATGCCGCTGCAAAAAAGTGGGAGGGTCTTATGGGTATGGTTAAACAAAACCTGGGCTTCCTTGTACTTATAAAATATGCTGAGGCTGAGTCTTCCATAATTGCTGTTGTGTTAGCCTATTAGGCCCTGACTGTTCACATGTAGCGATTTGGGATCGTGGGCAGAATTGCTATGATTCTGCCCGCAATTCCAAATCACATTGCAATGTTGGCAAAACGCAGCACACGTGTTTGTGTTCCATTCATTTTTATTGGCACCAAAACACAGTGTGGTTTTGGATGCTTTTTGTGCAATAAATCACTCAACAGTCACAGCAAAAAGACACCACATTGTGGTGCCAGTAAAAAATGATAGAACACAAACACATGGGCTGCATTTTGCCAGCTTTGCATTTGGAATTGGGCATGGTGGCGGACAGAATCACAGAAATATTATGCCCACAATCCCAATTTACTACATGTGCCTAACAGGCTAACACAACAGCAATTATGGAAGACTCAGTCCAGCGCCTCAATCGCCAACTTTGTCAACAGTTGCCACAATCTCAGATACCTACTGTAGTAGAATGACTGGAATAAGCTAGCCTGACTAAGGAGGACACAAGGGAAAGAGGGACACACCTAGTAGAAAAAAAAAGCGAAAAAGAGGGCGCACCAACCGTGTGCATTATGCTTGGATATAATTTTTTATTGTAGAAGATAAGTAAAAACTACTCACAAACATATGGAGGAAACTTGCTTTACAAATAACCCCAGATGACAGCAATTGGTCTAATGGCCAGAGCTGTATCCTGGCCTAGGCCAACAAGGCCCAGGCCTAGGGCAGCACTTTGCAGGGGGGCAGCACAAAAAGAGTCCCCGCCGCCTTGCGCTACACTGTTAGGAAAATTAGTCTAGCGCCCCCATAAAGCGGCCACGCTGCTTCTGGTATGCGCTTCCAATTTTGACTGTTTTGTCATCCTGGACCACAAACCGTCCTCACTGTGCTGTATGTTTCTGCTGCACCATCTACTTAAAGTGGAACTATAGGCAACACGTTTACCATCCCTGTCCCATTGCGAAGAATTCTCTTCACTTCCTGCTCTATGGGCAACCAGGAAGTAATAGGAAATCTAAGTAAATTAAGGGAATCCATTGCCCCCCCCCCCCAAGCCCTTAGAACTAGTGTCCTCACTTGAAAATTTCAGGGCGGGTCTTAAACAACACAGGGTGTGGCTGTGACAGGAAGGGGTGGGCCATATTTAAATTAGGGGGTGTACGAGTTTAGTCAGGCCTAGGGCAGCACAAAACCTAAATACACCTCTGCTAACGGCAACAGACTCCAGATGGTAACGGAGGAGATTTCAAGGGCAACTGCCGGCTGACGCATTTTGAATGGATACCGTCTTCCTCAGAACCTAGTAACACCGGGATGGACTGCATCAGCCAGCAGAACTTCAGAACATTACCCACATCTATGTCCACATAGCAGGCTGGTGGCATACAGCACCCTTGAGGGTCCAGCTCCTCACCTATTCAAGAGTCAAATGTGAGAAGTGTCACTGCAAGAAGGTGGAGCCAATGGAAATAGAGAGGATTGGTGGGTAGGTAAAGGAGAAGAAGTGTTTGCATGCTGGTGGTGAGGATGCTGGCATTGATGAATAAGAGAAATATGGGGTAGCTTCAAGGGGGATTATTCACCCCCTATGAAACAAGGGGATCTACTACCACTTTTCAAGAGTCAACCCTACTCTAAGGAAAAAAACTCTTGTGCAGGGTTCTTATGGCCGGGGGCGGGGCACTCAGCGGGCAGGTGGTGGGACTTTCAGCAGCCTAAGAGCAGGGCTCCCAGCAGTCCAGGGGCAGGGCTCCTAGTGGTCCAGTGGTGAGGCTCCAAGTGATCTGGGGAGGCGCTTCCACTTGGTTTCTCTGAACCAAGCCTTCGAGCACATACAGACTGCATGGGGAGGGGCAGGACAGGCTTAGCGTGTCAACTGATCGATTGGCCCCACCAATCCGTGCTGACAGAGCCTCCCTCAGCCTTAGCCAAGTCCAATAGCCAAGGACAGCATGCCCCAGTGGTCGGGTGTTGTAATTGCATGCCAGGCCCAGGCAGCACACAACAGCATGTCTGTGAGTCAGTGCCGAGTGCAGCGATGGAGAGTAACCGGTGCCACTAGTTAGAGCACACATCTACTGCTCTGGGGGGGGGGTTTCAACCCCCCTCCCCTTATCTACGGCCCTGCATTAAGAGAAAGTCCATGGGAGGAGCAATGAGTTCAAAGTTCACTAAAAACAAGATAGAAACCAAGGTTGTCCAAGGGATCAGAAAGGGTGCTACTGCTTGACACAACAGAGGGTTTAGATCCTAATCTTGAAAATATTTCTGTAATTTTTTTGTGGAATAGTACCCCCTGTGAAACTGTGGCCTAGTAAATATTCTTACATAGTGTACTGTACAAGCTTTCAGAACAATATTTCTGTCTTTTTTGGTGAAATAATTCACTCTAATTTTGATTTCTCAGCCTGCCTGGTGTCTACATTTCCTGTGAAATAAAGCCTCTAATGTTGATTTCCTAACAAACCACTCAGGTTTTCTTGTATTATTTTGTTTTTTGTGTGAAACAATTCACACTCATTTTGATTTCTTGATGAAAATATGCCTGGTATCTCCACTTAAACTGTCGACTAGTACAGCTGATTAAACCGTGTACTGTATATAGAGTCTGCACAATATTCTGGCCATTGTTTTTTAAATAACACACTCTTTTTTTCATGATAAAGCCTGCCTGGTTTCTCCATCTTAAATTGTAATCTAAAGCCGCGTACACACGATCGGTACAAACTGATGAAAACGGACTGAAGTTTGTTTTCATCGGTCCAAACCGATCGTGTGTAGGTCCCATCAGTCCGTTATCCTTCGGTCCAAAAACAGAGGGCTTGCTTTAAAATTGAACCAATGGACGGCTAACCGATAGGTCAAAACTGAACGTTAGTACGCACAAGCATCGGTTAAAACCCAAATCCACGCATGCTCAGAATCAAGTCGACGCATGCTTGGAAGCATTCAACTTTGTTTTTTTCATCACGTCCTTGTGTTTTATGTCACCGCGTGTAGGCACATCAGTCCATCAGTCAGCTTCATTGGTGAACTGATGAAAACGGTCCGTCGGACCGATTGTGTGTGCAGGGCTTAATACATTTTCTTACATACTGTGTATCAACTGGCAAAATATTTCTGGCTATTGTAAAAACGACTCATCCCACCCTTAAGAACTGCAATAAATCAGCTATTTGTTATTTTTTCCAACGCATTATTGAATGTTTACTTTTTATTTGATGGCTTCAATAAGAAAAATCTCTTCATTTATCTTCTTTACAACTCTGTTGTGTGTGTTAGTTATCATTGTAAGTAATCATTTCTTGAGTTTTTGCAGTAAGACCTCCAGCTTCCTTAAAACTCCAATGTCCAATGTTTTATCATTATACTATAAATATCCTCCCTGTACATTGTCAGACATGTCCAAGGATGCAGTTGAGGTCAAATCAAAGTTCTCCATCGGGGAACCATGTGCAGATCACTCCAAGAGAATTCAAAAAGTAAAAGGTCTGAATTCAAATACTGTTTAAAATGTATAATAATAATCCATTATTTCTGTGTACATAACCTCTGCCACTCACTTGAAGACTGTCAGACCTTGCTTTTAAATAGAGTGGATTTAATAAATGTTATCACAATAATGGCAAAAGGAGGAAACAAATAGGGGTTGTTTCAGAGCACACAACCATTGTACACAAATATGTGGTAATGTGCTGCCCCAAAAAGGACAGCTTTGCCTGTGCCAGGAATAAATATTAAACCAATGCCATCTTGTGTGAAAGTAGCTAGCCTAGGGCCTTTGATTTTACCCCTGAAGCTATGTCTCTAGTGGGATGGAGCCAGACACCAGATTTCACAAAACAGGGGGATAAAATAAGGGGGGGGATGTGCTTTATAGCACACCGCTATAGTAAGTGTGCAGTAAAAATTTAGCTCTGCCTGTTTCCTCAATAAACCAAAGACACTTTGTGGGAGGGTGTACAGCCTTGCCTAATTGATTGTTCCACTTCAGCTTTGCCTACAGGGTGAAATATCCAGCCACAATCAGGTCAGAACTTATTTTGCTGGGCATCCTCAGAATATAATACTTTGTGCTCTTTTTTAGAAGGTAGCAGGATATGTATTTGTTGCTGCCTAACATTTCCTCTTTGCTGTAGAAGGGCAGGCAGCCTATGCCTGTAGGCTTTTCCCCTGAAGATATGCCCCCAGTGCATGGGATCAAGACACCATCAGCAAATGCAACAACAAGTTTTTTTCCTTAGTGTAGGGTTGACTCTTGGAAAGTGGTAGTAGATCCCCTTCTTTCATAGGGGTGAATAATCCCCCTTGAAGCTACCCCATATTTCTATTAATCATCAATGCCAGCAAACTCACATCCAACACTCAAACACTTCTCCTCTACCTCACCACAAGCAACCCAATGATAGCATAGAAAGCATTAAGGTAACAAAACATTTACCTTTGCAACCCCTTTAACTGTTTCTTCTTCAAAGGGTCTATTGAATGCCTTAACCTAAATTTGATAACAAACTCAATTTCCTCCCAAATCACAGTTAATAAAAAAAAAATTTTAAAAGTCATCCATCTATCTCTATGCATACAGTTCTGTGAAAACCCCAGTAAAGATTAGAAACCTCTCATTTGTGTGACATTTGGGCTTCCTTTATAAGCATTTTCAAATTTCTATTAGTAACTACTACTAGTAACTGGACCTTTGGATCAGTTAAGATTTGTAAAGTCAAATTCCCTTGCTGTCATAAAAAAAAAATGCATTCAGAGCTATTGCAGTTTAAAAGAAAACATTGTTACCACATCAGTAAATCAAGTGATGTTTGCAATTGCAAGTCTCCATCATGAAATGGCATGAACTGGATGAATTCCCAAATGTGTTTCATTCATCCATCCATCTGTTTTGTTAACTAACTGCAGCAAAATGTAAAGTGGTGTTAAACTCAAAATCAAACAAGTATTACTGGTATATTGCAGCTAACCAACTATTAGATGCGATGGCTGGATTCGTTTTTTTTGTTTCAGGTTTTTTTTAAATTATATTTTACCTGGTGATCCTCCACTAAGTCTGTTTATTTCAACAGAACAAAGAAAAATCAATAATTGTTGCTCTAAAATGTCAATCATATGCAGAGCTGCATTGTATGCAGGATAAGGATAAGTTAAAAATGTCAAAAGTCAGGACAAGCAGTAATAAACAGCAGCAGAGAGTCAATAAATGACAAATGTTTTAAAAGATGACTCCTGGCGAGAATATTGTTTGTTAAAAAAGGGGGAGGATCTGTAGCCTGGGTGTTTTGCCACAGGGATATGTAACTAGCACAAAAGGAGGCAGCATGCTGAAGGGTACAAAACAAAAAGAGAAATAAGCAGTTCCAACCTAAGTGCAGCCATGATGTAACACGTTTTTTAATTCAAATAAAAATGTTGTTTCTCTTTTTGTATTTCAACAGAACAAACTGTTATGCAAATGTAGCAGTTACAGAGTTGAGACAAACCATTTACAACTGACAGGAGTGCTTGAAATAATCAGTTTTTATTTACAGTATCAATATAAAACCTTTATCCCAAAAGACAAAAATAAACTCCTTATATAGGCCCGGATTCACATACATCGGCACATATTAATGCCGCTGTAGCGTATCTTCTTTACGCTACGCTGGCGCAACGCAGAGAGGGAAGCATGGAATTCACAAAGCAAATGCTCCCAACGTTGCGCCGGCATAGCGTATAGTCGTAGGCATAAGTCAGTGTAAGTCAAAGTAGGTGGAAGTGGGCTGGAAGTGGGCGTGATACATTTAAATGAAGCGTAACTCCATGCAAATGATGGGCTGAGCTTCAGACAAGTACTTTAAATGAACTCCGCATGCGTCGTACCTCGGACGCATCCCAGTGCGCATGCTCACAGTCACGTCGAAACAACTGGCTAAGATACGTCGAATCACTGCCTACGACGTGAACATAACCTACGCCCAGCCCTATTCACGTACAATGTAAACTATGTAAAATTTGATGGTGTTCATTCCCTGGTCCATGCCTTTGCATGAGTTGCGCCTCCAATATGGGGAATAACTTTATGCCGGATATAAACCCTACGCAAATCCCTTAAAATATGCGCCCGGCACAAGTACGTTCGTGAATCGGCATATCTCCCTCATTTGCATATTTGCTTTGAAAATCAATGGGAGTGCCAAATGCGTCCAGCGTAACTATGCGCCCACTATACGCCGGCGTAGGCAAGTTACTTCGGTTGGATGAAGTCAGTTTTTAGGCGTATCTTAGTTCTGTGGGCACGGCGCACAGATACGACGGCGCATATTTTCACTTACACAGCGTATCTCAAGATACGTCGGCATAAGTGCTTTGTGAATCAGGGCCATAGTGTTCAGCTTTGATTTGCTTAGTGTATCTAAATACTCTAGTGCATCTAACACTCCCCTTCCCTCAGGTTAACAATGCTGCTATCCAAAGGTTCTCCCTGTGCTCTTTCATCCAGATTAAGCCCTCTTATTCAGGAGCAGTGCCATTGGTAAGATCACCAGGTAAAAACAGACAGAAATAGCCTAAAAATATAAATTGAATGCAGCCACCACATCTGACGATTGGCGCAATATAAATGTTTTATGGTTTGGGATTAAATACTGCTCTAAGACTCTCTCAGGGTTGCAGATTATAATTTAAAGTGTATCAGAGTGCATATGAGAAATTAACTAATCCAGTAGTTATATTAATTTATTTCCCTTCCCAGGAAAGCATCTGTAAGAGTTTCTGTCAAAGTGTTTAGCTGCATGCTTCACTACCATGCTATGAAAGGTGTATTTTAACCTAGTGCTAGAAAAATATAGAACTGTATATGTAGACAATGAGAACATTTATGAGCCTAAAACAGAAGATAAATAAACTTTAACTTCACCTAAAAAAGGATAACAGAGATTTGGGACTGAGCTTAATAACGAAATATGGAAGCTTGTGTTGTTGCTCATCTGTGACTGAGATATATTTACATTTAAATTTTGACTTTGGCTCAGAATACAAAGGCATGTTGAGTGTGTGGGGCTCATATGAATTCAGTATATTGCAGTCCTTTTGGGTAACAAAATACAACTTTAGAAGTACAAATGGTCTCCCAGTTCCCGAGAACATGCATATGTGGTGAAGATGAATGAGCCAAACACCCCCCCATTTCAGTTCGCAGCAGAACATGCGAACAGGCAAAAAATGTGTTCAAACACGCAAACACCAATAACCGCTTGCCGACCGACCACCGTAGTTTTACGGCAGCAGGTCGGCTTGGCTGCGTAAAATCACGTAATATTACGTGATTTTGCATTGCGGCCACTAAGGGTGCGATGCGAGTGCCAAGCGGGAGTGATCACAGCAGGGATCCCGCAATCGCTCGTTACAGAGTGAGAACCGGGAGCTGTGTGTAAACACACAGCTCTCGAGTCCTTTCAGGGGGAGAAATGACTGATCGTCTGTTCATACAATGTATGAACAGAGATCTGTCAATTTCCCCTAGTAAGTCCCACCCCTCTTCAGTTAGAACACAATGAGGGAACATTTTAACCCCTTGATCACTCCCTAGTGTTAACCCCTTCCCTGCCAGTGACATTTTTACAGTGGTCAATGCATTTTTATAGCACTGATCGCTATGTGTCAAAAGTGTCCGAAGTGTCCGCCATAAGGTCACAGTACTGATAAAAATCACAGATCGCCGCCCTTACTAGTAAAAAAAATATTAATAAAAATGCCATAAAACTATCCCCATTTTGTAGACGGTATAACTTTTGTGCAAACCAATCAATAAACACTTATTGTGATTTTTTTTATGAAAAATATGTAGAAGAATACGTATCGGCATAAATTGAGGAAAATTTTATTTTTTTTATATATTTTAGGGAGATATTTATTATAGCAAAAAGTATATTTTTTTTTAAATTGTCGCTCTATTTTTGTTTATAGCACAATAAATAAAAACCACAGAGGTGATCAAATACCACCAAAAGAAAGCCCTATTTGTGGGGAAAAAAGGACGCCAATTTTGTTTGGGAGGCACGTCGCACGACCGTGCAATTGTCAGTTAAAGCGACGCAGTGCCAAATCACAAAAAGTGGCCTGGTCATTGACCAGCAAAATGGTCCGGGGCTGGAGTGGTTAAAGTCTATGGGAAATTAACATGAAAAATCAAAAGTGCTCATTTTAAAGGTTAATATGCAAGTTATTGTCATAGAAAGTGGGGACCTGGGTCCTGCCAAAGGGACATGTATCAATGCATAAAAAAAAGTTTTAAAAACGAATGTTTTTTCAGGAGCAGTGATTTTAATAATGCTTAAAGTGAAACAATAAAAGTGAAATATTCCTTTAAATTTCGTACCTGGGGGGTGTCTATAGTATGCCTGTAAAGTAGTGCATGTTTCCCATGTTTATAACAGTCCCTGCACAAAATTACATTTCTAAAGGAAAACAAGAAATTTGTTAAACATTGTTAAAAACCACATTACACAGCTTGGGACAAGTCCTTTATTAAAAATAACTTTTTTTAACAATGTTTCCCTTACCAATTCCCATAGGGGGCCTGGGATCTGCAGGTCCCCTTTATTAAGACCCCCACAACCACCGGGCAAGGGTTGTGGGGATGAGGCCCTTGTCCCCATCAACATGGGGACACTCTTCCCATGTTGCGGGCATGTGGCCTGATACGGTTTAGGAGGGGCGCTCTCACCCTCCCTCTTTTCCTGCAGCCTGCCAGGTTGCGTGCTTGGATAAGGGTCTGGTATGGATTTTTGGGGGGAACCCCACACCATTTTTTTTATTTTGGTGCAGGGTTCCCCTTAAAATCCATACCATCTTTAACCACTTCCCGGGCGGTCCTGAATCTCTGACAGGACGCAAATAGGCGTCCTGTGCTCTTAATGGCCACTAGAGGGCGTGCGAGCGCCGGCGGCGCGCGCGTGCCCGCTGCATTCCTGAGATACCGATGCGCGTGCCTGGCGGCCGCGATGTCCGCTAGGCACTCGCAATCGGCGGTTACAGGGACAAGACATGGATCTCTGCGTGTAAACACAGAGATCCATGTCCTGTCAGGGAGAGAGGAGACCGATCTGTGTCACTTGTACATAGGGACACAGCATCGGTCACCTCCCCCAGTCACCCCCCTCACCCCACACAGTTAGAACACACCCAGGATACATATTTAACCCCTTCCTCACCCTCTAGTGTTAACCCCTTCCCTGACAGTCACATTTATACAGTAATCGGTGCCTTTTTATAGCACTGATCGCTGTATAAATGTGAATGGCGCCAAAAATGTGTCAAAAGTGTCCGATGTGTCCACCATAACATCGCAGTCCCAATAAAAATCGCAGATCGCCGCCATTACTAGTAAAAAAAAATAATTATAATAATTAATAATAATTCTGTCCCCTATTTTGTATGCGCTATAACTTTTGCGCAAACCAGTGGCTTATTGCGATTTTTTTTTTTTACCAAAAATATGTAGAAAAATACGTATCGGCCTAAACTGAAAATAAAAATGTTTTTTTTTTTTTTTTTTTTTTTTAAATGGGCTATTTATTATAGTAACAAGTAAAAAAATATTGACTTTTTTTTCAAAATTTGCCGCTCTTTTTTTGTTTATAGCGCAAAAAATAAAAACTGCAGAGATGATCAAATACCACCAAAAGAAAGCTTTATTTGTGGGGAAAAAAGGACGCCAATTTTGTTTTGGGAGCCACCTCGCATGACCACGCAATTGTCATTTAAAGCAACGCAGTGCCAGAAGCTGAAATTTCACCTGGTCAGGAAGGGGTATAAGTGCCCAGTAAGGAAGTGGTTAAGAAAAGATATGGAATTTGGGGGGACCCCCACTGATTTTTTTTTTAATTTTGGTTTGGAGTTCCCCTTAATATTCATACTAGACCCAACGGGCCTGGTAATGGACAGGGGCGGAACCCATGTCATTTTTTTTTTCAGTTCCTTTTATCTGTATTGCTGGGACCTGACAATTCATTATAGCCGTGAGTAGTTTTGAATGACTTATTTTTCCTTTAAAAATTTAATTTTGTGCAGGGACTGTTATAAACACGGGAAACATGCTCTGCTTTACAGGCATACTATAGACAATAAAGAAATATTTCACTTTTATTGTTCCACTTTAAGCATTATTAAAATCACTGCTCCTGAAAAAACTTCAGTTTTTAAAACTTTTTTTGCATTGATATATGTCTCCTGGGGCAGGACCCAGGTCCCCAAACACTTTTTATGACAATAACTTGCATATTAATCTTTAAAATTAGCACTTTTGATTTCTCCCATAGACTTTTAAAGGGTGTTTCCGCGGCTTTCGAATTTGCCACAAACACCTCAAATTGTTCGCTATTCTGCGAAAAGGGCAAACATCCAATGTTCGAGTCAAACTAATTTTCGACCTTACCATTAAGCTCATGGTTGTAAAGTTAGAAGTTTTTTTATCTTATTGCATTCCATGCATTAGGATAAAAAACCTGCTGCATGCAACAGCCCCCCTCAGCCTCCCTAATACTTACTTGAGCCCCATCTCTATCCAGCGATGTACACAAATGTCTTAGCGGTCCGGGACTTCCCTCCTGATTGGCTGAGACACAGCAGTGGCACCATTAGTTCCCGCTGCTGCCAATCAAGGTCAGTCAGCCAATCAAGAGAGAGGGGATGGGCCTAACCATGGCTCAGTGTCTGAATGGACACACAGAACTGCAGCTTGCCTTGGGTGCCCCCAAAAAAGCTGTATGTTGAGAGGGCACTTGACAGGAAGGAGGGGCCAGGAGCACCAAGAGGGACCCAAGAAGAGAAGGATCTGGGCTGCTCTGTGCAAAACTATTACACAGAGCAGGTAACTCTAATGTGTTTGTTATTTTTAAACAAAAAAAAATAGACTTTACTTTCACTTTAATTTAATAAAGAATTAGAGGTTCCTCACTTAGCAAAGTAAATGTTTCCTCTACCGTGTGAATGTTGGTAAAGGTATACCTGTGTTCCCCTTGATTATTAATCATGTGCTAGGAAAATTCAATAAAATAATAAAAAAAATCTTGTAAATGATTGAAGTAAACACAGCCTAATTAACAAGATTACTAAACATTCCCTTTGCAAAGTGAGCATTATCCTTTAGTAACTTAATCCCAGTGCATATATTGCCTTGCAAACCTGTGTGAGACACATTGGTATACATTTATATTTTACTAGTATCTTTTCCATGCTTTAAAAAGTAATCAAAAGCAGCACATTATACTTTAGCACGTCTTTAAATTATAACCTGTTCTACGGGAATACAGTTAAATATTTTTAGCCTGCTTTTATACATGTCTGCTATATATCTAAATAACAACAAGCGCATGCCCATATGTTTCCATGTTCAAAGATGTCAGCTTGTTAGATTTGCTTCTTCAAAGTACTGACATCACTCAAAGGTCCTCCTTGAAAAAGTTCAATTCTCTGTAGGGGAGGGAATCCTTTATGGATTGCTTTAGAACACAGAGAGGATTTTTTTTCTACAAAGATGTTAAGTTGTTCATAATGAGAAAAGGAAGTTTTCTTTTATCACGTCTGGAGAATGGACTTACATAGGAAGATCCCCTTTTTAAGTAGAAACTTTTTAATAAAAGTTTTCCAGTGTTTTTTTTTTGTTTTTTTTTCACAAAGACCCAGTTCAACCAACAGGAAATGGTAGGAAGTATATAAAAAGGGGTCAATCACACAATCCACCATCATACAGCAGAGGTAGTACAACTTTCCAAATAGTTCACTATAACAGTAGAAAGTATCAATAACAAGGATTGGCATTGGCAAATACATTTTAGGTAGGTGAAAATCAGAATACAGAGAAGCAAACAGAGAGATCAGACAGAAAGGCAAGTATAAACAGGGTGATATTTATTCACGCATGCATGTTAAAGAGAACGATACAGTTTTAATTGACCTATAGCCCTAAATATACATAATTCTACTTAGGAACCAAGGGATTTACTAAGGCGGGCCTATTTGGTAGGAAGGTCAGGGGGGATCCATGTCTTAGCTATAAGCCTTTTCCTTTCTGGTTACAAAAAAAATGAGTTTTTATATAGTGTTAAGTTCAGAGGGGAAGTGTTCCAGTGTTTATGAAGTAAGATATTTCTGAAGATATTATAGTTGACAAGTATCTAGAAGAACAAACTGATTTGAGGCAGTGATCATTTTACAAAAAAATAAATCTGGCAGGACTGCCAAAATGTAAGCATTGCACCTAACCTGCCAAATAAAGCTAAGGGTGTGGGGCTGCCAGGTCTCCTTTAACCTTGCCCCTCTGATATTTGGCAAGAACAATACTCTCACGTATTCCTCCAAATAAAAGTGTGGAATAAGGATTGAAGTTGAGTAAAAGTACATTTAGGTAAACCATATAGGAGAATTTTGTACATAATATAAAAAATGATTTAGTCTGACAAATGCAACTTAGACCAGCATTGTAACCATTTACTATCCAACATATGGGGGTTCCAATTAAGCGCAATATATATAGCTGGTTTGGTGGAAACTTTTTATAATAAGATAACAAAAGGAGAACAAGGGAATTAATGGCCATAGGGGCAGATTTATGCCAAGTTACATGGAAACAAGAAAAGTAGCAAAAGGTATTTAGCACTATTACTAACAGGAAGTTAGTAACTTCCTGTTAAGGAAAGTAGACACTGCACATGGAAAGTAGACACTTTGGTCAATGTCATTAACATAATATGGCCATGTGGTCATATTAGATCATAACAATCACAAGCATCTTTGCCCCCTTGTGTACACACAACTGTAGGATGGGAAAGACCCCATTTTTTGCACCAGTAAGGATGTGATCATGTGACAGCTTCCAACGGGTTTGGCTTAACTGGGTTTGGACCAAGTTCTGAACAAACAAGCTTGTGGGTTGGATTTGTTTTGTTTTTCTAGGATAGCAATTTGGGATGTGAGGAAGTCTTGACGCTGCATACTCTTTTTTTATAATGAGAATTCAGTTTTATCAAGATACCTCTAATATATGCCTTGTGCGCATTCCACACTGTTTCTGGGTCAGACATCAATCCCATATTGTGTTTAAAATATTTGGATAAGTGATCAGACATTTCAAATGTGTAGGATATATGTTGTAGGATATAGGCATTTGCTCTTCATAGGTATGTATTTTGCTTTTGTGGGGAGTCTACTACAGAAATAGTTATAGGAGCATGGTTTGACCAAGTCATATGGATTTTGGATGCACTGATCTTTTGGCGTATCTATTTGTCTGTAAAAAAGAGTAGGATCTTGAGTAGGATCTATGCAGAGGAGAGAAATAATTGTAGTCTCTTTCTGATCAATGTTGGCAGTTCCAGATATAAAAAGAACTTGGGAAGGTCAGGAAAGGGGGGACGAGTAAGCATCCCATACCCCCCAAACCATACCAGGCCTATTTATGCTTATTTGTGCTCAAGCACCACATAGAGAGGATTGCCCGTAATGTTGTTGACCCAAAAGCTATAAAGTTCTGGGGAGCCCGAGTCCTAAGTCCTGCCCTATATATACTCAGAAAGAAGTTGTTATACCACTGAGGTAGTAGGGGAGATAGCGTAAGATGGCTTATGGCATAATTGCTCCAAATTTGTGTTACCAGAAAACTGGTGTTGCTGGAGTTTCTTGCTTTACTTTACTGTACAATAAATACCTTATACAACCCACTTTATGTTTCTTGTCTGCAAAAAAGCCTAGGTTTATGACATCGAGCACAGCTCTCTCTCTCTCTCGCTCTCTCACTCTCGTGAGAGTTTGCCAGGAAGGGAGGGTGGATAAGTCATAAGCGGGCTAATGAGAACTGCAGATCTGGAGGTGTGTGTCTGTGTAAATCCAGAAAGTGAACAGGCAGCAACTTCAGCTGCCCACAGTTAAATTG
This sequence comes from Rana kukunoris, assembly GCA_029574335.1. Classification (NCBI taxonomy): domain Eukaryota; kingdom Metazoa; phylum Chordata; class Amphibia; order Anura; family Ranidae; genus Rana; species Rana kukunoris. Next base: position 153,604,764 of record CM056052.1, on the reverse strand, counting down.
GTTGCAGCCAGACTCAGTGGAGGGAGATTTATGCAGCATATTTGGCAAGTACAGAATTGCAGTATATATAAAATAATATGCAAAGTGGTTAGAGGGAAGCTTCAGAATGTTTATACAGGTATTACAAATTATTATCCTCTTTAAGCAGTGTAAGGTTGGCCATATAAATCAATAAAAGTCAGCACTAGGGATTTATAAAACTAGGCAACTAACATCATAGTTTAACATGCAAAAACCCAAAAGAATGTTAATCTTGTTAAAGATAATCAGCAAAGTCTGCTAAATAAAATGATATCACGTTGCTGCAACTTTTATGTAACATAGCTGGATAGTAAAGCTAAATGCATTATAATTCATTCAAATGTTTCTATTCATTTTTAGTGTTTTGTATAAATATATATATATACACACAGTAATGGGTGTGGAGAAAGCCTCTTGAGGGGGCAAGCAGGAGAGTAAGGACGCTCTCTACTTTGCAGATAGAGAAAGGAGCTGTGTGTTAGTGTAACATCTGTAACAGCACTGGTGAATGGAGTGAACCACAACTGTGGTTAGCAAGGATTTCAATGCGCTTCTTTATGTGAGAACTCAGTATTGGGCCCCAGGCGTCACTCCACACAAACAGGAGTTTGGGGGATCTCTACATCGTCTCTCTCTCACATCGTCTCTCTCTCACATCTCTCTACTAAGGATGAACGCATTACACTATGCGACCAGAGCTTAGCGTTTAAAATGATATATTATACTTTAAAGATCAAGATTCCAATACACCTCTATATGCAAGTGATTATCAATACGGGACCCCAGACGTTACTCCACACAAACAGGAGTTTGGGGTTCTCTACATCATATCACTTTAAGCATATACAGTAGGGATGTATTAGGCCACTAAGAGAGTTGGTATGAAATACCATCAACCCTTAGCATAGAAAGGTTAGAGCGAACATGTTAAACAAATTAGGACAAGGCCTATAATGGATTTGCACTTATGTCAAGCTCGTAGTAAATAGGAGTTGTAGTGACAACTAGTAATTGCGTATGAGATGCAATATAGCTCAGGTAATTATAGTTGCATATCTGAGGTGGATATAGCACAGGTAATAATAGTTGCATATGAGAGGCATATATAGCTCAGGTAATTTGAACGTAGCTGACCCTTTAAGGTATTCTTTAGCAAACAGTCCTTAACACAGCAATATCTCCCAAATAGTATGTTGATATCCAGAAGGCATATTAAGTGACAGCAAATGTATTAGATGGAACACAAGCAGCAGATCTTCCTATAGCACTACAAGTGATACAATAGCTACTTATCTGTTTGCAGGCTTCAATGTAGGAAATAGGGATTCCGTGGTGTAGGGTATTCAGCAAGAAGGCCTCAAGGTTGTCCCCAGCAACGGCTCTGAGTTGCAGTAGGTGCAAGAGCACCAAAGTAGTAGTTGTTGCCTGGAGCGGTGTAGCAGCATGGGGAGAGATGGCACCAGTATGAGTAACGTGGCCAAGCTATGGCTGACAATAATAGAACGTTGTGCAGGAGGTACACCGCTCTGTTTAAAGGATAGGGCCAGCTGTAGTGCATAAGCACAAATTCAAAAAGGAGCGTCATTCGCTAAGGTGCACTTCCGTGTTCCACGGTGGAACGCACGGGGCACCGCACAATGACGTCATTGCGCGGTCGCCGTAATACAGGAAGTAACTGCTCGCCCCCCCTATCAAGAGGCTTTCTCCACACCAGGGAGAAAGCCTCACATTACTGTGTGGAGTTACAGACAGAAGAACAGGAAGTGAGGATTTCTCAGAAGAAATAAGGACATTTAAAAGCAAAATCGAAGGATGAGATAAGTGAAGGAGGACTGCACTAAGGTAAAGGAAGCTATTTAGGGAAACATTTTTTTACCTTTACAACCCCTTTAACCACTTAAGACTCAGACCTTTAGGCAGCTAAAGGACCTAGCCAGTTTTGCGATTCGGCACTTCATCGCTTTAACTGACGATTGCGCGGTCGTGCGACGTGGCTTCCAAACAAAATTGGGGTCATTTTTTTCCCACAAATAGAGCTTTCTTTTGGTGGTATTTGATCACCTCTGCGGTTTTTATTTTTTGCACTATAAACCAAAATAGAGCAACGATTTTGAAAAAAATGCAATATTTTTTTTACTTTTTGCTATAATATATATCCCCCAAAAATATATATAAAAAAAATTCCTCAGTTTAAGCCGATACGTATTCTTCTTCCTATCTTTGGTAAAAAAAAATTGCAATAAGCATTTATTGATTGGTTTGCGCAAAATTTATAGCGTTTACAAAATAGGGGATAGTTTTATTGCATTTTTTATTATTTTTATTTTTTTTACTACTAATGGCGGCGATTAGTGATTTTTTTCGTGACTGCGACATTATGGTGGACAATTTTGACAACTTCGGACAATTTTGACACATTTTTGGGACCATTGTCATTTTCACAGCAAAAAAAGCATTAAAAATGCATTGTTTACTGTGAAAATGACAATTGCAGTTTGGGAGTTAACCACAATGGGGCGCTGAAGGGTTAAGTGTTATCTCATGGGGGGGCGTGACCACGCATGGCTGGGTGAGGAAGTTGAACTGGTGTGCTCCCGCCGTACCTCCACGGGCTCCAGCATGGTGTGATTAAGGACCGCTCTGAAGTGTTATACTGTGCGGCTGATATCTGCTGACATCTACACCTCCCCCCTGGCTTTCTCCTATCCTGGCTCTCGCTGGATTTCCCTGAGTAGTCGGGACCGACGCTACTTACGATACCTGTCGGTGTATGCTACTTACCTGTCGGTGTATGCTACTTGCCGGTGTGCCGCTCTGACACTATGGACTGCTGACACTGCAGGGCTGGAAGTCGCGACCCGGAGCAGCTGCCGCAGAGACGCAGGGAGACGGTATTGTGGCTGGGACAGCAGCAGAGCAATCGATCTACTGACACGTCCGGTGGCGTGCTCTTTACTCCTCTCCCCTCCTCTCCACTCTTCACCCCCCCGCTCTCCCTTCCCCCGGAGCATTCCTGGAAGACAAGTCAGAAGCCAGGAGCCAGAAGGCAACATTCGCAGGTACTCTGTTTGTTAAGGGGAGGGGGGACGAGTGAACCAAAGAAATAGGAGACGAGAGGAAACACTGAGAATAGTTATCAGCCTCTTTTTTTCTCTCTCCCTCACACGCAAGAGAATTTAAAAGACATTTTTAGTGTCATTTAGGAGGAGGTCAGTGAACGTGCCTATAACTATCTCCTGGGGGTGAACTGAGTCAGGGATACAGGTTATAGGACCCCCTGTGGACCCTGAAAGAGTTGTTGGACTGATATAAATGATAAAGGGGCCCAGGACCTGATTGCCCAGTCTGTCTAACCTAGCCAGGTGCATAGCAGTACACAAGTTATGTGAGGTATGCGATCCCAGCGACAACGGGAGAGTCGCACCTCACGTAAGGCAGCAGCGGAAGCACAAATAAAGCAGACAGCACAGACAGCACAGACGCCTGCACCCAGGCCCACTGAGCAATTGGAGATCTCCCGGTATTTCTCTACCTTACAGGGTACGGCACGGTCCGCTGGGCGCAAGAGTGGGCTACTGGGGGTCGAGTTTGAGACCGAAGGGTGTGACACTAGGGGCTCTTTGGAGACAGCCCCCCAACCCCTTATGGCAGTGAGAGCAGACGTGGAGGTTCTGCAGACCACACCGCAGAGCCCGCGTGTGTTTAACATGTTGGCAGGGTCTACTGCCCCCCCCCGATCCGGGAAGACTTTAAAAGTGAAATGGAGATTCTGAAAGCCCTAATCCAAGCACTCCCCACAAGGTCTGACATAACTGAATTAATTTCAAAAGTGGAGGAAGCGCACTCCAGGGACCTGGAGATCGTCAGAACTGAAATACAGGGTCTGGGGGCCCGTTTGGGAGAGGGGGAGGTTGGGCTAAGGACCCTGGAGCAACGGGTTGAGGTGATTGAGAATCAGAACCGCAACCAGATGGATGTCGCGGTGTCCCTGCAGTTACAGTTGGAGGATCTCCAGGATAGGGGACGTCGCAACAATATACGTATACGTGGGGTCCCGGAATCGGAAGGACATGAAGATCTCCAAGCTATGGCCCAAAAGATTCTGCAAAGTGTTATGCAAGACACCAGTGTACCAAATTTTGAGATGGACAGAATCCATAGAGCCCTGGGCCCAAAACCGAAAGACAAGGGTCGTCCTCGGGATGTGATCTGCCGATTACATTACTTCTCACATAGGGAGGCAATCCTACGGAAAGCATGGCAGATTGGCTCAATAGAATTTGAGGGGACACAGCTTAAGATTTTACCAGATCTATCCGGGGCCACCCTTCAACGCAGAGCACTTCTCCGTCCAATATTAGACCGTGTGAGGGCGTGGGGAGGGACATACAGATGGAGGTTTCCCATCTCCGTCTTTATTAGGAAAGCCTCACTTTCATTTTGGCTTCGTTCTAGAGCAGACCTTCCTGATTTGTTTTTATTTTTGGAAACAGAACCATTCCCAGTCCCGGACTGGTTACAGTTAAATCTGAGAGCTATAGACTTTAAGAATGTTTGATTTCCTCTTTATTTTTTATTTTTTTTTCCTTCTTGCTTTGGTCGAAGGGATAACCGCAGGTTGATCCTGATTAGAGCACTGGTCATTTTACTTTTTTTTTTTTTTTTTACTTATTTTTTATTTATTTTGATGATTGCTTATAGATCTAACGGGTAGCAGAGAGGGAGCAGCCTGCCCCTGGACTTTTTCATTTTATAATATCTTGGATTGCACTAGGGTCCTTAGCATGTTATATGAGGATTTGTTTTGGATGCCGTTATTGCCCTTTCGTTGTGTCCCCCTTATAGGGGCCGCAGGGAATTGGGCAAGTAGGAATTAATAAGGGGATTTATTTGGTACCTGGGACAGTGCCACAGGGGAGGGGAGGGGAGGGTAGGGCTGGGTTGGTTAGGGGGGAAGGGAGGGACCCAAGAAGACTCACCTAGTTAGTAGCTTTACAGGCTGCAGCCTGTCTATCTCACAGTGGTTCAGGGGGGCTGGGGGTTTGCTATTGTAGATTTTGGGAAGGAGGGTTAGGGAGGGGGGGATTCGTATGGTCCACTTACCACTGCACGGGTATTTCCCAGCACCTAGGGGGATTGGGGGGGCTAGGGCTGGGAACAACACACTATGCACCTAAGGGTGCCCAACCTATATTTACACTACGAAGTACACCTTTTTTCATTTTTCCCTTTTTTTTTTTTTTCCTTTCCCCCTTGCGGACGCCGGTATTGCCCTTTCTCTGCGCCCCCTCCGAATAGGGGCTGCAGGGGACCGGGCAAGTGGGCACCAACAGGGGGATCTATTAGGCACCTGGGTTAGTGCTGGAGGGGAGGGAAGGGTAGAGATGGGTAGCCTAGGGGCGAAGGGAGAGACCCAAGAAGATTCACCTATAGGCCCACAGGCTGCAGCCTGCTTACTATACTATCACAGTGTTCTTGGGGACCTGAGGGTTTCCCATTGTCTCCCATTGTAGACTTTGGGAAGGGAGGTTAGGGAGGGGGGATTTGCACGGGTTCACTCATCACTATGTGCACCCAGGGGCGTCCAATCTATACTGGCTTCTAGGGTCGCTCTGATTTTCTGAAGTCCACTTCTTCACTTTTTTTTTTTTTTTTTTCCTCTCCACTGCAGTTTTATGCAATGGTCGATGGGGTTCACATGGGCACCGCAAAGGTTTGGGAGGGTAAGGGGGAAGGTTGGGTTGGGTTGGGGGGTTGGTGTCGCAGAAGGGACGGGTGGGGATGGGTGTCCCGGAGGCTCTGTAGTCGGGTACCACAAGATAATCCTCCGGAACGAATAAGAGCTCCCAAGAGGTCTTAAGATTTGATATGAATTAGGGGATACTTGCCTAGGGACCTGTTTCTGGGTCTGTCCATCCGGTATGTTATATCAGAAGAAGGCTGGCCCCAGGTAATCATGTTGACCTAGGGGCAATTGATCTACTATAGAGCGAGTTATATGTTATATTCGGATAGAAGGAGCGCGTGGAGGTGGTGGGAGACCCCTCACCAGGGGGAGGCGTGGGTCAACAACCCCGATTAGGCCATCACTCAGGGGATTGGGTATTTGAGTGACCAAAGACTTGCTTTGGGATACCCTTGAAGAGGAGGAGGACAATCCAGTTCCTCTCTTCTCTCTCTTTGGGTATCAGTTTAGAGTAGGGGTACACAGGGTCGGGTGGGGGGGGGGGGGGGTTTTTTTTTTTTTTTTTTTTTTTTTGGGGGGTTTTTTTTTCTCTTTTTTTTTTTTTTTTTCTCCTTCTCCTTTTCTCCTCCTCTCTCGCGGGGGACGGGTGCTTGGATCCCCCCATAGGGAGTCCGAAGTGCGTCCAGAAATGGAGGCCCTTTCAGTGACTACAATCAATGCTAAGGGATTAAATATTCCGGAAAAGAGACGTATCTTAATGCAGGACCTAAAAAAAAGAGGGAGAAACATAGCTTTGATACAGGAGACACATTTTAGAAAAGGGGGGCTCCCCTTCCTTAGAAATCGACATTTCCCGACAGTATATCATGCGACGAACCCAGTGGCAAAAAAGGGGGGAGTATCAATACTTATATCTTCTAACACACCATGGTGCTTAAAAGACTCCCTAGTAGACGCTGAGGGGCAGTTTCTAGCGGTAAAAGGGACGATAAGAGGAGCGATATTCACATTTGTTACTTTTTATGCCCCTAATGTACAACAGGACCAGTTCCTAAGGAACTTCTTGAATAGGCTAACAGCCTTTCAAGAAGGTCAGCTGATCATGGGTGGGGACTTAAATGCCCCTCTGGACCCTACTATGGATACGTCAACCGGTGGCTCCTCAGTTGCAGGGGGCACCCGGAAACGAATCCGACAGTTGCTACAACAAGAAACACTGATAGATATATGGAGAATGATGCACCCGGGGGAACGAGATTATTCCTTCTATTCCATCCCGCATAAGACATACTCACGTATTGACTATTTTTTTGTTCCACACAGTCAGCTCCACGCAGTTATAGAAGTTGGAATAGGTGAAATTTCCTGGTCCGATCATGCCCCAATCTTTCTGGAATATAAAATAGGGGACTCCGGCCCTCTTGGACCGGGGGGCTGGAGATTAAACGAGAGACTATTGCAGGATGAGGGGGTGCTGGAAGATGTCCAGAAGGAGTTAAAATGGTACTTCGAGACTAATGACACCCCAGAATGTAATCTAGGGGTAGTGTGGGAGGCCCATAAGGCAGTCATAAGGGGAGTCCTGATGAAACATGGTGCAAGGGTTAAAAGGGAGAGGGAGAGGAATATAACAACCCTTATGACAAAGATTACAAACTTAGAAAAAAGGCATAAACAGAGATCTAACCCAGAGGTAGAGAGAGAACTTATGACGGCACGCAGACAAATTACCGAACTGCTCTTTTATAGAGCAAGAAGGGCGATACAAAATGGCAAAAGGCAGAACTATGAACAGGGCAATAAATGTGGGAAGCAATTGGCGAACTCATTGAGGGAACAACACACTAAGACGTATATCCCTATGATTAAGGGGTCAGGAGGCGAAGAACACATGCTACCCAGAGAAATTGCACAGAGATTTAGTGACTTTTATAGCAGTCTATATAACTTACAAACAAACCTCCAACAACATGAGGCAATGGGTAACTATATAGAATCCTCAGGCACCCCGACCCTAACAGCAGAAATGAGCCAAGAAATGGAAAAACCTATAACCTTAGAAGAACTACAGGAGGCAGTGAAAAAAGGGAAAGGAGGGAAATCACCGGGAGCAGATGGATTTACCATTGCCTACTATAGACTTTTTCTCTCAGTTCTAGGCCCCTTTATGGTCAGAATGTATAATGGGCTGGGCGATACATGTTCTTTTCATAATGAAACCCTAAAAGCGGTAATAGCGGTCATACCCAAAGAAGGTAAAGATCCTTCTCAATGTGGGAGCTATAGACCCATTTCATTACTCAACGAAGATTTGAAGCTTTTTGCCAAAATCCTAGCAGCACGTATACAACAATATATACCCGGGCTTATCCACAAAGATCAGGTGGGATTTGTCCAGATGCGCGAAGCCAGGGATAATACGGTTAAGACGCTGAACTTGATCCATCTGGCTGACACTTCCCGAACCCCGTGTGTCTTCCTCGGTACTGATGCCGAGAAAGCTTTTGATCGGATAAACTGGCAATTTATGTTTATGGTTCTGAGACACATGGGGTTCGGAGATAAGATGTTACAATGGATCACAAGTAATTATACTCATCCAACGGCACAGGTTAGAGTGAATGGAACATTGTCTCCACCCTTTAAATTGTCGAATGGGACAAGACAGGGATGTCCGCTATCCCCTCTCTTGTTTGCGATATCTGTAGAGCCCTTATTAAACAGGATCCGACTGAATCCAGACATCAAAGGAGTGTCTGTTGGAGATGCAGAATACAAGATCTCTGCTTACGCAGACGATATGATGTACTCTTTGACGAACCCGATGGAATCCCTCCCTAGGTTGCTACAGGAATTGCAACTATATGGAGGCCTATCAAATTTTAAGATAAATTATGATAAGTCAGAAGCAATGGGAGTAGCGATCCCGGAGGAGGATCTGCGGTCTTTGAAAGCTAAACACAGATTTAAATGGTCTGACAGATCACTTACATACCTGGGCACTTCCATCCCAGCAGACCTGACACAGGTCTTTAAACTTAATTTTGTGCCAATATTGGGGAAAACCCGGGCCCTCTTGGAGGGCTGGAAGAGGGGGTTTTATTCCTGGTTCGGACGAGTCAATATTATCAAAATGAGCATATTACCAAAATTTCTGTATCTCTTCCAGACACTCCCTATCGCCATACCAAAATCCTTTTTTAGCCAGACGCAAACTCTCTTTAATAAGTTCATATGGGCTAATAAACCCCCAAGAATTAAGAGGCGCACATTATCATTATCAAAGCGAGATGGAGGTGTGTCTGCTCCAGATATCTATAGGTACTATCAGGCGGCCATTTTGACCCGCCTGATAGATTGGAGGAGACATGGCGATGAGAAAATATGGCCAGGTTTGGAACAGGCACAGTGCAGTAGCATACTCCACCTGGCAGCGTGGTGTTATAGAGACCTGCCGATAACTATTAAGAAACACCCACTGATAGGCCCAACACTGAAAGTTGCTTACGGGCTATTTGCGAAGGGGACATTGTCCACCCTGGATTCACCACTTTACCCAATTATGGGGAACCCCCAATTCGCACCAGGATTGATGAAGGGGACGTTCAGTGGGTTAATAGAGCGGGGCTTGGTACAGGCATCTCATTTTGTTAAAGAAGGCTCTTGGCATACTATGCAGGAGATGGTAATGGGTGGGCTTCCCTACCAATTGGACACTTGGAGGGCATTACAATTACGGCACTTCCTGGACACTCTGAAATCCCCTGTAAGATATGGGCGTAAACTAACACGATTTGAGGGGTATTGTAGTGGGAGTGGAGTGCTTCGGCACACCCTCTCAAGAATTAACGAATTATTAAATGTACCGATGGAGGACTCCCAAATCCCCTTTTTTAACAGGTGGGAGGTGGAGCGGGGAAGACCTTTTACAGAAGAACAAAAGAATAAAATTCTTCGGAATATATTTGAATCCTCAGTCTGTGTGAAGACACAGGAGATGAATTACAAGATATTAACTCAGTGGTATCGTACACCGGTAGTATTATAGAAGTGCTACCCAGACATCTCGGATAGATGCTGGAGGTGCGGAAAGAAGGAAGGAACGTTATTACATATTTTGTGGTCTTGCCCGAAGATTTTAAGTTTTTGGACAAAGGTCCAGGGAATAGTACAGAAATTTAGCAAAGAAAAATTACCAGAGGACTGGTCTTATTATTTATTACAGGACTCTGAGAGTTCGGTAAAGCTTTATAGGAAATCCATGGCTTGTCACCTTCTAAATGCTGCCCGTGCCTGTATCCCAGGGATGTGGAAACAGACACAACCGCCAACGGTAAAGATGTGGCTGAATAGAGTAGAAGATACAAATAGAATGGAGGACCTAGTGTGGACCTCCAGACAGAAACGTAAGGCCTACCTTGATACGTGGGCTGAATGGATTGCGTTTAGATACTCAGAAGAAGGAAGGGTTCTGATAGATGCGTAGACATGGGAGGGAGGGATCCGGCCCTGCGGATGGGGAGGAGGAGAGGAGATGGATGGAGGAGGGGGTGGTTCCCCCACCCCCCCCTCCTTTTTTTTTTTTTTGGGGTGGGGGGGGGGGGGGTTGGTTATACTTTTGGTTAGTTTTGTTTGATAAGGGGGATGGGGTTGGTATAGTATTGGGAAGTCAATGCAGAGAGCGATATCCCAAGGGGTGGTCCAACTGCCCCCCCTGGCAGGGGACACTTGGACCCCCTGGCGGGAGGGGGGGTCCTGAGGTAGTAAGGGGAAGGCACCCACTGACCTAAAGGTAATTAGATATGGAAGATGATTTTCAGTTTGAGAGAGGAACGATACGATATGTTTTGGGAAATATATCTCTTCTATCTATGTTTAAATGATTTGACTTTGTACCATGTGGGTATTTCTTTTCCTTTTTTCATTTTTGTATGTTGTAATGACTTCATGGCCAGAGGGATGGCCCTCTGTATGTATCTCACTATGCTTGTTTGAAAACAATAAAAGAAAATTTAAAGTAAGTGTTATCTCATTTGTGTTACTAACTGTAGGGGGGTGTGGCTGTATGTGTGACGTCATTGATTGTGTTTCCCTATAAAAGGAAACACATGATCAATCACGGCGCCACAGTGAAGAACGGGGAAGCTCTGTTTACACACAGCTCTCCCCGTTCTTCAGCTCTGGGGACCGATCACGGGACTACAGTGCCGATTGGGTCCACGGGTCCTGCGGTCATGGTCACGGTTGTGCATTTAAAGAGGACGTACCTGTACGTGCTTGTGCCCAGCTGTGCCATTCTGCCGACGTAAATGTGCAGGAGGCGGTCCTTAAGTTGTTAAGGCAGCACTAGAAAATATTGGTGACCACACAAAAAATTGACACTTTGGACCCAATTTGGCTATTTTCACTTAGGGGTGTACTTCCTTATGTTGCCAGAGGTTTAGACATTAATGGCTGTGTGTTGAGTTATTTTGATGGGGCAGCAAATTTACACTGTTGTACAAGTTGTACACTCACTACTTTACATTGTAGCAAAGTGTAATTTCTTCAGTGTTGTCTCATATAATACAAATGTTAAAAGATTGTGAGAGTTGTACTCACTTTTGTGAGATCATAACAGCCTCAGTCCCCTCTGGCACACCTGTCAATAGTGTAAGTGCAATGACCAATGAGAAACACACACATTATAAAAAAACACAGAAATTGTCTTTACTGCAATATTTCTGTGGAAATATTACAAACAGTAGCAGTATATAGTCAAATAATCACCTAAAGATCAATAACTGAGATGTAAGAGTAATATAGCTCTTAATCCTATATTCAAGCTGCTTTCCGGGGATTCCAAACCTGAGAATGTCCCCAAGAGCAGAAGCCCACTTGAATGGTAAATAAAGCACAATATGGCACTTCAAATTAGATTAGTTACCTCTACTCAGATTGGCTCTATAAGTGCAGGCAGGAGGAGAGCAGAAGAATGACTACTTTTGTGTCAGACCTCTTTCTACTGTCCCCTGACACCACAGGCCCAACTTTACACAACTATTCAAGTCAGCAAGTAATGGCTTAACTTTATAGATAAACTGTCCCACACACCCAATACCAGTGGCGGCTGGTGCTCAAAAATTTTTGGGGGGGTGCAAACGAAAAAAAAAAATGCAGCCTCACTGTGCCCATCACATGCAGCCACTGTGCCATGCCACGAAATGCAGCCACTGTGCGGTCAATTGTCACCACTGTGCCATGTCATCAAACACAGCAACTGTGCCATCAATTGTCACCACTGTGCCATGACATCAAACAGCAACTGTGCCATGCCACAAACAGCAACTGTGCCATCAATTGTCACCACTGTACCATGCCATCAAACGCAGCCACTGTGCCATCAATTGTCACATACAGTGCCATGCAACACAGCAACTGTGCCATCAATTGTCACCACTGTGCTATGCCACCAAATGCAGCCACTGTGCCATCAATTGTCACCACTGTGCCATGCAACACAGCAAATGTACCATCAATTGTCACCACTGTGCCATGCCATCAAATGCAGTCATTGTGCCATCAATTGTCACCACTGTGCCATGCCATCAAACACAGCCACTGTGCAATCAATTGTCACACCCTGTGCCATGCAACACAGCAACTGTGCCATCAATTGTCACCACTGTGCCATGCCACCAAATGCAGCCACTGTGCCATCAATTGTCACCACTGTGCCATGCAACACAGCAACTGTGCCATCAATTGTCACCACTGTGCCATGCCATCAAATGCAGTCATTGTGCCATCAATTATCACCACTGTGCCATGCCATCAAACACAGCAACTGTGCCATCAATTGTCACCACTGTGCCATGCCATCAAATGCAGTCACTGTGCCATGCCATCAAATGCAGCCACTGTGCCATCAATTGTCACCACTGTGCCATGCCATCAAACACAGAAACTGTGCCATCAATTGTCACCACTGTGCCATGCAACACATCAACTGTGCCATCAATTGTCACCACTGTGCCATGCCATCAAACGCAGCCACTGTGCCATCAATTGTCACCACTGTGCCATGCCATCAAACGCAGCTACTGTGCCATCAATTGTCACCACTGTGCCATGCCATCAAACACAGCAACTGTGCCATCAATTGTCACCACTGTGCCATGCCATCAAATGCAGTCACTGTGCCATGCCATCAAATGCAGCCACTGTGCCATCAATTGTCACCACTGTGCCATGCCATCAAACACAGAAACTGTGCCATCAATTGTCACCACTGTGCCATGCAACACATCAACTGTGCCATCAATTGTCACCACTGTGCCATGCCATCAAACGCAGCCACTGTGCCATCAATTGTCACCACTGTGCCATGCCATCAAACGCAGTCACTGTGCCATGCCATCAAACACAGCAACTGTGCTATCAATTGTCACCACTGTGCCATGCCATCAAACGCAGCTACTGTGCCAAATGCAGCCACTGTGCCATCAATTGTCACCACTGTGCCATGCCATCAAACACAGCCACTGTGCCATCAATTGTCACCACTGTGCCATGCCATCAAACGCAGCTACTGTGCCAAACACAGCCACTGTGCCATCAATTGTCACCACTGTGCCATGCCATCAAACGCAGTCACTGTGCCATGCCATCAAACACAGCCACTGTGCCATCAATTGTCACCACTGTGCCATGCCATCAAACACAGCTACTGTGCCAAACGCAGCCACTGTGCCATCAATTGTCACCACTGTGCCATGCCATCAAATGCAGTCACTGTGCCATGCCATCAAACACAGCCACTGTGCCATCAATTGTCACCACTGTGCCATGCCATCAAACACAGCCACTGTGCCCCTCAATTGTTGCCACTGTGCCAATTGTCACCACTGTGCCCCACGATGCCACTGTGCCCATTGTCACCACTGTGCCCCATGATGCAACTGTGCCCATTGTCACCACTGTGCCCCATGATGCCACTGTGCCCCATGATGCCACTGTGCCCATTGTCACCACTGTGCCCCATGATGCCACTGTGTCCATTGTCACCACTGTGCCCCATGCCACTGTGCCCATTGTCACCACTGTGCCCCATGCCACTGTGCCCATTGTCGCCTCTGTGCCCTTTGTCACCACTGTGCCCATTGTCACCACTGTGCCCCATGCCACTGTGCCCATTGTCACCTCAGCGCCCATTGTCACCCCATTCCCTGTAAAAATCACTTACCTGAAGCTTCCACGTCCTCCCTCGATGTCTTCTGCCGCCCTGGTGAAGCTTCAGCCAATCAGGCTCCTGATAACCAGAATCTGGAAACCTGATTGGCTGAAACGGCCGTCAGTCTTATGCAAGGAACGCAGGTTGCCTGTGCTCCGAGTATAGACATCTGAGAGTCGGAGGGCTGTACTTGAAAAGCCTATCAGAGCTAGCAGCTCTGATAGGCACTTCCTCACAGCCAATCAGCTATTCAGGTAACCGGTGCCCTATGTCCGGTTATATGAATAGACCAGCGGCAGCTGGCAACAATGATAACTCACATTCAATGCAATGCTATGCAATGAGTGTGTGTTATTTGCGATAGGGGGTGGCGCTGCAGCGCCCTCTATTGACGGCCGCCAGAACTGCAGGTAAAACAAAAAAATACATTTTAAGCAAAGTAAAATGTCTTAAAGGGCCCGTTTGTTTTTTTTACTACAGGAGGGGGGGTTGGCGGCGCCCAGGTGCCCCCTATGGACGGGCCGCCACTGCCCAATACATATTCAGAGCCCTGAACATGTGTGTGTGTGTCGGTCTGTATGTCCCTGACAGTTTCAGTCCTTTTTGAAGCAAAGGTACACTTTGGTGTCTTCAGCTAGTCACTTTTGTTGATGCACTTCAACTCCTGGGTCACAGGACAAACAATATAAATGGTGAAATTTACCAAGTGAAACAGACAGGATTTTGTTTAACAAGGTGAGAGGACAATGTTGTCTGTATACAATGTCCCAGAAATAGATAGCCTTATCCTTTATTCCTGTAGTAATACAAGATGACCACCGGCAATGATGTTTGTATGCAGTGTTCAAATAACTCTTCCTGTAGCGCAGTGTCTCTGTTCCCTACAGATGGGCAGAAATGCCCTCTTACCAATTCCTGCGAACAGTGCCTAAGTGATCGTCCTGGAACAGGCAGGCTTCCATGGTGTGAAAAGTTATCTGACCATTTACATTGGCATCACAAATTAGCGCCCCTATCTCACTTTTAATGCTATTTGGAGAACCACTCTTTAAAGGGAGCAGCATTTTATTTATTTAGTCATTTAGAGTAACTAAATCAAAAACTTTTTTTTGTTTTTTTTGGCATGGAGTTTACCCATATTACAGGCCTTCATGGTGACCAGACCGGACCCCTCATGCTGGAACGGTTCACCGTTGTAAAAGAAGTGCCTCGATTTTCACCCGCTCTTAGGCTGGACATTCCAACTCGCTGTGGAGGCCTTAATCGCATGGGGAAATCATCTGATAGACAGCACCTGTCCCCCAGGTCTGGTCTCTTCACTCCCTCAAGGCTGACTGAACTTTTTCCTTAGGACACAAAATGGAGTCTTATACTTTACTTTCAGCAAAGCATCATGGGGTTGGCAGTTCTCCCTGTATACCAGTCTATGGGACAGTTTTGTGTGAGAACTTCATGTCCCATGAGTAAGAAGGCGGTCAAAAAAGCCCAGACATGACAGGCAACTTTCTCCCTAACTGAAGCTGGAAAGCCTGTGTACATTGTTCTGGCCAGCTTGGCAAGATTTGTGGGTTATAGAGTGAGACACCCGCTACATATATATACACATCAGGGCTCAAAATTTCAAGTACTGAGCTACTAGCCAGGCCTTAAGAGTTACTCGCCACCAGTTGTCCCGCCCAACACCTACCCTGCCCCGCCCCTAATTCCACCCCTAAATGATGAAATTACACTGTTAAATGATTTATGCAGAATTAAGTTACAAAAATAAATATTAACAACAACTTGATCAGTGCCCATCAGTGCAGCCCGGTCAGTGCCCATCAATGCAGCCCGGTCAGTGCCCATCAGTGCAGCCCAATCAGTGCCTATGAGTGCAGTCTGGTCAGTGCCCATCAGTGCAGTACTGTCAGTGCCCATCAGTGCAGTCCGGTCAGTGCCCATCAGTGCAGTCTGATCAGTGCAGCCCAGTCAGTGCAGCCCGATCAGTGCCCATCAGTGAAGCCCGGTCAGTGCCCATCAGTGCAGTCTGGTCAGTGCAGCCCAGTCAGTGCCCATCAGTGCAGCCTGGTCAGTGCAGCACGGTCAGTGCAGCACGGTCAGTGCCCACCAGTGCAGCACAATCAGTGCCCATCAGTGCAGCCCGGTCAGTGCCGTCTGAGCAATGCCCATCAGTGCAGCCCGGTCAATGCCCATCAGTGCAGCCTGGTTAGTGCCCAACAGTGCAGCCCAATCAGTGTCCATCAGTGCAGCCCAGTCAGTGTCCATCAGTGCAGCCCAGTCAGTGTCCATCAGTGCAGTCCGGTCAATGCCCATCAGTGCAGCCCGGTTAGTGCCCAACAGTGCAGCCCAGTGAGTGTCCATCAGTGCAGCCCAGTCAGTGTCCATCAGTGCAGCCCAGTCAGTGCTCATCAGTGCAGCCCGGTCAGTGCTCATCAGTGCAGCCCGGTCAGTGCAGCCCGGTCAGTGCCCATCAGTGCAGCTCAATCATTGCCCGTCAGTGCAGCCCGGTCAGTTCCCATCAGAGCAGCCTTATAGTGCCCATCAGTGCAGCCTCAACCCAATGCAGTGGAAATGGAGGCATAGGTATGGGGGGGTTGGTGTGGAATTGGAGGCATAGGTATTGGGGGGGTTTGTGTGGCATAAGTATGATTCAGGCCTCCAATTAACCCCCACTTTTCTCCCAGCACACATCTTCATAACTTCCCCATTCAATGCACCCAACCTCCTCCATGTGCTGCTTTCAATCACAGCACACTGTCACAGAAACATACCTTTCTCCTGCAGCCGAGGGGTCAGGCATCATGTAAACACTGAAGGAGAGGGGCGGTCCCAGGCGGCGGACTGCTCCTATGGAGCTGCCCCTAGCTACGAGACTGTGCAAGGGGGTGGGGACGAGCGGCAAGAGAGGTGGAGAGGGGCGGTCGCAGGCGGCAGACTGCTCCTATAGAAATGTCCCAGACGAGGGACTGCTCCTATGGAATTGCCCCTCGCTGCAAACCTATGCGAGGGGGCGGAGATGAGCGTCATGAGGGAGGTGGAGGGGAGCGGTCCCAGTCGGCGGACTGCTCCGATGGAAATACCGCAGCTCGCTACAAGACTGCAAGGGGCGGGGACGAGCAGCATGAGGGAGGTGGAGAGGGGCCATCCCAGTCAAAGGACTGCTCCGATGGAAATATCGCCGCTCGCTACAAAACTGTGCAGGCCTGCAGGGGGGCGGGGACGAGCAGCATGAGGGAGGTGGAGAGGGGCCGAACCAGTCGAAGGACTGCTCCGCCTCCTATTGAAATGACCCTCACTGTGAGCCTGTGCATTCCCGGGACAGTACAGCCCTGTGTCCTTACTCGCACTACTCAAAATTCAACTCGCAAGGCGAGTTGAAATTTTGAGGGCTGTACACATCAATCTTTTTTCCATTTTTTTTTTACACTTTTATTTTTCGGAGGGGAGGTTGGATTTGGTAAGTGAAAAACAGACCAGCTGCCATTTTGAAATGTGGTGAATACCTGCTCTCCTTACACTTCTTAAAACAGCACTGGGGACTCACATGATTAAAAAAAAAAGAGTGTTGGTAATTTGTATCTTTGTTGAGCTTTCAAAAAACCCGGCCAAAAATGCAGGTACACTGTGTTGTAACCAATATGGTGGTAGGGCATATTTTCACCCGTAGTGATTACTCTTAGGCCGCGTACACACAATCAAATTTATCTGCTGAAACTAGTCCGATAGACCGTTTCAGCAGACATATCCGATCGTGTGTACGGGCTAGGGGACAGGTTTGTCCAGCGGACAAATTTCAAAGCATGCTTTGAAATTTGTCGGCTGCAAACCTGTCCGTCCGACATGTCCGCTGGTTAGTACGCCTAACCAGCGGACAGAAATCCCCCGCATGCGCCGAATGGATTCGACGCATGCATGGAAGGATTTTACTTCCTGGATTGGTGACGTGGCGGCGTCAAAGTAACCGCCACGTCACCGCGTCCTCAGCCCGAGGGGATTTTCGCCCGATGGTGTGTACACGCCATCGGACCAAAATCCGATGAGACATGTCCGCTGGAAACAGTCCGTCGGACATGTTTGAGCGGACATGTCTCATCGTCTGTACGCGGCCTCAAACCTTCACATTTGGAAAAAATTGAAAAGTCATGCCTACAATCTTTGAAAACAGGATACAAAATGATGGGCAGGATGATAGCAGAGGTCCTAATCATTAGGCATTTTACTGAAAAAAGTATTTCAGACTTTCTAAAAGGAGAGAGGGTTAATCTTTGCAACAGCCTACAATAAAATATGCCAGTAGTTCTATACCTTCACCATTATTCCCAAAACCTAAAGGAAGTTCTGTCTGGAGCTGGTTTTGGAGAGAGTGGAGAGGGATTAGAACACCTATCAGTTTTATTGCTGTCTGTGCACCATTAGTGAGATTCACCCTCTCTATGTGTCCTGCTTACTGTTATCATCGAAAGTGAAAGTAAATGAAAATCCCATATTTTTGTTTGACATCAAAACAGTATTAAAGGGAAAGTCTTCCAATTGTAAAATAGTTCTGGTGACACCCTGGGATTCCCTCACTTTGGAATAAATTCTTTCACTTCCTGTTTTGTCTTTGGGACAGGAAGTGAAGGGAATACTCTCCAATGGCACACAGATGGCAAACAATCTAACAAGAGATATAACCCTCCCTTAGTCCATCCAAAATGACAAAAAGTGTTGCCTTTAGTTCTATTTTAAGTGCTAGCAGAGCTGAAGTTCTTGTCAACAGAATGTTAGATAAAAGAAAGTATGTTGGTTAATTTTTGTAGATAATAGTTTTAGAAAATAGAGTATAGCTTTTCTTTCATCAAAATTTTGCAGTACAATGTATATTTTTGTGTAATATGTATTTCCCTCACTATGTTTTTTTTTTCCTGTTGTAAATCTGCTGACCACATCTGTATAAGGTCTTGTAAGCCTAAGTTATTAGTGATAATAGCACATCAATATATCTAAAACACATTTGTTGGAATTCTAATTTTAGCTTGATATTTGTATAGAACAGATCAATGCGGCTTGACACCTTCTTACTTCACTTAGGTAAAGTATATGTTTTCCAGATAAATGATATCTGCTGTGAAATACAGTATATAACAAAAAGATCTAATTTACTTTAAAGGGAATTCCTGTGGATTCAGTAGGTACATGGGACCTATAGAGTCCATTTGTTTTGTTTTCACGGAAAGCTGCAGAGAATAATAACACATCTTTATTTGAGAGAGCTTTATAATTACACTTCGGAGACTTCCATGCAGCTATCCTGGACTTGGATTTTTTTCTTTATAATGAATGTCTGATTGGATACTTTTGCATTTTGATCTGTCAATGGAAGAATACGGATTAAACAATCATATTACTGCCCAATTACAATTGTATGATACACAGGAGGTACAGCACATTCTACATATTATACTTTTATCTGGAGACTGATAATTGCATATTCAAGGGTTTCTACTGTATGACTTTTTAATGCTTTCTAGTACAATAGTGTCGTAATCCTGCTAATCTATTCCATATATATAACTCACTCCCTACCGCTGTTGTTGCCAGTATTCTCTAGCATGAAGTAGATTGGCAGGAAAAAAATTCCCTTCTCTTTCTCTTTCTCTTTCTTTTTCTCTCTCTCTCTCTCTCTCTCTCTCTCTCTCTCTCTCTCCCCCTCTCTCTCTCTCTCTCTCTCTCTCTATATATATATGTATATATGTGTGTGCATATAATATTTGTTCATCATACTGTATGAGTAACGAGGGTTGATTTACTAAAGGAGTATATACTATTCTCATCAATCACTCGGACAGCCCTCACAAATGAATCCCATGATTTGTCTAATATGAACAAAATAGGAGTATAGCCTCATATAAAAAAAATCATAATAATAATAACCACGTACCATCATCCAGGTTATAGTGGAAAAACTATAAGGGGAGGGGTGGGGGCAAGGGAATAGTTGCTGAATCTAAACCAAAAGCATACCCACCCAAATAATGTGAACTATCTCGGAACTGACAAGGAACAATAAACATTATTAAATTAAAAATATTTTATTACAAATTAAAAATTACAAAAATGGACAATAATGCACATCAAAGATTGGTTAGGGTAATATGTTTATTTCCTATGATTGTCACCTAGTGGCCATAAAGAGGTATTTTACTGAAATCAGGAAAATATCATATTATGGCCACTAGATTGAGCTGAAAGGCATAGGAAATAAACATATTAGGCAAAATATATGGATTATTTGTGATGACAAATGCTTGAGACATCTGCACATCAAATTTCTTCATAGACACCTTTGTGTATGTACACTTTGCAAAATAATGTGTACAGTTTTTTCTTTCTTTGCACATGATTAGAAAAGTAAACATAACATTACCTTATTCGCAAAGTGCAAAATAAGCATACATTTTCTAAATTGAACTTTTACTTTGTTTAAGTGAACAAGTTTCTATTGGCTTTGTAAAGTAGCCATATTTGTTATTGGAAGGACACTTTAAGCTGGCCATTTGTGGATAGAAAACTGTTTGAAAAAGAGTTTGATAAGCCCGATCTTTTGACTTTAGAAACCTTAGTGGACACATTTTCGATTCTCGAAATAAAACATTTTATGGCAATAGAAAGATCCATCATGTTGGAATTTTTTTGCATAATCAAATGATTTTCTAAGCATTAGTAGGGAAAAAATAGTAAAAAACAAACAAACAGTACATTGATCATTGATTGACACAAAATTTACCATTTATGTTGGTCATATTTGATAATATGTGGAAAATCATTGGATACAATGATGACATTAACACACATTTGCTTTACAGATCTTTATCAAAAACAAAAGTTTTTATTTTCTATCTATGTATGGCCAGCTTTACTCTACAGTTTTGTTCTATCAGGTGTAATGCTAAAAAGCTATGACACAAGTACAAGAGTTTCATTTAACTATTGTAAGGCCTCTTACAATAGTACGTTTTTTTTGTATGTTTTTTTGTATGTATTTGTACGCATTTTGGCCCATATGTGTTTATGCAATTTCTGTGCGAATGCGTGGAAATTTGTGCACGCGCGTATAAACTTTTTCTCACGTTTTCGTTCTGCACAATATGTAAATTGGGATTTGCGTGCATGAGGCATAAATTACTGACCAAAAATGCTTTTAAACTTTTAATTTTTTTTATTGAAGAATGCACAGGTCTTGTTCACATACATTACAATTAATGGGCTGTATTTTAGCTCAGTAAAGAAAAAAAAAAAGCTCTACTGAGCCTTTTCAGCTGCAGTGTGCAAGAGGCCTTAGGCCGTGTACACACAATCGCTTTTCATGACAAGAAAAATTGCATTGTTTAAATTGGTTGTGAAAAACGGTTGTGTGTAGGCTCCAGAGCATTTTTCTATATGAGAAAAATGGCTGTTAAAAATTTAGAACCTGCATTATTTTTTCTTGTCGTTTTTCAAGTCGTCGTTTTTACATCGTGAAAAACGGTTGTGTGTACGCTTTAACGAGGGGGGAAAAAACCACATGCTCAAAAACAAGTTATGAGACAGGGAAATTAGCAAAAGCCGCCCAAAGGGTGGCGCCATTGGAATGGAACTTCCCCTTTATAGTGCCGTCGTACGTGTTGTACATCACCGCGCTTCACTGGAGCATTTTTTTTCATGATCGTGTGTATGCAAGGCAGGCTTGAGAAGAATCATATCGAGAAAAACATTGTTTTTTTTCAATGACATGAATAACGGTCGTGTGTACGCAGCATTAGTGTTTTTTTTTTTTTTTTAACTATCAGTTTTTCTTCATACCAAATAATTAAGTTCACTAGCCAAATTGCAGTGTTATAACACTGGCATATAGTAAATAACACTGCTGTAAGTTTGCATATAAATTTGTTGCCTTCTGCAGCATTTACATCACAATAACTGGGCAAAGCAGGAGAAAAATCGTTCATGAAACCTAAAATATTCTTGGAGATGTGCATATATCATCACGTTACCTACACAATCCTGAAATTCCTATGTACATAGGATACGTGTTCTTGAGTTCAATAAGATCTCCATTTACCCTGTTTAAGTCCTCAAGAACATAATGATTCTCCATTGAGCCTCAATTACCAATGATCTTCTAGATTGCTTGTGACCACAGTAGTCTTGTTTCTTGTTTAGATGCTGTGATGCCATGGGCTTGTGTCTATGACATCAGTTTGACATCAATTCAATATTCTTCTGAGATTATTCAAGATTCATTAAAAGTTGTATTTGAACTGCAGCTAACCTGCTTCAAATGGGTTTTATATATTCAGACGTGTATGGGAAAGAAATAACCATTGGAAGTGAACAAAAACCCATCAACCGACGACCTAAGTGTCTCCCTATACTGAGTGCAGTTATGCCTCGTATCCACTTAGCGGAATGGTTCGGGCTGGTACAGTTTGGAAGGGTTAGAAGGGCCCGACCTATTCAAGTGAGCGTTTCCACTGTAAATTGGACCTTCAGGGGCCATACAGGGTTTAGAAAAAATGCCTAGCGTGTCTGCCAATCAGTGGAATGTATTGTAGCTCCGCCATAACCGAACTGAACTGTACCATTTTCTATGGCCCCACATCTGAAGCAGGACCCAGAATGGTATGGTTTAGTTGTATGGGCCGCTTTCATAATGGAAAAACTCAAAATTGCATACTGTACCGAACCAATTCGAACCAATCCACTTAGTGGAAACAAGGCATAAGAGTTAGAGTGTTTGTACACTATTTTGGGGGATGGGGCATTGTTTATGCCACCTTCTTGAAGCATCCTTCAGCTGTTTAATGGCACATAAGCTGGTATGGCTACATGAGTGTTGCATTATGCCTGCTTGTATGCTAGATATACAAGAACTGAGAAGAGGCACACATTTCTTAAAAAAAAACCATAAGGTTAGAAAAATACAGTAGCAGATAGACATAAGCAGCATAGCAAGGTCAAACCACAACAGCTGGTATCAATAAAACAAATCTTGGAACAACTTGCAATAGACTAAAATATTCAAGTATTAAAATCTTTAGCTGTAGAACACGTGCATGTCATCTGTGACATCACAAATAATATAAAAGCAGCTGATACTTGCAGTAATTGCATGTTTTTTGTTATTTAAACCAAGGTGATGAAGGGCTACCCAACACATAAGCTCAACCATTATATTGGAGAAAGAATATTTTACATGCTGTTAGGTTATTTAGCATGCCTGCAATCCTATGCTGTTAGGCGGCGTACACACGATCGGATATATCCGATGAAAACGGTCCGCGGACCATTTCCATCGGATATGTCCGATCGGGAGTTTGATCCGATGGCGTGTACACACCATCGGATCAAATTCCCCGCCGCCGGACGGCGCGGTGACGTAGTGGTGACGCGGCGGTGACGTTGACGCCGCCGCGTCACCGCCACGTCACCGCACCAGGAAGTAAAACACTTCCGCGCATGCGCCGAATCCATTCGGCAGCGGCGCGGCGGCGGTGGGGGCCGACATGTCTGCTGGTAAGTGTACTAACCAGCAGACATGTCGGGCGGACAGATTCCCACCGGATAGATTTCAAAGCATGCTTTGAAATCTGTCGGGTGGAGAAATCTGTCCGCTAGCCCATACACACGAGCGGAGATGTCTGCTGAAACGGTCATATCCCCTCGTGTGTACGCGGCCTTACACAGCCATTGTTCAGGAACTCCTTTATTTGATGTCTTTCATGGTGGAAAATAAAAGATTCCATCCACCGATTCCAACAACCAAGATAAATGTTTTTTTTTTTTTTGCTGCATCTTGTACAGTACATTACAGAAACTCGTTCATGAAATGCCTGGTGAAAATGCTTGAATGCGAGGTTCCTAATGCCTGTGTGCTCACTCTTTAGAGCTGTGCATGCAGAGACCTTAAAGCATGAAAAATCTATGAAAAATGTACATGCAGTTGTGATACAGTTTTGACGTGATTGTCAGGTGTTCAGAAATATTTCACTCAATTGGAGCCCTGAGGAATACTTGAAAACCTTATCAAAACCATTCATACATTGACAGATTAGTGTTGGTGAGTATAGACCATGCTGATAGCAGTTCTCAATAATTTTACAATATAAAAGCAATAACAGTTGTAATTGAATTACTGCAGATTTTCCATACTGTTAGCAATACTACACTGTTAATGATCCACCAAGGACCCTAATCTGTATATGGCTTTTATGTGAAGGATAAAAAGAAAAAATATAATGCTTACTGTCTAAATGGTCAAAGACTTAGGCCGCGTACACACGATCGGTCCAAACTGATGAAAACAGACTGAAGTCCAGTTTCATCGGTCCAAACCGACCGTGTGTACGGCCCATCGGTCCGTCGTCCTTCGGACAAAATTTTTTAAAACTTGCTTTAAAATCGGACTGATGGACGCCTGACCATCGGTCCAAACCGAAGGTTAGTACGCAAAAGCATCGGTTCAAAAACCCGCGCATGCTCAGAATCAAGTCGACGCATGCTTGGAAGCAGTGAACTTCGTTTTTTCAGCATGTCGTTGTGTTTTACGACACCGTGTTCTGACCCGATCCTTTTTTGAACTGATGGTGTGTACGCACATCAGACCATCAGGCCACTTCAGTGGTGACCTGATGAAAACGGTCCGTCGGACCATTCTCATCGGGTTAGACCGATCGTAGACTCACTGAGGTTGATTTACTAAAGGAGGATTGGCTATTTACTTATATTAGGAATTAAAGACCTCAATACCAGACTCTTTTACCCTCTTCCTGCCCAGGCCAATTTTCAGCTTTCAGAGCTGTCACACTTTAGGCCCATACACACGATCAGACTTTTTGACAACAAATGTCCGACGGACCTATTTGATCAGACAATTCGACCATGTGTACACTCCATCGGACATTTTTTTTTTTGCTTTTTCATCGGACAAATGTTCACTGTGAAAACAGACAAACTTTCCAGCAACAAATGTCCTACGTTGGCTAATCTGATTGTGTGTACACAAGTCCATCGGACTTAAGTCGAAAGTACAAGGACACATGTTCAGAACCAATGCTAAAGATCAGCCAACAATAGCAGAAGTTGCCCAAAGGGTGGCGGTAAGGAGCTGAGAAACCATGTGATTTGGTAAAGGTTGGCTGAAAAAGTCTTGTTGTGTGATGTGTATGGATACGAAGTTCACGGCCAATGCCTATTCAGAGTAAAATCTATGGAAAAGTCAGTTGGAAGTTTCAATCATGTGTATGAGGGTTATGAATGACAATTGCGTGATCATGCAACACTGTACCCATATGAAATTTATAATTTTTTTTCACAAAAATACAGTTTTCTTTTGGTGGTATTTATTTAATCACAACTGGGTTTTTATTTTTTGCTAAATAAACGCAAAAAGACAGATTTTTTGGAAAAAAAAAATGTTTTTCTTTGTTTCTGTTATAATATTTTGCAAATAAATAATATTTCTTTGTAAATTTTGGGCACAATGTATACAGCTACATTTCTTTGGTGAAAATGACCACAAACTATGGTATATATACAGTATTTGTATACACCCCTCACATTTTTGTAAATGTGTTATTATATCTTTTTATGTGGCAACACTGAAAGAAATTACACTTTTCTTCAATGTAAAGTAGTAAGTGTACAGCTTGTACAACAGTGTAAATTTGCTGTCCCCCTCAAAATAACTCAACACACAGACATTTATGTCTAAACCACTGGCAATAAAAGTACAGGTGATCACCATTCACAAAGCTCATCAAAATAGTGAATGGCATGCACCATGCACCAAAGCCATTCATTGTGTGCAGTTGCCATGCGATCTGCTGTAAATGGTCACAGTGATCACATGGTACATGCCAGTACAGTGATCTGTCATCGGCTGTGTCCGTGGACACAACAGGTGGCAGATCATTGTGGAGTGTGGCCTGTTGGGTGCTTGCAAGGCCCAGCCCTGGGAGGACATCATATGATGTCCCCCCAGGATAACAGGGCTCCTGCTCGGCCTGTAGCATGAGGCAATTAAGGAGAAGATGCTGTCACTTTCTATCATGCAATCATGTAAAAGCAAAAAGTATTTTTTTATTTCTTCTACACATGACTAGGTATTCAACGGAAGCATAGCTTCACAATATTCAAGCTAAATTAAGAGATTTTACATCTGTAGTAAGTCAGTTCTAATATTGAAAAAAATCAGTCGAACTGAAAATGTTTACATTCTTTGCAAAAATCCAACCAAAAACCTACCCTCTTTGTCCACACCACTGACTAGTACTGACTTAACCAAAATTAGGGAATAAAAGTATACTGTGCTACCCATAACTTTGCTTATTACACCAGAAAGACCAAACTTTAGTAAACATGTAGATTATTAAGTGACAGTTGGCTTATTAGGCATATCCTCGACATAATGTGTAAACTATACTACTATAATTGGGATAGTTATGTATAATAATGAACCCCTGCGCAAATCAAATATTGTAGACTGTAAAAAAAAAGCTGTGTGTATACAGGAAGCTAGATATTACACAAAATTAGAAGACAAACAGCACTCATACAAATCACCCTAAATCAGTATACACTCCCAATTTAAAGTGCCGTGCTAAAATGGAAATGAATAACATAAATTCATAAATTCATAATTGTATCAAAATTTATGGGTACATAAAAAAATCATAAACATTGGAAATATATAAATAAATATATTTATAAAAGAAATAAGTATAAATAAATAAGTAGAGCTATGTTAAATTACAGTCCCTAGAGTGTTTGGTGAAAATCACATAAATACGTTCATATGTGAAATACATATAAAACTTACTAAAGTGCTTGCTGTGGAAAAAAAAGCTCAAAGGGCAATTCCATCATGAAAGTTTCAGAAAATAACAGTGACACTCCGATGGAAAGATGTGCACTCTCCCAGGAAAAAACACTCCACATTTACCAAAAATATGCAGTGCCTTTAAAAAGTATTCACACCCCTTGAAATCTTCCACATTTTGTCATGTTATAACTAGGGATGAGCCGAACACCCCCCGGTTCGGTTCGCAGCAGAACATGCGAATAGGCAAAGAATTTGTTCGAACACGCGAACATCATTGGACACGAATATGAAAAACGATTCGGCGAGCACCCGATGTTCGAGTCGAACTTACATTCGATTCAAACATCGGGATCATCCCTAGTTATAACCAAAAATATAAATGTATTTTATTGGGATTTTATGTGTTGGACCAACGGAAAGTGGCACATACTTAAGAAGTGGAAGGAAAATGATAAATGCTTTTAATTTTTTTTTACAAATAAATATCTAAAAAGTGTGGCATGCATTTGTAAAATCTAGTGGAACCAATTGCCTTCAGAAGTCCAGTTTGTTTATTGAATTTCTTTGTTTGACAAATTTCATTATTTTTCATTACATTATTGAATAAAATGATATTATTTATTAGATTATAATTCATGATTTTGTGTTTCAAATTTATCACATCTGGGATTTCTACTAGAGTCTTGTTTGGTCAGGCTTAAGTTAATAATTATTAAGAAGTGCAGGCCTATAATACATATCACCAAATTTCCATGCAAAAAATTGTACCGCTTTTGGTACAAAATTACAGACATAATTGCCCGGATTCACAGACATCGGTGCACATTTATGCCGCCGCAGTGTATCTCTTTTACGCTATGCCTTCGCAGCGCAGAGAGGCAAGCATGGAATTTACAAAGCAAATACTCCCAACGTTGCACCAGCATGCTGTATATTTCGTAGGCGTAAGTCGGCGTAGGTGGAAGTGGGCTGGAAGTTGTCGTGATCCATGCTAATGAAGCATGACCCCATGCAAATGATGGGCTGGGCGCCAGACAAGTACTTAAAACGAACTGTGCATGCCTCGAGATGTGGACGTATCCCAGTGCGCATGCGCACAACCACATCGGAACAACTGCCTAAGATACGCCGGATCACTGTGTACACCGTTAACGTAACCTACACCCAGCCAGACCCACGTCGGCCCATATTCACAGACGTCCAACGTACAATACGTAGGCTTGTGTTCCCTGGTCCATACCTTTGCATGGGTTGCACCTCATCTATGGGTAATAACTTTACGCCGGACGTAAAACTTACGCAAACCGCGTATATCATGCGCCGGGCGCAAGTACGTTCGTGAATCGGCGTATTTCCCTCATTTGAATAGAAAATCAATGGGAGCACCACATGCGTCCAGTGTAAATATCCACCCACTCTATGCCAGCGTAGGCAAATTACGCCGGTGGGATGCGACGGCGCATATTTGCACTTACGCGGCGTATCTGGAGCAAGTGCTTTGTGAATCCGGGCCAATCATACCGCCAGGGAGGTTAAGGTAAGTGTATCCCAAAATAAATGTTATACTTAATCCTCCATCGATATCCTGAACCTTTAGGAAAATTGCAAATCAACACACCCTGAGAAGCATTTATGTGCCTGTCACAATAAAACTGAGCATTAAT
This sequence comes from Rana kukunoris, assembly GCA_029574335.1. Classification (NCBI taxonomy): domain Eukaryota; kingdom Metazoa; phylum Chordata; class Amphibia; order Anura; family Ranidae; genus Rana; species Rana kukunoris. The sequence goes on along the minus strand of CM056052.1, from coordinate 153,576,340 downwards.
AGGTATCTAAAAAATGCTGGTTTGAGCTCCGCCTCTGTTCCAATAGCCAGAAATGACATGTCCCAGAAAGTCCAGCCCTATGCGTTTTATCAGCAAATGTCTGAGGACATAAGGGGTCCCTGATGACATTAGACATTCGCTGATAAAACACGTAGGGCAGGACTTTATTAGAAATGTATTTATACATTTATTTATATGTATTAATAGTATTTATTTATTTATTTTCACTGTTTATGAATTTTCTACATACCCATGTATTTTTATACAATTAGGAATTTTTGTTATTTATTTTTATTTTACCACAACACTTTATATTGGGATTTTAATGTGTATACTGATTTAGGGTGATATGTATGAGTGCCGTTTGGGTAATTGGGATAGTTAAACAGATTTTGAATTTTGGAAAGCAGGTCCTAAAGAGTAAATGTAACCGATTTAACTAAGAGAAAGCAAGCCACCAATTTGGAGACATTCCCTCCAATTAATCAGTCATCTATCTGATAACTATTTAGTGTAACACCTTATATATTTAGCACTTTTTATACGCTGATACACCTCTTATGTAATCTTATTCTAATGTCTTGTTTAATACCAGTTTTGTAATTTGATTATTACCTGTGGCATTTTTATGAATTTTCCTTTAAGTGAAAATTTGCCATAATAATGAAAGGCCAAAGATTTCATACTCTAGTCTGGTGGTGTTCAATCTTTTCAAGTACAAGACCCCTAAATTTGTTAGAAATTCTATAGGATTCAACATACAGTATTTGGTAATAACACACTTAAAAGTAACATTTTCAGGTTTCAACTTCTGTTCAATAAATCATTAATGTGGAACTGAATTTTCAATACTTAGAAGCACAGAATAAAAACGTTTAAAAAATATAATAGAATAACAGGCAGTTGGGCATGGTGTTCTCAAACGTTCAGGCTCCTTACTTTATATGTACACAATAACTACTCCTCAAATTTTCAACTTTTCTCTCCACTAATTTTTCTCCTTCTTCTATTGAAAAGTTTGGGTTGTACTTTCAGCAGTTCTTTGTATTGTCTTGCTGGTGTTTAGGATGGTAAACTTTTTTTTTTTTTTTTAAAAGGGTTGAAGATACATTTTAATAATATGTAACTTTTAATCTTTAGAATTTAGAGCTCTACAATAATAATCCAATAACATGGCCATGGAGTGATTACATCAGTAGAACCCCCTCTCATTTCATGTACAGCTTAAGACAGTCCTATCTAGTTTGCTACTGATTGGAATGTAGGTAATAAATTTATTGTGTTTATTGACAATTAAAGAAACACACCCATTTCTTTTCACAATTCATGACACCTCCACACAGTCAAATTTACATGTAAATTGTAATTTGCTGAATTTTGTTGCAAATCTCAGATAATAAATTGTCAAAAGCAATAAAAAGAACACTTTACATGCAAATTTTGAAAATACATGAGGAATATGGTGTTCAAGTGGAAGAGTCCACAAGGTGTTGCAGAAATTATGAGATGAACCTAAATTGCCTAATTAATAATATAATGCCTGACTAATGTATCTATCAGTTGGCATATTTCATGTACTCTGGTGGTGATAAAAAATGATAAGCTAAAAAATACATTATCTAGTTCTCATTGATATTCATAATTGCCTCCATTTTCTATTCAGAACTGTCATATTTCTATTGTTTCTGCTATTCCTCACTCTAGATTGTTTTTATATATAACATATGAATATAACATATAAACTCATGACAGCTGAATGTCACTGTACATACATCAATTGAGCATGCTCTGTATTTTTATTTTAATAAAACTGTGCCCTAAAATAGTAGAAAAATATTTCACTTTTAAAATTCTATTAAATAGGTGATAATGGTAAAGCAGTGTGTAAACTAGAACTAACAGCTTATCAAGTCTCTTATCAATTGTAAAGAAAATACTACCAACAGTAAAACTAATTTATAACTAAATTATAATTCAATTTACTCATTTGAATTTGTAAACAGGTATTTTGTGAGGCATATTCTAAAGCCATTCATAAATAGTGATGAGCAAACTGCCCTGGGTTCAATTCAAGCAGGGTTCAGTGAACTTCAAATACATTTGGGTGCCCAACCAGAACCCCATGGAAATCAATGGGAGCTCTGTAAAATATAACATTTTCTGGGCTAATAGGCAAGGGGGCTGTAAAAATATCACGAAAGGCATTGTACAAGTGAAGCAAAACATTAAAAAATTTATTTCAGCCAGTGACAGTAATTTTTTTTATATGCTACATGCAAGAGATTAAAAATGTGAAATCCCTTTTTAGAACATTTCTGGTGAGGTGCCCTGCCAGGGTTGGAAAATATTTTTGTGATGTATAGAAGGACTGTGGCATAACAGACATTTGTAAAGGAAAAAAGTTTTAAAATTGCCGGTTTCTTTGTTTAAAAAACAGCACACAGACACATCCTCTATGTATTTTGGGGGACCTTTTATGGGGAACCTCACCCAATAAAAAAGCATGAGGTGGGGGGGGCATGGCCAGCAGCCTGGAAGATCGTCACAGTGTAACCTAGCTCCAATACACCTCAGCTTCCAGAAGTGACACACAGTGACAAGGGGCAGCAAAAAATACCCCCAGACCTACAGAGACCTTCCCACTACATCTAGGAGAAAGATGAGCAAAAGAAAGTCCCATAGTGGGCCATGCAAACTAGCCGAGACCCTAATGACCTCATAACACAATTTCCAGCCACAGGCCAACTTATTTTGGACACCCTGATGACATTTCAGACCGCTGAACACCCACTTTTATACAATCTGAAGTTCACATTGGAGAAGGCAATCAGCCCAATATATATTTGTTAAGGACTTTCCTCCCCCTCCCCCCTATAGCACCATACAAGGCAAGCTGTCCCTGCAAATCTTAGGCCCTGTACACACAATCAGACATGTCTGATGAGACTTGTCCGATGGACCGTTTTCATCAGACAACTCTGAACTTGTCTGATGGTCTGATGTGCGTACACATCATTGGACCAAAATCCGATCAGACCAGAACGCGGTGACGTAGAACACAACGACGTGATGAAAAACGAAGTTCAATGCTTTCAAGCATGCGTCGACTTGATTCTGAGCATGTGCAGGTTTTTGGTCTGATGCTTTTGTGTACTAACCATCAAACCTGTCCGACGGACAGGTTTCCATCGGACAGGTTTTAAAGCATGTTTTTAAACTTTTGTCCAACGGACAACGGTCCGATAGGCCGTACACACGATCGAACATGTCCGATGAAACTGGTCTGCAGACCAGTTTCATCGGACATGTTCGATCGTGTGTACGCGGCCTTAGAGTAACACATGTTACTCAGAATTCCATTTGGATTATCCATAATATATATTTACTTATTTTTAGTGCAGAAATGGCACAGAATGTTACGTTCTTGTTTTTCCAACAGTACATCACTGCCAACACCGAATTTGTGTTAGTGGTTATGTACTGTTGGGTGTAAACATTAAATTCAACTACGATCAAATTATAGAACTCTTCGGTGAAAAACAACTCATGAAAAAGTCAAGAGGTGTCAAGTTGCACAACTAAAAAAGTTTTCTTATGATCCACTTACTGGATGGATGTGGAGTGGATGGTGTGAATTGTGGCCTCCTTTCCCACTAACCTTTAACATCTATATATGTTAATGGTGTTTTCACCTTCTGTATGGTTCATGTTACTTATAATTACGGTACCTCTTGAAGTCATTCCATGCCTTTCCAGATAAATATTCCCTCATCACAAGACTACCTGCCACCTTACAGACTAACTGACATTTACTCTACCCACCCTTCAAAATCCCGGTAACTTATACCTCTGCATACTAATAAGCCTGTACCATGCCTATCACACTAGTTTCTCTTAATGCCCATGGGCTTTACATTCCCATTAAACACAGGGAAGAATGGAATAAAACTACAAGCCAATGTCTTCTGTATCCAGTAAACCCACTTCAGCCCCACAATGCTCCCATCGGCTGTTTCCAGATGTTTCTACATAAATATGACATTTATAGGTAAAGTTAATCCAGGGAAAATCCGATTGCTTCTTCAGAAAAGATTTTTTTCCCCTGCTATAGCAAATTGGAAGATGCTTTGCTATAGTTGTTTGCCTTCCTCTGGATCAACTATGGTTATAGGATTGTGTATATGGGATTGTATTTTTTTTTCAACCTGACTAACTATGTAACTATGTAATTATGTTTCACAGAAAATGCTCCAGTAAAAAAAAATGGTGTTCTCATAGCTATTAGCTCATCAGTGGCCTTCACTTTGCAAGAAGTCCACACAGACCCTAAGGGATGCTACATAATTTTTATATGCAATATTAACAATGTTCTCTATATGATTATTAACCTTGATGTACCTAATGTTGGTCAGATTACCTTTTTAAATGCGCTCTACAAGAAAATAGAGGCGGTCCGGAAGAATGGCAGAATTTAACACCACAATAGAAAAAACACTAGAACTTTCAAAATCTAGTTTGCATGTAAGATAAACACTCCAAAAATTTCTGAGGAGAAATCTTCTATATGACCTGTACACATGCCACTGAAAAAGTCTATACCCATTTTTCAGCTCCTGATGGCTCATATTCTAGGATTTACTGCTTCCTCACAGACCATGACAATATTACACAAGGTTCTTAAAGCATTATATGTATATAACGTGGTCTGATCATGCACCCATTAGTCTGACTTTGATAGAGGATCACAGAGCCCTCCCTACCTATCTCTGGCGTAATAATGCATCTTTGAATGTGTCCAACGTATGGCGTTCTCGAAAAGGCCTACTCTTGAGGGTTGCTGATACAATCAGCAGTGAGGGTAAGTAAACCTAGGTTGCAGTCTATAGGAAACACTAGACATGTGCAGACTGGAATATTTTGTTTTGTTTTTTCGTTTTAGTTTGGAAAATAAATGTATTTAGTTACTACCGAAAATCGTTTTGATTTATTTTGTTTTTCGTTGGGGAATTGCTTTCGTCCGAAAATCCAATAATACTTGGTTTCTGTCGAATGGTCAAAAGAATATTCGACGGAACGTTCTTTACATCGAATCGTACATTTCCGTTCGAATATTCTGCCTACAAGAATTCTAATGTTGTATGACTAGTAATAATGTTGAATCTATTTTCTCGTAAATCGAAATCTAATCTCTGTAATGTTGAATCTATTATTTCTATAGTGTCGAATCTTTTCTCTATAATGTTGAATCTTTTCCCTATAATGTCGAATCTTTTCCCTATAATGTTGAATATTTTCCCTATACTGTCGAATCTTTTCCCTATAATGTCGAATCTTTTCCCTATAATGTCGAATCTCTCCATATCGAATTTTTACCGCAACGAAAACGAAAATAAAGCATTTTTTATGTCGGATCTTTCGGTTTTCGTTTCTTGTGCTTTCGTTATCATTTGTTAAAACGATAACAGAAAAAAACGATTTTCGGACGAAAATGCATTCTAACGAAAACGAATGCACATGTCTAGAAAACACTCTTACTAAAATCCAATCCCTAGAACTCCAACATAAACAAACTCTCAACCCCACCATACTTACTGAACTAAAGAAATACAGACATGAACTAAGGCTTCTCATGCTCTCTGATCATGAGAGATAGATCTGTCAAATTAAGACCACCTACTACTCCTAGAGAAATAAAGATGGTAAGCTTTTGTCCAACCAACTAAAAACACGCCAACTGAAAAAATCTGTAGCATGGACCAATTCTAAAAATCTTTTAGCCAGAAAACATAGCAAACTATTTTCGTGACTATTACCATGCCTAATACAACCTTCAAAGTAAACCCAAAACTATACAACCCAGCACTAATGCCATACAAAAATATTTGACCTCCCTCCATCTTCCAACCATAGATGAAGAAACTTTACGAAACTTAAAGAATACTATAAGATTTTTCAGAACATTCCGATCCCACACTTACAACATTTGTTCCATGAAGCTGCAACCATCCTCCTTACCCATTTCCATGAAATTCTTAAATCCATTATTGTTACCCTACCAAAACCAGGGAAGGAACCAACGAGCCTGCAAAATTTCAACCAGATTTCACTCCTAAACACAGCTTTAAGGATTTTTGCTAAAAATGTTGCAAACCGACCTGCAGAAATCCACCAATTTAATTAATATGGACCATGTTGGTTTTGTAAAAGGTCACCAAGCCTCAGATGACACTAGGAGAATGATTAACCTCCTCACAACAATAGAAACCAGGAGAAAGCCTGTGGCTTTCTTAATATTAGACACTGAGAAGGCTTTTGATCAGATATATTGGGGCTACCTCAGAGAAATTCTCCATACTTTTGGTATACAATGTCCCATATTCACAGCAATCTCAGCACTCTGACTCTGAGGAAGAATGTACTCCTTCGAAACGCGTCAGTCAGCAGCATTGCTGATGTCCTCCCTTTCACTATTTGGAGACTGTTGGTTCCAGGACTGATTGCCATAAAAAAAGTTGTTTTACAAGCAGTTACTGTCATGGACCGTGAAATCATACTTCATGTATTACATAAGATGAGACATTATGGATATGACATATTGCAGGATGCCTTTGGACATTATTATGTGTTTTTTTAGATGGGGATTGAACTGAATCAGACTATTGAGGACTATTAAAAGGCTAAGTGGCTTGTGAAAGACATTCATTGTCCAGTGTGTAGAGGTGTTAAGTCAGTCGGCTCTTTGACCTTTCTATTGTGTGATAACACTGTTTTGAGCCTTTTGATTATCAGGAGTATTGGATTAGCATGTCATTATCTAAAAAAGTGTGATCTCTCAGATGTAGTAATGACCTCCTCTCTATGCGGAGACAAGCTGGCTAGATAACGTATTCTGTTAACTTCAGTGATGTCATTGTCTACAGGAATGTCATTCTCTCTGAGGTAGTAAAGTCATGCTAAATACATCGGTGCTGAAATGCCTCTGTATGGAAACCCCAGTTTGTGAAAAGGGGGTGGAGATTTCATTGTTCTTTGATTGATGGAAGCTGTAACCCGTATATAACCAGCTGAGTGTTTCAATAAAGTTGAGTTCTGGTTGAACATTCATACAACTCGTTTGGTGTGTGTTCTTCATGGATCCAATCGACACATAGCTGTAGGTTGGATCCTGGAATCTTGGATGACTGGACCATCAGATGTTGCAAGCTGCAATCTGATCCGATAGAAGTAGAGGAGTTTCGGGAGAGCAGGACCTGGGCGAGAAAGGGTCTCGTCACAGTTACTATTCACATGTTTGTGAGGAGTTTTTTTTTTCATTCAAAGTCTTTTATTGAAAGGTAAAAGAGTAACAGTCATACATACAGTGAGCTTTCCATCGCAGGCGCAGCTGGATAGGAGTGCCCAAAGGATTGCCAAAGATCACAATAAGTAATGACGTAATAATAATAACAACACAACGTTTTCTAATGGGCCATATACGTGAGGAGTGGCAGAGCCAACAGGATGCCGAAGGTTGTAGGTTATCGAGCAGGCTCTGAGATTTTCAATCAGCGAACGGCAACTAGTCTTCGCTTAACATTGCGACTATGATTGTATCAACATGTTCCGCTGTGGATCGGGTGCGGACGAATATAGTCAGCCATAAACGTCACACCCCAGCAGACAAAAGAAAGATAGAGATCAGAGGATAGCATTGAAAAGATACAAAGGATAGGGAAGGGTAAGGGGTGGAGGGGGGGAAGGGTGAGGGATGGGGGGGGGAGGGCAGGTGGAACTTGATCTATGGTCACAGTGCCTAAAGAACTCTCCCAAGGACTACCCAACCATCGCTGCTGCGTATTCCGGTGAGTATCTGAAAGAGAACCAGTGCTGCCAAGTATCGTGGAAGCTCTCGGCCGAGCCCCTGTCCTGGGCTAAGGTGTCCTCCATCTCACAGACCTGGGCGACTCTGTGGAGCCAGTCGGAGACGGTCGGGACCCCGACTGAGTTCCAGTGCAGGGGTATCAAGGATTTGGCTGCGTTTAAGAGGTGCATGGTCAAAGACCTCTTGCAACGTGCCAATGAAAAGGAGGACAGGTGCAATAGGCAGCAGGCGGCGTCCAAAACCAGTTTAGTTTCTGTGATCTGCTTGATCAGGCGATGTATTTTCTCCCAGAAGGCAGAGATCAAGGGGCAGCCCCACCAAATGTGGAGCAATGTGCCCCTCTCCTTCTGACACCTCCAGCATGTGTCAGGCTGCTGAGGGTTCCATTTGTGGAGCCTGTCAGGAGTGTGATACCAACGCGTTAGGAGCTTGTAGCTCGTTTCCTGAAGTTTTGTGCTGATTGAACATTTGTGTGCAATGGTGCAGGCATACCTCCATTGTTTCTCCGAGATTTCCATCCCAAGCTCCTCCGACCATTTTTCCTTATGTCCGGCCCTCTCCATGCCCCCATCGTGTTGTAGCCAGGAGTACGTCACTGAGGTGGCCCTATCCAAAGGGGACTGTGCACTACAAATGGTCTCTAGGTCAGTCAGAGGACGAATGAGGTCTCGGGGTTCCCTGAGTTTGCTTAAGTAACTGCGGAGTTGGAAGTAGGTCCATAGTTTCATGTTGGGGAGGTCGTGTTCAAACCTAAGGGCTGTCCAGTCTCTAAGTCTGTCCCCATCAAAACATTCGCCAACTAGCAGAGGGGCACGTGTGGGCGTCTTCCTAAGAGTCGGGTTACTCATGCCCGGAATAAAGTCGGGGTTGTCCGCCATAGGCGTAAGGGGGCGGGGCGAAGTGGAAATCTCCCTCCGCCCTGCGATAGCATGAAATATGTCCAACGAGGCACCTGTTACGGGGTGTTTACGTAAGGAGCGGGGATAAGCATGTCTAGGGATCCACGGAGAAAATTTAAGTGGGATCGGGCTGAGCTCCGCTTCCAGAGCCACCCAGTCCTTCATGGAACCATGGCAATGCCAGTCAATGATCCTGGCAAGGTGCGTCGCAACGTGGTACTTTTTAAAGTCTGGGAGACCCAGCCCACCCAGCTCTCTAGGTTTCATCAGAGTGGACAATTTAATTCTGGGTGTCTTACGGTTCCATAGGAATCTAAGAAGAAGCGCATTCAGAGATGCAAAAAATCGACGGGGAATCTGAACCGGGAGGGTACGCATCAAGTAAAGAAACCTTGGGAGCACCACCATTTTAATAATGGATGCCCGCCCAAACCAGGAAAAGTTTCCCTTGTCCCACTGGGCAAGGTCCCTCTCACAGTGTCCAAGGAGGGGTGGGAAGTTTTTGTCAAAAGCATCCGAGAGTCAGGGTGTGAGCCAGACTCCCAGGTACTTAAGAGCCCCCGGCTCCCAACGGAAGGAGGATTGAGCCCTGGTCGCCGCTAGCAATCCATCCGGCAGTGAAATGTTTAGTGCCTCTGACTTGGTATAATTGATTTTCAAATTTGATACATAGCCGTAGTGTGAAATTCACGCAACAGGTTGGGAAGTGTAATATGTGGGCCAGTCAGGAAAAAAAGGAGATCGTCGGCATATGCTGCCACCTTGAACTCGCTCTCCCCCACCCGGAACCCCGCCACCGCGTCATTGAGTTTCACTGTCCTGATAAAAGGTTCGAGTGACAGCATGAATAGCAGAGGCGACAACGGACACCCTTGTCTCGTACCATTCTCTATCTTCACTCTTTTTGAGAGTGTGCCATTAATCCGCAATTGTGCCGACGGGTCCTGGTAGAGTGCTGCTATCCAAGATAGTATGTGTGGTCCCAAACCCACCCTCGCGCAAACCGCCATCATAAAATCCCAGGCCACCCGATCGAAGGCCTTCTCTGCATCAGTGGACAGGAGAAAGCCCTCGATGTTCCGGTCTCTTGCCGCCTGTATGAGTAGGAGTGCCTTGGTGACATTGTCCTTGGCTTCCCGGCCCGGCATGAAGCCCGCCTGTTCCAGCCCCACTAGACCTGGAAGGAGCGGCCTCAACCTTGTGGCAAGGATTTTCGCGAACAACTTCACATCCAAATTCAGTAAGGATATAGGGCGATAACTCGCACAATCTGTGGGGTCCTTGCCTGACTTTGGTATAACCGTGATATACGCGGATAAAAAGTCCGGGGTGACCTGTCTAGGGGAGGACAGCGAGTTCAGGGCGTCCCCAAGTGGCTTAGTGAGCTGGCTAGCAAAAGTCTTGAAGTATACAGCCGAGTATCCGTCCGGACCCGGGCTTTTCCCTGACTTCAATTGTTTGATGGCCTGAGTGATCTCCAGGGCCGTGATCGGCTCCTCGAGTAGGGACATGTCAGTCCGCGAGAGGACCGGGAGGCCACTGTTGGTGATATAGTCATGGATGATCTGCGTCCTGTCGTCAGTCATGTGTGGTTGTCTGTGTTGCGACGGGAGGGCATATAGCTTTGAATAGTAGCTGTGGAAACGGTCCGCAATCGCGTCCGTCATCATGTCCAGTCCCCCATCCGTCCGTTTGATCCCCGCAATGTGATTGGTCGACGAAATCTTGCGTAAGGTCCTACACGCTTTATTTCTCGACTCGTAATATAGTTTCTTTTTAAAAAACAGCATGCGTTTGGCCGTGGAATCCAGCAAGTGCTGCAGTTCCCGACGCGCTTCAAGCAATTGGGACGCTGAGTCAGTGGAGAGGGATTGTTTATGCAACGTTTCCAATGCGTTAATTTGGGCAGTCAGTTTCTGGATCGTGGCCTCTCTTTCCCGCTTACGGCGCGAGCCGAGTCCCATTAGGACCCCACGCATGGAGCATTTATGGGCCTAACATACGGCCAGTGGGTCCGAGCCCGGGGTGGCATTGAGCCTGAAAAATTCAGTCAGGTTGTCAGTCAAGGTAGGGAGTGTCACCGGGTCCGTCAGGAGGGAGGCGTTAAGCCTCCAGGACGGTTGTCGTTGTGCAGGATTCGTTAGGTCGATGGAAATTGCAGTGGGCGCGTGATCTGAAAATGATTGTATGCCTATGTGAGCCCCTGTGACTTTCCCGAGGTCTCGCTGGGACACAAGGATATAATCTAGTCTCGCATACCTAGAATGCGGAACAGAAAAATGTGTGAAGTCCCTACCGTCTGGGTGAAAAAAGCGCCACGAATCAGTAAGTTGTAGTGACTGGAGCATTAATTTGATAGCTTTGAGGATTCTATAGGTAACGCATGTTTTCCCGTTGGAGGTGTCCACGAGGGGATTCAGGGGCACATTAAAGTCTCCCCCTAAAATTATGCACCCTTTGGCAAAGCCACGGAGCTCACGGACAATAGTTTGGCAAAATGACCTGTGTGCCTTGTTAGGGAAGTATACATTCGCTAGAGTCAGCGGGGTGTTCCCATACATACCCTTTATAAAGAGGAATCTGCCTCCAGGGTCAGTAAGCTGTTCCAGTATCTCGAATGGGGCCTCCCTACTCACTAGGATCGTCACCCCCTTCGACTTAGAGTCGTTGTTTGTCGCGTGGAATGCCTTAGGGAAATATGTGCTGGAGAGCCTGGGGACGTGGTGGGTCCTGAAGTGGGTCTCTTGCAAAAAGGCAAAGTGAGGCCTACCTTTTTTGAGTTCCCTCAACAGGGAGATTCGACGTTCAGGGATGTTCAGACCCCTCACGTTGTGGGAGATCACCAGGGGGGTCCTACCTAGCGAGGAGTAGGCCATGGCAGAGAGCTCGGATGGAGGAGGCGGAGGAGCCCCGGAGTCAACCTGCGAGAATACAACAATGGCAATAATTTAGCACTGTGACCACAACAGTTAATAAGGTGACAGGAGTCAAACAGATGTCTGTTCCCGGCCCGGAAGGATGACAGGGGAAAGGACGGGGTGAGGGGGTCAGGTAAAGGGGGAAGGGACTCAGCAGAGAGAGAAAAAGGAAAACAAGAGAGAATTGGAGCAATAGGAATATAGAAGGTGGGTCTCCCCTCGAGGGCAAGAGCAAACGCCCCCACGGAGAGCCTCACCCACACAGTATGGTGCACCCAGTGAGTCAGAGTACACAGGGTGCCTTGTTGGGCAGAAGGGAGGCGGCGGCGGTTAGTCCGCAGCTCCTCACAGTCTCTGTTTAAACAAGAACAGATAGTCTAAATAAAATGTAACCAACAGGGTAGAGTACACGCACAGCCCTACCGGCTGAATGTTGAGTGAAAGCCAGATTGAAGTCTTACACCCGACCAGGGTCTAGGCAATAACAAGGCAACGGGCAACTAAAATAATTAAAAGATCCATCAAAGGCGAGCACATATGCGCGGGCAACAATCCCCAGACTACATGTTCCCCGTAGCTAGTTAAACACCTCCCCATAACGGTAAAGCAACAAAATAAACATGAAATATTAAATATTAAACATTAAAGAGAGACCGCCAGCATGACAAAATACTTTACATAGTCAATGTGTGACAGCTCGGCAGGAGAGGTCCCACGAGTCCTGAGGGAGAAGAAGGAGAAAATAAAAGAAATAAAAACAAAAACATGTGCAAAGTCGTTAGCTGAAGGTTAACATGTCGGTCCCTGAGGCAAAGGGAGCCGCTTATCGCATGACACCCAAAAGGGGGGGGGTCGTCCCCCAGGTGCAGGGTACATTTGCCATCTAAGCTACTGTGTCACAAAGCAGCAGACATCTTGTGAGTGGTCCGTTGGCGTCAAAAAGGAAAAAATAAGAAAAATAAAAAATAAAAACATATGCAAAGTCGCTAGCTGGAGGTTAACATGCCAATCCCTGGGGCAATGGAAGCTGCTTGTCGCATAACACCCAGCCAGACTGTAACAGGCAGCGGCTGGGGGTAAAAACAGTGAGCCACGTCCAGGGCAATGGGTGAGCAGGTAAAATAAGAAAAAGAAAATAAAAAAAGGGGGGGTCATCCTCCGGGTGCAGGGTACGTGTAGGGCACTTTCGCCATCTGATCTAATGTGTCACAAAGCAGCAGGCAACATGCGAGCAGACCGTCGGCTTCAGGCAGGTTAGCGTGCAGGACGAATCTACTGGGGCCTGTCCCCCGGGGAGCATCGGGTCAATTACGGCAGATCTCGGGCAGGGCAACCTGTTATCCAGGGAGGCGAGTCGGGGGGGAACTCACCACGGGGAAAGGGGACGGGGGAACAAGCTCACCTTGTGCTCGCGCGATCTAGGAAGCAGAGTCACTCACCCCCGAGGTCCCTTAGGGCCTCTGCCAGGCGATTCGGGGTGCCAGCTTTCGATCCTCCGCCTCGGCCATGCCGTGCCTTCTTTGCAAGCCTCTTGTCTGGCGTAGATTGCGGGGATTCGGGAGGGCTCTGAATGGGAAGGGGGTGCAGGAACTCCGAATACCAGTCGGGCAGTTCGATCGGGCCAAGGTCAAGAGCTTCACAGAACTCAGGCAGGTCTGCAGGTACTCGGAGCGTGTGTTGGTGACTATTGAGGACCACATTCAGGGCAAAGGGGAAGCGCCAGGTGTACCTGATGTCCTTGTCCCTCAGCCTATCCAGAAGGGGCCGCAGGGCTCTCCTATTCCGCAGGGTGATAGGGGAGAGATCCTGGAAAAGCAAAATGTTAGCTCCGTTGAAAACGAGGTGTCCACTTCTTCGGGCCTTACGCATGATGTCCTCCTTGAGGCCGAAGCTTTCAAGGCAGCATATTACGTCCCGTGGCGGGGCTGTGTCCGGGCCTCTAGGCCTGAGGGCCCTGTGTGCTCTCACAAAATTAATCTCTGCATCTTCCTGTCATTCTAGGAGGTTGTTGAAGATGGTGCGCAGGGTAGTAACAATTTGGGCCGAGTCCACCGACTCTGGTATCCCCCTCACCCGCACGTTACATCTCCTTCCCCTGTTGTCAAGATCCTCCAGGTGGCGGTTCATGTCAATGAAATGGTGTGCATGGACCGTCGCTGTCTTCTCCATCCTCTGTATAGCTTTGTCTCTGCGCTTCCCAGCTGTCTCCGTGGCGGCCATCTTCTCGTTCAACACCAGCATGCTGGTCTTAAGGTCCGTGATGGCTGCTGAGAAAGCAGCTTTAATGTCCGCTGCGATCACGGACATGTCCGCGACCGTTAGGGGATGGTCCGTACCAGATCCATGCCTGGCCGAGCCCTCCGGGGCCGATTGGGAGTCATCGCTGTAATCCTCCTCGTGGTGGGTCGGCGCCATTTTGGGCCCAGGCATAGCACTGCGGCGCACCGTCCTCGGTTTAAAGAGTTCTTCTATGTTCCTCACCAAGTAAGACACAGAGCCGTGGCGTGGGCGAGAGTGCGGGGTGGTGTGTAGTTTTTTGCCCGGCATCTGGAATCTAATGGTCGGGTGAAAAGCTGCCAGAGGCTGTGCGTGCTGAAGAGCTCCTTCAATGTGCGACCATCTCCGTCGCGCGCCAAGCCACGCCCCGTGAGGAGTTTTTTTAACTTTAATTAATAAATTGAATTTGGATTTGAAATATCCCCTATCCTGGAGGTCGGCAAGGCCAGAGACACTATCCCTTGAGTTATAGACTACCCAGTCATCACACTAGTGCGCAAGAGTGCTTGTTTGCTGTTACTTAGGATAACTAAGGGGATTAGGCAGGAGTGCCCACTACCGCCAACCATATTCACCCTTATAATAGAACCCTTTACAGAATCCATTCAACAAAATCCCCAGATACAAGGAATTAATATTGGAGAACACACACACAAAATTGGACATTTTGCAGACGATGTCCTCCTGACCCTCACAAACATTGCTCCTTCCCTGAGGGAGGCACAGGATGTAATAGAGAAATTCAGGATGACCTCATACTACAAATACTACAAAATAAACAAAATCAAGTAATCTATCCTCCCTATTGGTATTAGTAAACCAGCCATCAAACTCTTAAAGCTGGAATTTCCTTACACATGGGATAATAAAACAATTGACTACCTGGCCATTAAGATAAAATGTCCTGTATCTACAATATATGATACCAATCTTCCTAAACCCTTACAAAACAACAAACAAGACATCCTTAGATACAGAAAATTTGAGACTTCATGGGTAGGCCACATTACGGATTTTAACATGCTATCTCTCCCTAAGAAACTTTACCTCTTCCACACTATCCCTATCTCCCTCTCAGTTAATTTCTTCTCCACTTTAAATAAATATATGAAAACATACATTTGGAACTCAAGCAATCCGAGAATCACAAGCAATTGCACTGTTAGAAAAAGAAATATATATATATAATGTTTGGGGGTTCTAAGTAATTTTCTAGCAAAATAAAAAATGATTCTAAGTTTCAAAAATAGACTCAGCCCTTAAAGTGGTCCTAAACCCTTGTGTTTTTTCACCTTATTGCATACTATGCATTGCAGTGACTGGCCTCCTAGCCCCCCCTATTTTAGTTTCCCGAGTCCTGAATTTTTTTCAGAGGTGACGTGCTGTCCCTCTCTCCACAGGGTTCCGGCTCTTGATTTAATAGATTGAGAGCAGCGCAGCCATTGGCTCCCGCTGCTGTCAATCAAGACCATTGACACGGGCACCAGGGGGCATGGCTGTGTCATAAATATGGTATATATGGACGCTGAATGAATGACTCAAGAAGCATGTCCGCAAGTTAACCCCCCCTGGGAGAGCACTTCTCCTAGGGGGTTTTCTGATGCTGGGAGGAGCTGCGAGAGCCACCGAGGGAGGACCCCAGAAGAAGGTGTTAGGAGCCACTCTGTGCAAAATGAGCTGTACAGTGGAGGTAAGTATGATATGTTTGTTATTTAAAAAAAAAATAACCTTTACAATCACTTTAAGTGATTGAAAAAGGTAAAGCTGTTTGGTAATGCCATCCCATACATTTTGTGTTGCAGCAGAGAGTGAAGAGACCAAATCTAAAAGACACCTGAAGGTGCAAGGGAGCCAAGGCGCATGAGCTAGATTCTGTCCAGCCATAGTTTGTTCTAGAAGGACCCAGGGTATATCATGGGTATGCAAATTCCAGTTTATTATGCAAAGTAATGCAGTAACTTGATAATATAGCGAGAGATTCGGAGGCCCAGACCTCCACTTAGCTTTGTACAATGCATAAGGTCATAGAAAAGACGTGGGTGTTTTCCATACCATACAAACTTGTTAAGTTTGTGTCGAGCCTTAAGAAAAAAGTCCCTATGCAGATGTACAGGGATCACCTGAATTTTTTTTTTTTTCGGGAGGCTCATCATCTTCAAAATGTTTACCATAGCTAACCAAGTAACCTGAACTTTTTCCCACTGCCTAAGCTCTGATTGGATTAAGTACAGTAATGGGACAAAGTTGAATTTATAAAGATCTCTAGAATCTGCAGATAGTTTAATACTTAGGTAGGTAAGAGGAGAGTCCTGCCATTTTAAAGGGATTGAGTTTTCTAAAACTAGTTGTTCCGATGCAGGTATTTTTAGAGCGATTCCTGCCTGGGATTTTCTTTCCTGACCCAGTATATTAAATAACTGAAGAGGACAACGTTCACCGCAGTCAGATGAGAACACCCTCCGTCGATCGAGGAACAGGTGGAGATTATCGCTACTGGCAGGTTGATGCACACGCTTTTTAGATCTCTATAACTTGAGGTCTCATCCATCTGGTAAGCGGAATTATTATTAATTTTTTTTGGCTGCAAATAGATTAGGGCTTCTTCTGAATATTTCATTTAAATACTGGAATATTTCAGCTAACACTGGATTGATCCCTAGAGGTCCCCTACTGTGATCATCACACACATATATCTTTGGACTTTTTTGTTTCTACACAGCACAGGTTTAATAAAAATATATATTTTTATGTACTATTTTGTTTATATGTGATTAAATTTACGTGGACTTTTCTTTAGCACAATCCTCTCACCTTTTTTGTGGTCACATATTTATATATATAAATATATATATATATATATAAATGTGGCTATAAATATATATTTTCACTAAGTTTATTAATTTCACATAGTGATTATTTGAAATAGTTTTTATTTACATTAATCATTTAGTTGTTGCGCACTTGTTTTTTCAATTTTTTTTTGTTTTGGTTTTACATGATTTGGGGTTTTAAGTATTTAGGCCTTTCATTAGTAGCAGCACCCTAGTTTTCATCAATGTTTATTACATTTTTTACACTGTTTCATTTGGTTTAGCGTAGAGTTCTTTTCACTTAGGTATTTTCAGAGGCATGATAACTGACTTTCCAAGGTTAATTTTAAAGTTTTAAAGTCATGGAAACGCTCCATTGCTCAAAAGATAAGGCAGTGTCATTCAAGGATTGATGAGAAACCACAGCTCATCATCCGTGAAAGTGGCCAATTTATGTTCAGTAGAGCCACCCTTACTCATTAGGATTCAGTCTGACCTGGTGTAAGAAGGCTCCCATGACCAGAACAAACAACAACCGCAACAAGGGGCAACCCTGTTTAGTCCCATTTGTGATTTGTGGGCTGACTTTCACTTGGGCCATAGTAGTCAGAAGTTATTTTTTTATCTTAAAATGCTACATTAATATAAAAAGCCTTCTGGTTGCAGCAGCTCCTCTCAGCCCCCCTAATACTTACCTCAGTCCAATCTAAATCCAGCAATGTTGTAGGAGTGTCTCACCTGCCCGGGTTTCCCCTCCTCATTGGCAGATACAGCAGTGCGGTGCCATTGGCTCCCACTAATATTAATCAAAGTCAGTCAGCCAATGAGGAGAGAATGGAGGCAGGGCTGGGCTTCGGCTCTGTGTCTGAATGGGCAAAAGGAAGCTGTGGCTCAGCTCAGGTGCCTCATAGCAAGCTACTTGCTGTGGGGACACTTAACAGAAGGGAGGGGCCAGTAGCACTGAGGAAGGATCTGCAAATAGGAGGATCTGGGCTGCTCTGTGCAAATCCACTGCACAGAGCATGCAAGTATAACATTTTTAGTATTGTTAACAAAAAATGAGTCCAAAAAGCAGGCTGGAGATGGTAAACAGACATCAGAAACTAAAAATCTAACCCAGCATATAGATATGAGACTTTCTTGATTATGCAGTCTTGTATAAGGTACTTGTACTGTATGGATTACACAACTGACTGACAACAATTACAGATACAGTTTACAGATTTCTAGTTAAATGTGTATTGGTTCCATTTTAAAAACTTGCACATAGCTAGTTTTCCTTTACACATCATGTTAGTTTCTTTTTACAGGATAATACTGTATGTGAGGCCCATAAATCTATTTTTTTTTAACCCTGGTAGAACTGTGAATTCAGAACTACTGGTTTATACCACAGATGCAACCTAATTTTAGCAAGCCATTTATTTCAAACTGCATACAGCTTCTTGGGTGCTGTTTATGTGAAGTGCTACTTATCCTGCTAGCTCAAATAATTACTTATAATGTAAACACTTGTTGTATATTAATGATATAGACGTGGCAATAGTGGTGAACTCAGCAATCTTAAATGGATACTGTAAATAGTCCTTATATAAAAGTGATCATGAAATCCAATCCATTAACTTAGTGCACATTCTCATACAATCTCTGTGAATAATCATGGATTTTATGAAAACTTTTCTATAAGGAAAAGATTGCTGAGTTGTTATGGTTATTTCACTTGCATGGGTCTTTTGATTATATATCAAATGATTCACATGTGTTTAATGTCACTATAAACTATAATTGCTTTTTTTTTTTCTGTTTTTGACCTATAAGGGGTCACCACCAATATTGCCACGTCTATATTATTAACGTTCAACAAGTGTTTGCATTATATGTAATTATTTGATGTAGCAGGATACAGTAGGTAGCACTTCACATTTCTTTGATTTTTTATGTTTTATATGTGGGAACACATTTGGTGTGAAGCAACAACCTTGAGAATACTTGTTTTGTTTATTTATTTACACATCACACCCCCCATAGTAGCGCAGAGGTTTTTACCACATTTTTTGACTGTAGTGTTGTGTATGTTAGCCATGGATTCTATAGAATAGGGCATGCAGACCAACAAAAAATATTACAAAAAGGTACCACCAAAAATGTCCTTATCACACTACAACCAAGCATAGTAGATACTTAATAAAACAAAAGGTACCTACATGTCTCTGATGACCCCATGGCTCTGCACAATATCTCAAAGTTCAGTAATGAACCCATTGTTTTTAAATTTGTAATGAACGTGAGACATGTAGTTACCTTATATTTTTTTAAGGTTCTTTGTGCTTTATGTTGGTTTACTAAAGGGCTTTTTCTACATGTTTCATGGCCCATTCTGCATAGTGGAGCATTAATGAATTTTTTTTAACTCAGACTGGGGTTGATTTACTAAAATCAGGGAGTGTCAAATCTGGTGTAGCTGTGCATGCTAGCCAATCAGAATCTAATTTTAGCTTGTTCAATTAAGCTTTTTACAAAAAATACCTGGAGGCTAATTGATTTCTATGCAGAGCTGCACCAGATTTTGCACTCATTTGAATAGGCCACCAATGTGCCACCACAGCCAATAATTGATATGGTCTATGTTTTCCAATGAAGTGCCCCGCGATGCACATGTCATGTGGTGCACGGCAGAGTGGGTGTGTTGCTTCTAATGTATTAGTGCATTAGGTTGCAATGCAAAATAAATTTCTCCTGCATAACATGCAGGGCCATGCATTTCTGTTATGCCGCATTCACACCTGCATGGGATTTTTTTTTCACTTTTTTTTCACTTTTGTTGCACAGGTAGCCCATTCATTTGAATAGCCTGCCCTTTGCGTAAAAAGCATGCCAAAGTAGTGCTTGAGCCTCTCAAAGTTTTGTAATGCACATTTTCTGGGTGGTTTGTTTGGAGGCAAAGCATGTATCTGCTAGCTGCCTTTGGCGTGTCACTAAAAAATTATGGCACCACAAGCATGATACGTGTTTTCCAGGAATGATCTCAAAATGAGTGTTTCTTCAAACACCCCCGGAAAACAAGAAGATGTGAATGGGGTCTTACGTAAGGACAAAGCTTTTTTTTTTTTACAACATATAAGTGTAAATAGGCTCTTAAAGGTTATCTCTAGCCAAAATGTTTTGCTTTTTTGTATTCCCTACCTTCTGCAAAGGCAAACACATGTAAATTTGCCCAATGACAACAAGCATGTACAGTATGTACCACACTTTTTATGCGTAGATGCGTAGATAGTTCGGTAGCCATATTGATCTGTGAAGCAAATTGTTATCTTGTATTAACAGCCTAAAGAACATCAGAACAGTGGTGTGCCTATTGCACCTGAATTAAAAGTGTGACTATCCAATGTGAAAAAACAGGACTAGATAAGCACTTTAATTTTAAGCAAGAGCAATTTAATAAATGATTGCAATAATGTCCATATTCTGGATCATAACATGCCAATACACAGAGGCGATTATGCATATGTCCTTGTAAAATATTTAAGTAATAATGCAGAACAATTCAAAATTTATGTGCTGTGAAATCAATAATAAATTGGCAATCAACTTCATTAACTGAATTGCACATTGTACAACGTAATTGGAGAAAAAATATATTACATTGAAATTTAATACATTACGTTAAATTAATATGGAATATTCATATGAATGAATAGACCAAGTGTTATTGTGTTCAGAACCATTACAATGTTTTATGTGGTCATTATATGTGGACATCGTCTAAATCGAATTCAGGGATGCATAGCCAAATAGGCACGAGCGACATATCCACCAATAAAAGAGGTGTGCTGAGTTTTTAGTAATGGTGACCTAAAGGTATGAAATAGCAACTATCTTACTTTCAATAGATTTTTATTTCAAAAGAGAGAACTTAATACATAAGCAAGAGAACAAACAAATGTGGGACCAATTGTCCCGCTAGCGCCAACATGGCCAGAAAAAAGACATTTGATACAATAATCCATAAGTAAATTGAGAATATACGATCCATAACCAGTATTGAATAAGAACTTATCAAAACCTTGGCTATTAGCCTGCATTATAAATTCCAAGGACAAGGTAGCTAGTGAAACTGTACCTAGGGAATCTGACTTTGGGGACCTGAGTAGAAACCAGGCACCCCTAATGGGAGCTAACTGTGGCCGGGTTTCAAACCCCATTTGGAGCTAGTAAGACCAACTTGGTTACACACAGTCTGGTTAACCTACTAACTATACTCGAAGGTCATGTTGAGGCAAAAATCTAACAGCCGATGAATGGGTGTTAAAGGAACCACCCATCACTCGCTACAACGGACCCACTAGCATGGTCAGGACATGGGAGCAGTGTTCAATAACCCAACAACAAATATGCTTGTGCTCACGCGTGCGTGGGCAATAGTCCTGACCACCTCAGGGAAGTGAGAGTGAAAGAAGAAGAAGGGAAAAAAGAAAGGAAGGATAAGGAAGCAAAAGAGAGGGAGAGGAAAGAAAACGAACCGACGTGGGAGGAGCTAGAGAAAGGGGGACCTGGAAGTAGACCGATTAAAGCAGGACCTTAATGTAGGAGGTCCATGGCTGCCAAATCTGTTCGAATTTATCTGTGCGGTCCAGGAGTACGCTAGCTATTTTCTCTTGTGCCATAATCCAGGAAATCTTCCTTTTAGCTAAAAGAGTTGATACAGATGTTTTTTTCCAGGCTTTGGCCAGAGTGAGTTTGGCACCTAAGAGGATAAAAAAGATCAAGCGTTGTGCACTCCTGGACACTGTCTGGGCTGGAAAATTTAAAAGGGCAATTAGGGGAGATGTGGGGATGGGCGCTTCCGTGATCTTATGAATCCAGGAGAATATTTTATTCCAAAAACCCTGTATCCTGGGGCAACCCCACCACACATGCAACATATCACCCCTATGGTTACAGCCCCTAAAGCACAAGGGGGATGACGCTGGGTACATCTTGGCTAGCCTAGAGGGGACCAGATACCATCTGGAGAAAACCTTTATGCTAGCTTCTGCAAGGTTAGAGTTAATTACCCCCTTGAAAGATTGAAAAAAAGTTTCTATTCCATGTCTCTAACGTCCATTGTTGAGATAAATCCTTCTCCCAAGCCAGCATGAAGGAAGTCTTGGAGCTAGTGGAAGAAACTGCCCTGTAAATTACCGTGATTCCTCCCCTCTGCTCATCTATCTGGCCACACCATTGTTTGTATGACGTAAGTCGTGGGCTATGGGCATGTGTTGTCCATAGTTTATGTAGGAAGGAGGAGATCTGAGCATAGCAAAAAAGTTCTGTCTGAGGCATGTTCAGATCCCTGGTATAAAATGTTTTAGAGTGAGGGCCCGCAGGGCCGAGTAAGTGACCTATTCTATACATTCCCTTATCTATCCACCATCTGAATGTTGTTACATTAAGCCCTGGCGGGAATTCCGGGTTTTGGAATAAGTGTTTTAGTGGGGTAATGGGCGATATCAGCCGCGCGTTGTTCTTAAGGCCATCCCAGAGGGCAAAGGAGTGAAAGAGGGTTGGGGACAATATGGAGGGTCTCAGTGATTTAGGGCACCACAACAGATAGTCCAGGGTGTGGAGCGTAACTGCTTGCCTTTCAATGTGTATCCAATCAGGCAATTCCCAGCGGGAGTAAACCGTGGAGATTTGAGCAAGTTGAGCCGCCTGGAAATACCGAAGTAAGTTCGGGAGACCCAGGCCACCCTCCTCCCTAGCCCGGAACAAAACCGATTTTAAAAGTCTGTAACCCTTCCCACCCCAGACAAATTTGATGATTTTATTTTGAAAAGATTTTAGATGCGCCCTAACAAGGGGGATAGGCAGAGCTCTAAAGTAGTATACGATGCGTGGGAGTAGCGTCATTTTTATCGCAGTGTATCTGCCCAGCCAGGAAAGAGACAACCGAGACCACCTGGAGAGGTCGCCTTTTAGTTTTTGGTATAGCTGGGGGTAGTTAGCTTGATAAAGGAGTTCCACCTTGGAGGTCAGCTTAACCCCTAGATATGTGATGGACTCGTCATTCCATGTGAATCGAAAGTGCTCCCTAATCCCGGAGAGCAGAGAAACTGGGATATTGATGTTGAGTGCTTGGGATTTATCATAGTTGACTAAGAGCCCTGAAACCTTTCCAAATTCATCCAATAGTCAGCATATGTTAGGGAGGGATATCAGGGGGGAAGAGACGAATAGGAGGATGTCATCAGCGAAAAGTGCACATTTATGGGACCTAGAACCACATTTAATGCCGTGAATATTCGGGTTGGATCTATTTGCTATCGCCAGAGTTTCGATTGCTATGGCGAAAATTAGGGGCGAAAGCGGGCATCCCTGTCTGGTGCCTCTGGATATCTAGAAAGGCTCCTAGTAAAATCTCTGCAGATGAACCCGAGCCTCTGGGGTAGAATATATATAGGGCTTGTAAGATATTGGTGAAGGATTCTCCAAATCCCCATCGTTTCAGGGTAGCGAAAATATAAGGCCAGTGCACATTATCAAAGGCCTTCTGGAGGTCTAGTGAGAGGAGACAACCCTGCCTAGGAGAATCGTCATCCCAGTTGGAGTTGAGAAGGGACACAATATCAATTGCTTGACGGATTTGATCTGGGCCCTGTCTACCCGGAATGAATCCCACTTGGTCCTTATTAACATAGAGGCTAATGAAAGAGGCTAGGCGGTCAGCAAGGATCTTAGTCAGAATCTTCAAGTCATTATTGATGAGCGAGATCGGTCTGTAATTGGAAACTGAACTAGGGTCTTTCCCTGGCTTAGGGATAACCGAAATATAAGCAGAATTACTTGCGGTGTCCAGAGGGTCTCCTCGTCGCAGAGCATTGAATAAACGGGCCAGATAAGGTGCAAGGGTTTCAGCGAAGGTTTTATAGTAAGGGACAGAAAACCCGTCCGGGCCGGGAGCAGATTGTGATTTTAGTGTTTTTATAACCGCGCATACCTCTTCCGACGAGATAGGGGTTTCCAACTTCAAGCGATGTCTGTCTGCTAATCTGGGAAGTTGGAAGTTATCTAGGAATTTGTCCATCATGCGTTGTGAAGGGTGTTCATCCCTGCCATAAAGCGATTTGTAGAAGGAATGGAATTCCTCCATAATACGTTGAGGGTTCTGGGATAAAATGCCACCATGAATTTTAATTTTGGGGAGGGCAAAAGAGCGAACTTTCGGCGTAAGCCTACTTGCAAGCATGGATCCCATCCTATCACCTTGGCAGTAGAATCGGGTTTTATTCCAAGGCAACCATTTTTCAGCCTTTGTAGTTAGGGCCAGATTCAGGGCAGTGCGGGCCGAGTCCAGTTGTTCTACAGGGACAGACCTAGGATTTGCTTTATGCTTCTTTGCCAGGGCAGCGAAGTCTTGTTCTAATTTTGTTATCTCAAGTTTTCTGGCCCTGTGAATCTGAGAAGCCATTTGAATGAGTTTAACCCTGATTACGGCTTTATGAGCTGCCCAGAGACAGGTAAGTGTAGTGTCAGGTACATCATTAGTCAGAAAGTAAAGGTCTATTGCGCTTTTAATTTCCTTTGTTCTGATTGGGTCACTCAATAGGGACTCATTCAGTCGCCAGTGGCCGGGCATCCGATTACCCGAGGGGCGCTGTAGCATTAGAAAAAACATGGAGTGGTCTGACCAGACAGCGTCTCTGATGTAAGACTTGGAGGCCAGGGAAACTATAGCAGTGGGAAGGAATATGTGATCTATGCGCGCAAAGGAGCAGTTGGGCTAGAATAGTGAGTGTAATCCCTCATCGTCGGGTTTATTTCTCTCCAGATATCAACCAGGTCGTGATCAAAAAGGAGTTTGGCGATGCGTAGGCTTTGTGTAGTAGGTCTAGTGAGTTGTTTGCCCGGGGGGCGCGATTTGTCAAGGCCCTGATCAAAAGCGGTGTTGGAGTCGCCTCCACATATCACCGTACCTTCTAATAAGGGAGTCAGGGATCTCAACATTGATTGAAAAAAAGGTAATTGACCCTTGTTAGGGGCGTAGTATGAGATAAAAGAGTATGTATGGTCATCTAGGTCCCCAATGATCAAAATGTACCTGCCCTCTGGGTCTTTATGTTCTGATTTGAGGGAGAATCTACACTTGTGGGAGAAGAGAATGCCCACCCCTTTTGTTTTGTCATCCGCATTGGCTAGATAGAAGGTAGGGAATTTGGAATGTAGGAACATTGGGCTGTAACGTTTAGGAAAGTGCGTTTCCTGAACTAGGGCCACATCTATTTTTTGGGAATGAAAATATTGTAGTACTTTTCGCCTCTTGACCGGGGAATTTAGGCCTTGTGCATTATGAGACAGCACCTTCAAGGGGCTTGATTCTGGGGGGGAATTAGCCATAGAGCAGAAGGGAGCAACCATCGAGCACCACAAGGGCACCTACCGTTTCATCTCCACAATCAGCGACGCCCTCCAGTAAACAGACGGTCCTCACCGCAGCTAGGGTAATTTGTGGGGCTCCTCCCAAGTTGGCCACTGCAAAAATACAAGTACTAGAAAGGTAAAAAAGGAAAGAAGGAAAGAGAAAAAAGAGACAGCCGAGAAATAAGAGAGTTTCACGGAGGGTGGAGGATAAAGGGTCCTCCACCCGTAAGGTGATTCAAAAAAAAACACTCCCTTCTACAAAGAGGGGAGCAATCCTGACAAGAGAAGGGCGTAAAGCCTGTTCTTCAAGGCAGGACGGGGTGCATGAGCCCCACTCCAGCCGCGGGGCCAATTTAAATCATGCTTAAAAAAAGGGAGCAAAGCGGGCCTGGCACCCGTTATCATATCGAGCACCTATATAGACTTAATCTTTGAGAGAAGAAAAAATAAATAAAATAACAATTCATATGTAAACGAATATATACCCCTACAAACACATATGCATTCATACGTATACTAAACCCCTAGCGAGGACAAAAAATTGAGAGGAACAAATTCAGAGCCACATATTAAAACAGATAAACTTCCCGAGACCTGCAGTAAAGGTGAAGAGGGATAGAAAGAGGGGGATGGGGAAGGGAAGGAATGGGTGAGGGGAAGGACAGGGAAGGAGGGCCAAGAGACCAGGGAAGTGGCGGCGGGGGGGGGGGGGACAGGAAAGGCCGGGAAAGGCCCGGAAACCATCTAGAATCATCTGTGTGAAAGCAATAGGCGTGCAAAAACAGTCACCAGACCCCCCCCCCCACCCCCCAGTCCCAGGGCCCAGACCAGCATAGGGATGAAAGCTCAAATGAAAAGATACAGAAAATAAAAATAGGGGGGGAAGACCCCTCAGGGGCACAGGACTCGTGTGGCTGCCTAAATTGAGGCAGGAAAGGGTGCACAGGGACAATTTAGCTCAGTGAGGATCAAAAGGAGTCTGAGCCGTCCCTGTACTCAAAGAAAAAAAAAGAACAAAGTGAGCAAGTTCCGGGGACCCAAACGTCTCATGGAGGAGTGTCCTTGGATTTCTTGGTCCTGGAGCGTTCCCACATCGGTCTTTTCGACGAGTTGGGAGCAAGCACAGGAGGCTGGAGGTTCGGATCCTGTCTGATGAGGCCCAGCTTTAGTAGAAGAATTTCTCCCTCCTGCAGGGAGGCAAACGTATAGGGCTTGCCTTTGTAGATAAACTAAAGTTGGAATGGGAAGAGCCACCAGTATTTGATTTCTTTGTCGATCAATACATTAAGTAGTGGTTTGAGGGCCCTTCTCTTCTGAATGGTAGACGGAGATAAGTCGGCAAAGATTTGGATCACATGACCCTGGAACGAGAGTTTTGACATGGACCGTGACTTGCGCATGACCTCCTCCTTAACCTTATAGAAGTGTGGCTTCACCACAACATCCCTGGGGAGGCCGTCAGACCTGGGGGGCCGCAGGGCCCTATGAGCTCGGTCGAGCTCCAGCCTGTGGAGAGGGATATCAGGGATCAGTTCCTTAATGAGTGACCGAATTGTGTCAGGGACATCTTAGTAGGATTCAGGGAGTCCCCTAACCCTAAAATTATAGCATCTGTTCCTGTTCTCAAGTTCATCTATTTTAGCATTTGCCAACTCTAGTTGATCCTGCAGGGTCTGGATGCAGTTGGTATTTTGATTTGTTCTAGCAATAGTGGTTTCTAAATGATTTTCAACTAGCTCAATTCTGGAGCCTATGAAGTGAAGGTCTGCCTTTATATCAGTAGTGATCCTGTTGGCTATGTCATGTAAGCCCCTGTCCAGGAGCTCAGCGAATTTTGCAAACAAGTCTGCCATGGACACAGGAGGGACCAGGCCCGAATCCCCAGCCTGTATTATCTGCTGGGGGGGACCTGCTTTCATGGGGGAGAGACCCAGCTCCTCCAGGGTCTGGTTCAACAGGGATTCCGTTGAGGCAGGGGAGACAGGACCCAGTACAGCAGTACTCACTGTGAGGCCGAGTAGCTGTGAGTGGGGAGGCGCTGCCACTGAAGCACTAGCTATGTGATCCTGGGCTGTGTGAGGTGGAGCGGCCGCAATTTTGGGACTCGTGGCCCGCTCGTTCTCCGTCCGGGGGGGGGGGGTATTGCAGGCTTCTCCTCACAGTCCCCGAGTGCATCGGGGGATTCTGCGGGGTGGCAGCTGTCCACGGGGGGGCGAATCCGGCCGAGTGTGGTGGTGCTCGCGGCGCTGAAGGACCCGGTCAGCTGGAGTGGAGCGGAGCTCTCTGACTAGGCGTCCATGTCAGGAGCTGCAGCGCATGCGCCCCCGAAATAGCAACTATCTTAACCTTTCTGTGTCCTGGTAAAAGAAAGGAATAAATGTATTTCTTTATTTTAAATAGAGACATTTACTACTACATATACTGTACTAAGATATCCATTTTTTAACTGTAGTTAAAATAAATAAAAAAATTTACTTTCTGAACCCTTATAATAAATGGTTTAAAGCAGACTTGTAGTAAAATGCAAGTTCCATTTACACTGTCTAGGTTCCCTTTACAAACCTATTACTATCAGTAGGTGTTAAAGGTCACTGTAGTGCCTACAACTAAGGCAGTCACTGGTGTTTGGTTTTCCTTGTTTCTGGTGTTAGAACCCCACTGCCCACTGGTACTGCACTCTCTGATACACTAAGGCTGAAAGAAGGGTTGTCTATTTTGGTGACATGCCCAGCATAATAAGACAACAGTTTTGGACACAGCAACATTGACCTAGATACAGACACCCTCTCACAGCATGCTGGTCCTTGCAGTCCCACAGCAACATGGATGTGGACATTGCCATTTAAGCAGTGTTCCACAAGCAAATGGAAACAGTCATTCACCAACATAATCCTTCACCCTTCACCCCATCATGGGTCCCTCCACTTATAGGTCACAGCACAGCCACAGCCTCTGAACAAGTACATTGTCCCCTTCTCTCTTGCAGCACAGTTCTCACTAAAAGCTAGTGTCCTCTCTCCACCAGCTCCCATTGCATCAGCTTCAGACACCATTGCTCCCTCAGAGACTCTGCATGGTGGCAGTTGATTCACCCCTACTCCCTGCTCCTCAGCGATGTCATTTTGTGATTACAGTCCCCCCTGTCACCCCAAAGCCATAGGTGTACTCAGCCTATTGCATTAGGGTGTGCACCCCAAAGCCCAAACATATTTGCATGTGTATATACAGTATACTAATGGTGTCAGCAGAGCGGTGGACGGTGTCAGTAGGGCAGAGATTGGTGTCAGTAGGGCAGTGGACAGTGTTAGTAGTTATTTTTTTATTATATATTTATTTTATTTTAGGAGCCCTATTAGGGAGCTTTGGTGAAATATCAGGGGTCTATTTCTGTGCGTTACTGTACACTTAACGCAGTATATTTCTGTGCATTACTGCATGTTTAACGCAGTATATTCCAGTGTGTTACTGCACGTTTATTGCAGCATATTTCTGTGCATTAGTGCATGTTTAACGTTGTATATTTCAATGTTTTATGTGTTGTTTAATGCTGTATTTTTTTGTGCATTAGTGCACGTTTAATGCAGTATATTTCGATGCAATCTGCACCACACAGGGTGATTAGGGTGTACCCATGCAAACTGCTGCCATTTTGATTGCAACTGGTATTCCTGGAGGACAGGAGCCAAACTGAGCTAGTGATTCTAGCTAACCCCATGCCATTTTGTACCAGGAAAGGGTCCCACTAAATGAGCAAAAGTTCGGAATTCAGAAGAATGCCCAAACAGACAAAAACTGTAAACAAAGTACACACTAATGTTGATGATTTCTGCATTGAAACCTGCCAAGTATCTCCACGTGAGACTGTGGGCTAATACACGTGCTTAAATGCTATGCATGGAGGAGTCTGTACAATATTTGGACTTATTGATTAAAACCTGCCTGGTCTCTTCCTATGAAGAGCATAGCGTGTAAAATCGCTCTGATCTTTTTTAAACTGAAACTGGTGCTTTCATAAGCTAATACCATAGTGAGCCTATATAATATTTCTAGATGTAGTCTCTAAAATACTACACTTTAATTTTAATTTTGTGTAGGGGGCGTGGCTACCGAGCTCCAAGATGGACGTGTGAGTCTGGAGCTCCTCTCGCGCACCGGAGATAATTGACAGCCACCAGCTTCCACTGACACCATCCGCGGCCGTTGTCCTCGCCATCGGGCTGGTGAACCTCGGAGGTACTGACCGGGATGACCAGGAACAGGAAAAAAACAATGCAACCACAGAAAATGGACGGTTACCTCATAATGCCACGAGCGCGGCTATCCGCAACATGGCCGCGCCGTGGGGAACATACCGGACCCCCGGCAAGGAACGCAGCCTAACAACACTGGGGCTCTCCCCGGATCACTGCATCAGGTCGCGCTGGCCAGCGGATCATCCTCGGGGACTCCCAGCCCTACTACTCGCAGGCCAGCGAAATCGAACCTGAGGAGGGATTCGCCGGCTAGGCTGCAAATCGAGGAGGGTATGGAGGTAAGCAGGCCTAACATCCCCTCAGCGCGCCAGCAACCACGGGGGGGAGATCCCATTACAGACTATCCCACAGCAGACAGACCCATATCTGACACGCTGATGAAAGAGATGCTCCTGTCCCTGAGATCATCCCTGCAGGCTGACATGATATCAGGACTTAATGAGTGTAGGAGAGAAGTGCAGTCCCTGGGTAACAGAGTAAACCAAGTTGAACCCAAGATGGGGGAATTCACTGTCTCCTACAATACAATGGTAGAAGCACACTCTGCACATAGCAGGGACATTGAATGGATAAAGGACAAGCTCTCAGACCTCGAGGACAGGTCCAGGAGAAATAACATCAAGTTAAGGGGTATACCTGAGTCTGTCCCCACGCCACAACTACTGCAATATGCACAGGCTCTGTTCTCCTCCATGCTGCCAGAGGCCTCGGCTCAGGATCTCCTAGTGGATAGGATTCACAGAATCCCCAAACCATCATTCCTCCCAGACGAGGTCCCGCGTGATGTCCTTCTAAGAGTTCATTTTTACCACATTAAGGATAGACTCTTACAAGCCTCACGTAAACCAGGAGGCATGCCCCAACAATACGACACTGTTAGATTGTTACCGGACCTCTCCAGACATACACTACAGAAACGTCGTAACCTCATGACCATCACCAAAGCCTTAAGGAATCACAACATCTTGCATAAATGGAAGTACCCAGCCATCCTCACCATCACTCACAATGGGACCACTGTTTCTGTGTCCTCAATGGAGGACGGGCTATCAGCCTTGTGCAAATGGGTTATTATACCTGACCAACCAGCCCAACCAACCTCATCGCTTGGCCTGCACCCCATACATGATGATTGGCAAGTGGTGTCCCACAAACGCTCAAGCAAGAAAAAAGTCGGTGGAAGCACAAACATATAATCCAACTTAACCCTATGTTATCTCCGGGGACGAGATAGCGCAATTGGCGCGTTCTCATATCCCCTCACATTATAAATAGCAGTTACGCCTGCTCGAGGATCGGTTATGGATCCACTTCTTATTGTTCTCCAGTTAACTTTTGTTGATTTTTTTATACTTTTTGTTACCTTTTCTCGTTTTTTTGAAGTGCACAGCAACGCCAGCGGAACTTACCCAGTTGTTTTGGATGGAACGGTAGCTCCTCAGTCCTGGTCTATCAGAAAGGTTTTGCCTCGGCCCGATTCGGACGCAGTAAGTACCAACACTAAGTCCTCACAGATCTTCCTAACACTCCACCACAATGACCATTAAGGTTCTATCTATTAATGCCCGGGGCTTGAACCATCCGGCAAAGAGATTTTCACTTTGGGCGGAGGCCACCAAACAAGGAACAGGTATCTTGTGTGTACAGGAAACTCATTTTCAGACACACAAAACTCCACACTGCGTGCATAAGAACTTCCCACTCATTTTTATGGCCTGTACACCGGATAGCAAAACTGGTGGTGTCATGATGGCCTTCAGAGACTCTATATCTTTCCAACCCAAGGAGGTTGTCACAGACACGGTGGCAGGTACATTATAGTTACTGGGGACATTAACTTCAAGCCGTATACGATTGCCATGGTATACGCTCCTAACACACATCAAATCCGATTTTTACGCAGGGTCTTTAACAAAGCCAAATCCTTACAGTATGGAAACCTCCTGCTATGTGGGGACTTTAATATTACATCTGACCCAAGAATGGACACCTCAGGAAGCAAGCCCAAAGGTTCATCAGCACTACAAAACTTGCTTCACACCGAAAAACTTTATGACGTGTGGCGTTGTCTTCATATAAGTGAAAGGGACTATACTTTTTTTTTCCAGTAGGCACAGATCCTACTCGCACCTTGATATGTTCCTGACAGATAAGTGGTTATTACAATTTGTTGAAAATGTGTCAATTTATGATATTACATGGTCTGACCATGCTGCCATTTCCATGTCAGTTGCGGAAAAAGGCGTCTCCTTCTCTCCTCCCACCTGGCGCTGTAACCCCAAACTACTACAGGAAAAACACTGCCTAACCCACGTCACCAATCACCAATTAGGTGCTAGAGAAAAGAGGAGGCAAGCTCATGCTTACTTGTTGCTGAGGAAGCTGGAGTCCCAGAATAAGAGAGCACCGTCTGAGGCGGTATCTAAACAGCTCAACAGCCATAGGAAACATATTAGGAACCTTTTCTCACAACAAT
Organism: Rana kukunoris; assembly: GCA_029574335.1. Taxonomy (NCBI): domain Eukaryota; kingdom Metazoa; phylum Chordata; class Amphibia; order Anura; family Ranidae; genus Rana; species Rana kukunoris. Next base: position 153,544,449 of record CM056052.1, on the reverse strand, counting down.
TTGGCAAACACCTGAGTCGCCTTAAAATTAACTACTACTCCAACGCCAATAGAGCAGGCAAATATTTAGCAAATAGACTTAAAGCTGCCCGCACCAAAGCTAGAATAGCTTTTCTGAGACATCCCACTCTGCCCCATAAAATCACTAACCCCCAGGACATCGCAAACCAATTCACGCAATATTATAGCTCACTTTATAACCTCCACGCAGACCCTAACACCCCCCAACCCACGGGCGAATCTATCCAGAGGTTCCTCAATAAGGTTCGTTTGCCATCTTTGACAACGGACCAACTCGAAAACCTTAACTCACCCATCACGCCCCATGAGATTGTACGTGTCATTAATTCCCTCCTAATCGGCAAGTCTCCTGGCCCTGATGGCTTCTCTAACGAGTATTTCAAAGTCTTCAAAGAAATCCTAGCACCTCATATGGCTAGCGTATTCAACAAGGCAGCGGACACTGCGACCCTGCCTCGGGAGATGCTCAAGGCCCACATAGTCACTCTGCCTAAACCGGGCAAGGAACCTAACACCCCGGCAAATTTTAGACCCATATCCCTACTTAACACGGACACTAAAATCTATGCAAAGCTCTTGGCTAAGAGACTTTCCAATTACGTCCCTTTACTCATACAGCGTGACCAGATGGGTTTTGTTAAAGGGAGGCAAACCTCTGACGCAACACGTAGGATAATTAATGTGATACACCAGGCCGAGTCAACCCGAACGCCTTCTCTGCTGCTCTCAATAGACGCTGAGAAGGCGTTCGATAGGGTCCACTGGTCCTATGTGAGGAGTGTTTTGGATAGGTTTGGTTTTGAGGGTTACATCTCCAATGCCATCATGGCCCTGTACTCTGCCCCCTCAGCGCAAGTTTATACAAGTGGATTCTTGTCAAATTCCTTTAAAATTTTGAACGGGACCAGGCAGGGTTGTCCCCTGTCTCCCACGATTTTTAATTTTAATGATCGAACCACTGGCCGAAGCGGTCCGTTCAAACCCATTGATATCGGGCTTCCAGTTTGGCGACTGTTGCAAATAATATTAATGTATGAATTCTGACCATCCTCTGATTCCAGTCAAACAAGCCAGGATACCTGCCCCCCCCCCCCTCCCAGGAATGGGATAAGTAAACTTGTCTCCAGGGAGTCTAGGAGGAGGACAGCTGTTGGGCAGTCTCCACAAACAAACAAACAAAAGACATTGATTATTACAAGGATCAAAGGAATTCCAGTGGCTAGGTACTGAATGAACAGGGATGTGAGTCATGAAATGCAACGATTGGTTGAACATCAGATGGGCAGGCAACATGGGAGGCGTTGCGAATGATTAATGAGTGAGGTTTGGTAAAAGGGTTTTGGAAGAGAACTTTCGGTCTCTATTCGTTTGAATGCTGAAGTGAACTATCATCTGGAGGCCTATACTGAAGTCACATGGCCTAGGCCGCATGGAAGCCTGATCGGTATTTTGGGCCTGGCCATGTGGCCAACAAGGAGGCCTAGCATTTTCCTTTTTCCATCAGGGCCAAGCCAGAAAGGACTGAACTTAAGTATCTTTCTATCTTATTTGCCAAAAATGTATTAGGTCATAGAGATTGATGTTAGTGATTGTATATTGTGCAATAGGAATTCTATGCTACAGCTTTGTTTACTATACAATGGACGCCTTTTGTTAGAATAAATATAACTGTTCAATTTCAAAGGTGTCTGTCTCATTAACTAACGATTAGCCTCAGGCCTAGAGCACGCTTCGGCCGGATATACATTAGCAGATACAGGACTCATGCATGTTAATACAGATGCAATAGCTTATATATAGGTATTACGAGTTACAGTAAAGGATAGATACATATAGTTAGCTGTTGCATGATATGTTTAGTTACAACAAATGGCACCCTAGATCGTTGGACATAGAGTCCACAAACCCTAATGTATTTTTGTTTTGAGTCCATTAAGCTAAGAGTCCTCAACCCAGAACTGAAATTTGTCGCAAGTTACGGACAAGATTGCCGCTGGCTCGCGAATCTCGAAACCTTGCTTTGATGATCCAGGAAGTTCTGTAAAATCTCATCGGACGTTAAGACGGACAGAAAACGGTGAGATTCCTTGCTGATATGTTTATTTGTTAAGCGTTTGTATTGTAGTGTTCATGTGTGTTAGGCCTTTAACCAGTCACGGGTACTGGTGAGTGAGGGGAATGATCACCCCTGGATATGCGATATAGCCTGCAGATTGACAGGATAGACTACACATCGTTGCGGAAAAACTGGGAGAAATATATATATATTTGTTATGATTTTTATTTTTTATTGAATTTTAAGTTTTATTTTTAGTTCATTTTTTTTTTGATACCCAGGTGAAAGTGAAAATAGCTTTCTGGTCCTATAGAGGATCAATGTGGCTTGCAATCTAAAAGGGCTAGAAATCAGTGATAGATAATCTACTGATGTTGGAAGAGCATTGATAGCTGTGCTCGGAACTCAAGTTTAAATAGCTTTAAAGAAAGTTTTTTTTGTTGTTGTTGTCAGATGTGTATTGTCTAAGCAACTGGCCAAACTAGTGAAGCTAGTGGCAGATTAGCATAACAATGGATTTTCTTGGAAGACTACTTAATGAGAATGGTTTTAATACTGTACAAAAGAGTGCTATAACACATGAAGTCATGGATTTTGTGGGCAATGTAATGAATATAGCTAAGAAGTGTGATGCAGATGCGGGTAAACAAATTGAACAATTAGTAAATGAGAAATGTGTATTGGAAAAAAGGGTTAGTATGTTAGAGGAAACATGTATGTTGAGGGAACAGTGTATCGCATCTTTAGAAAAGAGAGAGGCTGTGAATGAATCTGCGATAAAAGTACTTAATAGAGAGTTACAAGAATGTAAAACTCAAATAGCACACAAGGATCTTTCTTTGGAAGCACAAGCAATGGAGAAAATGCACAGCCATTGTTGTGCTAACAAGGATACACAGCCCAGTGTGACAAAAGTGCAGGGAGAAGGGATGCTAATAGAAGAGCAACCAGTATGGTCAGCTGACAAGACAGAGGAGGCCCCAGATCACAGTTCCCCTCTATTTGCTCCTGCGTCACAAAGTACTTGGCCAGGATCTACAATTTTAAGAAGTGAGGGTGGCACCCAATCCACGACACTCTCCATACAAGATCGCATAAATCTGTGCCAGATTTTGGGAAAATTTGACACGTTTGCCTCACCCATTAGTTTATCAAACAGGCTTGAAGCTGTAGTAACACAGTACATTTTAAACAATAGAGATGCATGTGCACTTCTCCGCGCATGGCTTCCATGGCAACTGTGTGAAAAACTGCAACCACCAGTCGGGAATCATAGAGGTCTATCTCCCGAGTTAAACTCAAATTGGGGGAACTCGGCAGATAGAATGAGGGAAATGCAGCGCATAATGGGAGGAAGGGATACTAGGGGTTCAGATGCCCTAGAAAATACTAAATTTAGAAGGGGAATTGATCCAATACTCTTTTGCAGTGAATATTTCACCATTTATAAGGCTACATACAATTGTCCTGATATGTCTCACGATGACAGCAGTTTTCTGTGTTCTATGGCTAATAAGTGCACATGCATTGATTACCATACCAGAATTGCACTGAGGAATGCCACCTCGTACCAGACCTTTGTAAATACATTAAGGGATTGGGTTCGGGAGACAGATCAAGACAATAGGCCCCATAAGAGAATTGCAGAAATAGCCGAAAGCACAGTAGTGGTGACACCCCCCACAAATGCCAACGGCATAATAAAGATAGAAATTAAGTTTGAAAAGTTAAATGGAAATGCGGTAACCGCATTAGAAAATGATTCTAGTATTGAGACATCTGATGAGTCCATTGCTAGTGACTCCTCCTCGGATGATCAAAGTATAAAGTCTGTTCAGAGTAATGTTATGCAACAACGTGTGTCTCCATCGTTTTATACGCAGAGAAGGCACCAGGCAGGGAGACCGAACTTTAAATGTTTTTTGTGTAAAAAGGGGGGTCACATTGCCAGATTTTGTTGGGCGGCGAATAATATCAAAATAGGATCTCAACACCCCAAAACTACCCCAAGGCGGTATGAAGTGTATTCAGTGAGATGGGGTAACCCAAGGCATAGAGTCCATAATACTCAATTAAGACAGGGGAATCACTATTATGAAAAGGGGGAGGAGCCACATGTTCATTCAAATATAGAAAGGGGAGGAAACAGTGGTAGCAGCCCTTAAAGAGCTGCAGGGATGGTGAGAATTTCCGGGTTAACGTTTCTTTGAGATGAATAAGGATTTAGATGTTAGAGTTAGAGATTTGCCGGTCATGTTTGGAAAATCATAGAGGACCTTGATATGTGTATATTTTCGAGGATAAGCCTCTTAGTTGAATTTTTTTAATCTAACCTTTAATTTTTTATTAATTTTAATTTTTCAATTTTTTTTTAATTTTTTTATTTTTTATTTTTGTTTTGTTCAGGTGGAAAAATTGTTAGGTTTTGTACACCTGCAAGGGATCATTAGCAACTGACTTGGTGGTCGTTGAATTATGTCCTCAATTAGCAGCTGGCGACATTAGAAAGCCATTTTAGCTGCTGGAATTGTGTTTTTTTTTTTTTTTTGGTTTTTCTTTTCATTCAGGTGGAGAGAATTCCAATATTTTGTGATTTTATCCACCTGAAAGGGGAAGTAATGCATAAGATCTTAGAGTACAGATAATGCATTGGTTTTTTAGTGCTTAAAATTTAGAATTTTTGAGAAGCAACGGTCACATTCATTTTTTATTTTAGATTTTTGCTTATACCATAGGGATCCATTTTAGAATGGGTTCGTCCTAGAGGAATCATGGTGTTTTGATCATTTGTTTAGAAGTCAGGAATGCTAAATTCCTGTGTTATGGGATATTATCGATAAGAATTTGATTCTGCTCTTGTTCTTTAATTCCAGAATCTCGGTGGAGCGAAATTGGAGAGGATTCTGGAACAGAGATGAAGAATGTTCATCTGGTTGGCGGTTCGTCTGTGCCATACCACACCAAAAATTTGTTCTGATAAACGTTCAGGAGAGAAAAGATTCAGATTAATACTTGAAATATAAGGTTTCTTTTTCTTAAGGACAATTTTTGCACTAGTACTGAATCTGAAAGACTTTGCCCAACAACGAGACACATGAAACATTTTGCCAAAGTCTCTCCTGTCATTTATGGATGCAAACGGACTATGAATACAATGCAAGGAGTTGGAGGTTGGGGAAGGAATATAACGTATCCAATCCTTCAGAACAGAAGATGTAAAATATGTTTTTATTGTGGGAGGAGGAAATGGAAGAAGGAAATGTTTTTTTGTTCAAATGTATTGACACAACTGAATATGGTGCAGGTACCTAGGAGGCTGGCACTTATGCATAATACAGTGTCTGTTGGCCAGACTAGAGGGTGCCAGGTGATACATCAATGGGGTGAAAACGTCCTCGTAGGGGCGGTGTCTCAATCTTAGCAGTCCTATAGAGAAGCTCTCAGTTACTGGACGTGTGGGAGATACACCTAATTGATGTCTTACCTGAGAGGTTGAAACCCTGCATGGGTAATGCCAGTGACAGCAATAAACGCTGGCTACCAGGGTACAGTATGCCGTCATTACATGGCGCTTCAGCATCTCGCAGTGGTTGATAGAATCCTAGTACCCTATATGTGCTGAATGTACTCTGAATCAGATGTGATATATCCTTGGATTGCTCCCAAAGATGTGCGGACACAAAGTGAGGTTCAGGGCATATATCCCTGAGGAGTAACCAGAAGAGGAGGGATATATTCAGCACTATATTGGGGGGAATGGGACCCAGTGTAACGTGGCTCAAGATTTTGTCAACCAGGGTGAGAGGTGGTAGAGAGTGTGAGATGGTATAGGACGAGTATATGTCATTGGCTCTGGCGTGCACGCAGCGGTAGGCGGAATTATAGACCACCATCAAGCTGATTGTACAATCTCTCTGTGAGGGCCAGTTAGCATCACCGCTCAGTAAGACCTTGCAGAGCACTTCGCTTACACGAATCCAAACTGGTAGTCGAATGCCTGGATGGGCTGTACTGGTTTGGATTGTGAAAGGTTGTGCTGTATGGTCCATGTATAGAAGTGCAGACTTGGTCTGTATATTTTGTGGCGTCAAAGGGCTTACTGATTGGGGATTCTATCTTGGTGCATGTGTGGCCAAGTGACCCACATGTGGTCAGAGAGTACGGAGCTGGGGGCAGGTTTATATTTCCCTCTATCGAAAGCATGACCACTATCTCCTCTGCATACCAGGTCAATACACAGTACTCTGTGTGCTGGATGGAGAGATCAGTGCTGGGAAGGAAGCACCTGGTTATTATTTAGGGCGTAGACAAATTTGTCCTTGTCCTAAAGGATACCAATGTAACGTCAGTCGTGAAACAAGGGTATTTCTTGAACCTAACAGTACGTAGAGGTGCAGGATATACCCTGGGCATAGTCACTGAAGTCGAATCACAGGGATGGAATTCTGTGTTTTTTTTTTTTTATTATTTTTTATCATTGTTTGAGATTTATATGTGTTGTTAGACTCAAAACTTATATAGTAAGCTCTCCTGCTTACCTATGCAAGTTGAGGGACAAATTGATGGAAATTTCTCTGGGTACAAATTAGAGACTTTGCTGCCAAGTTAGATCCCGGAGGTATCGCAGACAGGCCAAGTTGCAGTAGGTAAAACCACTGTGAGCAAGCCTGCATAATCCCGACCTGTATTTACAGTGAAGAGTTATAGGAGGTTGGGAGCGAGAAACGTGATTTGATGGGTCATTTGTATATATGTATATTAAGGTGTTGGGTGATTTGTGTCATGCTGTAAGGTGATAATGGTGTGTTTTAGGCTAATAAGATGGGCAAGAAAGATGCGCCTTGGGACTCTGTATCTGAAAGCTGGTTAATATGGTGCTGTGAGTGTGTGCTGGTGAATGGTGAGTGAATGGATGCCCCTTGCTTGTTCTGCACCCCATCATGAAGATGTCAGAAAGAAGAAGAAGAAGAAGAAGATAAAGAATGGAGACATAGAAGTCATCATGGAAAAGTGATGTTGGTGTGTCACCCAGTAGCAAAGCGGCACGTGTTGAGGAGCACAGCACGTTGAAACCATTATGGACTGTCCCAAAGAGCTGTTTCTGAAGCACATGTTGGAAGGAAGACAGTTGATGACTGTTCCAGAGGTATTGATTCTGAGACACATGTTGGAAGTCAGGTATGGACTGTTTCATAGGAGCCGGTTCTGAAGCCTATGGTAAAGAGGCGCACACGGTGAAAGCGCTGTGGGCTATTCCATAGGAGCTGTCCCTGAGGCGCATGTTGAAGAATGCAGCACATTGAAACGGTGGAGGACTGTTCAGACCATATGGACTGTTCGAGGGGAGCCATGTCTAAAGAAGGAGGATATGCGCCTTATTAGGCGCAAAGCGGCATATGTTGCAAATAATATTAATGTATGAATTCTGACCATCCTCTGATTCCAGTCAAACAAGCCAGGATACCTGCCCCCCCCCCTCCCAGGAATGGGATAAGTAAACTTGTCTCCAGGGAGTCTAGGAGGAGGACAGCTGTTGGGCAGTCTCCACAAACAAACAAACAAAAGACATTGATTATTACAAGGATCAAAGGAATTCCAGTGGCTAGGTACTGAATGAACAGGGATGTGAGTCATGAAATGCAACGATTGGTTGAACATCAGATGGGCAGGCAACATGGGAGGCGTTGCGAATGATTAATGAGTGAGGTTTGGTAAAAGGGTTTTGGAAGAGAACTTTCGGTCTCTATTCGTTTGAATGCTGAAGTGAACTATCATCTGGAGGCCTATACTGAAGCCACATGGCCTAGGCCGCATGGAAGCCTGATCGGTATTTTGGGCCTGGCCATGTGGCCAACAAGGAGGCCTAGCATTTTCCTTTTTCCATCAGGGCCAAGCCAGAAAGGACTGAACTTAAGTATCTTTCTATCTTATTTGCCAAACATGTATTAGGTCATAGAGATTGATGTTAGTGATTGTATATTGTGCAATAGGAATTCTATGCTACAGCTTTGTTTACTATACAATGGACGCCTTTTGTTAGAATAAATATAACTGTTCAATTTCAAAGGTGTCTGTCTCATTAACTAACGATTAGCCTCAGGCCTAGAGCACGCTTCGGCCGGATATACATTAGCAGATACAGGACTCATGCATGTTAATACAGATGCAATAGCTTATATATAGGTATTACAAGTTACAGTAAAGGATAGATACATATAGTTAGCTGTTGCATGATATGTTTAAATACAACAGCGACGGCACACATATCATCAACCTATTCGCAGATGATGTGATCCTATTTCTGACCAACCCAATGGTCTCACTGACAGAAGCTCACGCACTTCTCACGTCATTTGGAGAGGCCTCATATTACAAGGTGAATTTCACCTTGGGGTAGCGCCCCACTCCAAATTGGCCCTACAATCTCAACTACCGTATACGTGGAGTTCAAGTGGCATCACATACCTAGGTATTTTACTCACAAATCGAGTGACAGAGTTGGCCAAAGCCAATATGACCCCACTGATCGCCAGACTGGAAGCCCAATGTAAAAGTATGGCACAGAGGGACCTATCTTGGATGGGTAGGATATCTGCTTATAAAATGATGGTACTCCCGCAAATTCTGTACATATTCCGCACCCTGTCAATACACATACTGACGCACTACATTAAATAATTGGCTGACATGGGGTGGAAATATGTTTGGAATGGAAAAAAAAGCCAGATGCTCTCGCAATAACCTTGTTTCCCACAAACGAGTTGGTGGGGCAGGCCTAGTAGACATATGCGACTACCTATGGGCAACGCGCCTAGATCAACTGAAATATTGGGTTCACACCCTTGAAAAACCTTTATGGGTAGATATCGAACTTGCTATTTCACCAACCAAAGACCTGCCTCTACTATTACTGAGCGACGGGTGGGACAAATGGGATTTACCACTACTCTCTCTGCCAATGCAAACCTCCATGAAGGCTTGGAGGTTCCTTCTGGACCAGAAACACGGGGACCTTCGACGCGTCGACTATAGACTACCATTGGTACTGCTGGAAGCCAAAATTCCTATGTTGAAGGTATAGGACCTGACTGCTATATTTCTGACCTCTACGAGAGTAGTAAGCCCAAGTCTGTGCACCGCCTTATGGCACAGTACTGCCTCGCGACAGACAAACTATACAAGTGCTTACAAATCACACACTACCTGAAACGACTGGCCCCCCTGACTATAGACATACCGAGCTCAGTCTGGCATTTTTACTTTATTGACAAAAGCGACAAGAAAGGTATTTTCTTCTTTTACAATCTTCTCCAGTACAAACTGCAATTTTCCAAAACGACCTTTTTCTTACTTCCAGTGGAAGTGTGCGTTTTGGGAAATTCACAGAGCGTCACACTGTGTGAAACACTGGGAGTTAGGGATTAAAATGGCCAACAGATGGCAATATACCCCTCTAAGACTAGCTCGGTTCTCCCCGGGACTAAAATCTGACTGCTGGAGAGGTTGTGGACAAGTGGGGCATTTACTACATATGCTTTGGCACTGTCCAAGCGTTAAAAGACTATGGACTCAGGTGTTCAGTCTCATCTCCTCCCTGACTGGTGTACTCACGTCCCCTGACCCAGCCCTGGCGATCCTTCACTTAAACATAGATAAATTCCCGCACGATGTCAGACCTATGGTTACCCACATACTATTGGAAACAAGGTTATTGATACTGAAACACTGGAAATCCGACAAGGCTGTAAACATTACTAATGTCCAAACAGCAGTACATAGGAATTACACGTTCGAACGCCTGCTGTCGATTAACGCCCTGAAAGTTAAGAGGTTTGACGAGTGTTGGGCGACTTAGCCCACTCGCACGTAAATTGTTGACTGATATACATTTGTTGTATTACTGTGGATTGAATCTGTGCATTTCATTTTCTTCTATTGCTATATCTCACCTTGTATGTTTTTATTTAGTTTTCTCTGTATTGTGTTTTTGTATTATCTTGAAAATTTTCAATAAAAACATTAAAAAAATATATATATATATATATATTTTGTGAAAATGTTTTCCTTTATCTTTTCTTCTGAATTGCAGTCCACTAAAACTTCTTACATAATGTACAGTGAGTCGTACAAAAAATCTGCCTTTTTTCAGGATAAAACTTTCTCATCTCTTCCTCTCACATTGCAGCAGATATACTATCCAACCATTGTGTATGTGTTGTTATTTTATCTGAAATATTGCCCTTAAACTTTTATTATAAGAAAGGTGGGCAATATACAGGTTAGAATATCATGCAAAAGTTCATTTATTTCACTAATGCAACTTAAAAGGTGAAACTAATTTATGTGATAGACTCATTACATGCAAAGCAAGCTAGTTCAAGCTGTGATTTGTCATAATTGCAAGGATTATGGCTCACAGCTCATGAAAACCCCAAATCCACAATCTCAGAAAATTTGAATATTGTAAAAAGGTGCAGAATTCTAGGCTCAATAAGTCCCACTCTAATCAGATAATTAAGCCAAAACACCTGCAAAGGGTTCCTGAGCCTTTAAATGGTCTCTCAGTCTGGTTCAGTAGGAATCACAATCATAGGAAAGACTGCTGACCCGACATTTGTGCAGAAAACCATCATTGACACCCTCCATAAGGAGGGAAAGCCTCAAAAGGTAATTGCAAAATAAGTTGGATGTTCCCAAAGTGCTGTATCAAAGCACATTAATATAAAGTTATGTGGAAGGGAAAAATGTGAAAAAAAAGGTGCACAAGCAGCAGGGATGACCGCAGCCTGGAGAAGATTGTCAGGAAAAGGTCATTCAAAAGTGTTGGGTTCTTTCACAAGGAGTTGACTGAGGCTGGAGTTAGTGCATCAAGAGCCACCACACACAGATGCTTGACATGGGCTTCAAATGTCATATTCCTCTTGTCAAGCCACTCCTGAACAACAAACAACGGCAGAAGTGTCTAACCTGGGCTAAAGAAAACCAGACCTAGTCTGTTGCTCAGTGGTCCAAAGTCCTCTTTTCTGATGAGAGCAAATTTTGCATCTCATTTGGAAAACCAGGACCCCGAGTATAAGGTAAGAATAGAGAGGCACACACTGCAAGATGCTTGAAGTCCAGTGTGAAATTTCCACAGTCTGTGTTGATTTGGGGAACCATGTCATCTGCTGGTGTTGGTCCGCTGTGCTTCATTAAGGCCAGGGTCAACACAGATATCTACCAGGAGATTTTGGAGCACTTCATGCTCCCTTCCGCAAATGAGCTCTATGGGATGCTGACTTTATTTTCCAGCAGGACTACACTTCTACAAGCACCAAAACCTGGTCCAGTGACCATGGGATTACTGTGCTTGATTGGCTAGCAAACTCGCCTGACCTGAACCCCAAAGAGAATCTATGGGGCATTGCCAAGAGCAAGATGAGAGACATTAAACCGAACAATGCAGAAGAGCTGAATGCCGCTATTGAAGCATTCTGGTCTTCCATTACACCTCAGCAGTGCCACAGGCTGAGGCTTCAATGCCACACCGCATTGAGGCAGTAATTGCTGAAAAATGGGCTCAAACCAAGTACTGAGTACATATGCATGCTTATACTTTTCAGAGGTCCGATATTGTTCCATGTACAATCCTTGTTTTATTGATTGCATGTAATATTCAAATTTTCTGAGATTGTGGATTTGGGGTTTTCATGAGCTGTAAGCCATAATCATCACAATCATGACAAATCATTGCTTAAACTATATTGCTTTGCATGTAATGAGTCTATCTCATATATTAGTTTCACCTTTTAGGTTGCATTAGTGAAATAAATGAACTTTTGCACGATATTCAAATTCTTTGATTATCACCTGTATCATAAAATATAAACAACGACTTTATCCAAGGTTCACTCTAAGGTCTCTGAAGAGGACCCATGGCCATGATGTGAGGTTAGAAGAAAGGCAGTTTAATCTTAGATTTTAGAAAGGGTTCTCTCTTTTTGAGCAGTAAAATGTGTAGCTCCCACCCCAAAAGTTATACCAGCTGGGAGCATCAAAACATTTCTGATATCTTCCTCAGGAAGCATAAAACACAAGACTATGGGATTTGTTAGGCAACAAAAATCAAACACATGGCTATATATGGAGTCAAATCTTTTGCTTAGCTTTGGGAGCATTGAGAGAGGTTTATAGCCACCTACAAATTTCACATTATATTCAAAGCCTTTTCTGTAAATGCTCTGTCCCACTAAAATGCCTAACCTCATTCTAACATTGCTGCTGTAAAGATTCACATTCCAAAGGCCTTGTCTCCGACCTTTATACTTAATTTGTAAACTTCATGTATTCGAGCAAACTCCTTTATGCGGCAAAGTGGGAGGAAGCGTTTAAAGTGTGGCTCTAATGCTACCACTTTAAATAATGTTGCTCAACAGCTGCAAACACTGATTAGTACTTCCGTGACTAAACAAAGTAGTAAATAATAAAGAATGATGTTGCACTGACAAGTCCCAGTGTGTACTGTATGGGAATAAAAATCCAATAAAATATAAAAATGTATGATTAAAAAAAATATATAATCATTGCATGTGCAGTGATCAAAAAATATTGATCAATAAAATTATCTTACAGCAGTGAGGTGAGCTGCTAGAGAACACATAGGTGACACTAATCACTACCAGGAATAGACACCAGTCACTTACCTTTGGAAATTATAGTTCACCTACTTTAGCCATTTCATTTGACACTGTTGTGTTTACACCTTTTGGACCGTTTCATTCTATATTTTTTTTATTTATTTTTTATTTATTTTTTACTTAGTTTCTCTTTATTATTTTCCGATATTTGACAATACATGTTTACTTACAAATTATATAAAATGTGTAGTGCAATGTATAAATATGTAAACACAAGCATTGGATTATGTACGTACAGTGGATTAACATACCCCAGACCTCCCTCCCCCCTCCGCCTCCCCCTTCCTTACCCCCTCGTACAAATATTGTGCCCTGTCTTCCATTGCCCCAAATAGGAGCAAATACCTTAGTCTGAGCCATCCTTAGTGCGTTAGATATAAGGAGAGGAGGCCAAATCAGAAAAGAAGAGAGAGAAACCAAAAAAAGAAAACTTTGTCTTGAAAAAAAATCTGGTCCTCCTTGTTCTTGGTTGGTAATTATAGAGAGAATTTCCGGCTCCTAGGGTGAGGGGGATTCCAGGCCCCGTAGAGAGGCGGCCTCTACGAAGGGAATCCTATTTCCATCAACCAAGGTCCCCACACTCTTACGAATCTATCATATTTCCCTTGCTTAATAAAAGCCACCCTCTCGCTCCAGATCAAAGCATTGATAGTGTCAGCCCAATTCTCAACAGATGGAGGAGCATGTGCTTGCCATCTCTGTGCTATTAGCTTATGTGCCTAAAAAAATATTTATTTATTTATTTATTTATTTATTTTATTTTACAGTTGTATTCAAAATTATTCAACCCCCCAATGCTGTAAAGGGTTTTAGGGAATTTAGTGTACATTTGTAATTGTATTCAGAATGAAATGACACCAATTGGTTTTGTAATACAGTAGTAAATGTTTCTTTTGTGAATTCTTCATTTACACAATTATTCAACCCCCTAAAGACTACCACTTTGAAGAACAGAGGTTCATTGAAGTGTTTTCAATCAGGTATTGAAAACACCTGTGGATGTCAGGGAGCAGCAATAAAGCCTAATAAGCACCAAATAGGCAGCTTTAAAATGACTGTGATACTCAGCTCCTTCTAGACATTTACTGGTGTGGTTACAAACATGGTGAAGTCAAGAGAATGGTCCAGGAAGACAAGAGAAGAGGTGATTACTCTTCCACAGGAAGGGCAATGGCTATAAGAAGATTGCAACGATGTTAAACATACCAAGAGACACCATAGGAAGAATCATTCGCAAATTCAAGGCAAAGGGCACTGTTGAAACGCTACCTGGTCGTGGCAGAAAGAAGATGCTGACTTTGACTGCTGTGCGCTACCTTCAGCGTAGAGTGGAGAAAAGTCCCTGTGTGACTGCTGAGAAACTGAGAAAAGATTTGTCAGATGTGAGTACTAAAGTTTCTGCTCAGACAATACGGAGCACACTGCGTAATGAAGGCCTTCATGCCAGAACTCCCAGGCGCACCCCCTTGCTGTCTCCAAAGAATAAGAAGAGTCGACTGCAGTATGCCAAAAGTCAAGTGGACAAACCACAGAAGTTTTGGGATTGTGTTCTGTGGACTGATGAAACAAAATTAGAACTGTTTGGGCCCATGGATCAACGCTATGTTTGGAGGAGGAAGATCAAGGCCTATGATGAAAAGAACACCTTGCCTACTGTGAAGCATGGCAGGGGATAAATCATGCTTTTGGGCTGTTTTGCTTCTGCAGGTACAGGGAAGCTTTAGAGTGTGAAAGGTACCATGAATTCTCTTCAGTACCAGGAGATATTGGATGACAATGTGATGCAGTCCGTCACAAACCTGAGGCTTGGGAGACGTTGGACCTTTCAACAGGACAATGATCCCAAGCATACCTCCAAGTCCACTAGAGCATGGTTGCAGATTAAAGGCTGGAACATTTTGGAGTGGCCATCGCAGTCACCAGACTTAAATCCGATTGAGAACCTCTGGTGGGACTTAAAGAAAGCAGTTGCAGTACGCAAGCCTAAGAATGTGACTGAACTGGAGGCTTTTGCCCATGACGAATGGGCGAAGATACCCGTAGATCGCTGCAAGACACTTGTGTAAAGCTATGCTTCACGTTTAAAAGCTGTTATAACTGTAAAAGGATGTTGTACTAAGTACTAAGATTGAATGTCACTTGGGGGTTGAATAAAACTGATAATGATGTGAGCACAGAAAAGACATGTGTGGTTATTTCATTATAAATGTTATGTTATATTTGTCTGACCTACACGTGCCTCTTTGATTTAACTGTAAGCAGGAGGACTGAATGATCGAAATCAATGTCAAACTGGCCAAAACAATTAATTTCAGTGGGGGTTGAATAATTTTGAATACAACTGTACATGTCACTTTTTTTATTGGTTCAAAGTGGAAGTCCACCGTTTTTCATAATTTCATCTGACACTGATGTGTTTTCACTTGGACATTACTTTTTGATCACTGCACATGCTATGCTGTTATGATTATAGTTTTTTTTTTTTTATTATACATTTTTATATTTTATTGGATGTTTATTCCCATAGAGTACACACTGTGACTTGTCAGCGCAACATCATCCTTTATTATTTACTAAAGTGGGGGGAACACTTGGACCAAGCAGAATAGAACAGTTAGTTTGCCACTTCTAAATGCTCCCTAGATATCCAAGCCAAGGAGAACTGCTCTCACACTGGTACATGACCCTGGACCACTTGTCTATCTTTGTTTTTACTGCCCTTTCAACATGCTTCATAGGCTGCCATAAACATGGCACCTTGCTTCAAATTTGGTGGAACTGTCCTAAGATGCTCTGCTTTTGGACACAGGTTTGCTCATTGATCAGAACTGTTTTGAACACCACTTTAGCGAGCAACTAGTGGTAGGCCCTATTGCATAGACCAATCCAAATTCTGACCAGGAACAAGAGTAAATTGGTGAGTTTTGTTTTTCTTGCCGCTCATCAAATGCTGTCCAAAGCCTGGCATCAACCGTTTATAGCCTTCAAGGAAGTTAATCACAGGCTCATTGGGTTAATTTATTAAAACTGGAGAGTGCAAAATCTGGTGCAGCTGTCCATGGTAGCCAATCAGCTTATACCTTCAGCTTGTTCAATTAAGCTTTGACAAAAAAAAATGGTTCATAAAAAAGCTTACCTCAATTTTGAATGACACCCATGCTAAGTCCCTGTGAGTATGGGACCCATGGATATTTTACAATGGTGGCCTGAACATAGACAACACACTGCTCTGGCCTGATTAGACCCGTAATGTTCTTTAATCTTAAACCTCGGTCCGGACCCCATGGGAACGCCCTACCTTCCTCCTGTCCTTCCTTTTCTCCTGCTCTTCCTTTTCTTTTTTTTGCCCTTACTCCCTCTCAGGAGCTGTACAGATGGCCCCTCCTCTTCTTTCCTTACTCTTTTTTACTGAAGATGAGCAGGTCTTGCTTACCATGACCCCTATCCTGCTGTGAGTATTGGGAGCATTCATCTACTGGTACACGTTCAGTCAGACTTGTCAGACATTTGCCATGTGCTCCTTTACCTGGTTACCTCTCATTTGTAACAGACCTGTATGTTGGCTTCTTGGGTTGAACTGAATGTCTTTTTCAACCTTATAAACAATGTAACTATGAAATACCTGTGATGTTTGTAATATGTGTAATGTTACTTTTTATTTGTTGACTTTGTTGACTGAGCCAATGAAAACTTCACTATTATTTGACCCTAAGTAAAAAATAGTCATAAGCACACTCGACCATAAGAGTTAAAGGTCATTCAACCAGTAAAAAAATAGCCTAAAACTGTAGGCTAAGACCATTCAACCAACATGGGAATATGAGGTAGACTTTTGGAACACGTACACAGTCTATGAAGATTCCAACAAATTGTTGTTTGAATCAGCAAAACACCAGGTTATGTACCATGGCTAAATGTGACAGTTTCCTGCTCAGGGCTCCTGGTTTGTTAGGGTGACAGCACCAACCAGCATCCTAACAACCAGTGACTGGGGACTCCTGATTGACAGGTGAATGTAAACAAAGAGATTGTGTAAAAAAAATATTGCATCTTCTCCCACAGATTTATACCAGGCTTTTTCAGGCTTGAATTTTAAGGGAAACCCTGTGCAAAAAAATAGAAAAAAAGGGGTGCCCCCTAAAAAAATAAATTCCAGACCCTTATCCAAGTATGCGGCTTGGCTGTCTAAAAATGTAAATCTGCCATCAACCCAGTGACATTATTCACCAAATGGGGTTATATCCATGTATGGTCAGTGATGTCACCCAGGAGACCCAGCACCTTTGTTTACATTGCAATGACCAGGAGATACCATTCAGCAAGAGTCAAGCAATACATTTGGGTGTGTTGGCAAGAGGAGGGCAGCTTTGAACATTGTGATTCACATGTATCTGTATTAGTGAATGACTTAATTGATAGTGGATTTACATCGTAGGACTCATCAAAACCCACACAATCACAGAAAGAGGTCCTTGATCTCATCCACATGGGTATAAGATGGTGTGCAAGGGGGTCCCCCCTGGCAAGGTACCTCCACAGTTGAGGGTATATGGCCTGGTATGGTTCAAGAGGGGGAAATGTGTCCTTTCCTCCCCATCTATTCTTAAGTAGCCAGGCTGCATGCTTGAATTAGGTCTGGTATTGCTTTTTTGGGGAGTCCTTATGATTTTTTTCTTGTTTTTTTGGGGAAGGTTTTTCCCTTAAAATTGCTATAAATACCACTGCTAAATGTTTCACATTAAATGTTCCCATTTATTTGAGCATTTCCACCGGAATCTCCACAAATTGTGTACATTGTGCAGAGATCATCCCCCATGAGTATTCCCCTTCTCTATTAGCAAATGTTCTTTAACTCTTATGATCAAATGTTGTTATGCCTATGTTTTCTTAACCGCTCCAGCCCCAGAGGATTTGGCTACCCTATGACTGGGCCATTTTTTTGCGATTCAGCACTGCGCCATTTTAA
Organism: Rana kukunoris; assembly: GCA_029574335.1. Taxonomy (NCBI): domain Eukaryota; kingdom Metazoa; phylum Chordata; class Amphibia; order Anura; family Ranidae; genus Rana; species Rana kukunoris. The sequence continues at coordinate 153,526,731 of CM056052.1, read as the reverse complement.
CTGACAACTGCGCAGTCAAGCGACGTGGCTCCCAAACAAAATTGACTTAATTTTTTCCCCAAAAATAGAGATTTTTTTTTGGTGGTATTTGATCACCTCTGTGGTTTTTTTTTTGTGCTATAAACAAAAAAAGAGCGCCAATTTTGAAAAAAAGCATTTTTGCATTTTTGCTATAATAAATATCCCCAAAAAGAGATTTAAAAAAAATATTGTTTTCCTCGGTTTAGGCCGATATGTATTCTTCCACATATTTTTGCTAGAAAAAATTGCAATAAACGTATATTGATTGGTTTATGCAAAAGGTATAGTGTCTACATAATAGGGGATAGTTTTATGGCATTTTTATTAATATTTTTTTATTAGAAATAGCGGTGATCTGTGTTTTTTATTGTGATTGCGACATTATGGCAGACACATCGGACACTTTTTTGGGACCATTGTCATTTATACAGTGATCAGTGCTATAAAAATGCACTGATTACTGTGAAAATTACATTGGCAGGAACATGTTAACCACTAGGGGGCTAGGAAGGGGTTAAGTGTGTCCTAGGGAGTAATTCTAACTATAGGGGGGATGGGCTACATGTGACACGACATTGATCACTGCTTCTGACCACAGTGAGCAGTAGATCAGTGTCCTGTCACTAGGCCAATGTTTTTCAACTCCAGTCCTCAAGGCAACTACAGGTCATGTTTTCTGGCTTTCCATTATTTTGCACAGGTGATTTGATCAGTTTCACTGCCTTAGTAATCACCACAGCCATTTCATCTGAGGGAAATCCTGAAAACTTGACCTGTTGGTGTGCCTTGAGGACTGGAGTTGAAAAACACTGCACTAGGCAGAACAGTGAAATGCTTTGTTTACACAGGCATCCCCCTGTTCTGCAGCTCCAAGACACGATTGTGGGACACAGGCGGACATCGAGTCCTCAGGTCCCATGGGTCACGTGTGCCCGCACAGCGGCAAATTTAAAAGGGACATGCAGGTACCTCCCTTTGCGCAGCCGTGCCATTCTGACAATTTAAATGTTCATGCGGCTGTTGGTAAGCAGTTAGGGTCACATAAGGGAATGTTAAATTCCCCCTGTGAAAGGCAACAAATGGAAAAAATAATATCACACACATACTGCAATCATTATGGGTAATATTTATTCATATTTTTGTGCAAATAATGACACAAAAACTCCTCTTTTTTATGGATGTGAGGATAAATGGACATGGAAGATAGTAGGATAAATGATTAAATGTATTTTGTTTTAACCACTTAAGACCCGGACCAAAATGCAGGCAAAGGACCTTGCCCCTTTTTGCGATTCGGCACTGCGTCGCTTTAACTGACAATTGCGCGGTCGTGCAACGTGGCTCCCTAACAAAATTGGCGTCCTTTTTTCCCCACAAATAGAGCTTTCTTTTGGTGGTATTTGATCACCTCTGCGGTTTTTATTTTTTGCGCTATAAACAAAAATAGAGCAACAATTTTAAAAAAAATGCAATATTTTTTACTTTTTGCTATAATAAAAATCCCCCAAAAATATATAAAAAAACATTTTTTTTTCTCAGTTTAGGCCGATACGTATTCTTCTACCTATTTTTGGTAAAAAAAATCACAATAAGCGTTTATCGGTTGGTTTTCGCAAAATTTATAGCGTTTACAAAATAAGGAATAGTTTTATTGCATTTTTATTATTTTTTTTTTTTTTACTACTAATAGCGGCGATCAGCGATTTTTTCCGTGACTGCGACATTATGGCGGACACTTCGGACAATTTTGACACATTTTTGGGACAATTGTCATTTTCACAGAAAAAAATGCATTTCAATTTGCATTGTTTACTGTGGAAATGACAGTTGCAGTTTGGGAGTTAACCACAGATGGCGCTGTAGGGGATGTGTGCCTATGTGTTTTGTTTACTACTGTAGGGGGGTGTGGCTGTAGGTGTGACGTCATCGATCGCGTCCCCCTATCACAGGGATGACGCGATCGATGCTACAGCCACAGAGAAGCACGGGGAAGCCGTGTGTACACACGGCTCTCCCCGTTCTTCTGCTCCAGGGTCCGCGATCGGGTCCGCGAATCCCGCGGTCCCGGTCCTGGAGCTTCGGACCGGGTCGCGGGCGCGCGCCCGCGACCCACGGCTGGGTACTAAAATCAACGTATATATACGTTGATGTGCCCAGCCGTGCCATTCTGCCGACGTAAATGTGCAGTAGGCGGTCCTTAAGTGGTTAATGATAAAGTAACTAATAGAAATTTTCAAGGTTCTCTATATTGAATAATTAATGAGAACAGTGTATATGCTAACAAATCTTGGATAAATGTAAACATTTTTGTATTTGAGAAAAAGATTAATAAAAAAGAAATTGAAAAAACAATAATGACACATATGCAAAGCAAAGTTTTTATACATTGACCCCTTTATCTTTAATCAATCACCTTACATGTTATAAAACTATAACACATACATATAGATATCAAATTAAATCTCAAATACAGTTCTTCAAATATATCATGTTTAAAACAATTTTCTAATAAATCCAGCAGATGTCACTCTTTATTTAGTTCACATATTTGATCACATGAAGCTTCTGTTAAAATTTTTATTCTTTATGAAGATTTAAAATGCATCTGAATTTGAAATGAGCTTTGATTATGAAAAGTAAAGAAGTAAAGGTATGCCTAGTCAGAATGAGAATCCCACTTAGGCTCTCCACCCATCTGCAGGCACAGTGTGACATTAACATAAGCAGACCCCACCTTCCCAGTGACCTTCACGCTTTCCTACAGTAAATGTTTGATTAGTGCTTATAACAATGAATGTAGCTGTCCAAAAATACATTTACAAATAAATTAGCAAATGTAAAAAAAAAGACAATACAGGCTAGCATCAACCAATGACAAACACATTGGGATGTATTATGAAATGTTCACTGTTAATTGACACAACTATTTAAATGCACCATATTCAGAAGTTTAGATTTCATTATTAGCAGAAATCATGCTAATCTTACCTTCAAGCTTAACTCTTGTTTAATCTTTTTTTAAAGAAAAATGACTTAAATGATTATGTTTAAAAAAATAAACTTGAGATTAATTTAGTCATAATTTCTAACAATTTGACACTAAAGTGAAACAATACACATACATGATTTTTTTTCAGGTGTCCAATAGCTAGTACAGTGTATTATACAGTAAAACTTTCACCAATATGCATTGCACTGTGATGGTGACATCGGTGATGTTATCAAGGTTGATTAGGCGATGATGTCATCATAGAGTGCCCAGTATGCTGTCGATGCCTGTTTGCTACTGATCTGTTCGAAGAGACCCCATATGAAAGGACAGACATTAAGGGATAAGTGAATAAAAAAAAAATAGCTTGAGCAACCCCTTAACACCTTCCACCTAACTTTCCCAGCTCTGCATGATTTAAAAACCTAGCAGCACAAGCTTTAATAAAATAGAAATCCCATCACTGACAAATCTTTCTAACATCAGTGCAGTGATTACTCATGCCATTATTTATATAGTATATATCTAGCTGAAGATGGTTTCAGGACTTAGAAAATGTAACCAGTTCTGCCAACTAACTCTTCAGTAGTTGTTCTTGACATACTGCCATTCTATATGGCAAGACCTTGACTTTGAAAGGAGGTCTAGTGATTTAAGAGGGCAGCTCAAGCAGTGGTAGCTTAGTTTTAATGGAATGGAGATCAGATAAGCAGTTTTAAGTAAATGTTTCATGGAATGGTTCACATTCAACAAATGCTACAGTCTGCCAGATTAGACACCAGGAACACATAAGGACCATCTCACGTACATATATACGTCAGCACTTTAAAAATGAATATCTTGGTAACGGCAGCAGCTGTTGTCACAACCGAGATATCCATCTTTAACGAGGCCAGTCCCGTAAACGATAATGGTGGTCTCCGCGGCAGATTCAACGCAAGATCACCGTTATCGGCCATGGGAGAAGGCCCCCTCACCCGCGATCGGGTGCTTCACGTTGCTTTGCTAGGATACGAGTGAGGGCAAGATGGCCCCCACCCATCTACATAGCATAGCAGGGCGGAAGCAACGTCAAAAAACGTCACTTCTGCCATTGCTTCTTAAAGGCACATTTTTCTGTTGTAATTTTTTCAAATGCCATTTTTTTATTGCATTTTAGTCTAAATATGAGATCTGAGGTCTTTTTGACTCCAGATCTCATATTTAAGAGGACCTGTCATGCTTTTTTTTCTATTACAAGGAATGTTTACATTCCTTGTAATAGAAATAAAAGTGACCAATTTATTAAACAGTGTAAAAATTAATAAAATAAATAAAAATAAATAAATAAAAATAAATAAATAAATAAAGCACCCAATGAGCTCACGCGCAGAAGCGAACGCATACGTGAGTAGCGCGTACATATGAAAATGGTGTTCAAACCGCACAAGTGAGGTATCGCCGCAATAGTTAGAGCGAGAGCAATAATTATAGCCCTAGACCTCCTCTGTAACTCAAAAGATGCAACCTATAGAATTTTTTAAACGTTGCCTATGGAGATTTTGACCCCATTCCACGAGCGGCGCTATTTTGAAGCGTGACATGTTGGGTATCATTTTACTCAGCGTAAATTATCTTTCACAATATAAAAAATATATATAATTATTTTTTAATTAAAAAAAGTGATTTTCTTTCCAAAAAAGTGCGCTTGTAAGACCGATGCGCAAATACGGTGTGACAAAAAGTATTGCAATGACCGCCATTTTATTCTCTAGGGCAGGGGTGTCAAACTCAATTTCATCAGGGGGCCACATCAGCATTATGATTGTCCTCAAAAGGGCCGGTTGTATCTGAAAGATTAGATGTCCAGCACATGTTAAAAGCCCCCCCACCATCAGAAGTAGAGTCCCCCACTCTCCCATACATCACAGTGCACCCCCCTTTCCTTATGCTGCTGCTGGGAAGAAGCTGGATGCATTGCTTGAAAGCAGAATGTAAGGGTCTGGAGGGGGGCAGGAGAGGGATGAGGGCCACATGAAATGGCCTGGAGGGCCGGATTCGGCCCGCGGGCCTTGTGTTTGCCACCCCTGCTCTAGGGTGTTAGAAAAAATATATATTATGTTTGGGGGTTTTAAGTCATTTTCTAGCAAAAAAAACTGTTTTACTTTCAATAGTTTTTTATTTATAATCAGAAAAGAAAAAAAATATATCGACAAAGTTGCAGGCAGAGCCATCCGTTAACATCAGACAAAGCAAAAAGTCAAAAGACACATTACATGTTGAAGTTATGAAGGAGCAGATGTATCTCATCAGGTTAGTGCGGAAGTTCCAAACTCCCGAGGGAGGAGGGAACCCCGCCAACCCCAGCACCCCTCACGGGATCTAGCTGTGCCGGGCGGGCGGGGCCCATCTCCCTCAACAGAATACAGTCAGGAGTACAAAAATCTGCTACAGGCAGGAGGAACCATGAGAGAGATAGATATATAATAAATTGCAAAGATAAATAAAAAGGAACAACTGTGCTAAAATTGTAATAACTCATCGAACTGTTTTGGTAAGGCATTTGGGTGAAATATTATTAGTGAACAAAGTATATACATTTGGACATCCATTGAACAGGAGGTATCAGGCAAAAAAGGTCAAGAGATGTTCCAACTGCTAACGATAGATGAAATAGTCTGTCCATTACACAGTGGAGTAAAACAGGAAACGTGTCCTAGAGGGGGATACCTGCAAACGCACCTATATGCAAGCAGTTAGAAGAAGTGGTAAGGAAAGAGAGAAAAAAAAAAACAGACAAAAAACTAGCACAATATTAGACGATGTGGGACTCGCTCATCTACACGAACCCGAGTCAGCAAGGCATAGCAGAAGTCTGAGATAAGTATCTGGTCCAAGGTTCCCAGATGGCTTTGTGTTTGTCAGCAGTGTCCAATAGGATGCTAACTGTTTTCTCCTGGGCCATGATTCATGATATCTTCCTTTTGACCAAGAGAAAAGACACCGTGGGTTGCTTCCAAGCGCGAGCAATCGTCAGCTTGGTCCCAAGGAAAACAAACATGATCAGGCGTTGGGGTAGCTTAGGAGCCTTGGGGATAGGAAAGTTTAAGAGGGCGTAATGAGGAGACTGTTGGGCCGAAAAGCCGGTAATTTTCCTAATGATGTGGAATATTTTATTTCATAGGCCCCTGATCCTGGGGCAATCCCACCAAACATGAAGTGTCAACCCAATATGTCCGCAATTACGGAAACACAGAGGAAAGACGTTCGGATAAAATTTGGCAATTTTCAGAGGAACCAAATACCACCTCATTAGGACTTTCAAATAAATAAAAAAAAATGTTTTGAACTTGTAAACACAGAGTCTGAAAAACAAGTAAGGTCCTTAAGTGGTTAAAGCCTAATTAAGCCCTGGTTCACAATGATGCTACTTTGAAATCATGCTACTTCTCTTAAAGAAGCACGATTTTAAAGGAGCAGGTCAGTGCGATTTCGGTTGCTACTTGGCTGACATCCCCCTTCATGCACATATGTCCATTGAAGTCGCACCTGAAATCGTCAAAAGTAATGCAGGAACTGCTTTTACAAATTGGTGTGATGCCGTAAAGTCGGTATAACACTGATTGGAACGTGCCATTGCTAGCAGTAGGCTACAATTTGTCATGAAATTTGACCTGCCAAATTGCATTACAATGTGGTGAACCAGGGCTAAAGCCTACCTCTGAAATTTTTTTTGCTTTAATTAAGGATTAAAGAGCCCCCCCGAAAAAGCATGATTTTGATACTTTTTTTTTGACGGCTTGGCAACGGCGGTAATTGAGGGGGGTGGCAGCAGTGGTACTTGAGGGGGTGGAAGCTATGTTCAAGAAGGGTGATAGTGGTGTTACTTGAGGGGGAGATGGCAGTGGTGGTGTTAAGGGGGGTGGCTGCAGTGGTACTTGAGAGGGGTGGCTGCAGTGGTACTTGAGGGGGGTGGCTGGGGTGGCAGTGCCATCCTCTCCCACCACCGCCTGTACCTCTTACTGATCCCATCCTCCCACCACTGATCTCATCCCTTTCCCCCATCACCTCTGTTGTAGAAGTAATGGGGGGAAAGGAATGAGATCAGTGGTGGGAGGATGGGATCAGTAAGAGGCACAGGTGGTGGTGGGAGAGGATGGCACCATCACTGCCACCACAGCCAAGTACCACCACAGCCACCCCCCCTCAAGTACCACCACAGCCACCCCCCCTCAAGTACTACCACAGTCGCCCCCTCAAGTACCACTGCAGTTACCCCCTTCAAGTACCACCACAACCACCCCCTAAAGTACCACTGCTTCCACCCCCCTCAAGTACCACCACTGACGCCCACCCTCAAGTACCAGCGGTGGTACATAAAGGGGGTGGTAGCGGTGGTACTTGGGGGGGTGGTAGCGGTGGTACTCGAGGGGGTGGTAGCAGTGGTACTTGAGGGGGGTGGCTGTGGTGGTACTTGAGGGTTGTGGCTGTGGTGGTACTTGAGGGGGAGAGGCAGCAGTGGTTCTTGAGGGGGGGCGACAGCGGTGGTACTTGAGGTGGGTGCGACAGCGGTGGTACTTGAGGGGTGTGGCACGGTGGTACTTGAGGGGAGCGGCAGCGGTGGTACTTCAGGGGTGGTGGCTGTGGCGGCAGTGGTGGTGCCATCCTCTCTCACCAAACACCTCTTACTGATCCCACCCCCCACCACTGCTCTCATCCCTATCCCCACCACCATCACCTCTGTTGTAGAAGTAATGAGGGGGATAGGGATGATGAGATGAGAAGATCAGTGGTGGGGCCGAGGGGGGTAGGATCAATAAGAGGCACACAGGTGGTTGACGGAGGTTGGCATTGATTGCTGAGATGAGGCTGAGCTCTGTCACTTACCGTCAATCAATTGATTCCTGGGCCCAGGAATTCCAATCTGTTCCATCACTATGGGTCAGGTCAGGCCAGGGTGACTGAGTCACCCTCACAGTGCGTGCCAGCCGCCAGTCCTTCTCCCACCAGGATGCCTTGCCTCATGCCTGGATAGACACTCCTACCCCCTTCTCTCATTTGGTGAAACTGGTCTGCTGACTAGTCCACAATAACAGTTAGTGAGTGTCAGTGTTGCCTTGCCGCTGTGTGTGCCTCAGCTCAGCCTGCTCTGCATTACTCTCTGCATTCCTCACCTCCGCGGCTGAACTAACAACATGCAGCGCCGTGCCGCATCAGAAACAGTCAGGAGGACAGGTGGGCCATTCACACAGGCGGCGGTCGGGCTCCTCTCACGGACGGGTGGCAGGGCCCCCTGGACTTGACGGAATTACAGGGCCCAGTCGCAACTGAGACTGTTGCGACCCTGAAAATTCTGCCACTGTCTGGACCCCTTATTTCATTTAGAAGCCTCGCAGCAGTAGCTTTTCCCCTAACCTGCCCCAGAGAGCTCTTCCAACATGCCACGAGGGGCAATTTACTTTCTTGTCCCCTTTCCCCCTCTCCCCCCTTCTTTTTTTTTACCTTTCAGTCATTCATCTCTACCTTCTTTCTGCTTTCTACCTCTTGGGCCGCGTACACACGATCAAATTTATCTGCTGAAACCGGTCCGACGGACCGCTTCAGCAGACAAATTTGATCGTGTGTACGGGCGAGCAGACAGGTTTTTCCAGCAGACAAGTTTTAAAGCATGCTTTAAAACTTGTCTGCTGGAAACCCGTCCGTCCGACATGTCCGCTGGTTAGTACGCCTAACCAGCGGACAAAAATCTCCCGCATGCGCCGATTGGATTCGACGCATGCGTGGAAGTATTTTACTTCCTGGAGTGGTTATGTGGCGGCGTCAACATCACCGCCACGTCACTGCGCTGTCTGTCCGCGGGGATTTTGGATCAAACCAAAATAGCCCAGCAGACATATCCGATGAAAACGGTCTGTCCGACCGTTTTCATCGGATTTGTTTAGTCGTGTGTACGCGGCCTTGAACTTAACCAGGGTTTTACCTGGTTAAAAAATTACAGAAGAATGAGAAATGGTGTTGCTTGCAGATGATCACAGTGTAGATTCAATATAACATCATATAATTTAATGATACTACAAGACACAAGTATTTCTAAAGACAAGTCTTGTTAAACATGTGATTAGATAACTTTATATTGAATGTTATGTTATGGTTGTGAACTGTAGTTCTGTGGATTTGCAATGCTGTTTAAGTAAAAAAAATAAAATAAAAGATTTTTCTGGATTAGTCTGGAATCAGACTTTGTCTGATTTCAAGTAGTAGTTTATGAAAAAAAAATATGAAATTTCTCGCAATTGTTTTAACCACTTAAGACCCGGACCAAAATGCTGCTAAATGACCTTGCCCCTTTTTGCGATTCGGCACTGCGTCGCTTTAACTGACAATTGCGCGGGCGTGCGACGTGACTCCCAAACAAAATTCACGTCCTTTTCTTCCCACAAATAGAGCTTTCTTTTGGTGGTATTTGATCGCCCCTGCGTTTTTTTTTGTTTGCGCTATATACAAAAATAGAGCGACATTTTTGATAAAAAAAAAAAAAAAAACTACTTTTTGTTATAAGAAAAATCAAATAAACTAAATTTTAGTCAATCATTTAGGCCAAAATTTATTTAGCCACATGTCTTTAGTAAAAAAAAATCGCAATAAAAAAAAAATTAGCTACTTAGCGGGAACAGCGACACTAATACAGCGATCAGAAAAATGATCGCTTAGTGACGCTGGCAATAGGGAGTGAAAGGGTTAACTAGGGTGGTGATCAAGGGGTTAAAACTTTATTAGGGGGGGTATGGGGGCTACCCTGAACCTAACACTAACTGACTGTCACACTGCCTGTCACACTGACACTAATAGGAGTAATCATACATGACAGGGTGGGGGGCGCACGGATTGGCTGAGAGCAATCCGGAGGGGGCGGACAAAAACGAATAGCTGCCCCCTCATCCCGGATCGCTCGGCCAGCTACGAGGACTGCCGCATGTACGGGGGGGGGGGGTCCGATCGGACCCCCGAACCCCCTCAAGGCACCAACGTATATATACGTTGATGTGCCTGTAGGTGCCATTCTGCCGACGTAAATGTACATGCGGCGGTCCTTAACTGGTTAACCACTTGTGGGGTCAGAAAACTCTGGGAGGGTACAATGATGTCCTCCCAGATTTGCGCTTCCCATGCGCCCCCTCGGGCTCGCATCCAATGATGGACCGATCACAATGTAAATAATCCATGTCATGCAGGGGTTCAGCTCTCTTCTCCCCTCACACCGATACAGTGTGCAAGAAGCAGAGAGAGATCGAGTGAAGCACAGTTTTGATTTTTATTGTGCTTCACAGTGCCTAGCAGTGCCCATCAGTGCCATTTCAGTGCCCCATGTGCCACATCAGTGCCCCCTGTGTCATTACAGAGCCACATCAGTGCCACTACAGTGCCACATCAGTGCCCTCTGTGCCACTACAGTGCCACATCAGTGCCCTCTGTGCCACTACAGTGAAACATCAGTGCCCTATGTGCCACTACAGGGCTCATCTGTGCCATGTCAGTGCCACAACAGTGCTATACATGCCACCACAGTGTTCATTGTTGCCATCAGTGCCACTACAGTGCCATGTCAGTGCTACTACATTGCTCATCTGTGCTCTGCAGTGCCACTATAATGCACTACAGTTCTCATCTGTGTCATCAGTGCCACTACATTGCTCTACAGTGTCACATCAGAGCCACCAAGGCCACTACAGTGCTCATATGTGCAATCAGTGACAAATTAGTGCCACTACAGAGTCCATCATTGTCACCTCTGCCACTACAGTGCCCGTCAGTGCCACCTGTGCCACTACAGGGCCTATCAGTACCACATTGGTGCCACTACAGTGCCACATCAGTGCTACTACAGTGCCCATCAGTGCCACATTAGTGTCACTATAGTGCTCACCTGTGCCCTACAGTGCCAATAGTGCCCATCAGTGCCACTACAGTGCTCATCAGTGGCACATAGTGCACATCAGTGGCCATAAGTTAGTGCTGATCAGTGTTACCCTATTAGTTGATCTTGAAGGTGCTACTTGGGCATCTGTATGTGACCAGGCTGTGTAAAAGTCTCACACATGTGGTATCTCCATACTCAGGAGAAGTAGCAGAATGTATTTTGGGGTGTAATTTGTGTTATGCACATGCTATGTGTTAGAAATAACTTATAAATGGACAACTTTGTGTAAAAAAAAATGCATTTTTATTTTCTTTCCACATTTTCCAAAAACGTGTGGAAAAAATGTACATGTTCAAAAGCCTCATTATGCCTCATAGAATATACATTTGGGTGTTTACTTTACAAAATGGGTTAATTTTGTGGGCGTTTTCATTGTCCTGGTGCTCCAGGGTCTTCTAAAATGTGATAGCAAATTAGTTTGATTTATGTTTCTAGAACCTCTGCAGGTGCAGCCTGCATGTTGGGCCTCTCTATGTGTCCAGGCTGTGTAAAAGTCTCACACATGTGGTATCGCTATACTGAGGAAAAGTGACAGCATGTATTTTGGGGTGTAATTTGTGGTATGCACATGCCGCCTAGGTTCACATTGGAGCGATTTGTCATGACAAGTCGCAGCCTATTGGCGGCAATATCGCTGTTCCAATCGGTGCGGCACCGATTTTGCGGCGCCATACCGATTTGCAAAAGTAGTTCCTGCACTACTTTTGCCGATTTCAGGTGCGATTTCAATAGACATTTGTGTATTAAGCCACACAAATATCTATCAAGTAGCACCTGAAATTGCGCTGACCTTGCTACTTTGAAATCGTGCTACTTCAAGTAAAGTAGCATGATTTCAAAGTAGCATCAGTGTGAACCAGGGCGCCATGTGAGAGAAATAGCCCATTAATTTGACAATTGTGTGAAGAAAATAAATCTTTACTTTGCAAATATTTGTGGGCAAAAATTACAACTATAAAAAACTCACCATGCCTCTTATTAAATACCTTGGAATGACTACTTTCCAAAAAAGGATCATTTGGGGGTATTTGTACTTTCCTGGCTTGTTAGGATTTTAAGAAATGATCAGGTGTGATCAGGTGTCATCAGTTCTGATATTAGGATGATGGTACATCTTTAACCCCCTTATACCCTTTTCCAACCGAGAGGTTCAAATCTTATCTCAGGTGACATCAGTGTCATCAATTTTCAATAATTAGCACCATAGCTTGTAGACTTTATGACCTTCACACTGACCAAATAATATATACATATTTGGGTTATTTTTACCAAAGATATGCAGCAGTATATATTTTGGCCAAAAATTATGAAGAAAAATTAAATCACTAATTTGCAAAATTGTATAACCGAAACAAAGAAAAATGCATTATTTTACAACATTATTTTTTCATTTATAGGACAGAAAATAAAAATAAAACAGAAGTGATTAAATAAAAAGAAAGCTCTATTTGTGTAAAAAAAATGGAAAACAATTTCATATGAGTAAAGTGTTACAGTAATTGTCATTCAAAATGTGAGAGCACTGAAAGCTGAAAATGGGCCTGGTTAGGAAGGAGGTTTAAGTGCCCAGTGGGCAAGTGGTTAAATTGGAAAGAAAATGGCATGACATGAAGAAATGCAAAAATGTACAATGATTAACCACTTGCCGACCACCACACACACTTATACGTCAACAGAATGGCACTCCTGGGCACAAGGAAGTATATATACATCCCCTTTAAGGAAGCTGCATTGTGAATGTGCCGCGAGTCCCGCAAACTCGATCACCGTGGGGATACCCACGATTGTCTCACAGTGAGGAAGAACTGGGAGATGCTGATGTAAACAAGCATCTCCCCGCTCTGCCTAGTGACAATGACACTAATCACTGCTTCCTGTAATCTGAAGCGGTGATCACTGTCTTGTCACACACAGCCCATCCCCCTACCGTTAGAAACACTCACTAGGGCACACTTAACCCCTACAGTGCCACCTAGTGGTTAACCCCTTCACTGCCAATGTCATTTTCATAGTAATTATTGCATTTTTATAGCACTGATCCCTGTAAAAATGACAATGGTCCCAAAAATGTGTCAAAAGTGTTCGATGTGTCCGCAATAATGTCGTCATGATAAAAATCGCTAATCGCTATTTACTATTACTAGTAAAAAAAAAATATTAATTAAAATGCCATAAAACTATTCCCAATTTTGTAGACGCTATCTAACTTTTGCGTAAACCAATCAATAAACGCCCCTTGCTATTTTTTAAACAAAAATATGTAGAAAAATTCGTATCAGCCTAAACTAAAAATATATTTTTGGGGGATATTTACTATAGTAAAAAGTAAACAATATTGAATTTTTTTCAAAATTGACGCTCTTTTTGCGCAATTGTCAGTTAAAGCGATGCAGTGCCGAATCGCAAAAAGTGGCCCGGTCTTTAACCACCAAAATGGTCTGGGCTGAAGCGGTTAAGTTATTTTTTTCTATGTTGTCTTGGTCATTTGTTAATTGAGACATGTCATAATGTAAAGCCTTGACTTGGCATCGTGTTCATTATTAAACCACGATAATTGTGCACGCTTTTCATGAAAATAACATTTAATATAACAATGCATATACTATTTTATACGTTTTATTATGTAACACCGAATAGGTTAGCCTATAGAAGACTTTAATCTGGTAAAATATTCATTCATATCCCTTGGGTATTCTAAGATATTCTAAATCTTTGCCTTCATGAGACAATGCATTTACATTATAGTGTAAGTTTCATTCACTTAGCATAAAGACACACTTGTTCATTCAAAATGTGATTTAGACATGTTTTTTCTAATATATTCAAATATATCTCTCACTTCCAGTCTGATGACAAAACAAACTGCATTAAATATATTCTAATACATCCCTCATTTCCTTTCTGCTTTCTGACATTGTGAGATTTTTGTAATTTGTTCATTATCTACCAGGTCATATAATAGCAGTTTCACTTAAAGTATGAGGCCAACTAACAATGTTTTGTTTCACATAGAACTGGATAGGCTAAAACTTTTCTCAGGTGTTTTTTTTTTTATGCCGTGTCCTCATTGGGGATATTTCCTTTCACTTCCTGTTTCCAGTAACCCAAGAGGAAATAATAATAATTTCTCCAAAAGTAATTCAACCTCCAACAGAACAAGTGCTTCCACTGACAGATCTCCCCCGTTCTGGTGACAGCTGTAAAATGTTGGTTCCGCCCTCACTTTTAATTCTGGAGATAATAGTCCTACGACTAAAAGCAATGTCGAATTGCCCAAATATAGGGAAACACAAAGCAATACAAATTTGGCAGTGGTTCTAACCCTATTATAATATATCCAAATCTAAAATCCATTTTTGGCTAGAGTCACATTTTTTGGACATATATTTTACACATCCAAAATTAAGAAATCCACTGTTTCATTGTGCTAAGAAATACATCATTGTTGGAAGTCACAGAATAGAGTCTGGATGAATTCCTTCAATCTCCATCATCTTTAAAAAGCAAATAGCCTGGTGCCAATTATGTAAACAAGCAAACCTTAAGGCCCCTTTCACACTTGGGTGGGAGGTGCAGAGGCACATTGAGGGAGGTATTATCGCGGTGTCCCATTGTTTTAAATGGGAAGGAGCAGTATACACACCACTCCTCTCACTGCTCCAAAGATGCTGCTTGCAGGAGACTTTTTTCTCTCCTGCCAGCGCATCACCTCAGTGTGAAAGCCCTCAGGCTTTAACATTGAGAATGCCGGGCAGGAGTTTTTCAGGCACTATTTAGGCGCTCTTTTTAGCGCTATACCGTCTGAAAAACTCCTCAGTGTGAAAGGGGCCTAACTTTTAGAAGATCAATCAACTACATGACTTATTATCACCAGTTCACCAATATGGGACCATAAGCAGAAATAAACAAGTGATGAGCTACATATTTTCTTAGGTGGATTTAATAATCCTATTGTTCTCGTGTATAAATGGCACCACCCCCAATGACTCTGCCTGCAATTTCACCTCACTGATTAGAAACTTAAAGCATATGTATAGAAAAAACAGTTTTATGTTTTAGATACAGTGGGTTAGGATTATAACCAGTGTCACATACTTACTGTATGCATCTGCTACATCTCCTGGTGACTGTGTCACTTGTGATAAAGAGATGGAAAATCCCAAATATTACAGTTATCATCAATATAAGAAGCAATGATGCATTTCCCAATGATGACACTGATGTTTCCTTGACAACTGTCATAGAGGGAAATGACTAGGGTTGTCGGGACCGATACTGAGCATTTGCGCGAGTACTTGTACTCGTGCAAATGGTCTGAATGCCTGACCGAATACTTTTTTTTTCCGAGAGCTGGTGGAGAGGGAGTGGATAGGGGGTGGAGAGGGGGTGGAGTGCGGGTGGAGTGCGGGTGGAGAGGGGGTGGAGAGGGGGCGGAGAGTGGAGCAGAGCAGTCCTCGTATGGAGGAGAGGATAGCTGCTGCCACTGCTGCCTAGTCCCCTAAGACAAAGCCAAGTTCCCCTCCCCCGGCCACTGCCGACATCTAGTTAACTTGCGCTGGGGGAACACAACAGCTTTCATTCGAATAGCTGTGTGTTCCCCGCCGTGCCTCATGTATAGACACTCCCCCTTGCCCAGAAACGTTGATAGACAGATCACCCACCCCATGATTGGACGGGTGATCTGTCTATCAAAGTGCCCGGGCAAGGGGGAGTGTCTATACATGACGAGACGCGGCGGGGAACACACAGCTATTCAAATGAATGCTGTTGTGTTCCCCCAGCGGAAAAATTAACTAGATGTTGGCAGAGGCGGGGGGAGGGGGGGACTTGGCTTTGTCTTAGGAGACACAAGGCTGCATTAGGGACATGGCTGCATCAGAGACATGGCTGCATCAGGGACATGGCTGCATCTAGGGACATGGCTGCATTAGGGACATGGCTGCATCAGGGACATGGCTGCATTAGGGACATGGCTGCATTTAGGGACAAGGCTGCATTTGGGGGGACAAGGCTGCATTTGGGGACACATGGCTGCATTTAAAAAAAGTATCGGTAATCGGTATCGGCGAGTACATGAAAAAAAGTATCGGTACCTGTACTCGGTCCTAAAAAAGTGGAATCGTGACAACCCTAGAAATTACCCTTACTATGTAGAGACTTACTAAAAGCACATATGCTGGTCACTAGGGTGGGGCTTTTAATATCAAGCCTCTCTAAAGACATGCTGGTAAGTTAATTGGCTTCCGTCTAAATTGGCCCTAGTCAAGCACGTCGGGACCCTTCGGGGTAAGACCAAGCTATTTCAAGATACCTCTCAACTCAACTCACATGACAGGATGTTTTCGGTCCACCATTTTGTTAGCGTCTGGAGAGGTTTATTGTCTGCAGTGTATTATATATGCACTTTTAAATATGAGTTTTTAATCTACTTTTTAATAAATACTACTGGAAAATGTTTTATGCTATAATACTCTGTATTTGAGTTTTGGTGGAAGAAATATGATATTATGAAGAAGGATGGAGATGGATTAAATTTGACCTAACATTCATTTGGATCAAATACTGGAGGTGAGGGTAAATATACATTATATTCCCAGCAGTATTGGGATACCTGCCTTTAAACACACTTTAAAGTGGAAGTCCAATGCAAAATCTAAAATCCCTGCATCTATAGTCACCAGGGATCTAACACTAGCAAGTGTGTGTAGGTGGGAGCAAAGGAGATGGAGGACAACAGAAGCCCCATAGTAACTATATGGGTGACATCAGTTCCCAATCATTTTACAGCCGTTGTCATCTGTGCATCTGTGTTGCTTCCGGCGCTGGAGATAAGGATGGAGCGGATTAGATTGGCTTCCAAAAATTTATGAATATGCATCTTTTCTTTACAGGGAGAGAAAGTTTAGTGTAAGACCCCTGGTATATATAGATGCAGGGATTTAAAATTGTAATGACATCCCATTATTAGTCTCTGGGGTTCAATACTGAGTTGGCCCATCTTTGCAGCTATAGCTCTTTTGGGAAGGATGTACATATGGTGTGTCTATGGTAATGTTTGACCATTTTTCCAGAAGCGCATTTGTGAGGTCAGGCACTGATGTGGACGAGAAGGCCTGGCTCGCAGTCTTCAGCTCGAATTCATCCCAAAGGTGTTGTATCAGGCTGAGGTCAGGACAGTCAAGTTCCTCCACCCCAAACTCGCTCATCAACGTCTTTATGGACCGTGATTTGTACACTGGTCCAAATCATTTGGTGGATGGGGGATTTTGGTGTGGGGTTGTTTTTCAAGGGTTGGGCTTGGCACCTTAGTTTCAGTGAAGGGAACTCATAATGTGTCAGCATACCAAGACGTTTTGGACAATTTCATGTACCCGACTTTCTGGGAACAGTTTGGGGATGGGCCCTTACTGTTCCAACATTACTGCGCACCAGTGCACAAAACAAGGTCCATAAAGACATGAATAGTTTGGAGTTGGAGTTTGGAGTGAAGAAACTTGACTGGCCTACTCAGAGTTCTGACCTCAATCTGATACAACACTTTTGGGGTGAAGTAGAGCGGAGACTGCGAGCCAGACCATCTTGTCCACATCAGTACCTGACCTCACAAATGCGCTTCTGGAAGAATGGTCAAACATTCCCATAGACGCACTCCTAAACCTTGTGGGAAGCCTTCCCAGAAGAGTTGAAGCTGTTATAGCTGCAAGGGTGGACCAACTCAATTTTGAACCCTACAGACTAAGACTGGGATGCCCCTAAAGTTCATGTGCATGTAAAAGTAGGTATCCCAATACTTTTGGTAATACAGTGTCAGTGAAGGGAAGAGGACTCTAGTTGGCGGAACAATCACGAGTGAAATTAATGGATTTCACATTAATCAATCAATTTGCATGAATTATTAGGGTATGAATAACATCTTTGGCACGTTTGTATATCAGCACTGATTCTTTGAGACACACCGACTACATAGGTGGATTACATAGCACTTTCTGCTTGATTAATAACTTTTGTTTATAAAGAAGGACATTATGAAAGTTATTTAAGTGAATATTTTATTGATGGAATTATTTTTTTTTTATGTAGGTTTTGCCACACATTATTTTTTGTGCACATTTGATTGCATATCGTAAGACAGCGCTGCACTGATATAGTCTGATGCATATGTGGGAATGCATGTAGTGCTAGCTGCAGACTAAACGCATTTCAGTTTCAAGATGGTACATAATTGTGCTAAAGTTTATAGAACCACATGCTGTTCACTTTGCAAACAAATTTCCCCTTAGTGAATGTGGTGCAAATCAAATATCAAACAATTTCCAATCACATGCAAGGTCTAAAACACAATTTTTTCTTGCACCCCATTCACTAAACCAGGGGTGCCCAACCTTTTGAAGAGCAAGGGCCACTTAAGCGACTTGGCAACCGGTCATGGGCCACAATGAGCGGAGCGGGTGGATGGTAGCCCACTTGGCTCTATAGAGCCCATTCTACACTTTTTTTCGCGGATCGGAGGAAGGCATTTGTAAACAGACACAAGTACATTTACATCTTCCACTCATTATAGGTGAATGTAGAGGGTCAGATTTGGTCGGCCCGATAGTGTGAAAGTGGCCTAAGGCTGCTTTCACACCGATGCATGGTTGTTTACCCACACCACGGGTGCAGCACAGTTCACCTGCAGCATTCCTGCAGGTTAGCTGCACTTTGCCATAGACTTCTATTATATCCTGTAGGTGTGGTGCACTTTCAGAAAGCACATCAAACTCCCAGGTAATAGAAGTCTATGGCTCAGTGCAGGTAATCCGCAGGTGCACTGCTCTGCACCTGTGGATCAGTTTGAAAGCAGCCCAGTACCACTGCAGATCAGATATGCCCATATATATATACACACTGATTTTAGTAATAAACTGATTTTAGTAATAAACTTACCTTTAATAACAGTATTGTATTCTATTCCATCCCAGAGCAGGAGGTCGTGGGCCACATCAGAGGGCTCTGCGGGCCACATGTGGCCCCCGGGCCACTGGTTGGGCACCCCTGCACTAAACTATCCAAGTTGAAAAGTAGTCTTTAAATGAGGACTGAAGCCACATACGTTACATTTAGCATTAATAAAGAGCATTCATCACTGACTTAAAATGCTCTATTAGTATGTGAAGTGAACGGCACAACTCCAGATGCTAAACATTCCTTGTCCTCCACAGGAGTCCCAGGTTCCAATGAGTCTGTTCTCACTCCTAGTACTGTGACTACTACAAGGAATTGAAGACCACACACCAATGATGTCACATCTAGATAAAAAAGAATAATGGCCAAAATGCATGCACAGTGTTTTCCATGTATTCCAATGGCTCTAGTTGGCTTTCGTTTACACCATGCAGTCAGTTTCCGGTCAGTTTCTGCACTGGAAACTGACTGCATGGTGTGAACTAGAGCCAACTAGAGCCATTAGAATACATGGAAAACACTGTGCATGGATTTTTAGTGCAGAAAAAATGCACACGAAACTGTACGGAACTGCGTCTGGTGTGAACTGGCCCTAAAACAGAGAATTTGGACAAAAAGAAAAACTATTTCAACTAATGCTAACACAGCAACTACAATGAATCAAAGGCTGCAGTTATAGACACAACTTTACCCAGTCTGAAACAGCCAGCAGCAAGTCCCCACCCAGGAACTGGCCCTCACTAACACACTTTACCCTAATGGGCTTAATCTTAGAGTCAGTATGATCAAGCCCATCAGGGTAGAATGGGTCAGATTGGCAGTTTCTTGCTACTGGCTGTCTGTGGCAAAATAACATTTTAGCTAGAAATGATGCCATTAGTGTGCAGCCTGTGATTCATTATAGTTACTGTATTAGCACTAGTTAAAATGTTTTTCTTACTTTGAAAATTTATGCATATCTTTCACCCATCCCTGTAGCCACAGCTGCTGTTTTTAGTATTTTTATTTTTTCATAATAGCCAGCAGGAGAGTGATAAATCAGAAAGTATCCTACTGATTGCAAAAGTGAAAGAACACATCTCTGGACATCCTTTAGATGTGTATGTTCCAGAGAGAAAGCTGACCACTGGATGGTGTAGGCTTGGGCTATGCTGTCTGCCATTAGTTGCTTGATTAATTTCTCAGGAACAGTAATGGAGGAACTGCTTAACACAGCACAGATAAAAGTCAGCAGGAAGTCAGCAGGAAGGAACACCTTAATCTCTCATCTTAATGTGATTGTAAAGTCTCGTTTAGAAAAAAAAAAAAACATGATATCCTTACCTGCCCTCTGCAGTTGGTTTTGCACAAAGAAGCCCAAATCCTCCTCTTCTCGGGTCCCTTGTCTCTCTGGCCCCTCCCTCCTGTAGAGCTCCCCCACAACAAGCATCTTGCTACTGGGGCACCCGAGCAGAGCTACAGCTCTGTGTGTCCATTCAGACACAGAACTGAAGCCTGGGCCCCACCCCACTCTATCCTGATTGGCTAACTGACTTTGATTGACAGCCTTGTGAGCCAATAGCACTGCTGCTATGTCTCAGACAATCAGGAGGAGAGTCCCGGATGGCTAATACACTCCTGCAACATCGCTGGAGAGAGATGGGGCTCAGGTAAGTATTAGGGGGTGCTGGGGCGGCTTCTACACAAAGGTTTTTCATCCTAATGTATAGAATGCATTAAGATAAAAAACCCTCTGTCTTTAAACTCCTTAAGGGTATGTGTTCTTTCACCCAGGCTTATCAAACATCATCTTAGGCTGGCCAAACATGAGTACTTTTGTTTTGTTCAAGCAGTAGGTTGAATGAAAGAAAATTACTCAAATCTTTCAGAATGGATTATTGTATTCTGACAGCGTGGAGACTTCCCTGCCATCAGAATACACTGATCAGTACCGCCGGCTATAGCCAGTAGCACTGATCAAGAGAAAAATTCCCAACAAACTGGTTGTACACAAGCCAATCAATAGATTTATTTGTGTACAGCTAGCCTGCTAATACATAGATCAAAATTGGGTTGATCCCTGCTGAAATTTTTAACCATGTTTAGCCAGCCGGCTTTATATTGTCTGCTCTCCATTCATCTGAATGGGTGGCTACAAAAGAAGATATTGAAAGAGCCAGGGCCGATCCTAGGGTCACAGGTGCCTGAGTGCAGAAATATTTCTGGCGTGGTTATCTTACTAACTCCTCCCCTTTACAAATGTTCTATGGCAACAACTTCACCCCCCCACTTTGCTTTGACAGTAAAGTCAGCTTGATAAAAAGTGGAGTGTGACTAAAATTATGGAAAACCTAGGAAAAATAGGTGGGGAAAGAAAACACATGCAAAGGTTCATATAGCACAACGTGGAAAAGCGTTATTATGGTCTAAACCTGGGTCTAGTCGCTTTATACACTGCACTCCTATTCCACAGTCCATTAACCAACACAATTCTCCTAATTACTGTACCACAACCGACAGCCTCACACATACGCCTAGGGCTAGAGGATCCTTTTTTAAATCATTTTAATTTTCAATAACATTTGCACAAAGAATGAAATCACTTTGTCTGAGCCTACCTTACAGAAGAACTTTGTTAAATCAGTAACTATTGAGAGAATGAACACTTTGGTTAGGACTATGCAACATACAACCTGGAGTATGGGAATGAGAGGGTGGAGAGAGACATCTATGTAGTACGTGATCTGACACTACTGGGTCTGGGGAGTGCATGTGCGTTTTGATTTGCACAGCACAGTAGCTGTGTTTTGATGGGCACAGCACAGTAACTGTGTTTTGATGGGCACAGTGGCTGCATTTTAAATGGGCACAGTAGCTGCATTTTTAATGGGCACAGTGGCTGTGAGTTGATGGTTACAGTGGCTGCGTTTTTAATGGGCACAGTGGCTGCGTTTTGATGGGCACAGTGGCTGCGTTTTAAATGGGCACAGTGGCTGTGTTTTAAATGGGCACAGTAGCTGCATTTTGATGGGCACAGTGGCTGCATTTTGATGGGCACAGTGACTGCGTTTGACAGGCACAGTGGCTGGCTGTGTTTTTATGGGCACAGTAGCTGCAATTTGATGGGCACAGTAGCTGCATTTATTGGCACACAGACAGTATTACTTACGCAGACAGGGAGGGTGCAGGGCAGCCAGCCAGGTCAGGTGCAGTCAGCCCTCAGCAAGGCACTGCAGCAGGCAGATGGCACTCATTCAGGCCAGGCAGAAGGCAGGCTGAGGCTCAATCAGCTGAATCAGGCGGCAGCTGTATGTAAAATGCTCCGCTTGCTCCTCTCCCTCTTAGCCACGCTGTCTGAAGATGGCAGAGGTCACGGTGGGTGGAGCCGAGTGGAGCTAAATCTCCAGCCGCAGAGGCGGCGCGCTGTGGATGCTGGGACGGCCGTCTGACGTCACGCCAACACTGTCACATCCCTTTCAGCTCGCAGATTGCTTCGGCAGCTCGGTTTTTAAAAAAAAAAGTCTCGGATGCCCGGCGCCTCACGGGTGACAGCTCTGGGGTGCGGCCCTGGAAAGAGAAGAATGCATAAGGGAAATTAATGTAGATGGGGATCTCTGGAATGATTCTACAGTATTTTTTAAGGATAAAATGTACACAGAATTTGAAAGAAACAGGATGAAACAACTAAGAACTGAAGCTTGAAACATAAATGTATTTTTTGTTTTATGACTTTAGCTAAGCCACAAGCATAGATAATCTTGCACTATTAGCAGTGGAGATCTTTATGACTACAGAGAGAATTGACATAGACATCAACATTTTAAAAGTTTTTTTTTTATATATTTTGAGGGAATGGTTAGCGAAAGAAGTTGTGATATCTACTAATGGTCAATCACTGTAGGGGCTCATTTTTATTGAAGCTTGCAAATGTTATTTTTCTGTGGCTACATGAAGGCTTTTAACTTCAGCATCCTTTTACACTTCAATATGCTTTGAATTCTAATTGTACAATGCTTTCCCGTATTTGTATGTAAACACTGCAATATGATGAATGGCATATTTGTAAAAGACTGCTATAAAAATGTTGCTCAATTTTTACACATGTAATGCTATTGATTTCAGGGAATGTAAATAACTTAGAAATTAAATACATTTCAGATGTATTCTTTAACATAGAAACATAGACCAAGTAGTCCATCAAGTTTTTTTGTTGTTTTTTTGCTTGTTTTTTTTTATTATACATGTTTTGTATTTTTTATTTAATCTTTGTTAATTAAGGATCCCATCACCACAACCCTGGCCTGTGGTTATGGGTGTCTGCAGGCAGTGGCCTTATCGGAAGCTGGAACCTTTTAACAAGGGGTACGCCTACCCTTTCACCAAAAAAGTGTCAAAAAGTAATAAAAAACACAGAAACAGTTTTGAAAGTTTCTTCATTAAAAAATAAAAAAAAGTGTCCCTCGATGTAGATCCATGTCAAACACATCATAAGTGGGATCAATTCCGTCACCTCCCGCTTGGGGAGGTATATTGATTTCCACCTGCAGCCAGTGGTTAGAAGTATACCTTCTTATTTAAAGGATACGAGACACACTATCACACGACTTGAAAGTATTGTGTATAGTGACGACATCATGCTAGTAACAGCAGATGTTGCTTCTCTATACACCAGCATTGCCCACGAATTGGGGTAGCGGGCAGTGGAATGTTTTCTGGAGCGTGTCGATTATCTCCCCAGCATACAGAAACAGTTCATCTTGGATTTGTTGAGGTTTGCTACCTCAAATAATTATTTCTGGTATGACGGAGAGTTTTATTTACAACAAAAGGGCGTGGCGATGGGGGCCAAGTTTGCCCCCAGCCTTGCGAACATTTTCATGGCCAAATGGGAGGAGGATGTCGTCTATGCCTATAATCAACCAGAGATCATTCTCTGGGCTCGATACATAGACGACATCCTCCTCCTATGGAAAGGGGACCGACAGTCCCTGGACGAATTTATGTCCATTTTAAACTCCAATGAGGTTGGAATCAGCCTCACATACGAGGCAAGTCTCTCAAATGTCCATTTTCTGGACCTTGAAATCCAAGTCCAGGGTGATCAGTTGATAACTAAAACCCACTTTAAAGACACTGATCGCAATGGGTATATCCCGATAGACAGTGGCCACCATCCTGCTTGGTTGAAGTCTGTACCACGCAGCCAATTACTACGCATAAGACGCAACTGTTCAGACACCCGAGACTTCTACGTCCAAGCAGAAGTCTTAAAGCAGAGATTTTTGGACAAGGGTTACCCCGGACAGGGATTGGACAGTGAGATAGCGAGGATTGGGATGATTGATCGTACCACATTGACAATAGAGAAACAAAGGACTGCTCAAGAAACGAAATTTAAGAACTCTTTTTTTTACAACTTTTTCTGCACAGTATAGAGAGATTAAGAACATCATTAATAGACATTGGAGGATTCTGAAGGAAGATTGTGTCTTGGGACCATCACTTCCGACAAATGCGGCGGTGATTTATAGAGGGGCTAGATCCTTAAAAAATCAAATCGCACCTAACATCCCAGACCCCCCAATAAAACCCTCTTTCTTTCCCCTCTCCAAGGGTTTCCATCCGTGTAGGAAATGTAAGGTATGTGTTCACAATATAAATGGGAGAAAAAAATCAGTATGTTTCAAATCTACCCACACAGGGATTGAGTACCCTATGAAACATTTTTTTACTTGTGCCACCACGCATATAGTTTACCTTATCACCTGCCCTTGTGGAAAACAGTACGTTGGTCGTACCATACGGAGCTTTTCCACAAGGGTAGGTGAACACATTTCTAAAATAAAGAAAGGTTGCACCAAACATACGGTGCCTAGACACTACCTCAATAAGCACAATAAAAAACTTGAGGGTACGAGCTTCCAAATTATAGACAAATTTGTCCCCCACTGGAGGGGTGAACCCAGTACTCGGGGTGTGTCAAAATTGGAAGTTTACTGGATTTACTTACTTAAAAGTTATGTGCCGCATGGTTTAAACGTGGAATGGGACGTCAATGCCTTTATAAATCAATCTTGAAGTAGATATATAATATATTGATTGATATTTGGGCATGACGGCGAGACCACAAAGGGACCATTTATGTATATACATCTCTAGAGCAGTTGCAACTTTTGTGCATTATGTTCTGTTTTTTGTTTTTTGTTTTTTACATCTTTCCCCTTTACTTCTTACCAGATGGGTAATTATGTGTTTTCACATTTGGTGCTTCCTACCCCCGTGAGACCAAAAGAGTTATTTTCCTGCTTAGTATTGTTTTCAGCCCAGGGACTTTTGATGAGTATATCTGACATCATGCTGATGGTCTCTGACTGAGTTTGAGTTGGATGGCCCCCTTTCCTTTTGTGAAGTACGGGTTGTATGATCGCCTGCGGACCTGGTGGAGCGCACGTATATCCATGGTGGAGCGCAGCTCTCTAGATCACTTCCGTACTACGTGACGTCCGTCCAATTAGCTAGAGGCGCCGTGGATTACTATGGGGAACGCACCGTAGCGCACACGGATGACGTTGCACGTCACGCAGGAGATGTCCACCTTTTTCAGGGTTGGACCAATGATGTGGTGGTTTAAGTTGAAGCGCATCGTTATGTGTAACGTCACGCGCACCGCCGTGCACACTGATGACATCACACGTCACGCCGGATATACACATAGGCCGAGTCCACCTATTGGCGGATAAAATATCGGCGCCAGGATACGGATTACCACACTCCCATCCACCAGGAAACTGGGTCACACAACGTTGGTCCCCGCCCTAACACTTCCGGTATTTGGAACGCAAAAATGGCGACGGAGAGGGATTCTGATACGCACGCCAGGTTAGGTGAAATAAGGGGTCCAGGTGGTCTCATTGGGGCGGAACCACTACATATAAATGCAGGTGAGTGGAGAGTCTGCACTAGACACCCCAGTTGAAGTCTCTCTCAGACGAAACCGGTCGGGTTGCTGACTCTATGTCAATCTCTACTGCATTTTTGAAACACTCTTGTCCTTCCATCAAGGGGGAGAATTGCTGCTGTTTCCTTTATTTTTATTTTTATTTGTTATAATTCTTTACACGTGTGGTTTTTTTAAATTCTGTTTTTTATGGTTCCTATCACATTGTGTGTGACATTTTGGATTGTTTTTAATTAAAACTTTACATTTTTACGCTATGAGGAGCTTTTTTCTTTTTTATCCCGTCTTTTTTGTGATTGAGAGCTACTGCTGTGCACGATCCAAGTGTGAATTTCTAACCTGTGGACACAGACGTACCTTGGGAATCGCCCATACCTAGGACTACAATCCTGGTGTTATCCGGACTAGACCATCGGTCTATGAAAGCTTGTAAGACCCCCCGCCATATGGTGAGATGAGGGTCCATCTTATCCGGTAAGGGTACCCATCCACTTGTATTTGTGTAAAGTGTGAAGACTACTTCCTGAACCATATACTGCATTCAAGTTGACCCTAAAGGAAGACATGTGTGTTACTCCTATTAAATGTTGGGACTGAAATTCTCACAGGTCTGATGACCCCAGTGGACTTTGTGCCATTAGATACTCTCATATCGCATGGTTTTGTCACAAGTTACATGACTTGTTTTTTATGCTATTATTTGCTCACAGTTTGTAAGATTCTGTCACTTACTTATATCAAGTCACTGATCACTGATTTTGTCACTTACCTATAGTGGTTGCCTTCCTATTACCTGTCCTGATTAATGGGTTTGAATACTCAAGAGTCTTAAGGACAAACATAGAGGCCACCCAAAGGTCATTAATTTTGAAATTTAATTTTGAAATTGATTTTTTCACTTCTAAATTTTCCTCTGATTAGTATGGTCTGAATTACCTACTTCTTATACCACATGGGGACACCCTGTAGGGGATTCCTGTACTAGCGCTACACTTTTCACTTATTTTTACCACAAATATCCATTTTGTTGTGTTAGCTGCTTGATTTCTATTTTTTGTTTTAGTTAGCGCAATATATCACTACACTATTTCTTACAACACCGCCACACCAGCAAAAAACAGAAATTTCTTTGCCTGCCTGCCATAAAGGCAAACCACTTACTGGTTGTATTGTCGCTTCACAGTTCTTATACTGGTTAAGGCAGGGTCACCTGGCAACATCACCTGATGGCACCGGCCCCCTTGTGACATCATCAACTGGTACATACTCACGTTGCATGGTGCCATCTGGTGACATTGCCAGGTGTCTCCCCCCCTTACCTATATAAGAATCGTCAAATGGCAAGCAAGCCATTCGGCAGGCTGCCTTCAAGGTGCGCGGAGTGATTTTTCGTGTAGGCGGTGCAGCGGGCGATGTGATTTATGATAGATTTACATTGGGGAAACTGTTTTTTAAATATCCACTGAACCACCCAAGGGTTAAGTCCTAACTTGTACAACTTTTGTATTAGATCATTATGTGGAACTGTATCAAATGCCTTGCTAAAATCAAGATATGCTATGTCCACAGCACCACCCTGGTCCAAAACATTGTTAATAGTCAGTTCCTCGGCTACCTCTGTCTCCAGAAATCCTAAAAACAAACTGTCAGATCATTTTAGAAATCCCACAAATCTCCATCATGTCCTGTATACTGTAATATCCATTGGAAAATGGTACAACTTTTACTTTACATTATTTAAATACGACATATGTGTCAAAGGCTAAGACTTCTAAAAAAACGGTTTTGGATAAATGTCTGAAGATTGACTGATCTAAAGGCTAATATCTTTCACCACTGCCATTATGAAGCCAAGCAGAGATAAATATGTGGATAGAATCCAGCAATTGATGCAGTGAAATGCATCAAAAATGGAAATATCTGTTCTGGAAGAAATATTTTTATAACAATTTCTATAAACATTCTGAACAGGGAATATAATGCAACATAGCATACATAACCTACCATTCCATGTTTGTGCATGAGATTTACATTGTTTAAAGTGTGGCCCCAGAGGGTTATTTAAAAGGGAACACTATAGATCAAATAATGATTGCCATTCCAATCCTGTGTGTAAGGGAAAAAAGACGAAAAAGAAGTAGCGTGTTATTCACTTTTAAAATGTGTTTTCCCTTAAATATGATTCACTTCGCTACGTTAAATTCACTGCCGTTTAGTAAATTAAATCCTTTGTTTTCATATGTTTTCATATGATGCCTTTATACATAAAATGTTTTGTGGTATAGCTGTTACTCATGCTGTGTTATTCTGCATAGTAATACATATTCCAGTAATATATTTAAATGACAGTAAACCTAAAAAAAATAAAAACAATGTATTTGTCATTCATTGGACTACGTGATGTTAAAATAAAATAATGGAAGAGAAGGTGGAGTTAGTGGTCAAGAGTCCTTTTTTGATATATGGCACCTCATCCCTAAAAAGGCATTAAAGAGGTGTGGAGGGGAGGGGGGATTATAGCGGTGCCTGGGAAAAGAAGTTATAAGTAGAAACTGCTAGGACTACTATCCCTCTGTGTGGCAACATCAAGTGTATCCTTATCCTAAATTTCACCACTTGGAACCTCCTTTCGTTAGACACCATCTGGCACGCTATGTCCAACCTTTTGGAAGGCTGCTTTCCAGACAAAGACTGTTGCTTGTTCCTTTGATTTTTACCTTCAATCGATTGGACTCTTTCTATGCTGCGTGCCTATGGCACCCCGCATTTAGTCTTTGGAAGTCTTGTTTCAAATAAGGGTCACTGCTACACTGACTGCATAACGCCCTCATCACCTGTTTAGCTGATCTGCAAGGTGATTCATCTACTCTTCAATCTAGCTTAATAGCACTGATTTCTGAAGATTCACCTATATCTATTCAAGTTGCTTCCCATATGTGAGGGCACCCTCCTGCCCTTTAGGAAACCATTTTTCCTTCTAAAGGTCCATCCGCATGTAAGCGGGTTCACCATCCGGAGTTCTCATAACTGGAACGATCCGGCTATAAAATCCCCTGAAGAAGCCATACCTGGCGAAACTAGTAGGGTTGTCTGGATCACTTACCATATATCCCAACGAGTACTCCCAACTGTGGTTTTATTATATTTGTTTTCTTATGGTTTTCCTTTTTTCTTGTTTGTGTGTACTAACTTATTAAGTAATTTAAATATTTAAAATAAAAAATCTTTTGTACTGAATACTGATGCAGTCTTCTTTGGTTTCTACTTATAACTTCTTTTCCCAGGCACCGCTATAATCCCCCCTCCCCTCCACACCTCTAAAATAAAATAA
This sequence comes from Rana kukunoris, assembly GCA_029574335.1. Classification (NCBI taxonomy): domain Eukaryota; kingdom Metazoa; phylum Chordata; class Amphibia; order Anura; family Ranidae; genus Rana; species Rana kukunoris. The sequence goes on along the minus strand of CM056052.1, from coordinate 153,497,552 downwards.
TGTTTTCCAGAAAGGAAGTGCAACTCGATTTTTCCTACCTATAGAGATTGATGGCTATGCCTTTTGATCTTTTGCATACAGATATGCTATACATTTTAGAAGTAGCTATCACAAGTAAAGTGTTGACAGGAAAAATGCCAAATATTTTATTGGTGAGTGAATTACTTTCCTAACAGAACATAAACAGAGCACATATTTTAAATGAGAATTTATAGTCACCATTATCAGTAAAGGACATTGACTTTCTTATAGTAAAAGAATCTTTAGATGAAACACATTCTTTGCATTGCGATAATGTATATCCTGCAGTTAGCTGACACAAATATTTCCTTTGCTACTCAGCGTACAGTTCAATGTCAGCCTGTTCCCATGATTCATGCACATCAAATGTGTTTCCTTCTTCTCAACCAAACAGTAATATTTACCTAGACAGATTAGTAAGCAATCTATACATTTTAGCTTGTATTTTTTTTTCTTTGTTATTATTTAGATTTTTTTCAGTACATTTAAGCTAGCTGTTAAAAGTAAAAAAAAAATGCTTGTGTGTTATCTATCTATCTATCTATCTATCTATCTATCTATCTATCTATCTATCTATCTATCTATCTATCTATCATCCATCCATCCATCCATCCATCCATCCATCCATCCATCCATCCATCCATCCATCCATCCATCCATCCATCCATCCATCCATCCATCCATCCATCCATCCATCTATCTATCTATCTATCTATCTATCTATCTATCTATCTATCTATCTATCTATCTATCTATCTATCTATCTATCTATCTATCTATCTATCTATCTTTCTATCTATCTATCTATCTATCTATCTATCTATCTATCTATCTATCTATCTATCTATCTATCTATCTATCTATCTATCTATCTATCTATCTATCTATCTTTTCAATTAAAGTTTAGCTTATGAATAATTGCTCACTTGCTTTGTTGTAACTTTAAATTGGACCAAATTGTGTTGTATTGCAACTGTAAAGCCAAACAAACATATAAAATAATGACAGTTGCTAACTGATTGTAGACTAACTGTAGACTATGTGAAAAGGAATACTGTATTCCTTCCAAAAATGTTCTTTGGTCTTCTTTATCCATTTATGTTCTATGCTTGTGCTACCTGACTTTGACTCTGTTGACGACATCTGGAAAAAAAAACTAGCTAACGTTTGTAGGAACATAATAATGAGAATCTATTCTTATGTGCGTTTAACTTGATTAAAGCCCACTGTGTGAAATTTGTGAAAGTTTTAGAATTTTTATTTAACAAATCTGACTTTTGGGTTTTTAAGGAGATTGTACCCCTATTAATTTTTAACCACTTCACCCCTCAGAAGAATTTAACCCCTTCCTGGCCAGAGCACTTTTTGTGATACAGCACTGTGCCGCTTTAACTGACAATTGTGCGGTTGTGCCACGTTGCACCTAAACAAAATTGACGTCCTTTTTCCCCACAAATAGAGCTTTCTTTTGGTGGTATGTGATCACCTCTGCTTTTATTTTTTGCGCTATAAATGAAAAAGTGTGACAATCATGAAAAAAAGCTATATTTTTTTTACTTTTTGCTATAATAAATATCCCCCCAAAATATATATATAAAATGTATTTCTCATTTTCGGCTGATATGTATTTTTCTACATATTAGTGGTAAAAAAATATAGCATCTAAAAAATAGGGGATAGATTTATGGCATTTTTTTATTAGTAATGTTATGGCCACGATCTGAGATTTTTTTTAATGACTGCAACATTATGGCGGACACATCGGACACTTTTGACACTATTTTGGGACCATTGTCATTTATAAAGCGCTCAGTGCTATTAAAATGCACTGATTACTGTGTAAATGACACTGGCAGGGAAAGGGATTAAACACTAGGGGGTGACCAAGGGGTTAAGTGTGTCCTACGGAGTGATTCTGCCATGTCTCATGTCTCCGTCTCATGATCGCGGGCTACCGGCGAACATCAAGTTGGCACGTGCCCGCAAGACACTAAATTCAAAGGGATGTACCTGTATGCCCATTTGCCTGTGTGTGCGGCGGTCGGCAAGTGGTTAACATAATGATGTAATAAAATTATGGCATTTATTCATATAATTATTAGGAACACTCCCTTGCCACATCTGTAAACATATTTTGAAGAAAAGAAACCCCACTAGGTCGAACTTTAAAGGCAGGAGGAACTACAGAATTGATATAATATAATTTTTTTCATTTATCATCAAAAAATGACAACTAATGCCGCGTACACACGATCACTTTATGTGATGAAAAAAAACAACGTTTTCTGTGAAGTAAAAAACTACGTTTTTGAAACTTCAATTTTCAAAGACAATGTTGCCTACACACCATCGTTTTTTCACAATGCTCTAGCAAAAGCGAGGTTACGTTCACTACTCTTTTCCATTGAAGCTCACTTCATAACGTCAAAACAACGTTTTGAAAAACGACACAAAAAATTTAAGCATGCTTCAATTTTTTTTTGTCGTTTTTTACAAGACATAAAACAACGTTTTCCCCTACACACGGTCAATGAAATTGACGTTTTTAAAAACGTCGTTTTTTTTCATCACATAAGAAATATACATAGACACAATCAGCTAAAAACATATGTTTATATACAGTATATCACAGAAACATGAGAAAGTATTATGAACTGAGAAAAAAGCAAACTTATTTTTTTTTTTTAATCCCTAGCCACAGACTGGAATGAAGCTGTGAACGGCTTAGGAACAGTCTCCTGAATGTAAACATGGAAGCAACTTCCGGTTTACTCGGCTGCCAATGGCGCTGGATTTTAAAAAATATACAGTATTCAGAATCACAATTTTCGGCGATCTGAATACTTTGAAGTGTAAAGGAGGGATTTGGGGTCTTTTAGACCTCTGATCCCTCCATAAAGAGTACCTGTCACCATCTATTACAGGGATGTTTACATTCCTTGTGACAGCAATAAAAGTGATCAAATAAAATAAAAAAACACAATTTTTTAAAGCGCCCCCGTCCCCACGAGCTCACGCAGCAAAGAAAACGCATACAGAAGTTGTGCCTGCATATGTAAACGGTGTTCAAATCACACATGTGAGGTATCGCTGCGACCGTCAGAGCGAGAGCAATAATTATACCACTAGACCTCCTCTGTAACTATAACCTGGTAACCATAAAAAAAAACAATTAAAACGTCACCTATGGATATTTTTATGTACCATAGTTTGTCACCATTACACAAGTGCAGCATGCAATTATAAAGTGTGACATGTTTGGTATCTATTTACTCGGTGTAACATAATCTTGCACATTATACCAAAAAATTGGGCTAACTTTACTTTTCATTTTTTTTATTTCATGAAAGTGTATTTTTTCCAAAAAGTTGCGTTTAAAACACCGCTGCACAAATACCGCGTGACATAAAATATTGCAACAATTGCCATTTTATTCTCTAGATCAGGGGTCTCCAAACGTTCTAAACAAAGGGCCGGTTTATTGTCCTTCAGACTCTTGGAGGGCCGGACTTTAGCCAGCGGGGGTGGAAATTTTTCTGGCATCAGTGGGACTAAACATCTATTATTAGGGGGAGGAATAGTGCCCCATTGTTGGTATCATAGGGAGAAATAATGCCCCATTAGTGGTGTCAGTGGGAGAAATGGTGCTCCACTGTCAGTGTCAGATGGCAGAATATTGTCTGGTATCAGTGGGAGGGATAGTGCCCCAAGGGCCGGATAAAGGCAAGCAAAGGGCCGCATCCGGCCCTCGGGCCGCAGTTTGGAGACCACTGCTCTAGATTCTCTGCTAAAAAATATATATATATATACATAATGTTTCGGGGTTCTACGTTTTTTTCTAGCAAAGAATAAGAATTTTAACTTGTAAACACCAAATGTCAGAAATAGGCTTAGTCATGAAAGAGTTATAAACAAACCCACAAGATATTACTGCAAATGTCAGTAAAAAACATACAAATTTAATGAACTATAATCAATTAACTACCTACATTTTTGGTAAAATTAAAAGATGAGGTTGCAACGAGTAAATAGATACCCAACATGTCAAATCCTAAATTTGTGTGTGCCTGTGAAATGGCGACAAACTTCAGTACCCTATATTTTCTATAGGGGATGCTTCAAAAGCTCCCTATAGGTCCTCAGTTAAGTGTTACGGAGGAGGTGCTATAATTATTGCTCTCACTCTGACATGTGCTGTAATATGTAACATGTGTATCGCAATCAACTATTTCATGGGTAGGCGACCCCCAACGCACAGGGATGTGTGTGAGCAATCGGGCTGCAGCATAGCCACCCAACGCCTTTCCGCTGACAGGCAGGAGTCTGCCTGTCAGTCACATACACATTCCCAGTGGCTGCAGTGACCGGATTGTGTGAAATCCCCCGCTGTGAGGTCTGTACGACGCACAGACCTGTCAGAGAAAGGGTTAAAGCATATGTTGAAAAAAGTTATACACAGAGGATATCATTAGTGGAAACGGTATGTCACAACAAACAGCAGATCCAGAGATAAACAGCTTAGTTTATTTGGAAACCTAACTTTTCATGTAAAGAGTTTTAAAGAGTTTTAACTGAACCCCTTCCACTACCTAAGTTTTTCTATGAAGTGAAAGAAAGTGGATTCATGTTAACTTTTAAAAATGCCAAGCTCTGCATATAACTTTAGCTGCCTCTCAATTTTCTCAGCATTTTGACAAGAATTTTCACTAATTGTATCTTGTTTTTTTAACATTGTTTTATTCTACTTATAGTTTGGATTGTGCAGGTGTGCAGGGGTACACCGTCACTTTTCTTTAATTCCCCCAAAAAATTGTTAGAAAGCAAAAAGCTGGACATATCAAATATAATTACTTTATAGCCAGGTGGTTTCATTCATTGTAAATTGCTGGTGAAAAACATTTTGGGTGTTTGCTTATCTCTATCAATATGACTAAAATGTAATATAATAAGTTATTGCTGAAACTGAGCACGCAAAACCTTTCAGTATAATAAGATGTCCCCTAATTGGAACTGCCCAATCTGTAAAGCCTTGTACACGCAATTAGTCCATCCGATGAGAACGGTCCGAGGGATCGTTCTCATCATTTAACCGATGAAGCTGACTGATGGTCTGATGTGCCTACACACCATTGGTTAAAAAAACGATTGTGTTAGAACGCGGTGACGTAAAACACGACATGCTGAAAAAAATGAAGTTCAATGCTTCCAAGCATGCGTCGACTTTATCTGAGAATGCGTAAATTTTTTATCGATGGTCGTGCCTACTAAGGATCGGTTTTGACCTATCGTTAGGTATCCATTGGTTAAATTTTAAAGGAAGTTGTCTTTTTTTTAACCGAAGTTTAAACAACCTATGGGGCCCACACACGATCGGTTTTGACCGATGAAAACGGTCCATCAGATCATTGTCCTCTGGCTATACTATCGTGTGTACGAGGCCTAACACTTACAGAATAATATATAACTGTATTAGACATTAGATACTGCACCAGTCAACCCCACTTCGGTTTGCTAACTTTCACACACCGTAAGTCTGTTCTAAAAAGTGGCAGTACTAAAACAAAATCACAGTCACCAATATATTTCAAACCAGCCTTGGAATGTAAAGTTGATCAGTTATGAGGAAGGAAGAAATATAGGAATATCCAAGCTAACGTGTCATGAAGTATGCTCCTCTTACTCTCCTATTGATTTTCTTTTTTTTGTGCTTATTTTGCAAGGGATAACATGGAACTTGATCTAAGATAAACAAAGTGAAATTTATGACTTAAGCACAGTTGTTGTGTTTATTAGAAACCATTAGTAGCTCACTGAATGCTTTTGCTTTCTTCCTGGAATTGTATTTAAACCCCTGCCGGTCAAGAATACACATATATGCAGCCACACAGACGTTTTCCAGGGGGCTCCATATATGTGCTACTGTGTTTGTGTTGGGAGTAAACTGCACAGCATGCTCTAAACACAGAGACTGAGCCATTACCAACAGCTCCGGGTCTTCTACTAATGGTCTGGAACCAGGAGTACCGGTTCCCGATCTCCTGATCGCTGTCATAGCCTGTGATTGACTTTCACAGTGATCAGTCACTGTACAGCCCACCTCTGTATTTTTTTTCCATTTTAAAGGAAAAATATAGCCAAAGCTATGGAGGTCACAGGAGCACAGTTTGTTCTGCATTCCTGTGACCCATTTTACACACCATTTGTAAACACTAAGTATTTGCGATATGTACAGTCTTACTAACACACTTCAAAGTTGCCAATAGGGATGAGCCGAACACCCCTGGGTTCGGTTCGCATCAGAACCTGCGAAAAGACCAAAAGTTTGTGTGAACTTTAGAACCCTGTTAAAGTCTATGGGACTCGAACGTTTGAAATATAAAGTACTAATTTTAAAGGCTAATATGCAAGTTATTGTCCTAAAAAGTGTTTGGGGACCCGGGTCCTGCCCCAGGGGAGTGTTTGGGGACCTGGGTTCTGCCCCAGGGGACATGTATCAATGCAAAAAAAACGTTTTAAAAAACTTCAGTTTTTTCAGGAGCAGTGATTTTAATAATGCTTAAAGTGAAACAGTAAAATTGAAATATTCTTTTACATTTCATACCTAGGGGGGTGTATAGTATGCCTGTAAAATAGTGCTTGTTTCCTATGCTTAGAACTGTCTCTGCACAAAATGTAATTTCTGAAGGAAAAAAATCACTCGTGGCTATAATGAATTGTCGGATACCAGCAATACAGAGAAAAGTCATTCATAAAAAAAGAATGCGTGGGGGTCCCCCCAAATTCAATTACCAGGCCCTTCGGGTCTGGTATGGATATTAAGGGGAACCCTGCGTCAAATTTAAAAAAAATTATGTGGGGTTCCACCCAAATATCCATTCCAGACCCTTCAGGTCTGGTATGGATTTTAAGGGGAACTCCACCCCAAATTTAAAAAAAAAATGCCGTGGACCCCCACACATTTTTTTTATGAATGACTTTTCTCTGTATTGACGGGAGCCGACAATTCATTATAGTCGCGAATGATTTTAAATTACTTTTTTTCCTTCAGAAATGACACTTTGTGCAGGGACAGTTCTAAGCATGGGAAACAAGCACTACTTTACAGGCATACTATACACCCCCCCTAGGTACGAAATTTAAAGGAATATTTCACTTTTATTGTTTCACTTAAAGGAATTATTAAAATCACTGCTGCCAAAAAAACTGCAGTTTTTAAAACTTTTTTTTGCATTGATACATGTCCCCTGGGGCAGGATCCAGGTCCCTAAACACTTTTTATTACAATAACTTGCATATTAGCCTTTAAAATTAGCACTTTAGATTTCAAACGTTCAAGTCCCATAGACTTTAACAGGGTTCTAAAGTTCACACAAACTTGCTGCGAACACCCCAAATAGTTTGCTGTTCGGCGAACAAGCAATGTTCGAGTCGAACATGAGTTCTACTCGAACTCAAAGCTCATCCCTAGTTGCCAAACTGTGTTCAGGCATTAAAGGGGTTGTAAAGGTTTGTTTTTTTATTTTCTAAATAGGTTCCTTTAACCACTTAAGACCCGGACCAAAATGCAGGTAAAGGACCTTGCCCCTTTTTGCGATTCGGCACTGCTTTGTTTTAACTGACAATTGCGCGTTCGTGCGACGTGGCTCCCAAACAAATTTGGTGTCCTTTTTTCCCCACAAATAGAGCTTTCTTTTGGTGGTATTTGATCACCTCTGCGGTTTTTATTTTTTGCGCTATTAACAAAAATAGAGCGACAATTTTTAAAAAAATGCAATATTTTTTACTTTTTGCTATAATAAATATCCCCCAAAAATATATAAAAAAATATTTTTTTTCTCAGTTTAGGCCGATACGTATTCTTCTACGTATTTTTGGTAAAAAAAATCGCAATAAGCGTTTATTGGTTGGTTTTCGCAAAATTTATAGCGTTTACAAAATAAGGGATAGTTTTATTGCATTTTTATTAATTATTATTTTTTTACTACTAATAGCGGCGATCAGCGATTTTTTTCGTGACTGCGACTGTGACTTCGGACAATTTTGACACATTTTTGGGACAATTGTCATTTTCACAGCAAAAAATGCATTTAAATTGCATTGTTTACTGTGGAAATGACAGTTGCAGTTTGGGAGTTAACCACAGGTGGCGCTGTAGGGGATGTGTGACCTAATGTGTGTGTTTACAACTGTAGGGGGGTGTGGCTGTAGGTGTTACAGGGATGACGCGATCGATGCTGCGGCCACAGAGAAGCATGGGGAAGCCGTGTGTACACACGGCTCTCCCCGTTCTTCCGCTCCAGGGACGGATCGCCGCACTCCAGCGGCGATCGGGTCCGCGAATCCCGCGGTCCCGGTCCTGGAGATTCGGACCGGGTCGCGGGCGCGCGCCCGCGACCCATGGCTGGGTACTAAAATCAACGTATATATACGTTGATGTGCCCAGCCGTGCCATTCTGCTGACGTAAATGTGCAGTAGGCGGTCCTTAAGTGGTTAAGCTACTGCATTGTTGGTTAACTTACCTTTTCCTTCGATTTCCCTTCTAAATGTTTTTTTCTTTGTTTTCTTTGTCTGAATTTCTCACTTCCTCTTCAGTAAGGTGTTCAGTAAGCTGTTCTGGCTGACTAACCACCGCTCGGATGATGGTGGCAAGCTTACTGAGGAGAAACAGGAAGTGAGAAATTCAGACAAAGAAAAAAAACATTTAGAAGAGAAATCGAAGGAAAGAGTAAGTGAACCAACAAGCACTAGCTTAAAATTAAAAAATAAAAAACCTTTACAACCCTTTTAAGATTTGTTTTACCTTTAACATAAAGAGGTGTAAAACATTGGTGTTTGGTTGATGGCTTAAGGGCTACATGTGATCCCTAAGAGCATCCTATGTTCTCTATTTGAGCCTTACATTGGTAAATATTTCACTACATCTGTTTACTCTGATATTCCTGCAAGGATACAGAGAAGGAATACTACTACCCGAAGATTGCACTGTACTGTTGTTGGCTTACATGTGATAGCAACTGGCCACCAAGACCTCTAGTGATCACAAAGCTCTAAAGTGTTTACAAATTAACATTACCCTATGAATATCAACTTTGTTTTGAAAAGAAGTCTATAACTGTGGACCACCAATGATGTACAAACCAATATTGTATTGTAAGTCTTAATGCACTCGTGCTAAATACATAAACAAATTCAGCACTAGTACCTTGTGGACAGCATCTGCACTTTACAGCATAATAAATGGGCAATAAATATGTCCAATTCAAACAGAATACATGAGTAAATATACTACAATTTTATGATGCCTAGCAAAAAAAAAAAAAACATCTTAATGAGGAATATTGCACATGACACAAAAGGAATTAGTTTGCCCATTTGACCTTCATTGTTGGAATGAACTAAGTATCTAAGAAGGCTTATGCTTATGAAGCAGCTTGGCATACAAAAAGGTTGCCAGTATGCTAGTGGTAATTTCTGGTTTAATGAATACCCAACTTCAACATTGATACTTTTGCAACACAGAGATTTTAAATAATCGCTTTGTTGTTTTAAAGGTACCTTGAGCTGTGTTGGTTTTTCCTTCCAGGGAGAAAACAAGTGATGATGTAATATAATTAAAGTGATAAGTATTGACAAGCATTTTAAGGTACGATTGGCAACTTGGCTGTCAAGTTCAATATCAAAACTAATATTATTCATTTAATTCCATGACGCCCCTCAAGATGTACCATCAATCACTGCTTCCCATATGTTATGTTAACAAGTAAAAAATGAAAGTACTGCAAGTATTTTTTAAACTCTTTACTGATTAAATTAGATGACTTTCTGAAGTATTTCTTAGCATAATAGATAGATAATTTGATTTGTTCCTGCAAACCCCAATTCTATTTTACAAATCTTCCTGCATTTATTATTGCCATATTTCTTGTTTGTTTGTTTTTGTTTATGTTTTTTTTCAGCTATTTTAACTAAAGGAAAAAATACACAAAAAAACATTGGCCCAGATTCACAGAGCAATTACGCCTGTCTAACTGGTGTTAGACAGGAGTAATTTCAAATTTTGCGCGCCGTATCACTAGTTTGAATCCTCAAACCATGATACGGCGGCTTCGGGCTTCGATCCGAGAGGCTTACGTCTTCGTAAGCCTTCGGATCTACGCTGCAATATTTTTGCGGCCGCTGGGAGGAGTCCGCGTCGTTTTCAGCATCGGGATATGCAAATGACTTTTTACGGCGATCCATGAAGATACGAGTGGTCTTCGCAATCGCTTACGTCATTTTTTCTGGTTTAGTCACCAGAAAAGGAAGACAAAGCGATCTATAATACACCCTGACAACAGCTGCTCCACTGTTTTTTTGAATCGAGGCTTTCTCTCCTATGCGATATCTATCTGGGTTCTGGTAAGCCTTCAATTTATTTGGTGACACGGTGGTGGAGTTATTTCAAGTCACTATTTTAATATCCTTATATATTATTATTTTTTATTATTTTTCAATGTGCTGGTTTGACGTACTTCACTATGTTTATTAAATTTTTTTGGCAACTAACTGCTGATACACCTGGAGCTACCCACAACCTCTCAACCCTCTTTTCTGCTGTATCAACCTACTGTGGACTCCTAAAGGCCCTGGCTGGGTTGTAGCCGCAAGCACATTATGCTTGCCTTCTGGTAAGCCTCCATTGTTTATCATATTTACAGTTTTGTAGCAGAGTAAACAACTTCTTTTCACACAACTGCCCATCAAGGACACTTTAACGTTTTTTTGGTCTTCCACTTATACTCTTTTTATTTTCATTAATTTTTTGAGTACACCTGGACTTTAGATTCACATAATATTTTTCTTGCACATGGTATTATAACCATTTGGTCATCACTTAATACTTTTGTTTTCATTTATTTTTTATTTTTAGCGCAACTCCATTTTTTCTTTCTTGTACTATTTAGTGTGTGTGTAACACCTAGTGGTTGCTGCTTGTAATTTATTGTCGATTCTGCTTGTTAAGCGCGGTAATTTTCTTTGATATATCTTTCATATGACGTCCAGTCTGAAGGACGAGAGGTCCCCACCAATGTCATTTTACTATGACTCGGTGGGGAAGAGGTTAATGGGACCTTCAGCATGCTACAAAACAATATACTGTAAGTATGTTTAACCACTTCAACCCCGGAAGACTTTACCCCCTTCCTGACCAAGCTATTTTTTGTGATACGGCCCTGTGTTGCTTTAACTGACAATTGTGTGGTCGTGCAACGTTGTACACAAAAAAAATTGTATGTCTTTTTTTCCACAAATAGAGCTTTTGGGGGTATCTGATCAGCCCAGTGGTTTTTATTTATTGCGCTATAAAGAAAGAATAATATTTTTTACTTTTTGCTATAATAAATATCACAAATTAAAAATGAATTTATTCATCAGTTTATGCCAATATGTATTCTTCTACATATTTTTTGTAAAAAAAAAAATCGCAATAACCGTACATTGATTGGTGTGCACAAAAGTTATAGTGTCTACAAAATAGGGGATAGATTTATGGCATTTTTTTTTTTTTATTAGTCATGGCAGCAATAAGCTATTTTTATTGAAATAGCGATATTGCGGCAGACATATCAGACATTTTAAAAACTTTTTTGGGACCATTTATACAGCAATCAGAGCTAAAAAATAACCACTAATTACTGTATAAATGGCAGGGAAGGCGTTAACACTAGGGGGCAATCAAGGGGTTAAATGTGTTCCCTAGGTGTGTTTATAACTGTGAGGGGATGTGACTGACCAGAGGAGGATTCAGATCACTGTTCCTATTTTATAGTGTTTCTATTCCCCTGCCAGAACAGGGATTTGTGTATTTACACACAAATCCTCATTCTGGCTCTCGTCTCTGCGATCGTAAGTTGCCAGCGGCGATCCCGCCAGCCGGCCATGCGCACTGGATCCCCCGCCACGCAGTGGTGCCTGCTATGGCTCTTAAAGGAGCCGCTGTACATATACAGCAATTAGTGCCGGAGCCGCTGCCGAATGTATACAGGGAAGTGGTTGAACATGCACATATTTATTATGGTATAAATACTTAAAACAGTTAATGCGTACATTTATATTTCCATTCAGGGGTTTTCAAAATACCTTCTAGCAATAACCTCTAGTGTTACAAATTGTTAAATGCTGCAATGGACCATATTGATTCTGTTTTTTCATTTCATTATATTACTTGATTAAAACCAACCTTGTTTCTCTCCCTGCTGTTCCCTAGGGGAAGATTCTACATCTACTGGGTAGTGACATTTATGATTACAGTACTCTACTGATAAATTGTTTAGTTTTTAGTTTTGAGCAAGTATATTTTTTTTAACAATGTGTGCATGTATCTGGTAATATACTTATATTTATTTACCTCAATTCTCCTGAAGAAGCAGACAGTGAAACATGAAGAACAACAACAAGAATTCAACCACCTCTTGTTTTCCACATTAGAGTGAGTCAAGCAATATAATGGAATGTAACAACTTGTAACATCAATATTATCCATTGCAAAATGTCTGAACAGCAAGGCTGCTTTCACACTGAGGCGCACTGAGGCGCTTTACAGGCGATATAGAGCTAAAAATAGCACCCACAAAGTGCCCTGAAAGAGCCGTTCCTTTCACTCCAGTGTGAAATCCCGAGGGCTTTTACACGGGAGTGGTGCGCTGGCAGGATGCTCAAGAAAGTCCTGCCAGATGCATCTTTGAGGCGCTGTAGAAACCAGCCTGACTCTGCATGAAAGACGTTTTTAGGTGCTTTAGTCAAAACCGATGAAAACGGACTGAAGGACCATTTTATCTGTCCAAACCGATCGTGTGTGGGCCCCATCAGTCAGTTATCCTTCAGTCAAAAAAAAGAGAACTTGCTTTAAAATTTGACCGATAGACGCCTGACTGATGGGTCAAAAACGATTGTTAGTATGCAAAAGCATTGGTTAAAAGGCCGTGCATGCTCAGAATCAAGTCGACACATGCTTGGAAGCATTGAACTTCATTTTTTCAGCACGTCGTTGTGTTAAAACACGTAAACGTCACTGCGTACTGATACGATCTGATACATTAAGCCCCTTTCACACTGAGGTGCTTTTAAACTGCAAGTAGAACACTGAGCACTTTTGAAGTGCTTTTCAGGCACTTTGAAAGAGCTTTCCATTAAAGTGGATGGCCCCTTAAAAAAATATATTAAAAGCCAGCAGCTAAAAATACTGCAGCTGCTGACTTTTAATATTAGGACACTTACCTGTCCTGGAGTCCAGCGGCGTCCGCAGCAGAGGACGAGCATTCGCTCGTCTCTCTGCTGCTCCCCCCTCCATCCACGGTGAGGGAACCAGGAAGTGAAGCGCAAAGTGAAGCCAGGAAGTGAAGTGCAAATACCTGTCTTTAGACAGGTATCTGCACCCCCCTGAAAGGTGTCAAATGTGACACCGGAGGGGGGAGGGTTCCGATCAGCGGAACTTCACTTTAGGGTGGAGATCCGCTTTAATTTTAATGGAGAGGGGCATTTTTTCACCGCCCTGCCAGCACACTGCCCTAGTGTGAAAGCATTCATTCATTTGAATGGAAATAGGTTTTTGTGAGATTTTTAGGCGCTTTTTTTAGCGTGAAACCGATCTGGATTAAAGTTTGTTTTCATTGGTCCAAACCGATCGTGTGTAGGCCACATCAGTCCGTTATCCTTCGGTCAAAAAACAGAGGGCTTGCTTGTCAAAATCGATCGTTTGTATGCAAAAGCATTGTTTAAAAGGCCACGCATGCTCAGAATCAAGTCGACGCATGCTTGGAAGCATTGAACTTAATTTTTTTCAGCACGTTGTTGTGTTAAAACACGTAAATGTCACCGCGGACTGATACAATCTTTTTTTTTTTACTGATGGTGTGTAGGCACATCAGTCCCTCAGTCAGCTTTATCAGTGAACTGATGAAAACGGTCCGTCGGACCGTTCTCATCGGATGGACCGATCGTGTGTATGCGGCCTAAGAGTACAATCTAGATGCATTTCTTATAACATTAAGCCCCTTTCACACTGAGGTGCTTATAAACTGCCAGTAGAACACTGAGCACTTTTGAAGTGCTTTTCAGGCACTTTGAAAGTGCTTTCCATTAATTTTAATGGAGAGGGGCGTTTTTTCACCGCCCTGCCAGCACACTGCCCTAGTGTGAAAGCATTCATTAATTTGAATGGAAATAGGTTTTTGTGAGATTTTTAGGCGCTTTTTTTAGCGTGAAAGTGCCTGAAAAGCGCATCAGTGTGAAAGGGGTCTAAAGCAGAATAAATGACAAAATGTCAGGTGTATATTCCAAAGTGTCCTAACATACATGACTATGTACAGTATAACTGTATTTCTAATTCCATAATATCTAGGTGCTTTAGAGAGGACATTAGGTATTCTGTTCTGTATGTTGGATTTTGGGAAACCATAATTTGAGAGATGGGGAGAGTCATATTTCCAGAGGCGGGGAAACAAGTTTTGGCAGCATTAAGTAGGTGAATCAGCTAGGACTTTTTATACCTATTAATGGATGACATAGATAAGTAAGGGCCTGGATGATTTTCCTCAAGATCAACATCTGTTAATGGTTTCCTGATTTATCTAACTTCCTTGCAGAAATTCTGCAGTTTAGTACAAGACCAAAAAACATGTAGAATGGTTCCTTTAGCTTTATCACATCTCCAGCATAGACTGGAGGCCTGCATGGATATTTTATGGAGGTCTCTACTAGACATGTGCAGACTGGAATATTTTGTTTTGTTTTTTCGTTTTCGTTTGGAAAATAAATGTATTTAGTTACTCCCGAAAATCGTTTTGATTTATTTTGTTTTTCGTTGGGGAATAGCTTTCGTCTGAAAATCCAATAATACTTGGTTTCTGTCGAATGGGCATTAAATCGTACATTTCCGTTCGAATATTCCGCCTACAAGAATTCTAATGTTGTGTGACTAGTAATAATGTCAAATCTATTTTCTCATAAATCGAAATCTATTCTCTGTAATGTCGAATCTATTATTGCTATAGTGTCGAATCTTTTCTCTATAATGTTGAATCTTTTCCCTATACTGTCAAATCTTTTCCCTATAATGTCGAATCTCTCTATATCGAATTTTTACCGCAACGAAAACGAAAATAAAGCATTTTTTATGTCGGATCTTTCGATTTTCGTTACTTGCGCTTTCGTTATCGTTTGTTAAAACGATAATGAAAAACCCTGATTTTCGGACGAAAATGCATTCTAACGAAAACTAATGCACATGTCTAGTCTCTACAAAGATGTTAGCACCTGCCTGATTAGTTTAGGCTTTCAGATGCCTGAGCCTCTGGGGATTGAGGTAGATATGCCAGCTGAAGACTCAGCAAGTACTAAGGAACCAAGAATGATCAACCCCAAAATGGAAACAGCATACGTTTAGACTTTAATTATGCTGCATCATTCTATTTGCATGAAATAAACACATTTTCTTGTATTAAGTTTAAATATAATATATAAAAATCCTATAAACATCTAAGAAAGTTATTACTATACTTTAAAAAAAAAATGATACAGAAAATTCTCTAACTCAGTATGTAAATTAATGTTTGGTTGCCACTGGTTGACAAACTAATTTGTATTAATACAGTACACTCCATTAATATTACTGTGACTGAGATGGTGGGAGATGGGTAAATGCATTTTACTTTATATTGATTAGGTTATGGCTAATAGGTATTATAGTTGTTTTATATGGTGTCACAATAAAAAATGCAGATATGCTGCACAGGGGGTCCTCAATAAAAGGAATATGATTTTGTCCACTGCTTATCACATTTCAAGGTTACCTGCTGGTTTGATCAATTTTTCAATTTTATTTAGTCTTAATTTTATTATTCCACAACCAGATGTGTAGGTTCTTGCTGGTATAATTAGAATATGCAGAATGCTAGATGTGGTTCATGATCATTTTAAGCAGAGCTGACATGGTTGAAACTCAAAATTGTACTTTGAAAATAAATTTTACTTCTCTAAATCCAGATTTCAAGACTTATTTTGTTATGCCTATTAATACAGCATTCAAAGAATTACATAAAATATCCTGTATTATGCTACAAACTTGAAGATGTTAATACATTTGGATAATGTCATGATATTTGAATATTCAAGAGAAATAATAAAATACAATTCTATTCATATTTATTGTGTTGTTTATTATTTCTAGCATTGCTTTTTAAATATTTTATTTAAGATTTCAGAATTTTACTTGTGATACAGAAACTGACAAATATAACAAGTACAGAAATAAAGTACACCAGTCATACTTTTTTTATCTATTATTATTAAAGTAGAACTTAACTGTATCTAAGCATCACAAACTGAATCATTTTTTTTTTTTTTTAAAGCAAACTCACCCATCCATTCATGCGCCATGCTCTTTTTTTTTTTAACCACTTGACCACTGGGCACTTAAACCCCCTTCCTAACCAGACCAATTTTCAGCTTTCGGTGCTCTCACAGATTGAATGACAATTACTCAGTCATACAACATTCTACCCATTTGAAATTTTTGTCCTTTTTTTCACACAAATAGAGCTTTCTTTTGGTGGTATTTGATCACCTCTGGGTTTTTTATTTTTTGCGCTATAAAAGAAAAACGACTGAAAATTCTGTAAAAAAAAAACTTGTTTCTGTCATATTAGCAGGTTATTTCTCACACACAGCATATGCATACCACAAATTACACCCCAAAACACATTCTGCTATTCCTCCCGAGTATGGCGATACCCCATGTGTGGGACTTTTACACAGCGTGGCCACATACAGAGGCCCAACATGCAGGGAGCGCCACCAGGCGTTCTGGAACACCCAGACCAATTCTGACATTTCTCTCCTACATGGAAAAATCATCATTTATTCGCTAGAAAATTACATAGAACCCCAAAACATTATATATGCTTTTTTAACAAAGACCCTAGAGAATACAATGGCGACCGTTACAACTTTTTATCTCGCATGGTATTTTCGCAGAAATTTATTGAACGCGTGTTTTTTAAAAAACTGTTTTGTGCTTAAAACAAAACAAAACATCAAAGTTAGCCCAATTTTTTTTCATAATGTGAAAGATGAAGTTACGCCGAGTAAATAGATACCCAACATGTCACACTTCAAAATTGCGCACACTCGTGGAATGGCGCCAAACTTCGCTACTTAAAAATCCCCATAGGCGGTATTGCAGAGTATTGGGGTATTGCAAAGTATCATGCAGGGTATTGGGGTATTGCCGAGTACTGGGGTATTGCCGAGTACTGGGGTATTGCCGAGTACTGGGGTATTGTGGAGTATTGGGGTATTGCCGAGTACTGGGGTATTGCCGAGTACTGGGGTATTGCAGAGTACTGGGGTATTGCCGAGTACTGGGGTATTGCCGAGTATTGGGGTATTGCCGAGTACTGGGGTATTGCAGAGTATTGGGGTATTGCCAAGTATTGGGGTATTGCCGAGTACTGGGGTATTGCCGAGTATTGGGGTATTGCCGAGTATTGGGGTATTGTTGAGTACTGGAGTATTGGGGTATTGTTGAGTACTGGGGTATTGTTGAGTACTGGGGTATTGTTGAGTATTGGGGTATTGCAAAGTATCATGCAGGGTATTGGGGTATTGCCGAGTACTGGGGTATTGCCGAGTACTGGGGTATTGCCGAGTACTGGGGTATTGTGGAGTATTGGGGTATTGCCGAGTATTGGGGTATTGCCGAGTACTGGGGTATTGCCGAGTACTGGGGTATTGCAGAGTACTGGGGTATTGCCGAGTACTGGGGTATTGCCGAGTATTGGGGTATTGCCGAGTACTGGGGTATTGCCGAGTATTGGGGTATTGCCGAGTATTGGGGTATTGCCGAGTACTGGGGTATTGCCGAGTATTGGGGTATTGCCGAGTATTGGGGTATTGTTGAGTACTGGAGTATTGGGGTATTGTTGAGTACTGGGGTATTGTTGAGTACTGGGGTATTGTTGAGTACTGGAGTATTGGGGTATTGCCGAGTACTGGGGTATTGCCGAGTATTGGGGTATTGTTGAGTACTGGAGTATTGGGGTATTGTTGAGTACTGGGGTATTGTTGAGTACTGGGGTATTGTTGAGTACTGGGGGGGATTGCTGGGTACTGGGGGGATTGCTGGGTACTGGGGGGTTGCTGGGTACTGGGGGGATTGCAGAGCTGGGATGTTTTGAAGGATGGCTGGATCTGTGACTGCATTTGTCACAGATCCAGCCACAGCTCAGCTGCTGACACCCCGCTCCCCCCCCCCTCTCCTCGCACACTGTACAGAGAGGAGAGGGAGGAGAGGGAGGAACCGGCGTCATCAAATGACACCGGTTTGTTTACAAGTGATCGTGCCGTCATTTGACGGCACGATCACGTGGTAAACGGCCGCGATCAGCGGCAATTTACCGTGATCCGTGATGCGCCGGGTCTTCTAGACCCGGCGAGCACAGACACTTTCGCGAGCGCGTCCCAGGGGACGCGCAATTGTGAAAGTGAAGGACGACGTCCCAGGGACGTCGTCCCAAGATAACCCCGCCGCGCCGTAGCAGTAAAATGCTTATGGCGCGGTGGGAAAGTGGTTAAATCACTGCCATAGCATTTCTAGACACTTCATTTTGTATAAGGGCAGATGATCTATGTAGCATTTACTTCCTTGAATTCGTCTGCTCTTAGCTCAGACATGCAGACACTAGGGTGTGCTTAGCTGAGAAAATTATTTCTCCCCTCCTTCAGATAAAAAAAATGCCAGTGAAGACTTATAGGAAATATGACATACTTTTGGCCTAGACCAAAAACCAGGAATCACCCAAAGAAATGTAAAAAAAAAAAAAAAACAGTTTCAAACAAGAAAATATAATATACCTTTTTCTATTAATATACAAATGCTAGCAGCATAAGAATTAAACATATTTAATCCTTATGGCTCCGGAAGAAGTCCTTTAGTGATGAAACCGGTTTGGTGAAGAGACGCTATCTAGCCACCGCAAGTTTTTTTAATTCTCAGCTGCAGTTTTTATGCCTTGATGCACTGTGTATCCTATGTTGTGCACAGTGTCTGAATAAAACACCTTATACAAAGGTTATTTCACTATTGGAAGCCCCCCCCTTTTTTATTTCCTTTGGGGATTTTGTTTGGCGGACATAAAGCTTTGATCTGGCCATTGAAGGAACTGTTGGAGAGAGGTACTGTATATCCCGTGTACATTGTTTTGCTTGATGTCAGAAGCTGACAATTTCCTATGCTTGTTTGATCTTCTATAACAGAGGGTCCACCGTGTGAGGTGAGAATACAACCATACTTTATGTTGGTCATTCACCTGGTGAAGGATACCTTTTGGAGTTCACAGCACTTAGTACTTTATTCAGCATGTCTCAAGAAATTGGACTCATTAATTTGTTTGATTGCTGACATTTCTTTTAATCATCATTTGGACTTCATTATTTATTCATATTTACTGTATATTATGTTAATTAGCACAACTTATTTTGTATTTCATATTTGTTCATGTGTATATTTCTCACATTTTTTGTTGCTGCTTATTTGTTTGCACTTTAAACACAAGCACAGCATTTTTGTGGTTAATTTAAAAATATTTAATGTTAATGATGTACCATAACTAAAAAGAATAAAACATGGTTTCAGTGGAGGAGTCCAAGCAAGAACATGGCTCACTTATTTTGCAGCTTGTATCCAAAAGGTAGAACTCATTGGACAGTTCCAAAAGCAACTTCATAGCGTAGGGTGCAGTAGGTTGCATTTCTGATGCCTAGTACACACGATCGGTTTTCCCGACGGTTAAAAGACCGCTGGGAAAACCAAGGGGAAAATCGAGGCTCGGTTCATTTTCCCCTGTACACACGGCCAGTTTTCCCGACAGGAAACCTGCCAGGAGAACTTTGGTCAGGAATACCGGCCGTGTGTACGCCGACCAAAGGAAAACATGGCAGTTTTCCCGATGGAAAAAAACTACTGTGTGTACTAGGCATGACAGTTGGAAGAAGTAGCTTCTGAATATCAATATTCCTTAAGTAGGAAACTTATGCCCTAAGTAGAAATGTGATCTGTGTCTTCTGTCTAGTTTCATTCAATCAGTTACGTGCCATTCTGCCGATGTATATGTACATGCAGCCGTCCTTAAGGGGTTAAGGAAGGGATATTTCTTAGTATTTATTAGATGATCAAGGTGGATGAGTCTAGGGTGGAGCAGGTATTTTTGGCACCTTGGGCCCCTACAATGGCTCAGTTGAAAAAGCTGCATAGTTCTTCCCCTGAGCCAAGCTAGCCATTCCAAGACATTTCTCAACAAAAAGGCTAAAGCTGATCATACATAGATTTCAGATTGTTCAGCAGGGACTGGGTGAAATTTGATCAGTGTGTGTGCTGCCCTACTCAATAAAAGTCGATTGTTTATTGATTTCTGTCCAAGGGACATGTTGTAAATTTTCAGTCAATCAGTGACTGCATTCAATCAGCTCCAGGTGCTGATTGGTGTATTCTTATGGAGGAATCTGTTATTTTTTTTCTTATTCAGCCCATTGGCTGAACAAAAAAGACTAAGGCCACGTACACACGATCAAATCTGTCTGCTGGAAACGGTCTGCCAGACCGTTTCAGCAGACAGATTTGATCGTGTGTACGGGCGGACAGACAGATTTGGCCAGCAGACAAATTTTAAAGCATGTTTTAAAATCTGTCTGCTGGAAACCCGTCCGTCCGACATGTCCGCTGGTTAGTACACTAACCAGCGGACATATCTGTCCGCACATTCGTCGAATGGATTTGACGCATTTGTGGAAGTATTTTACTTCCTGGTTCGGTGACGTGGCGGCGTCAACGTCACCGCCACGTCACCGCGCTGTCTGCCAGCTGGGATTTTGGTTTGATCGTGTGTACACGATCAAACTAACTTATCCCAGGAGACAAATCCGATCAAAACGGTCTGTCAGACCGATTTGATCGGATTTGTCTCCTCGTGTGTACGCGGCCTAACAGTGTGGGCAGCTTTAGTAAAAAAAAAGCTATATTTTCTCAAAATAAGGCTGGAATGGAAAGTTTAGCAATGTCTCCAATTTTCTTATAATCTTATCGATTAAGGAAGTCTATGGCACTCATGTCGCTAAGAAGATGCAGAAAAGTAGTTTCAGTATTTGTTCTTTGTTGCTGCGACTTGAGGTGCAGCAATTAAGATGGCACCTATTGCAATTAATGTGTTGTGCCTTGTCATGAAACTTTCTGTGTTGAATGTCGCATCTAGTAGCATGAGAAGTCGCAGCAGTGTGATCCAGATTTCAGTATCTGTCAATTCCACCCTTGTCCCATTCTATAATATGTGTTAATTCTGCTGCTGAAAGAAAATGTAGAAAAAAAGCTTTGTGATAACCAAAGGTGAGGAACCTGTATTAAATATTAATTCTAAACAAAAGGATGGTAGTCTGTGCTAAAGTCATCAATTATACGTAAACGAGATGGCCCTTGTTGAATATTATTATTCTTTATATATGTTTCAGAGCAGAAATCATTGCAGTATTACAAAGTAAACAATATTAAATATAAGAACCATATTCCTACCTGTTAAATAATACAAACATATTAACTTAAACTGTGCTTCATTTTTAACAATTGTAATTGCTTAGCTTATATGCCATTGCATTTGAAGATTGAATGTTCTCAAGTGCATTTTAAATTGGTAAGTATTCACAAAATGTATACTTGCAAAATGAATAGTCTTATGAATGCTTTATAGACTATGACATTAAGTCTGGAAGATCAAGGCAGCTTTCATTTTTAAATGATATGCACACGCCTGAAATGTGTCTGTTAACAGTAATGTGCAGGAAGGGAATCTGGCTTGTGCATTTTACAACAGGCCTTCTACATCTATGGACTGCGGGAGGCAAGGCTAACAAAATTAATATGCAAAGAAGTTTAACACTTGGGACCTATAATTTTCTTGTAAATTGTTTCACTTTAAGGATGAAACAACAGAAGATGATACCAGTACCTTTTTTTCTGATAAATGCAACGCTAGACAGCAGGTTGGAATAAGACAAGAGGATGGATAAACAAAGTAGTAGGACATTTGATTTGACTAACAATTCAGGTGATAGAAACACATTGATATATTTAAATCAACAGCGAAAGACGCATTTAATTAAAGTGTGATTAGGCATGAAGATTTTTTTTTATTTTCTTTAAGCTACAGAAAGATTTATGGAAATGCAGATTAAAACGTATTTAATTCAGGAATAGTTTTGTTGTTAAGTGACTCATATAGAGTTGTTCACCACACATAGGGCCAGATTCAGCAAGACTTGTGCTGGTGTATATTGTCAAGATGCGCCGTAGTATCTATGCGGCCGTACCCACCAAACTAGATGCGACAGAAAACTGGCTTTTTCCGATCGGCTTAACTTTCCCTCGCCAGAGTATCGTAAGCGCATATTTTCGCTTGTCGCATCCGTCGCGCCCATTGATTTCCCATGCAAATATGCAAATGAGGGAGATTTCCCGATTCGCAAACGGATTAGCACCAGACGCTGGCTACATGCGCCGCGCGTATGTCGTCCGTCTGTCGCAAAGTTATTCCTACAAATAGCTGCTTTATCTTTACTCCTGACGGCCACAGGTCAGCAGGAGAGCAGCTACAGCAGTAGCATTACTGACGAAACTAGCAAGCTGAACAACCACACTTGCAAGGACAACACCTCTTTGTGCCAACATGCCAGGGGCAGCCGTGGTCCTAGCACTACTAATGGGTCCCCTGGAACGGAGGAGGCGGGCACGTGAGAGGATATACCGCACGCGCATGAGCCTCTTTGGCATGGGGGATGAGGAGTTGTATCGCCTCTTCAGATTCAGCCCAGATGCAATACTTGAACTAACCACAACCCTGCAGGATGACATCACCAGCCCAACACACCGCTCACAAGCAGTGCAGCCACTGGTAAAGGTACAGGCACCACTTTTTACTTGCAAGTGGATCATTCCAGCGTACAAGTGGAGTGGTGGCTGGGATGTCACAGTCCTCCATGAGCAAATGTGTGCACCAGGTTGTCCCCGCAATCCTCAGACGCATGTCCCACCACTTCATCAGACCCACCACTGAGGAGCTGCGGCTGAAGGCAATGACAGATTTCTACAGCATTGCCAGATTCCCACGCACCATCGGGGCCATTGATTGCACACATGTGGCACTCTAGCCCCCCAGTGCCACAGAGCACATATACCGCAATCGGAAGCATTGGCATTCCATCAACGTACAGGTGATAGCCGATGCCCAACGCCTTATATGGCACGTCCGTGCCAAACACCCCGGATCCAGCCATGACAGCTTCATATACAATCAGAGCCCCATCCCAATGGAATTCGAACAGAACATGTATGGGGCAGCTGGCTGGTTGGTGAGTGACATGGGTGGCAGGCATGACTGCCCCCCCCCATGATGCTGACATCACAAGGGGCACATGCATGACTAACATCCTCCTGTCTTTTCCCTTACAGGTGACTCTGCATATGCAATGGGACCCCATCTAATGACTCCTTTCCAGAACCCCCAAACCAGAGAAGAGAGAAGATACAATGAAGCACATATCAAAACTTGTGCAGTGGTGGAGCAAACATTTGGGCTCCTGAAGTCCCGTTTCCGCTGCCTGGATAAGTCTGGGGGGGCCCTATTGTATTCCCCTACCTTCGTGTGTCAGATCATCGGTGCATGTTGCATTCTGCACAACTTTGCCATGAGAAAAGGCCTGCAGATTGACATACGTGATGACCTGACCCCCCAACCAGACAGCCTCCCCCTGCCAGAGGAGCCCCAGTCAGCTGATGGAAGAGCAGTCAGGAGGGTCCTCGCCGTAGGCATCTTTGGACACTAAACCAAAACATTGATCACACGGACAATGCACGCTTGCACACCACTGATGTCCCTAGATCACACACACCACATCCACATCACATTGGATTAGCCCAAGTCCAACATGCAGGACTTGGGAGCAGCAACGCCGGCGTCAAGGCCCCAGTGATGTCGCTGTCCATTCATACACCATTCACACGTCATTCACACAGCCGTGGGGATAACTTCTCCCCAACGGCTGAGGGTGACACCCCTTACTGGCAGGAGTGCCACCCCCTCACATTTACACACCATTCACACTGTCCCCTGCACTCCTGACCGTGTGCAGTTAAACTCAAAATAAAAAGCTCATAACCTGAGCAAAGTTCAAATAAAGAATAAATACTCATAACCTGAGCAAAGTTTAAATAAAGAATGAATACTCATAACCTGAGCAAAGTTCAAATAAAGAATAAATACTCATAACCTGAGCCAAAAAAAAAAATGCCCTCATCTGGGCTGATGGGGGCTCTTTCTTGTGGGCCCTCTCTGGCTCCTCAGCTGCCTGGAGGGAGTGGGTGGGGGTGGGGGGGCATCTGGAGGTGACTGATCCCCGGGTGGGCCACTCCTGGCAGGTGTTGGCTGCATGCCCTCCAAGGCCACGGCAATCCGGCTCAGATAGTGGTTGGTCTGGGTCTGCATCCTCAGCTGGCGGGTGACATTATGCCGCTGGTCACGCTGCCTCTGCCTCCCCTGTTCCCGGATGGCAGCGGTGTTGGCATGGACGGCTGCAGTGAGGTGCCGAACATCAGCCTGCACCTCCCCCAGGCTGGTCACCACTGCAGCGCAGTTGCAGCTGACATCCTGCACAGCGTTGGTCAGCTGGGACACGGAGCCCAGGCTGTCAGCCACTCGGTCTAGATGCCCAGCAATCTCCCCCATCTGCTGGGTCTGCCTGGCCTGGTCCCGGGCCATTTGGTCATGGACCAAATCAGACACCCCCCTGGTCTTCCGAGTCGCCTTCCTGGGGCCAGGAGTTGGTTGTCCCCGGGGGGATGGAGTCGCCCTTGAGGGGCTTCCTAGAATGGGGGAGGGGATTACAGAGGGCCCTGCAGAAGGGGAGGACTCCTCCAAAATTAAAACAAAGTCCTGATCTGTAAAGCCAGGCTCCTCCTCAACCACCTCAGCAGGTGAGGTGTGGGCACTCTCCTCCATCTCATGGTGTTCATCACCCAGGGGGTCGGGCTCAGGATGCCGTTGGGGGGTTGGGGTGGACTGGCCGCCTGCAGATGATGGCCCAGCTCCGTCATCTGTGGATGACACAAAGCAGACACATGTTGGTGGTCCCACACACTTGGCACATGTACCCTCCCCCCCACATGCAACACACCAAATAGGGGATAAAAAACACTTACCTGTTCTGGAGCCTTCCTCCACGGAATCATATCCCAGTACCCCTCCAACTGCTCCCTCTCCAGGCAGCGGGCGTCCACCTCCTCCTCCGTGGTCAGGCTGAACGCACATGGGGGTCCACCACCACCCATGCCCCTCTCATGCCTCCTGATGGTGGCCACCTTGCCACGGACTTTGCACCTCAAGTCGTTTATTTTCTTGCCGATATCGGCAGCAGTCCGGGTGGAGTAGCCCAAAGCATTGACCCTGCCAGCAATGCTCTCCAGGATGCCCTGCTTCCTATCCCGGCTGGTCTTCCGACTTTTCCTGCCGTGGAGGAAGTCGTTGTAGGTCTCCATAGCGGAGATCACTACTGTCAGCTCCTGGGCATTAAAATTGAGGTTTCTCCTCTCTTTGGGGGGAACGGGAGCAGCCATCATACAGCAAAAGTTACTTCCCTGGGGTGGGGGGAACCGGATATACTTTTGCGCCGGAAAGGCGCATCTGCGGCCGCTTTTATACGCGCAACGGAACACATTGCGCTGGCGTTTCCCATGAAGTGGTGCCGACGGAAGTTGTGAGCATGCGCACAGGGGAGCGAGTGGAGCCCTCCCTCACTGCGCATGCTCCGTAGATGATGCGATGAACGTAAGTCACTGCGCTGGGCTCCGCCCATCATTTACATATGATCACACCCACTTCCACTTGCGTCGGGTTGCGCCAGCGCTTTTTCGTTACTCCGCCGCAAAGTAATAAACATGCGCTTGGTGAATACTGAACTTGACTCACTAGTTCGCGTCAGCGTAACGTATATGCGCTGAGCTACGCCGGAAAAAATATGCGCGCATCTACCTGAATCTGGCCCATAGAGTATATATAAAGGAATCTTTATATATGGAGTTCCATCTACATTTTTCACTCCTCACCATGCAGCACTAATGTGCATCATTAAAATTAATTGTCAATTTATTTATTTATTTTGTTCCCTTACCTGATGTATGCCTATATCTAATTTCACTTCCTACTTTAGTGGCCATGGCATCGTATATTATTTCCGGCTTTGTATTGGCTCCCAAAAAGATGTGTGTGATTTTGGCCAGCTTGATATAAGTGCAAGGAATGTGATGACATTCTATGGCATGCAATGGCACTGTTTGGCATGCAATGGCACTGTATGTCATGCAATATCAGGAAGGGGGTGACAGACAGAACATGTTGTTTACATTCTCCAACCTCAGTCTGCAGGCACAAAATGTCACCTACACTGCTAGGAATGACATCACCTTATAGCTGTACCCCCTGTGGCTCCCCTTACCTGCATCCACTGGAACTCATCCTCTGACAGAGCATGCGCCATATTCCTGCCTGACACCGAAACTGCACCCCCAAAGCTCTGCTCAATGGTATCCTCATAGTCCTGGGTCCCCTCTCAGTGCCCTCTAAGTTTCCTACCTCTGTCACTTATGGTTTGGGAGCAGTGCCATGTCAAGCTGACCAAGATAATCTATAGATGCCAGTGTTAAATGTTACTAAATCCGTGCCATGTCAAGCTGACCAAGATATCATATAGACCCAATGTTAAGTGTTACAGGAGCAGTGTAATGTCACGCTGTATTAGCTTGCACCACACTGTGCATGTGAGAGATCGGCAGGTGCATGCTGGGTAAAATGAAAAAGAAAAAAAAGGAGGGCGCACCGACCTTGTGCATTACCACTTAAAAGTTTTAATAAACACAAAATAAAAAGCAATGGTCCTACTTACAAACATTCAGAAGTAAGCGCATTTAAAAACAGTTGAAACTGGACCTCATGGCACCTGCCAGTCAGACCCTTGACACCAATGTGGCTGACACGTTTCTGGGGCGTACCCCCTTCCTCAAAGCCTAGGTGGTCTGTGATGAGTAGCCATCATGCACAAAATCAAGAAAGAAGGACACTGTCACTTCAGATGCCCACATTGTAGGTGGCCGCGATGTGCAAGTAAGAAAACAATGTTGCACAAATAGAAGACTAGACATAGTTTACAGCATACCTTTGTTACATTGCATGAGGCATCAGTATTCTAGGGGTATTTTTTTACCTTAAAAGTCATATTTCGGCTGAAACACCTCTTTAAGGATCTCTACCTGCTTTCATTCTGTAGGTAATACAAAACCTTTTTCTATGCATTGGTGACATTTTTACAGAATAAGAAGTTCTACAGGAATGGTTAGTCCATAGTTTGACAAATAAAGGACTAAGACAGACAATCACATCAGTTTACTTCAGGTATGACTAATCTACCTAGCAAAGGCAAAGGAGCAATGGTGTTTTTTAAAGGAAAACCTAGAACAATGAACAGTACTGTACATGTAACAATTATTTCACCTTTTAGGAACAAAAATTATAATTATACTAAGAGTTATTTACTAAAGCTGGGGAGTGCAAAATCTGGAGCAAATCTGCACAGAAACCATTAAGCTTCATGCTTTTATTGCCAAAACATAAAGTAGAGTTCCACCCAAAAGTGAAACTTCCTTTTTAAGGCCTCCTCCCCAGCTCCTGTTTTTGAAGAGGGGGGGAGCAGGCACTTAAAGCAGTGGTTCACCCTAAAACTACTCTCTCCCATAGCATCCAGCATACTGGCGTCAGCGACAGTATCCTGTTTTTTTTTTTTTTTATCGCTGTACTTACTGTTAAATGAAGAATTTTAATTTCTGTCCACCACGGGTGAATGGCGCGGCTATGTCACGTCACACCTTCCGAAGATAGCCAATTTAGGACTTGGCTCTTTCCGGCGCTATACAGCGCCTGTGCACAGACCTAGGAGCTGACTGCGCAGGCGCCGTATATAGCCGAGTTCTATTTTGGCTTTTTTCGGAGGGCATGACGCGCCATAGCCATAGAACTCGGCTATATACGGCGCCTGCGCAGTCAGCTCTTAGGTCTGTGCGCAGGATCCGTATAGCGCAGGAAAGAGCCGAGTCCTAAATCGGCTATTTTTGGAAGGCGTGACGTGACATAGCCGCGCCATTCACCCGCGGTGGACATAAATGAAAATTCTTCATTTAACAGTAAGTACATCGATAAAAAAAAAAAAAAAAACAGCATACTGGCGCTGACGCCAGTATGCTGGATGCTATGGGACAGAGTAGTTTTAGGGTGAACCTCTGCTTTAATTTTGACTAGTACCTGCTCCTTCTTCAGTTCCGGTCCCCTTAGGCGATCAAGAACAGAAGTTATCCTTCCTGAAGTCTTCTGGGACACATGCTAGGTCCCAAAATACTTTGGGACAAGTCACAGTGTACAGCAAATGTATGCACAGTGGACATTAAAATTATTGAAATGTTGCTTTAAATAAACAAGCTGAAGTTAGAAGCTGGTTGTATACTATGCACCAGATTCTGAGTGCACCAGTTTTAGTAAATCTACCCCACTGTGTATTGTAATTTATGTATTAGCTATACAGAAATGTTGTAGCCAGCACGGTGACGTGGCGATGATGTTAACGCCGCAACATCACCGCACCAGGAAGTAAATCACTTCCGCGCATGCGTCTAATCCATTTGACGCATGTGCGGGCAGATATGTCTGCTGGTTAGTGTACTAACCTGCAAACATATCGGTCCGACAGGTTCCTAGCAGACAGATTTTAAAGCAGGCTTTAAAATCTGTCTGCTGGCCAAATCCGTCGGCTCGCCCGTACACACGATCGAATCTGTCTGCTGAGACGGTCTGTCAGTGCTAAGTCAATGAGCTGTGGGTAGGTGTTTAGTCACTCCACAGCTGCAAATACTCAAAGGGGAGGGCATGTTCATGACCATGGGGCTATATTAGGTTAATGATGTCTATAGCATCTCCAACCCTTTGTATACAGCCTGCACAATCTGCAGCTGATTGGTCGAATCCAAGCTCATCCCAACTTTTAAACATTCTAGATGCAGAAGCAGTAGCACAAGAATAGGATTACAAAGGTCACTCACAACAAAGACCAGGCTTAAGGTACTAGTGAACAGGAAGAGCCTCTCAAGCAAGCACATGTTGCTTCTCACTGCAAGCTCTGCTATACACACCATATAATTTGTTTAATGTTAGAGAATATTGGCAACATATATATATATATATATATATATATATATATATATATATATATATATATATATATATATAAATAAATATATATATATATATATATATATATATATATATATATATATATAAATATATATATATATATATATATTTCAAGTCTTGCCACACAGTCTTGCCACACACACTCATGCGGATTTAAGTCTGGACTTTGACTGGGCTTTTCTAACACATGAATATGCTTTGATCAAAACCATTCCATTGTGGAGCTGTGGTGGCTCAACGTGATTGGCACTGCGCTGACAAGCCGTTCACCTCTGCAGCCAAGGGTTCGGATCCCGGTCTCGGCTACATGTGAATTGAGTTTGGTGGTCTCAGCCCGGCTCCCGGTGGGTGTGCTATGCAAGGTACGCCTGTGCTTAGTACGCCCACCCCCCCCCCACAAAAACCACCACACTTGCACGCACACAAAAAATTGGTTTAATGCGCACGCACTTTGGCCATGCGGTCTCCTAAAAGAGAGGCGAAGGACCTACGGGGCTGGCTTGGTGGGTCAGGCCCCCTCACTCCCTCATAGGGGGAGTCCCTCTGCCCCGATGGGGTCCTGTTGGGCCCCAGTTGGGCTCCCAAGTGGAGCAGGTAGGGCGGGGTGAGTGGGAGGCCCCCCCTCACACCCGCCATTGCCACCGGGGGCATGGAGAAGGACTCCTCTCTCTCGAGTTCATGCACAAAAATACACTTTAAAAAAAAAAAAAAACGAAAAAAAAAAACCATTCCATTGTAGCTATGGCTGTGTGTTTAGGGTCATTGTCCTGCTGGAAGGCAAACCTCCACCACAGTCTCAAGTCTTTTGCAAACTCTAAGGCCGCGTACACACGACTAAACAAATCCGATCAAATCGGTCTGACAGACCGATTTGATTGGATTTGTCTCCTGGGATATGTTGGTTTGATCGCGTACACACGATCAAACCAAAATCCCCGCCGGCAGACAGCGCGGTGACGTGGCGGTGATGTTGATGCCACCACGTCACCACTCCAGGAAGTAAAATACCATTCGGCGCATGCGGGAGATTTTTGTCCGCTGGTTAGGCGTACTAACCAGCGGACATGTCGGACAGACGGGTTTCCAACAGACAAGTTTTAAAGCATGCTTTAAAACTTGTCTGCTGGAAAAACCTGTCTGCCCGTCCGTACACACGATCGGATTTGTCTGCTGAAACTGTTTGTCAGATCGTTTTCAGCAGATAAATTTGGGCGTGTGTTCTAAGATTGCACTGTATTTGGCTCCATCCTTCTTCCTATCAACTCTGACCAGCTTCCCTGTCCCTGCTGAATAAAAGCATTCCCCACAACATGATGCTGCCACCACCTGGTGGAGATGGTGGGTTCAGGATAATGTGCAGTGTTAGTTTTCCACCACACATAACGTTTTCTTTTAGGCCAAAAAGTAAATTTTTGGTCTCATTTGACCACAGCACCCTCTTCCACATGTTTGCTGTGTACCCCACATGGCTTCTAACAAACTGAAAACAGGACTTCTTATTGCTTTCTTTCAACAATGGCTTTCTTCTTGTCACTCTTCTATAAAGCCCAGATTTTTGGAATGCACGATTAATAGTTGTCCTGTCGATAGATTATCCCACCTGAGCTGTGGATCTCTGCAGCTCCTCCAGTTACCATGGGCCTCTTGGTTGCTTCTCTGATCAATGGCCCTGCGGAGCTATAGTTCATTGAGGGAACCATGAATGCCAACATGAACTGTGACATTCTGAAGCAGAGCATGATCCCCTCCCTTCGGACTGGCTAGTATTCCATAATCATAACTACCCCAAACTCCAAGATGACAACTGACTTGCTAAAGAAGCTGAGGATAAAGGTGATGGACTGGCATGTCTCCAGACCTAAACCCTATTAAACATCTGTGGGGCATCCTCAAATGGAAGTTGGAGGAGTGCATCCACCAGCTCTGTGATGTCGTCATAGAGGGGTGGAAGAGGACTCCAGTGGCAACCTGTGAAGCTCTGGTGAACTCCATGCCCAAGAGGGTTAAGGCAGTGTTGTGACACTGTATACAGACATCATTGTCCTCTCACCTTGCTGAGGAGCATCCTGCCTATTTCACTTGATGAGCTGGGCCAGTTGTGTTGTTTGGGCCCACTATACAGGAGTTTAAGTGCAGTCCTCCTTCACTTACCTCATCCTTTGATTTTGCTTTTAAATGTCTTTATTTCTTCTGAGAAATCCTCACTTCCTGTTCTTCTGTCTGTAACTCCACACAGTAATGCAAGGCTTTCTCCCTGGTGTGGAGTGCCGTGCTCGCCCCCTCCCTTAGACTATAGGAGAGTCAGGACGCCCACTAACACACAGCTCCTTTCAATATCTGCAACATAGAGAGCGTCCCGACTCTCCTGTAGTCCAAGGGAGGGGGCGAGTATGACACGCCACACCAGGGAGAAAGCCTATTGTTACTCTGGAGTTACAGACAGAAAAACAGGAAGTTTCTCAGAAGAAATAAGGACATTTAAAAGCAAAATCAAAGGATGAGGTAAGTAAAGGAGGACTGCACTAAGGTAAAGGAAGCTATTTAGGAAAAAAATTGTACCTTTACAACCCCTTTAAAAAAAAGGTAATGATCATTGTCTAGCCTAATAGGAGGAGAGCAGCAATCTTGATAATTGTCAAAGGACAGCATTAAAAATTCAAACATTTTTTTACTATTATTATTATCATTATACAGGATTTATATAGCGCCAGCAGTTTACGCTGCACTTTACAACTTGAGGGTAGACAGAACAAATATTATACACTTTAATACAGTAGGAATCAGAGGGCCCTACTCCTTAGAGCTCACAATCTAAGAGGGAAGGTCAAGGGATACAAGAGGTAATAACTGTGGGGGATGTGCTGATGGAGAAAATAAATGTACAGTTGTTAGGTGGGGGCCAGATAGGCTTTTATGAATAGACAAGTTTACAGGGATCGTCTGAAAATGGACAAAGTAGGAGAAAGTTGGACAGATTGGGGTAGAGCATTCCAGAGGATGGGAGAGGCTCTGGAGAAGTCCTGGAGACAAGCATGGGATGAGGTAACAAGGGAGTTATAGAGCAGGAGGCCTTGGGAGAAGCAAAGAGAATGATTAGGTTGGTATTTTGAGACTAGGTAAGTGATGTAGCTGGGGGCCAGGTTGTGGATGGCATTGTAGGTTATTGTTAGTATCTTGAATTTAATTTGGTGTTTGAGTGGTAGCCAATGGAGGGATTGGCAGAGGGTTATAGCAGACGCTGAACGATTTGTAAGGTGGATCACGATGGACTGAAGTGGGGATAGCCTATTTAAAGGTAAGCCAGTGAGTAGGGAGTTGCTGTAGTCAAGTCAAAAGATGATCAGGGAGTTGATTAGAAGCTTTGTGGTTAGGGAGGGGCATATCTAATGTGTCTGGGGAATGCCCATAACCTACCTCTGAAGTGGTGCACCTGTACAATGTATACAGCCTACTGCAGCTAAAGAAAACATTGGGATCTGACCATGGTCCATACCGGACCCTTTGAGTCTAGTATGAATTTTGAGGGGAAACCTCATGCAAAAAAAAACTCATGCAAAAAAAAAAACATGGAGTCCCCAAAAAATCAAGAGCAGACTCTTATCTGAGTATGCCACCTGACTGGCTGGGAAAGAAGGTGAACAATCATGCGCCCCTCTTTCTGAACTATACCAACCACACAGCCTTAACATGGGAGGTACATTTGGAAAAACATCTTGTTTTTGTAAATGAGAAGAATCTTATTAAATATTGGATCCCCTTTAATAATAAGAGCCCCCCACACACCCCAATGTGAATAAGTAGGCGGTAAAAAAAACACAAAAACAATATAAATACACTGACACTTTTTATAAACAAATCCTTTATTATAAAACAAGTCCCACAATGTTAATCCATCAACAATCACATCATCCTGCAGTGCAGATCCATACTAACCACTTGTGACCGGCCCCACGTCCAAAGACGTCACGTTTTTGAAGATGGATATCTCGGTAACGGCAGCAGCTGCTGCCACAACCGAGATATCCATCTCTTCGTGGGGCGGTCCTGTTAACGATAACGGCGGTCATCGCGGCGGATTCGCCGCGAGATCGCCGTTACCGGCGGCGGGAGAGGGTGCCCCCCCCCTCCCGCCGCTCTCCCGCGCTCTCCGCCGCTTACCGTAGCCGTCGGTAGCGGCGGAGGCGATCGGGTCCGCTCGTTGCCTGTCCGGGGATGTGACTGAGGGAAAAAATGTCCCTCAGCCGTCCCCCTCTCTCTGCTGGGCGGAAGTGACGTCAAAACGTCATTTCCGCCCAGCCTCTTAAAGAGACATTTAATTTGTTTACATTTTGCCTTTTTTTTTTTTTTTTTTTTCTTTTTTGCATTTAAGCCTGAATATGAGATCTGAGGTCTTTTTGACCCCAGATCTCATATATAAGAGGACCTGTCATGCTTTTTTCTATTACAAGGGATGTTTACATTCCTTGTAATAGGAATAAAAGTGATAATTTTTTTTTTTTTTTTTTTTTTCAGTGTTAAAAATTATAAAATAAATAAAAATAAAAACGAAAACCAAAAAAAAAATTTTTTTAAAGTGCCCCGTCCCGACGAGCTCGCGCGCAGAAGCAAACGCATACGCGAGTAGCGCCCGCATATGAAAACGGTGTTCAAACCACACAAGTGAGGTATCGCCGCGATCGTTAGAGCGAGAGCAATAATTCTAGCCCTAGACCTCCTCTGTATCTCAAAAAATGCAACCTGTAGAATTTTTTAAACGTCGCCTATCGAGATTTTTAAGGGTAAAAGTTTGACGCCATGCCACGAGCGGGCGCAATTTTTATGCGTGACATGTTGGGTATCATTTTACTCGGCGTAACATCATCTTTCACAATATATAAAAAAATTGGGCCAAATTTATTGTTGTCTTATTTTTTAATTCAAGAAAGTGAATTTTTTCCAAAAAAAGTGCGCTTGTAAGACCGCTGCGCAAATACGGTGTGAGAAAAAGTATTGCAATGACCGCCATTTTATTCTCTAGGGTGTTAGAAAAAAATATATATATAATGTTTGGGGGTTTTAAATAATTTTCTAGCAAAAAAAACTGTTTTAGTCTCGTAAGCACCGAATCTGAAAAACAGGCTCGGTAATGAAGTGGCTAATCATGATGAACAATGCCCACTGACCCACCAAAAGACAATCAGAGAAGGTGGAAAATGTTACATTCTATTCAAAGTTAACTAACGACCACAGCCTAACTGTTTAGCACTTCTTTCTTCTTTTCATTCAGACGTTCCTGTATTGCAACAGTTCAATCCGTCTTCTGGTAATAGTAAAATACACCTACCTACTCATGATGCTGGAACATGTATTGAAGGCTCTTTGTTGCCTATAACTGCTAAGATTTTTCTCACAGCCAGGACTGATCACTGGTTGTGATACTGTTTTATTTGCACAGCTACATTTTCAGGACATTCTTTCAGGAGTCCACCCCTTCTTCTCAGTCCAAGCAGCACTGGTGCACAGATGTTAAGAAAAACCTGCAAAGACAACAATCTCTGGAAAAAACACACAAACACAACACAGGATAATAGACTTGACCAAGTTAGCCAGATAAGACCAAGAGTGGGCTATTGAATAAAAACAAATAATTAATGCATTCATTTGGTAATTCAGAAGCCTGAGGTCCACAGTCAGTTCATCTTTTGCTTCAAACAGAATTATCATTTTTAGTTCAAAGGTTTTCTTTTTCTGAGTATGTTAAAATTCCCTTTAAGAACTATTACTGGAGGTGCAGCTGCATGATTCAATAATATTTTCACGTCACTCACAGCCACAAACTGTTTCCAGTTCTGGAGACCTCATTTATACAAATATATTGATAAGATAGAATGAGTTCAGAAATGCGTAACAGTGTTAAAAAGATTTGGGGGATAAAACATATCGAGAGCAACTTCAGGAACTTAATATGTACAATCTGGAGGAAAGAAGGGAAAGGGGAGACATGAAACCTTTAAATACATCAAGGGGTTGAATAAGGTTCAGGAGGGCAGTCTTTTCAATATGAAACCAAAATCAAGAACACAGGGACATAACCTTAAACTAAATGGAGGAAAGTTCAAAACGAATCTTAGAAAGTATTATTTTACTGAAAGAGTGGTTGATGATTGGAATAAACTATCAACAGAGGTAGTAAGACAGTCAACAATAAACAGCTTCAAACATGCTTGGGATAAACATAAATCTATAGTCAGACAACAAGGTTAATGTTAAAAAAAAAATGGGCAGACTCAAGTCTTTTTCTGATGTCACTTTTCTGTTTTTATGTTTCTATATTTCTAAATCTGAATCGTAC
This sequence comes from Rana kukunoris, assembly GCA_029574335.1. NCBI lineage: Eukaryota > Metazoa > Chordata > Amphibia > Anura > Ranidae > Rana > Rana kukunoris. The sequence continues at coordinate 153,461,833 of CM056052.1, read as the reverse complement.
ATGCTTTGGAAGCTAAATGTAATTAGTGATGCATGAATTAGAGAGAGAGGAGGTTACATAGCTCACGTGCTTGTATTAGACTCTCACCCTAAAATTACAATATATTTACAGTGGAGTTGCATGTGTATACCGAAAACGTATGCCATGTACACACGATCGGTCAATCCGATGAGAACGGTCTGATGGATTTTTCCATCAGTTAACCGATGAAGCTGACTGATGGTCAGTCGTGCCTACACACCATTGGTTAAAAAAACGATCGTGTCAGAACGCGGTGACGTAAAACACAACGACGTGCTGAAAAAAATTAAGTTCAATGCTTCCAAGCATGCGTCAACTTGATTCTGAGCATGTGTGGATTTTTAACCGATCGGTTAATTTTAAAACAAGTTTGAATAAATAACCGATGGGGCCCACACACGATCGCATTGGTCTGATGAAAACGGTCCATCAGACCGTTCTCATCGGATTGACCGATTGTGTGTGCGCTACATAGGATTAAAGGCAATGGATAATGATCCAGTACGTATATATTTTCTTTTTTTGATGTTTCAGAATAAAAAAAAATATGTAATTTTTTTTTAATTAATTATGGAATTATGTATATTTCAGATTTCAGAATTATATTTTTATCAGGTGGAACTCCACACCCCATTTGTATCTGTGTATTCGGCTAGTTTAACTGTTCTGCTGAGAAATTGCTGGATTTTACAATTAATAATATCTCAAGCTCACAGGAGGAAGTGAGGAAAATCTTCACCAGTCTGGACAAGGACCATAATTTAAAACTTAACAGAGTTACTAATCCTTCCCACAATGTCTGTAACTAAACTAAAAGGAAAAAGTGTTGAGCTAGGCTAGGCAACCACATGAATTTATAGGAAAAAATGCAATTCTTTTTTATAGTAGGCCTGTCATGAAAGAAAATGCCAGAAAATGTTAGTTTCTTGGATGTTATGTTGTCCATTTAGTTTTAATGCATTATGAGTCTGCTATTTTGTTAGATAAAAGTCTGTGTACTTGTTCAGAGATTAGAAACCAAGGGCCAGATTCACAGAGCGATTACGCCGGCGTTACAGGAGATGTGCGGCGTAAGTCTAATTGTGCGCGTGCGTTTCGATGCACGGCACTCCCAAAACGAGATCTATTTTTTTTTGTCCAGCGTAATTTCGTTAGACAGGCACATCCGTCCGCGCAAAACTGCGCTAGACACACCATTGATTTGATATTCAAATATGCTAATGAGGGAGTTACGGGGATCCACAAAAGAACGTTGGTGCAACGCAGGCTACGCTGCCTATTTATGCTGTTTGCGTAGTTCACTAATTTGCCCTAGTCCACTTCCAATTTCACTGATTGCACCGTTCCCGAGTTGTGAGCATGCGCACAGAGGTGCTGACCATGGTCTCCTTCAAGCGTGCATGCGCGAGCCGGCCGGCCCTTCATTTGCATGGGGTCACGGCTCATTTCAATGTAACATGCCCACGTCCTTCCCAATTTGTATTACTCTGCCTTGCGCCTCTGAAATAACATTGCGCAGGCGCAAATTTCTGCGTAAAACCGACGAGAATAGGGTGATTGCGCCGCTACATTGCGCCAGTCTAACGTAAAGGCGGTGCGCTACGCCGGTCCAATAATGCGCAGATGTACCTGAATCTGGCCCCAAATGTTTTGAAACAAGTTTGAGACATTAAACTTACATTTTTAGCATTAGAAGTCAACAATGGAAGCATTTTAAGTTCTCTCGTGTCAAGCCTTTAATTACTTTTCATTAATTTTTTTTGCTATTTAATTTCACTTTTTATTTTGCTTTTCCAAATTCATGCAGTTTTTGTTTGTGTGAACGTTTAATGATGGGACATCTTTTTCTAGTAAGAAACAAAATAATCAGCAGCAAAATATTGCCAAAACGTAGAAATAACTACCCTAGTGCATGATATATGCTATATGCTGTAATGTACTTTATAGAAAAACAACAGAGTGTTCAGGATGTAAGGCAACTATAAGTCACAAAATGCAAGGGAAGCAAAATAGTAAACCCAGAAATGTTTTTAAAGAGCAGTGTGAACTGTATGTTCGAATGTGAACATCAGCAAAACTAGGCACTAATGCCTGCAGTCAGGGAGTTTGAGAAATGAATTTTTTTTTTCATTGGCTGTATTTAAATAAATTCTAAACTTATTTGTTACTGATCAATGAAAAATGCTATGCTCAAAAGTCTGAACAATTAAAAGTTGGTTGTAGAATTTACATATTGACTGGATTTTATAATTAAATTGATTTTAATTAAAGTAAAAATATAGAAAACCAATAGGCTCTGATCAAATGGAAAAAATAAACAATTCAGCTGTAATTTTTCAGTATTCACATTTTTGTTTTTGATTAGAATTGTATTACTCTTTTTATAAATTAAAAAGTAAATTTAAAAAGTATTGGGTTGCTTTGAGTAACTTAACATTTTAATTTGTAATCATTTTGATAAATAATTAAGTTCTAAATAATGTTTGTTTCCACATTTATATAAAAACAATATACTGAGAATAATTTACTAAAAGAGTTCAGAATGTTCACTCCAAAAATTGCGTGAATTTTACTTAAATTATCCAATCATTTGAAAAGCAAATTTGTGTTTACTTATTTTATCTGCACACAATTTATTGTGTGAAACATTCTTGATTCCCTTAATAACTCAATATCAATCTTTAATGATTTAACATTCATAATCCTACCCTTGCCCCACTGCTATGCAACCCCCCACCCCCCCCCCCATAATCAAACTGCAACTTTGTAACTTTACAGCAAATCAAAAGTTGCAAGGCATCAGCAGGGCCTGATCCCTCTCAAGCATCAGCTATTGTGTTCTGTCAGCTAACACATGTGGCTGTCAGAATACACAAAATTACTTGCATCTGATTGGATGTGAGTGCTGTTGAGATGGGAATTTTCTGCTTGACCCATGTAACAATAATAGATTAAAAAATGTACTTTGGTCAAGCAAGGTGGTGTTAATAATGAAACTGATTTCAGAAAATTCTGCAGAAATTTCTGAAAAATTATACCTGTATGGCCAGATTTTTATATATTTCACACAAGAACTGCACAGACACCAGTACTCACGTGACTATGTAATCTCTGGGCCATGACCTCATTCAAAAAGTAATCACTGGTCCTGCATAATTCTTGAACAAGTATGACACAATCCTTCTGGAGAGAAAAATGGTGAAGGCATTCAAGTATTGTGTTAAATATCTATATGTTTACATTTACACTATACTTAGTACGCCCATACTTAACATAGAAAAATATACCTAACAACATTTTTTTCTATTTACCTTAAAGTTATTATAAACTCGAAGTAAAAAAAAAAAGTTTAGACTTAACTGCTTTGTGCGAACCTCCTCTTTTGGTCCCCCGCCCGTGCTCCTGACTACTCCTCTTTATGATGTGCCACCATAGGACACCTTTTCCTATTGTTGCATACCTGTGGGCTTGATCCTGGGCTATGTATGTAATAAATACAAAGTTTAATTCAGTTGACATAAAAAAGAGACATGTATACACTATCATCTTAGGTTGTATATATAAAAAAAATACAGTTTCACTAGTGTACATTTCAGATGCCAAAGAAGTTGGCAAATCATTGTTTCTTTTAGCAGCATCTGTAATCTCCATGCATTTCATGGGATGACACCAACTTCATCATGGGAAGGGATCACTGCTCCAAGTGAATGTGATTAAATGGCACTCTCCTCAAGGTGGAAGCAGCAGGCGCAGGCTAAGCATATAGCAATTAAAAGAGGGAAGGTCTGGACAGCAAAACTCATCAGGAGACAGTCCAAGTTGCTCTGTGTGTACATCTGTGGAAAGACTATGTCATATAGAATAAAAAGGCAAATTGATGTTCCAAAGTATATATTGATTTTACTATATGGAATCCACTTGTAGATAGTAAGGTATACTCATATGCTTGTGAACTACCGTGAGAATCAAAACCATATAATAAAAAACAAAGAAAAGCAATGATATTTGGACCTCAAAGCAGGGTTTTTCCCCAGGAGCTGAGGGTAGATGGATAACCCAGAGATAGGGCGCAAGGTGAGGACCCCCAATGGATACCTCCTGAAAAGGGAATAAGGCATACAGTGAGGAAAAATAAAGATATATATATAAAAATCAGTGCACACAAAATAGCATATCTAAAAAGTAATAAAAAATGCTGTATATCTTAGGGCTGCCGAAATTACCGATTAATCCTTCGACCCTCCGATGATGTCCCCAGTGACGAAACTAGTCAGGGAGGAACTAAGTGAAGCAAGTGTAAACGTTAGCAGACATTGATGACAGCTCCTCTCCTCGCGCTTGGTCTAACAGAGAGTGGTAGGAAAATGCTGACATGCTGATGCTAACCTAACGTGGATAAAATGTATGTGATATATGCCTATTTAAAGTTTACTGAATGTGAGTGTACTGGATGATAATTTTATTAGAAATAAAAAGTGGAAACAGGATCACGCTATGTGTATGTCCTCTATCTCTCTTTTTTATGGCTGATACCCGAGTCCCTTCTGTGCCATTGAGTAAGAGATTTTGGCTGAGAATCTGATAATAGATACGCTGTTTTATCTACATCTTGGGGTAAGAGGACACTCAAAAGGGGGTTCCTATCCTTTACACCCCCCCTTTTTTCATCTTTATGAGCATATGTGTGGGGTGTCTGCCTTCTCACTCAAGATCTCGTGTTTAAGTGGACTTTTGCTTCTTATCATTGCAGTGTGTGCATCTATGATTGATATCATCACATAAGGACTTTTATACCAAGGATATTTATTTGAAACTTAATCACCCTAATTTCAATTTGTGTAATGTGTTAGTGCTGCCTGGTGAATATTGTTATACTGCCTGACTTAACCGTTTCAGGCCATAATATTAACCTTATCTTTGTAATCCTTCAATTAATCGTTAATTTTTTTGATCAATCAAAATTATTTTGATCGGTTACTTACCTCTCCGCCATCTTCCGGGTCTCCGCTGCCTCGCACATAGGAAATTCTGCGGCTTCGGCCTAGCTCCGGAGCAGCGGCCATCTTGGTCCACCCGGCGGCGGCCTAGGTGAGCTCCTAGAGTGGCACGCTGACGTCATCACCCCTCAACTGCTCATGAATCCAGACGGAGGGGGTCTGCCGGCTTCTATTCTGGTATGTCTGCTGGGGGAGATGTCCATTACAGTGGGGGATATGTCTGATATTACAGTGGAGGAGATGTCCATTACAGTGGGGGAGATGTCTGATATTACAGTGGGGGAGATGTCCATTACAGTGGGGGAGATGTCTGATATTACAGCTGGGGAGATGTCTGATATTACAATGGGAGATATGTCTGATATTACAGTGGGGCAGATGTCCATTACAGTGAGGGAGATGTCTGATATTACAATGGGGGAGATGTCCATTACAGTGGGGGAGATGTCTGATATTACAGTGGGGGGAGATGTCTGATATTATAGTGGGGAAATATGTCTGCTAGAGGGGGGGAGATGTTTGTTTCAGTGGGGGGAGATGTCTGTTTCAGTGGGGGAGATGTCTGTTACAGTGGGGGAGATGTCTGTTACAGTGGGGGAGATTGTGGATATTACAGTGGGGGGGGGGGGTTGACATGGATATACTACAGTGGGGGAGATTGTGGATATTACAGTCTTCTGTTATAATTAATCGAAATTAGTCGATTAAAAAAAATAGATTAATTCAACACGAAAATTGTAATCAGTACCAGCCCTAGTATATCTATGATAGATTGGGGCTGAAATTACTGAAGCTAAATAAACTGTGAGCAGGCACCTAAAGTTGTACAATTCCTGAAAGGGTCTAATAATTAGATTGCTTGACAGCCAATAGAGTGAAAACAAAACAATCAGTGAAGCAAAGAGAGTGCACCTATTACCAAGAAGAGTGCATAGGACGGTAAGAAGGAAAAGTCCTACCTAGTTGACACAAGTGGAAGTGAAGATTCAAAAGGTGGATGTGATTAAATGGCACTCTCCTCAAGGTGGAAGCAGCAGGTGCAGGCTAAGCATATAGCAATTAGAAGAGGGAAGGTCTAGACAGCAGAACTATCAGGAGACAGCCCAAGTTGGTCTGTGTGTACATCTGTGGAAAGACCATGTCATATAGAATAAAGAGGCAAATTGATGTTCCAAAGTATATATTGATTTTACTATATGGAATCCACTTGTAGATAGTAAGGTATACTCATATGCTGGCCAACTACCGTAAGAATCAAAACCATATAATAATAAAAAAAAGAAAAGGAATGATATTTGGACCTCAAAGCAGGGTTCCCCCTGGGATCTGAGGGTAGATGGATAACCCAAAGTTAGGGCAGAAGGTGAGGACTCCCAATGCATACCTCCTGAAAAGGGAATAAGGCATACAGTGAGGGGAAAAAAAGATATATAAAAAATCAGTGCACATGCAATAGCATACCTAAAAAAGTAATACAAAAATGCTGTGTATCTATAAAAGATTGGGGCTGAAATGACTCAAGCTAAATAAACTGTGAGCAGGCACCTAAAGTTGTAAAATGCCTGAAAGGGTCTAATAATTAGATTGCTTGACAGCCAATAGAGTGAAAACAAAACAATCAGTGAAGCAAAGAGACTGCACCTAATACCAAGAAGGACAGTAACAAGGAAAAGTTCTACCTAGTTGACACAAGTGGAAGTGAAGATTCAAAGGGTGCAGCAGCAGAGAGCCATGTTGTACATCCAGATGATCAGAGTGAGTCTGAAAATTGAGGGCTCCACTAATATACCCATTAACCTCAAAACGAGGCCAACCACCACCAAGCATTATGCAGAAGACAGGGTGGAGATAATGTCCACAAAAGCGCCTGTGGCAATGGCACTTTTTTGAAGTTTGAGAGAATTTGCATTCTAGTGATCACCAATGTCTTTGGTTTGACATAAAAACAAGAACTGAAAAATCATATACAAAAACAAAAGTTTTCAATTTCAAAAGGACAAATATTATTGAAATGGAGAAATTAATGAAGTTGTAGTAAAATGACAGGCACTAGGCAGTGGGCACTATTAAAGTCTATCATGCCGGAGGCAACTAAATGATATATCAGGCATAAAAAAAGAAATGTGCTTCACTAAAGATTTAAGTAGGATAGTAAAGGGAGAAATAATTAGCATATAAGAAGATTCAAGGAAAAAGGAGATGTAGCTGACAGAGAAGAGTATAGAAATAGACAAAAGGAGGCCAAACACATTATCAGTGCTGCTAAAGCACAGAAAGAGGAGCAAATTGCCAAATCTATTAGGAAGGAGCTAAAACCTTTTTTAGGTACATTAGTGATAGAAGGAAAAAATACAATGGGATCAGTAAATTGAAAACTGAGCACAATACATATGTTGAGGGAGACCTGGCTGTAGCAAGCTATTTAAACAATTACTTTTGTTCAGTTATCTCAGAAATAAATTGCACTAAGAATCACAAGTTGGGGAATCATATTGGTTCTAATAATGGTGGTTCATTTTTAGGATTTCTGGAGACAGAAGTAGCAGAGGAACTGGCTCAGTTAAAGCTTAATAAAGCATTAGCTCCTGATAGTATTAATCTCAGAGAACTTTGAGGTATAGTTGTGGGTAGTGTTGCTCACGAATATTCGCATTGCGAATATTCGCTACGAATATTGCATATTCGAGTATTCGCGAATAACACGAATATCGCGGCGAATATTCGCTATTTCGAATATTCGAATGTTTTCAATTTTTTTTTAGAACAGATCACATCCTAGAGATCCCCATCGACGTCTAAAAGCATTGCTGGTATGATTAGAGACCTTGGGCCGAGTAGCTGCAGCGCTCATTTTATATTGCCGAAAAATCGCAATGCGATTATTCGGCAATAGCGATATCGCGCGATTATTTTATATTGTAATATATCACGAATATTCTGAGCCAATCAGAGTGCTCCATTCCGCATTTCTCGAAATTTCGCAATTATTTTGTATTGTAATATATCACGAATATTCTAAACCAATCAGAGTGCTCCTTCCGCATTTGCCGAATATTCGCAATTATTGTGTATTGTAATATATCACGAATATTCTGAGCCAATCAGAGTGCTCCTTCCGCATTTGCCGAATATTCTCAATTATTGTGTATTGTAATATATCACGAATATTCTGAGCCAATCAGAGTGCTCCTTCCGCATTTCTCGAATATTCGCAATTATTGTGTATTGTAATATATCAGGAATATTCTGAGCCAATCAGAGTGCTCCTTCCGCATTTCTCGAATATTCGCAATTATTTTGTATTGTAAAATATCACGAATATTCTGAGCCAATCAGAGTGCTCCATTCCGCATTTCTCGAAATTTCGCATTCGCAATCGCAATTCGCATTCGCATTCGCAATAGCGAAAATTCGCAATAGCGAAAATTCGCAATAATTAAATTTCCAAAAAATATCACGAATATTCGTATTTAGCGAATATATCTCGAATATTCGACTATATATTCGAGATATATCGCAAAATCGAATATGGCATATTCTGCTCAACACTAGTTGTGGGACCATTAACAGATCTTTTTAATCAATCTCTTCTAACAGGAGAATTTCCCCATGACAGACAATATTGTACCTATCCACAAGAAGGGCAACAAGGTAAAAGCTGGTAATTACGAGCCAGTAAGTTTAACATTGTAGTCAAGGTATTGGAATCACTCCTGAAAAGGATCATTAATCACTTAAAAATACACAACTTGCCTGGACCCAAAGCAGAATAGACTTGTGCACAAGGGAAAAATGTGTTTAGTTTCTTTTCTGTCCCGTTGATTCGCAATCATTCGTAATTTTGCTAAACAGGATTTTTTCGTGTTTGGACAAATTCACATTTTCGCAAGTGCCATTTTTAGTTTAATCGGAATGATTCGTATTAATGTAAGCCTTACTTTTAGTTGATTTATAATTTGTACTTTAACCACTTAAGGACCCCCGCACGCACATATACGGCCACAGAATGGCTCGTACAGGCACAAGGGCGTAAATTTACGTCCCCGCCTTCGTGCGGTTCGGGGGTCCCATCGGGACCCCCTCCGCGGCGTGCGGGGGTCCCCCTGCCTCTGGGAGCGATCGCCGACGAGCGGGCGGATGTCCGTGATTTCCGCCCCCCCCGCGATCGCTCCCAGCCAATGGGAGCGCGCTCCCATCGTGTCAGTTCCTCCTCCTGTGTTTACACAGGAAGGAGGAAATGATGTAATCTCTCATCGCAGCGCTGTTTCCCAGCGCTGCTGATGAGAGAAGACATCACAAGTAAGTGTGCACCAACACAACACTGACACACACTCACATAGGCATATTAACCCCTTGTGATCGCCCCCCCACCCCCCTGTCACAGTGTCACTGAATGCAGTGATCTAATCACTGCATTTAGTGTCAGTGGGACAGGCAGTGTAAAAAACAGTTAGTGTTAGGTTCAGCATAGCCCCCCCACCCCCCCTAATAAAGTTTTAACCCCCTGATCACCGCCCTAGTTAACCCTTTCACTCCCTATTGCCAGCGTCACTAAGCGATCATTTTTCTGATCGCTGTATTTGTGTCGCTGTTCCCGCTAGGTAGCTATTTTTTTTTATTGCGATTTTTTTTTTTACTAAAGACATGTGGCTGAATTAATTTTGGCCTAAATGTTTTACTAAAATTTAGTTTATTTGATTTTTTTTATAACAAAAAGTAAAAAAAATGTGTTTTTTTTCAAAATTGTGGCTCTATTTTAGTTTATAGCGCAAAAAATAAAAATCGCAGAGGCGATCAAATACCACCAAAAGAAAGCTCTATTTGTGGGAAGAAAAGGACGCAAATTTTGTTTGGGAGCCACGTCGCACGACCGCGCAATTGTCTGTTAAAGCGACGCAGTGCCGAATCGCAAAAACACCTTGGGTCATTTACCAGCGTATTGGTCCGGGTCTTAAGTGGTTAAGTAGAGTACATTTTTCGTTGATTCGTAACTTTTTTTTGGTTCGTTGATTCATAATTTTCTGTGTCTCTCTCACAATGGCGCTGCCTAACGTGCTCCGAATAGATTTGTATTTTTCTAAATACATTGCGGTTATTTGTAATGATCCGAAATCTCATATTTTACTTTCGTTTTTGACATGCGGCTATAGCCTCCGCCCCTGTACACCATTTTGAGAGGGAGTTCAGTATGGTGAGGGAGGATCAGAGAGCAGAGCAGAGAGTGTTATTGTTGGATGTGTGGTTGGGATCACAACAAGTTGACTTGCTGTTGAATTAGGCCGCATTAACGCAACATCGAATTATGCCAAAGCCATTCGGGCATTCGCAATTTGTGATATAATTTATTTTGGATTCGGTTTTATGCGTAATTGCTTTTTTTGGAAATTTGAATGCTTTCGAACCTCTGAAAGTTGCTATATTTGTCTGAATTTCGATTTGTTACGAAACATATTGCACAAGCCTAAAGCAGCATGACTTTACTGAGGGCAGATCATGTCAGACTAATCTGATTGCATTTTTTTACTATATTACCAATGTTTTGGACCAGAGTGGTGCTGTATACATAGCATATCTTGATTTCAGCAAGGCATTTGATACAGTTCCTAATAATGATCTAATACAGAAGTTGTACAAGCTAGGATTAATCCTTGGATGGTTCAGTGGATATGCAGTTGGCTAAAGGATAAATACCAGAGTGTGGTTGTAAACAGGGTTCACTCAGAACAGAGGGCAGTCACTGGTGGTGCACCACAAGGCTCTGTACTGGGCCTATTTAATCTACATGTACAGTTAGTGATATAACTAAAGATTTGTTGGGCAAGGTATGTATTTTTGCTGATGATACAAAAGTGTGTAATAGGGTGGACATTCCTGGAGGTGTCTGTAATATGCAACATGATTTGGTATTGCAGGAAGACTGGTCAAAGCAGTGGAGACTGCAAGGTTTTTACATGTAAAATATTGCATTTAGGAAGCAATAATCCCTTAAGAGAGTACAACATTGGGTACAGTTTTGGTAAGCACTACAGAGGAAAAAGATTTGGGGGTACCTATTTCAATTGATTGCAAACGATGTGACCAGGCAGTGGAAAAAATAAATAGAATTCAAGGATGCATCACTTGAGGGATCACCAGCAGGATGAAGGAGGTCCTGATTGCCCAGGCCAATTTTGATCTTTAGTGAGACCTCATTTAGAATTCTGTGTCCAGTTCTGGAGACCTCACTTACAGAAAGATATTGATAAGATTGAATGAGAACAACTTCAGGAACTTAATATGTACAGTATGGAAGAAAGAAGGGAAAGGGGAGACATTATGGAAACCTTTAAATACATCAAGGGGGTAAATAAGGTTAAGGAGGGCAGTTTTTTCCATATGAAACCAAAATCAAGAAAGAACATGGGCATATGATCTCAAAATAACTGGAGGAAAGTTCAAAACAAATTTTAGAAAGTATTATTTTACTGAAAGGGTAATTAATGGTTGGAATACAGTCCTAGCAGAGGTAGTGAAACAGTCAACAGTAAATGTCTTCAAACATGCTTGGGACAAACATAAATTTATACTCAGACAAAAAAGTTAATAAAAAAAAGAACAAAAAGAAAACGACAAAAAATTAATAAAAAATGGGCAGACTAGCCCCCTTTCTGCTGTCACATTTCTATGTTTCTATATAAGCTACACATATTATAGCAGGTCTGTATTCAATAATGCATATTTGAGTGTATTTTGTTTAATGCAACTAGTACCTGAAGATGACCTGGTTCAGCCTGGAAAAGGGAAAGAAGGCAAAGATCATTGTCACCTTAAATGCAGTGCTTCTGTTCAAACAAAAGGCATGCTGATGGGAGAGAGAAGAACGATAGAGATATGAGCTCATCAGTTTCCTGCTTTTCCTACACTGTCCAGTGACAGATTGGGAAAGGACAAGATCGTAAAGTAATCAGGAATGATCAGAATTACTGATCTGTGTAATTCTCAAAACTTGATTTAAAAAAATATTAAAAATATTTTGGCAGGTTAGTTATTTGTATATTTAGCAATTTGTTGTAGTTCAGCATTGATTAGTATTAAAACCAAAGCCAGAAATTTAAAATGTAAAAATATTGCAGAATACCACTCATTTGCTGTGGTGGCTTCATTTGTTTTCTCTTTTTTTAGGCTCTATTCCCCCTGTTTTCACCTGGTGATCTGGCCGGCAACAGTACGTTAGTAACAGCAACAGATTATTTAAATTTTTTTAGGATAAAGGTTTTACATGGATAAATAAAAGCTAACTATTATAAGCACCACTGTCAGTGGTAAATGGTTTGTCTCAACACTCATAACTGCTACATTTGTAGGAAAACATGTTCTGTTGAAAAATAACAGACCCATTGGCCAGATTACCAGATAAAAATAATGAAAAAAAAGTCGGAAAACAAATGTAATATAGACATCACTTTTAAGAATTGGTAAGCTGTAATACAATAAATATTTGCATCTGGGTTTAATACCACTTTCAGATAATATCTTAATACCTTGTACCATGAATGAAGAGTGTAGATTTATTATTTTGTAGCTAAGGATGCAATTAATGCTTTCAGTTTTTCCTGAAATACAAAATGTCCATTCGACATGTCCCATGGGCTTCGAGATCCTAACAAAGATATATGCCCATAGCTAAAGTACTCTGAACTTTACAAATCACCTTAATGGTAGCTTGTATAATTCAACACTATTTGCAAGTAGTACTTTTAATTTCTATCTAATAAAGTCTTTTCACTGAACCCCAAGGGTCTAGCTATAAAAGTTAGATTTAATTTTGTATATAATGTGGCTTAAATTGACTTGAAAGCATTAGGAGGAACATGCAGCTTAGGCAGATAAGACTGACATTATGACTTAATGAAACACACTACAGTAAAAATTAATCATTACTTCTCATTAACATAATTGGAAAAATGTGATATAATCTGCTACATTTGTTTGATATATCATGTAAACAGAGATATAGTTATGCTGTATGAGGGTTATGAGAATTAATAAATTACTACCTGGCCCAATGTGAGTGTTTATTTATAAAAATATGACTATATTTGACATTTATGACAATCTAATCAAAAGTTTTGCCCAGCTTGATCAGCCATTATGCTTTATGCGTTTTTTTTCCCCGGAAAAATCATTTTATAACTGTATTGGGGAATTAAGGAAGACCTATTTGGCAAACATCCTATACCCTTACAGGTAATTTATATCTTTTGGGGACTTTTGTTACCCATTCTTCCCTATTAACTTTATACAATATGTCTTTTTTGATCCTAATATGAAAAATATATTTCTTGTTTTTCCCATATTTTTTCATTAGATATCAGCTTGACGTATCCCTATTAGGCCGCATACACACAATCAAATCTATCTGACAGACCGTTTCAGCAGACAGATTCAATCGTGTGTACGGGCAGACAGACAGATTTGGCCAGCCGACAGATTTTAAAGCATGCTTTAAAATCTGTCTGCTGGGAATCCGTCCGTCCGACATGTCTGCTGGTTAGTACGCTAACTAGCAGACATATCTGCTCGCACACGCGTCGAATGGATTCTACGCATGCGCGGAAGTGTTTTCCTTCCTGGTGCGGTGACGTGGCGGCGTCAACGTCATCGCCACGTCACAGCGTTGTCTGCCGGCGGGGATTTCGGTTTGATCGTGTGTACAGCGATCAAACCAAAACAGCCCAGCAGACAGATCTGTTCAAATCGGTCTGTGAGACCAATTTGAACAGATGTATTTGGTCGTGTGTACGCGGCCTAAGACTTTCTACTTTTGTGGATAATACGCATCTGAACATAAAGTTCTGGGCAAAGATCCGCAGTTTTCTTTAGCTAAAGGCTCTCCTTTTGGTTAAATTCATTGGTTCTATTAAACTATATGATAAGCCAGGTATTTATTTTTATAATTAAATGTTTACCACTTGGCATCTATTCAATATCTAGTTTTTGCCATGTGTGCCTAAATCAATTGATTTATTGTTTTATATATATATATATATATATATATATATATATATATATATATATTTCTTTACTAGGCTTTTTGATACACTATGGCCCTGATCTAGTCTGTCGGCACCCCTGGAATTTTGGTTTTCACCGTTCAGCAACTATCTGTGTGTTGTTTTCTACTTTCTCCATTTTCTTCATATAAAGGAATTCTTTTTATTTGTGGTAAGTTGTGCCGGCGCCAATTTTAGTGCATTTATGTATATGAACACATTTTGTATCAATTTAAATCATGTTTATTTGTATTCTTTGTATAACCAAATGTAACATTATGCAGCTATCTTCTGCATTTATATAGTTGCCTATTGTATTTAATTTATACAATTTTGGTTTTTCTTTTATGTTTAGTATTGCCTGTCCAAAATGTCCTGAGGAAGCTTTCCATAGAGCGAAACATGTAGAGCAAGTACAAAAGTCAATACTAAAACTGGTCTGCCTTGTATAATTTTGGAGATCATCTACCTTTCATCTCATTGATGGTCTTTTATATATATATTTATTATTTGTTAAAAATAAAATAATTTTCTATTTTTTCATATTTCTTCATTGTCTATTATATTTATACTAGTACCATTTAACTAGTCCACAGGATCCTTAGGTACCATTCTTTTCTTTGCTCATTTTGTATTATATGGGATGAGGTGCTTGGAATCGATGATTTTTTTGTCCACATACATTGTTTAAGGAAGACCTATGTTTAGCCTTTTAACTTTTCCTTTGGGTGGAAAAGCAAGCAACAATGAAACTGTATCTACTGTACTTGCTCAGATCTAAAATGATCATCTAGTGCTGTGAAGTGTTCCAAGGATGTCTTCAGGCTCTTCATCAAACATGCTGATAAGCAGTTGCATTAGGAATGGTAGAAAGAGGAGATCACCTGGGGAACTTCTCAATAATTCAGGTGGGCTGAAAAATGCAACAATAGTTTTACACATGGGACCAATCACTCTCCTTCTGTAAGGGAATTAAAAACCTAGGTTGTATCTGTTTTGTAAAAATAACCACACAACCTCAGTTTTATTATGATTTGAGGTCTGTTTAACTGTTGTAAAGTGTGAAATTTGCTAATGACTGCAAAAAAACAATCAGTGTAGGTATAATATACAGGAAATACAATTCTAGCTTTTAGTGTGTGGTGATTAGTGCAATGGTATGGAAAACCAGTGACTGACAAAAAAAAAAGCTTGATTATAGGGTGAGGATATGATTTTTGTTTACCCCTATTAGCATACTTAGGAACTTCATGTGGAAATGTTATATGGTTGTTAGAGCATTACTGGTATCAGTCAAATCTCTGGGCTTGATCCATACTTCAGGTCAACTGTTATCATTCCCCTAATGCTGCAACAGAATGCAAAGTTCAGACCACAGAGCAGTACTGTGCCATGCAAGAAGTGAAAAAGCTTTCTTTTTTTTTTTTTTTAAATATGTTTTTATTAAGGAAGTTACACATCAGAGTAAATACATAACAGGACATGTAGACATTTTTGAGGACATTCATGGTAGAAGAACAGTATATGTAGAAGTCCTCATAGAAAAATTAAGGGGAGGGCATAGGCTTAGGGGTATATGGAGTAAATGGAATAGTCCTTCCAAAACAAGAGGGGGGGGGCAGGGGGGGAGGGAGGGATGGTTAGAGATTTTCAGTCCCGTGAGGGATCCTGGTAAAGAAAGGACATTTTCTCAAAGTTCAGTCTCTCCGCGGGAGTAAAAGTGTGCAACAGAAAGGGATTCCATAAGTGATAGAAGCGGTTTTTGCTCCGTTCGTGGGTCAGGTCCGTGTTGAGCCTGTCCTTGTATAAGAGCTGCAACAGTTCCTTTTTGACTTGAGCAGTGGTCGGGCAGTCAGCAGATATCCACTTCTGGAGGATGGCTCTCCGGGCAAGCAAGAGGCATATCAGGATCCAATTCCTGCTCGGGGGTGTGGTAGGGGAAGACCAGGGAAGCAGTAGGGGGTCCCAATAGCCGAAAATAAGTAGTAGCGGGTCCTTGGGTATGTGCAACAGGGTGACGTCAAAAATGTATTGGATGACTTGGTCCCAGAATCTGGCTATGAGGGAGCAGGACCAGAACCTGTGAGCCAAGTTGGGTTTGGGTTGTTTACAGAGGGGGCATTCTGGGGAGGCATGGGCTCGGCTGAAGGGGATGTGGGCCCGGTGAACAATTTTGATCTGCGTCTCTCTCCATATCTCATTAGGGATAAGTTTGTGGACGGTGGTGAGGCCATGGAGGAGCTTCCCCACCAGCTCAGGGTCGGGGAAGTCCTTCGACCAGTTGGCCGCTGACGTTGATGCCAGGGGGGGGGGTGTTGTGCAGAAGGAGGGGACGGTAAATGTCCGATACCTTGTACGAGGCCCAAGAAATAAGGGTGTCGGTGAGGGAGCTCTAGAACCTTTTTCTATCATCCCGGCAGGCATTTTTCATAAAACTGAGGCATTGGATATACTGGAATACGTGTGATGGAGGGAGAGAGAATTTGTCCGCCAGGGCTCTAAAGCCCATGGGGCGGCCTGAAAGGGGGTCACACAATGAATAAAAAATTTTGATACCCTTATCATGCCAGTCAAGGTAAGGCTGGTTATCTAGGCCAGGTTGGAAGCTAGGGTTACCCAGGATTGGAAGATATCGTGAGATAGAGGATGGGATACTGAGGGCTTTCCTGATCTCTCTCCAGGCAATGACTGTGTCCCGGAGAAGGAGATTGTGTTGGAGGGGAGGGGGGGCAGATTTCCAGTGACAATGGAGAAGGGCCGTAAGGGAGAAGGGGCGGACCATCGCCGATTCCAAGGGGTAGTTCGAGCACCTGGAGGACTGGGAAATCCAATCCAGGCCCGTTCTCAATAGACATGCCAGGTTATATAGCCTGATGTTGGGAAGGGCAATGCCCCCCTCTCGTCTGGGAAGATGCAGTTTGGCAAATGCTATGCGCGCCCGCCTGCCACGCCAGAGGAACTTGGAAATGGCCGAATTTAGGGATTTGACGTCTTTATGGCGCAGAAGTAGTGGGATGGTTTGTAGTGGGTACAACAGGCGTGCAAAACTGACCATATTGACCATGTGGCATCTTCCCAGCAGTGAGAGAGGCAGGTCCATCCAGTTTCCCAGTTCTTGGGATATTTTGGTGAACAGGGGGGGGTAGTTGAGATGGTATAGGGAGGAGGGCAATTTACCTATTTTTATTCCCAGGTAAGTGATATGAGACTTCGCAACAGTGAACAGCGAGCTCTGGGACCAAGAGGGGGCAGATAGAGAACCTATGGGGAGTATTTCGCTCTTATTATAGTTAATACGAAGCCCAGAGCATTGCCTGAATTCGTCAAAAGTGGTCTTGATCGTGGACATGTCAAGTGAGGGGCTGGATGTGAAAATAAGGACGTCGTCTGCAAATAGTGACGTGCGAAGGTCGTGGTCTCCGACACGTATGCCATGAAGGGGGGCGATCTGGGTTAGGTGGCGGGACAGGGGTTCAAGCGCTATGTTGAAAAGGAGCGGGGAGAGCGGGCAGCCTTGCCTCGTGCCTTTGTGCAGCCGGAATTCCTCAGAGAGGAGGCCCGCCGCAACCAACCTCGCGGCAGGGGCAGTGTACATGGCCTCTACGACGTGCGTGAAGGGGCCCGATAAGCCCATTTTGGACATGACCATGGAGAGCCATTTGAAACTGACGTTATCGAAAGCCTTCTCCGCGTCTAAAGTGATGATGGCATGGTCTCCTGCCGGGTCATTTTTTGCGTGTTCGAGAGCCAGCATTACCTTCCTGATATTCATGGTGGCCGTCCTACCCTTTACAAAGCCCGATTGTGCGGGGTGGATCAGGGAGGGTATAATGGATGCCAGCCTAGTGGCCGCTATCTTGGAGAGGATCTTAACGTCAAGGTTTAAAAGTGAAATGGGCCTATAAGAGCCAGGTTCTAGGGGGTCTTTGCCCTTTTTCTCCAAAAGTTTTATGATGGCCTGATTGCCCGTAGGTAGGTAGGTCCCACCCGACCAAATACGCTGGTAGACGTCGTGGAGGGGGGGAGACACAGTCGAACTAAAGGACTTATAAAATTCTCCAGTGAAGCCATCTGGGCCTGGAGCTTTGGAGGGGGCAAGCTGTTTGATGACGGATTGGACCTCCAGAATGGAGATAGGGGCATTGAGGCCTTCGAGTTGGGTGGGGGTCACCCGATCCAGGGAGATACGTTGTAGGAAATTGAGGGCCGTTGGATTATCAATAGGGTCTGAGGCATACAGGGAGGAGTAGAATTGGCGCATTGTACAATTGATATCTTTCGGGGTGTTGTGTACGGAGCCCGACGGATCTCTCAGAGACATGATATGTGTCGGGCGGTGGGGTCCTTTGCTTAATCTGGAAAGGAGTCTACCTGCCTTGTTGCCAAACTTGTGGAGGGAGGCGTCTAGATGCGCCTTTTGGGTACGCTCGAGGGTGGCCGCCCAATTGTCAAAGGCCTGCTTAGCAGCAAACCACGCGCTACGGTTGCTGGGGGAGTCATCGGTATAGAGGACCCGCTGGGCCTGATGCAGTGTTGCGCTGGCCAGTTTGTAGCGTCTAAGTGTGTGTTTTTTGAAGGTAGCGGCGTAGGCTATTATGCAGCCCCTGAGGAAAGCCTTGCCCGCTTCCCAGAAAAGGTTAGGTTTGTCGGCGTGTAGGGCATTATCCGACGCGTATCCCGACCAGGCTTTTTCCAGATGTTGTTGGAAATCTGAGTTGTTGTGAAGATAGGAGGGAAACCGCCAGATTTTGGGGTTGGAGGCTAGGCCAGGATCTTCAAGAGTGGTCGAGACCGGGGCATGATCCGAGATTGCGATGTCGTGTATGTCAGCTTCCGAGATCAGTGGGAGGAGAGAGTCAGAGCAGAAAAAGTAGTCCAGTCTCGTGAAGACATTGTGAGGGTGGGAGTAGAACGAGAATTCCCTATCAGCTGGGTGTCGTAGTCGCCATAAATCGTGAAGGTGCAGCGTGTCAATTGTCGATGCCAACAAGGTCTGGGTGGGAGGAGTCAATGGAAGACGGGAGTGTCTGGTAGAGGACCTGTCATCTGTCGGGTGCATAATGGAGTTGAAATCCCCTCCTATCAGGTGTGGGCAATCTGGCTCTCGAAGCGCCCAAGAGGTGAGGTCGCTAAAAAAAGTACTTGTGGGGTTGTTGGGGGCATACACATTGGTGATGTTTACAACCCTGGGTCCCAGTTGGATACGGGCAGAGGCGAATCGTCCCTCAGAGTCTGAATCTGAGGACAGTACCTTGCAGGGAAGGGTTTTGTTGACTAGGATTATTACCCCGGCTTTCCGACCGCATGAGTCAGAGCCGAGGACTGTGCCCACCCAGAGTTTCCGCAGCCGCGGGAAGTCGGGAGTGGACAGATGGGTTTCCTGAAGGAGGGCGATATCGGTCTTAAGCCTTTTAAGGTGACGCAGAACCTTCATTCTCTTATTGGGGGAACGGAGCCCTTTAACATTCCAGGAGACTATTCTCATGTGGGGAAAACTATCAGAGGGGTGTAGGCAGGATGCAGAGGCAAAGTAAGTGGGAGCATGGAGTATGGCAGAAGTGGGATACAAGGACAGCAAACGGAGTAGCGGTTGACTGGGAGAGAGAACGGAGGTGGTAACGGAACCCTTAGTATGGGGAGAGAGCAGAGAAGCAGGTAAGGGGAGATGGGGGAGGGATGATGGGGACAAACATAGTGAACAACAACATTCGGGAACTTCACTTTTTTCCGCATGGAGCCACTGAATAGGCCAACTCCCAACCCAGGGATCACTATGCAGCACTTCACCCGCAGCGACAGAAGGGGGGGCGTAGGCAGCAGGAGCAATGCGTGGGGGGGGCAAGAGCTAAACAGGTATCCCTGCTGAAAGAACAGAAGGGCCCACACATGACACATAAACGTATGTGAAAACCCAATATTAAACACAAGTAAAGCTAGAACAACTATTACCAATCGTGCAAGAAGAACATAAAACAATGTGAAATAAAATAGCATTATAGAGCAAAAACAAAATGGCATAACAGCATAATAGCATTGGGCCTACCGTGGCCCCCCGGGTGAGGGGGAGGCACGATGGAGGAGAAGGACCCAGGAGTGGTCTTAGACGATCAAAGCGCAGCAGAGTTGCACCAGGATGGTGCGGCCATCCAAAAAAAGGAAAAAAAGAAAAAGAAAAAAAAAGGGTTCAAGAGGAGGAGGTGTGTTGTCGGTCGGATCCAGAAGCCTTGAATCTTTTAGGAGAGTCCTTGCGCGGGCTCCCGTGTTCCAGGCCTCGGTTGGAGGGTGCAGCTCTAGGAGACAGGTTGTGGTGGGGGCCTGAGCTGTGGGACCTCAGGAAGGCCTCAGCTTCGGATGGGTCATGGAAGGAGAGCTGATCCCTGTTGGGTGCTCTGAGTCGAAGCACGGCCGGGAAGGCCAGAGTAAACTTGACTTGCATTCGGTGGAGCTCCGAGCAGATCTGCTGGAAAGCCTTCCTCCTCTTGGAGACGTCCATGGAGTAGTCCGCAAAGACCAAGATATTCATGCCGTCTATCTGGAGGGTCCTGGACTGCCTGAACTTCTGCAGGATGAGGGACTTATCCGAATAGTTGAGATACTTGGCGATCACAGGACGTGGTGATTTGCGTTCAGAGTTGAAGAGGCCCATGCGGTGGGCGCGCTCAACAGTGCTGGGGCCGGGCAGGCCCAGGGCCTCGGGGATGCGTCTTGAGCAGAGATCCGAAAGTGCCTGGGGTTGCAGCGATTCGGGGACGCCAATAAAGCGCAGATTGCTCCTCCTGGATCTATTCTCAAGGTCGTCCAGTTTGTCGAGTATATACTTGTTCGTCTTGTCTTGCGCATGTTCAAAGGATTGGGCCTGGTAAAGTTCCTCTTCTATATGACCGATGCGACTCTCAGCCTCATTCAGACGGGATGCATGCTCCCCTAGTTGAGCATGGATTTTCTGTATCCCTGCATTGATGGCTTTTTCCACTGAAGTTGCTATCATGGGGGATAATAGAGCAGCCACGGCCTGGGCCATCAGCTCTATGTTGTGCATATCCCCCGCTTGTGGGGAAGATGAGGAGATGTGGACAGTCTGAGGGGTGGTTGGAGGGGCTGGTGTTGCACTCACCTCCATAGCAGGCGCCGATTCTACGATCGGATCCACGGCCGGATCCGTGTAGGCCGAAGCCGGGGCCTCGATTTGCGGATGCCCCGTCCGCGCCGCGGCGGCGGCGTACGATCGCGCGCCGTTTTTTTCAAGAAACCTGTCCATCCTCGTGTGGGGGGATGGCGGATGGTTAGCCCAGGGGTCGGTGGCGGGTCTGCAGGCTTTTATAGGCAGTTTTTGGAGCCTGTGTGCGGGAGCTGATTGAGCACACAGCTACTCCATGCGGCGCCGAAACCGGAAGTCCCGAAAAAGCTTTCTAACCAATACTTCTGGATGCAGAGAGTGAGATAAAAGCCTTCTGCAGAACCTGCTCAGGCACTAAAAGGGTGGTATGAAATGTGTGTACACACTGTGGCAGTGCTATGGGGAGCTGTAGTGACCTGCAGGAGTATCACACCTCTTTCTCAGAACACTCTCAGCTCCAGCCATCTGAGGGGAAACTGCCTGGATGCTGCTGAGGGATAACGAGCAAATGACCTGTCGAATTCATCCTGAGGAAGTCTCTGAGCATTAGGTAAAAAGACTCCACCGCCAAAGCCTGGGAACTACTGTGCAAATAAAAAATCACAATAAGCACCTGGCAGGTCAGTCAATGAGACAATGCAGTGGAATGACTGCTATAAGTTCCTAGTCTGGTGTGTGGAGTAAGGAGTGGTCGGCCGGTCATAGTATTTTTTTTATTCATTTTTTATTTTTAGCTTTGTTTGTTTCCTTTTTGTTTAATTTTGTTGCTGTCCTTCTTAGTGGCAGGTGATGTGTAATGAAGTTATCAGAACCCACTATTTTCTCCCGGTAGGGCATGTCTAGGAGGCTAATGATCTATCACCCTTTTCTCAGTCTATGGACACACATGTGGACAGTAAGGAGGACCAATGCTCCTACCACATTTTAAGTGTGATTTATCAATACCACCACTTTACACCCCCCCCCCCCCCTCACAGCATGAGTGCAAGGCAGTGTACCTGTGGTTTTTGTGTGGGTTGCCTGTGCTTTCTGATAGATTTCTATTAGGTTAGACATTTTTGATGTGTTTTCTGAAAGTGCACCAAAGATGAGGCATGCAGCATTTTTGGTGCACTTTTAGAAAAAGCACCAAAAATACCCCATCTAATGTAAGTCTATGGGAAAGCATGGGCAACCTGCATGAGAACCACAGGTACATTGCATTGCACCTTTGCTGTGGAGAAACAGTAGTGGTGCAATGTGAAAGTGCCCTTTGATGAGGCTCAGTAATGCAAAAAAAAACATTTAGGACCGCAGATTTCCCTCTTGTTGACATTCAATTGCCACAAGATCTTAAACTGATGTTATTCATTTTGTAACTGCATTGATGATTGTCTGTAATCTGCATGAGATTGTGTTCCTTTAAATTGCCTTTTTGAGTTCAGCATAGCAATGCTGAGAAGAGTTTTCTTGTTGCCAGGAGTTGCTCTGTAATACATATATTAAAGAGGAGTTCCACCCTAAAAAATGACTTATGTTTAATCCACTCCTCACCCCCTTACATGCCACATTTGGCATGCAATTTTTTTGGGGGGTCGAGTGGGGGCTTCAGTAGGAGTGGGACTTCCTGTCCCACTTCCTGCTTCCGCCGCGCGCGAATGCGCAGTGCGGCTCGCGCATGCGCAGTGGGTGCCCGGCCGTGAAGCCGAAGGCTGTCACGGCTGGGTGCCTACAGTCGGGATGGAGATGCCGGCTGGGGAGGGGGGGGGGAGCGGAGCCCCGGTCGGCACGTCGCTGGAATGCAGGAGCAGGTAAGTGAGTGTTTATTAAAAGCCAGCAGCTACACTTTTTGTAGCTGCTGACTTTTAATAAACACAATTTTGGGCTGGAACACCCCTTTAAATTCTTAACCAGTCCATGCCAATTCTGGCATTTCTGTAATACATGTAAAAATCATATTTTTTTTCTACATAATTACTTTGGTAATCCAAAACATTATATACAGTGGGTATACAAAGTCTACACACCCCTGTTAAAATGTCATGTTTCTGTGATGTAAACAAATGAGACAAAGATAAATAATTTCAGAACTTTTTCCACCTTTAATGTGACCTATAAACTGTACAACTCAGTTTTGATTTTATTACAGCACTCAGTGTTTTTGGGTATGAGTCTATCAGGATGGCACATCTTGACTTGGCAATATTTGCCCACTGTTCTTTGCAAAAACACTCCAAATCTTTCAGATTACGAGGGCATCTCCCGTGCACAGGCCTCTTCAGATCACCCCAGAGATTTTCAATCAGATTCAGGTCTGGTCTCTGGCTGGGCTATTCCAAATCTTTAATGTTCTTCTGGTGAAGCCATTCCTTTGTTGATTTGGATGTATGCTTTGGGTCTTGTGATTCTGAAAGATGAAGTTCTTCATTATCTTCAGCTTTCTAGCAGAAGCTTAAAGGTTTTGTGTCAATATTTACTGGTATTAACTCTGGTATTGATTCTGCCTTGACTATGGCTAGACTGTTCCAGCTAAAGAAAAACAGCACTGAATCATGATGCTGCCACCACCATGTTTCACTGTGGATATGGTGTTCTTTTGGTGATGTGCAGTGTCTTTTGGAATGATTGCCAAAATGTTTAACCTTGGTTTCATCAGACCATAACATATTTTCGCACATGCTTTTTGGGAAATTTCAGATGTGTTTTTCAAAATTGAGCCGGGCTTGGATGCTTTTCTTTATGAGAAAAGGCTTCTGTCTTGCCACTCTACCACACATATGAAAAATACAGGAGATTGTTGTCACATGTACCACACAGTCAGTACTTGCCAGATATTCCTGCAGCTCCTTTAATGTTGCTGTAGGCCTCTTGGCAGCCTTCCTGACAAGCTTTCTTCTCGTCTTTTCATACATTTTGGAGGAACGTCCAATTCTTGATAATGTCACTGGTGTGCCATATTTTCTCCACTTGATGATGACGGTCTTCACTGTTTTCCATTTTATATCTAATGTCTTATAAATTCTTTTACACCCTTCTCCTGACTAATACCTCTTAACAATGAGATCCCTCGGATGCTTTGGAAGCTTTCTGCGGACCATGGCTTTTGCTGTAGGATATGACTAAGAAAAGGTCAGGAAAGACCTACTAGAACAGCTGAACTTTATTTAGGGTAATAAGAGGCACTTTAAATGATGGCAGGTGTGTACTGACTCTTATTTATGTTATTGCTTAAAGCGGATGGTTCACCAGAAAAAAATATTAAAAGCCAGCAGCAACAAATACTGCAGCTGCTGACTTTTAATATTAGGACACTTACCTGTCCTGGAGTCCAGCGGCGTCCGCAGCAGAGGACGAGCGATTGCTCGTCACCCTGCTGCTCCCCCCTCCATCCACGGTGAGGGAACCAGGAAGTGAAGCGCTGCGGCTTCACTGCCCGGTTCCCTACGGCGCATGCGCGAGTCGCGCTGCGCCCGCCAATTGGCTCCCGCTGTGTGCTGGGAGCCAAGAGTTCCCAGCACACAACGGGGGGGCGACGGGATGTCGCCAAAAAACCAGACTTTTGCCCGAGACTGCGGGCCGGAAGTGGTTGCAGATACCTGTCTTTAGACAGGTATCTGCACCCCCCTCCCCCTGAAAGGTGTCAATTGTGACACCGGAGGGGGGGAGGGTTCCGATCAGTGGATCTTCACTTTAGGGTGGAGATCCGCTTTAATTCTGAGCACAGCTACATCCCCAGTTATTAGAGGGTGTGTACACTTATGCAACCACATTATTTTAGTTTATTATTTTTGTTTCCCAACCCTAAAAGTTTTCAGTTCGTTTTTCTGTTGAGTTATACAGTTCATAGGTCACATTAAAGGTGGAAAAAGTTCTGAAATTATTTATCTTTGTCTAATTTTTTTTACATCTCCAAAGGGGAAGGTAATTTTTAATAACATTCAATTACAATGTGACTTGTGAATTGTATATGCTATATTGTTTTTTTTTTTATTTAAAATTTTTTCCCATGAACGTGGAGTTACCCATGCAGTGCAATTCATCCACCGTAAGCGATAACTATATTACGAACATCACTGACTCAATTTTTCCAGCTTTAAATTTTGAATTGTATTAAATCTCTGAGTGTTTTCAAATATTCCACTAGTACTTGATAACAAGGAACTTGACAGTATCTAAATATAATACTACAGCACCATAATGCATCATTAAAATACATTTTCTATACACAGACCGCACAACTTTTTCCTGTTAAGTCTTTACAATAACCCTTTTGTACTGTGCACGGATCACGCAGATATAATCATAATAAAAATACAAACACGGAGCTGCCTTAATCGCAGAGAGAATGCTATAAAATGCAAGCACCAATATATCACCAGTATGAAACCTAATTGCTTTATTGGGTGTTGATAGCCCTGGGTCAGACGAAAATGTGAGTGCCGTTGAGTGTACTTTATTTAAGGGATCAAGTGCTGACTTTCTACAACAATAAAGAACTAAAAATGTTAGCAATTTATCGAAGAAGAATATTCACACCATGAGCTACATAAACACATTGCCTAAATGAGAATACTTTAAAAGGCATTTACTGCAGATGTTTCAAAACAGGATTTAAGGGCTCACTAGGTGCCCCCAACTGGTGATTGCTTTATTACAGGCTTAACTCTTTCGAGGGATTGTCTACGTTCGGATATTCCTGTCACAAGGCTTTTCCCAGCAGGCAGGCTTAGTACAGTTATGACACCTCTTTTTGCCCAGCACCTAACGAGAGACTTAGACAGCTGCATTTCCACTGCCCAGCCCCTTTCCTATACCCTTAAAACATTTGTTCTGTTAATGTAGGTTAATTCTGCAAATAACACTTCTGTAAATTGTTCTTGCAAACTGCTACATCATTTATGTAAGGACTTGTGTGAACTTTGAAAAATTAATGCGTTTAATTTTGGTTGATGGCAACATCAGCAGAGCTCTGTAAATTGCACTTTAATGAGATTTTGCTACAGGGGATAATCTGCTACTGACAGAGTAACATCTTGAAAACATCTGTAGACCTATCATTTCTCTATGGCGATTAGATACTACCACAAGCCTCTGCGAACGCCTTCAAATATGGAAAGTTCTTAAATGATTATACAACCTGTTCTTTAAACATAATCTTGCCTGTGAAGAAGGAAAAAAAAAGTTTCATGCTCTGGAAATAAATCAAATTTCCTGACTAATTAACATTTAACTTTATTTAATTAAGGAAGACTATTACTGTCTGCACTGCTGTGCATCTGTATATAATGAAGCAAGCAGCAGTAGGTATGAAGATACCACTGAGGAATATGCCCAGAAATTTGAGCGTTCTAGGTTCTATAGATTGTTGTTATTGTAAAGTAACTGACATTGGACACTTTCTTTAATACTGTCATAAATAAGGGGAAGGCTACCACAGATGCTTTCACATATGGTTTCCTATTTGGCTCTGATGGAGGATGAAGGTAGATGAGCTGTCAAAACACAATGATTTAAACAGATCGCCAGATGATGGAAGATCATTAACACTTTCACACAGTTTCCAAGGACTGATGACAAAGGACAAATTAGAGTACGGCGATGGCAAGAGCCAAGTGTTATATTAAACAATGATAAGAAAAAAACGATTCATACAGTGAATGGGATTCTGGTGTTATGTAAAGTGTTACAAAATGAGCAGCTATACTTACAAGAATGGGCAATCAACAAAAATAACAAACAATAACTAGAAATAAATAGTGAGTTCAAATATATGCATGTGTGTGTTTCTATCTATCTATCTATCTATCTATCTATCTATCTATCTATCTATCTATCTATCTATCTATCTATCTATCTATCTATCGATCGATCTATCCATTCACTCAACCATCCTACAGGGGTACCATACTAAAGATACCTACAGTCATGATGGTGATTTTTAAAGGTGTGATAAGCTTTGAATTGAGGTTTACAGCTGCGTCTTCCAAGTCTTATAGTGGAAAAAATGCCCCTCGTTAGCCTCATTATTCTATGATTTATTAATTTTTTTTCACATAAAGAAAGCACAGACAAAATAAAATATTTAAAGAGAATAGATAGTATACAAATAATGACTGAATAAAGTTTTCATGACACATTTTTTATTCCAGGATAAACCTAACTAACCTTAAAAATATTTCCTCCCACTCCTAACACCTGTTCTGATGAATATGTGGACAAAAGATCAATATAGAGTGCTTACCTATTTTCAACCTGTTCTTATACGGTCACATGTCCAGATAGCAAGCAATTGAGCTGCAAGTGTGAAAATTATTTGCTAAGCTATTGCTAGACTTGCCAGGCTTCACAATTTTGTTGCACAATTGCAGCAAGTCTGCATTGCATGATTCCAGATCAACATTCCTTGTAAACATTCTGCATGTCTGCCACAAGTTCTGGTTCAGTTATGTTGTGCAATAGTCATCCCACCACAGAGGTCACTGTGGCTGAATTTTCATGCTGTAGACTTGCAGCGCACTTGCTGTAGACTCACCGCTGCATCTTTGCCCTTGCTAGGGACTTACCACGCCAATTTGTTACAAATTGGAAAAGTGTCAACTAGAACTCGTGCTTCAAGTGCTCTGCAAGTGTACAACTTGCTAGTGAAAATGTGCAGCAAGTTAACAAGACTTACAATTCAACACTGCCACACATTTGTGGTAAGTTAATCTCACTATCTTGCTTATCTTCCCTGTGTCAGTCAGTGCTGGCTGCAGAGGTAAGGAGAGAGCACTCGACAACAGCTAGCAATGCTTGGGAGCCATAACTACACCCATAGGCTTACTATGGCCCATCTGTTGTCGGTGCTCCCTCATCTCCCTTGTAGCCAGTGTTAGCTGACACAGGGGAACCAGATCATGTGACCAGATTGGAGCAGGCTGAAAACAAGTTGGCTTCATGTACACACAGCTTACTTTGATCGCCGGAAATTGGAAATTGCAAATCACTGCAAAATCTAAATTTTTCCATTGACCGACGGTCAAAACGTTCCTATCCTGAATGCAATTCTTCCTCATTGAGAAGAGGAAGGTTCATGGAGGTTGAAGCTCCCCTGAACGTAGGAGCTCCTAAACTCTGTTAAAGGCCTATGTGTACATGGACACATAGGCTTTTATGGAGTTTATTTTAGGAGTTTTGTCAAAAAAAATGCCAAAGGCTCCTGAACTTAAGTTTAGGAGCTGTAGTATAGATGGAGAATAGGTGATAGGAGGGGAAAGGATTGTTTTTAAAGTGGAGTTCCACCCAAAAGTGGAACCTCTGCTTATTTGCCCCCCCCCCCCTCCAGTGCCACATTTGACATCTTTCAGGGGGAGGGGGAACGAGGACTTTTTTTGACAGGTCCCTTTCCCCACTTCCGGGAGATGGGGCCGTGGCGCCGTCCCTCAGATGTTCAGCACCCCTCCTTCTTCCCCTGCTGCTGGGCCAAATAGAAAGCGCAGCGGTCTTCGCACATGCACAGTAGGAAACAAGCCGGCTTCACTGCTGGTTTCCAGTAGTGGAGATGGTGGTGGCAGCACCCGACAGTTGATGCAAAGATAGGCTGGGGTGCCGACATTGCGGGCTCCCTGGCCAGGTAAGTCAGCAGCTGCAGTATTTGTAGCTGCTGACTTTTATTTTTTTTCCCAGGGTGGACCTCCTCTTTAAACTTACTTAGATATATCCCAGCTTTCTACTTTAAGACATCCATATTGCTGTAATCCATAGGTGTGCGTACAGGGTGTGCCAGGTGTGCCCTGCCACACCCTAATCACCCTGTGTGGTGCAGATTCCCCCTATTTTTTGACCCCTGATAAAAAAACACCATTGTAAAAAATAAAATAACAAAAATATTAACTACTAACACCGTCCTACTGACACCAATCTCTGCCCTAATGACACCGTCCACTGCACATGCACACATATATATATTAATACAATAGGCTGTGCACACCTATGCTAAAATAACAACATAAAAATATATTTGGGGCACTGTAATTGCATGAAATAAACATGCATTATTCATATTGTTCTTCATTTATAGTATATTAATAAAAAATAAATTTTTTGCCAAAACATGTTAATAGTTTCGGGTTATTAGCAGTATTTAACAGTTTTAATAAGGAAAATACCTCTTGGCAGATCCTTATAATCAAATACTGGTTGTACTGTGACTATAGCTGCTTTAATACACTGTAGAATTGTTTTCATTCATCAATGCATATTTTAACTTTATTATTGTTATTAATTTTATATGCAGTTTATGTATTTGCACATGTGCTTGCAATTGTCTGGTGCTGCCATTTTCGTATATATATATATATATATATATATATATATATATATATATATATATAGTAAAATATTAAATACGGTGTACATTGTATTTTCTAATATACAAAATACAGCAGCGGTTTATTTACACTTATCTTTGATAATGCACAACTATGCAAGCTACGCACACAATTAAAAACAAAAAATGACTATGCAAAGTCATTATTTAGAATCCTGAGATGAGTTTTGCTCCTGTCTGGATCACAATCTAAAGAAATATTACATCCACATTTTAATGGCTCTCTGCAGACTTTCATTCTTGCCAACTTCCTCTCCTGATAGTAGAAATCTTCAGTCAGACATTTTATGTTATATTTTCTAGTTAATAGTTTGAATGTTTGTATTCCCTGTGCAGAAGTTATTTATGTGCTTGTCTGTGATATGCATATTGTAATGAAAATGTGCTTCTGATATACATTTGCAGTGTTTTCTCCTTTCTTTTAACAAATAGGGTTATGAAGCATAAGCACTCACAAACACCCCGCTGCCTACAAGAAACCCTCTATAATGCACAGTATAGCATTGAATGTGTTTAAAACAAAGGATAATCAGCATTGGTTTACAGCTTGATTCCATAAAAAAAATTGTCTGTAAAAAGCTTCATGAACATGTTTATTTTTGAGGAGTAAACTATACAATCTAGTATAAAATAATCTGGTGGTATTTTTAATATTATGCTGTAGAAACAAAGGTTTCATAAAGGTAAAGGTTAGCATCCATAAAGGTAAAGGTTAGTATCTGCCGGGGGGCAGAGCTGAATGATAAAGTCAGCGGCTATGGCCGCCGTTGTATCATGGGAGCGCGCTCGCAAAAGCTTTCCACCATGCAAGCTCGCTCGCATGAAGGTAGAAAGCATTTGCGAGGAGGAGCTGAGACAGCTGCCGAGGGACCCCTGAAGACAGCGTTCGGGGACACTCTGTGCAAAACGAGCTGCACAGTGGAGGTAAGTATAACATGTTTGTTATTTAACCACTTGTCCACCGCCCACCGTCAAATGACGGCGGTGGAGGACTCCAATCTCCTGACTGCACGTCATATGACGTCCAGTCATTCAAACAGGGAATGCGTGCAATTGCGTGCGCGCATCCCTGTACTGTCGGTAGCGGCGTGTCACGGAGACACTGCTCGTTACCGACAGGGGTGAACAGCGGCGCGGATGCGCTGTTAACCACGTGATTGGCCGTGATGAAGTCACGGCTGATCACGCATGGCAACACCTCCATAGTGCGTGGCCCGTGTTCACGTTCGCAATCGCGCCGCGCGTGCCCGTCGGTGGCAGCGTGTCCCCGGGAACACTGCTCATCACCGACAATGGTACACAGCCATTGGTCAGGGTTGTGTACCACGTGATCAGCTCTGATCACTAGTGTAAACAAAGAGCTGTAACTAACTGTTACCAGCTCTTCTCCCCTCACACATCCTTTCCAGTGTGAGGAGAGAAGAGCTAGAAGCAGTGAGTTACAGTTCTGTGTTACTGTAGTGTCTGCACAAACACCACATCTGTCCCTTTGCCCCCCCCCCCAATTGTCACCAGTCACCCAACAGTCACCCATAAAGTGCACCTGTCACATGAAGAGACTGCCATCAGCGGTGTAATCATCACCCACCAGTGACCTACCCTGTCACCGTCACCCACCAGTGACCTGCCCTGTCACCCGTCACCCACCAGTGACCTGCCCTGTCACCCGTTTATGAAGAAAAAATACTAATTTGCTAAATTTTATGACAGAAACAAAGAAAAATTTTTTTTTTTCACAAAATCTACCGTCTTTTTTTATTTATAGCGCAAACAAACAAAAACACGAGCTCTATTTGTGTGAAAAAAAGGACGCAATTTTTATTTGGGTACAGTGTTGCATGACTGAGTAATTGTCATTCAAAGTGTGAGCGCACTTACTGGGTAAGAAGGGGGTTTAAGTGCACTGTATTGCAGTGGTTAAAAAAAATCTGACTTTAGTGTTCCTTTAAAGTACTTGTACATGTAAACCCAGTCACTAAAATCTCACATGGGCTTTAACATGCTAATGCAGTGTTTTTTTACAGCAGATGCCAGCCAAAAATAACAAGATAAAACAATAACCCTTTCACTGATAAAAACAACAAAACCAGCTTATGCTGCAATATTCAGATTCAATCTTGAACTTTTTTTTAATCAGATTTCCTTAATTTGTTTACTAGCATGCTAGCATCATGTAACCCACTTCATCCTAAACTCACCCCAACCTATGACTGGACAATGAAAAGAGAAGCAGCACAGTGATGAGCTCATCTCTCTGTTCTCTTCCTATCAGTGTGCTACTTAAACGGACCGTTTCAGCAGACAAATTTGATCGTGTGTACGGGTGAGCAGATGGGTTTTCCAGCAGACAAATTTTAAAGCATGCTTTAAAATCTGTCTGCTGGGAACCCGTTCGTCCAACATGTCTGCTGGTTAGTACACTAACCAGTGGACATATCTGTCCACACATGCCTCGAATGGATTTGACGCATGCGTGGAAGTATTTTACTTCCTGGTTCGGTGACGTGGCGGCGTCAACGTCACCGCCACCGCCACGTCACCACGCTGTCTGCCGGCAGGGATTTTGGTTTGATCATGTGTACACGATTAAACCAAAATAGCCCAGCAGACAAATCCCATCAAAACGGTCTGTCAGACCGATTTGATCGGATTTATTTAGTCGTGTGTACGCGGCCTAAGAGGCTGACCTAGGCAGGTCAAATTTAGGCAATTACATTGCTTGCATTTAAAAAGTATATTGTGTTATTTATTAATGATTCTAGATCTGGATACATATCTCCCTGGAGTTAATTCTTAAATAATGCTTAGTGATCTTGACATAAATTGTCTAGTGTAGGAGCTTTCTGTTATAGAATGACAACACTCTCCATCTGTGTCCCAACCTTGTTCCTGCATTGTACCTTGTTATATGTGCTTCCAATGGAGTCATCACAGGGCCATCTTACTGAGCGGGCACCCCTGGGCACTGCCTGGATGCCCCAGGTTTACATCAGAACCGGACAAATAGCGCTAGCAGTGGGGCATAGGAGTCAGGCTGAGCGGGCACAGGCACCCCAGCGAACAGTGGCATCTTTGGTTCCCTGAGTGACTGTCAATACTGAATGTTGGTGGCTCTGCCTCCACCTTCTGCCCAGCCAGACATGGCCAATCCTGGGTGGGTACACCGCTCCCAGGCACCGCGAGCTAAGGCAGAGGGGACGCAGAAGCTCAAGTGCCACGGATTCCCCTGCTGTTTGCTCGGATTCCCCTCCCGTTTGCTCTCCCCATCTGCAGGCAAATAATAGAAGCACCGATGGCGAGTGGGTCCAAGGAGAAGAAACTGTGCTGCCACCCCCCTTGAGCCACAGCCTCCTCCCTCCTTCTGTAAGCAGTAGGGAGAGTGGCTGTTTCTCTGTCTAAAGAGAGCAGCTGTAGGTTTTTCCTCCCTCTCCTCCTCATACTGCTGTACTCAGCTGCGGAGCCAGGTAAAATAAATAAATAAAAAATGAACACAAAGGATGATCATGGGACATGTAGTCCCGAGGACTTGCACGCCCCAGCAATCCTAAGAGAGAAACTGCAGCCCTCAGCATTCCCAGCTAAAGGGGTACTGAATCTGGTGGCAGGGGAATGGTGGCAAGTGACACGCTGACACGGCAAGTGACACACTGAATCTGATGACAAGGGACTGGTGGCAAGTGACATGCTATATCTGGTGACAGGGGACTGGTGGCAAGTGACTTGCTGAATCTGGTGGCAGGGGGGCCAGTGGCAAGTGATACACTGAATCTGGTGACAATGGTACTGATGGCATGTGACGCGCTGAATCTGGTGACAAGGGACTGGTGGCAAGTGATGTGCTGAATCTGGTGGCAGGGGACTGGTGGCAAGAGATATGCTGAATCTGGTGGCAGGGGAGCGGTGGCAAGTGACACGCTAAATCTGGTGACAAGGGGGCTTGTGGCAAGTGACACGCTGAATCTGGTTACAGAGGATCAGTGGCAAGTGACATGCTAAATCTGGTGACAGGACACATAGTGTAAATCTGTATAACAAAGAGTATTTATTAAAAATTTGGGAACACTCACATTTGAGCAGAAAAAAAGCGCTCGTAAAAACAGACTGAAGGTTAATGCAATGGCATCAGCAAGACCCATTCCAGCGCATATAACACGCTGGGTGATCAACCAAGATGATGTCTCTTTAGACGAAACATGTCAAGTTTCAGGAATTGTATTCAGGAACTGTATTCAAGAACTGTGTTCAGGAAGCAGCTAGTTAACCACAATCTGTGTCTGATTAGCTGCAGTGGAAGACAAGGGAGACATCAGGGGTCTAATAGACTCCTTATGTCTCCATAAAAAGGACTTGTCAGCAGCTAATGTTATCACATAGAGGGCTTGATAACCCCTTAGTGATAGCAAATTTTAAAGCACCCCTGTCCTTGACATACACTTATGGAAGATAGTCTAGCCTAAATATGTAATTTACCGGCCCCTTACCTTTCTGAATGAACATTGTGAGTGATTGGTAGTGTGTGTTTGGGCTTTGGTGTGCACACCCTAATGCAATAGGCTGCGCACACCTATGTTATGTAAGTAATGTGATGTAAGTGTGACAAGCGTAATATGTTTCTGTCATTTTTAGATTTTTATTTTAGCTTTTATTATGTTTTTACCATGCACTCTAAGTCACTAATAAATACTGCACTGTGAGTATTTATTTTGTTGCTGGCGGTTTCATTTTGGATGTGAGTGCTGGTTTTCATCATTGGATGGAATTGAGAGATACATCGTTGGAGAGAGGTAATTAGCACAGTTTGGATTCAGGATTGAAGGAATGGAGAAATACATCCCTTAAGGGAGAAATATATGATTACCAAGCATTGTTGGCTGTTCTATTTTCATAGACAGTAATACTTTCTGGTGAGTGTGCAATCTTCCTATATGGTGAAGGCACATCACAGTGGGCGATTGTTACTTGTATGTTGGAGGTTCAGAAAACAATTTCTGGACTACCTAATCACTGGACTTTTCTTACTTGTGATTTGGTCAGACATTTATTTTATTTCAGTATCACACATATATTTATATAAACACTTATATGATTTGCAAAGGTGATTTGTGTGAATTGTATGTGTATTTCAAATATTGAGCACTGCAATTATTATTATATTAAAAAAAACAATTATTGATGATTTAAAAATCTATTACAGCCTTCATTCATGAGCAATCCAATCAGGGAATTCCAAGGTAAAGCATGATGATAAACCAGAGAAATTTGTTATGAATCGTTTATTGCTTTAAAATTATTCAACACATAAAAGTAGAATGCAGAAAATCTGAGAAGTTTGAGGTAGAACTGAATGCTATTTTTTTTTTCATTTTGAACCGAGTAAGGGAGGGTTATAACCTCTGTCATTCTTTTTTTATTTATTTTTTGTTATTTATATCCCATTGGGGAGATTCCCCTTTATTTATGTCCTATAGCCAAAACAGGAAGTGAGAGGAATTCCCTCCGAAGTCAGGGATCACCAGAACTAGTGCCCCCTTTGAAAGATTCCTCCTCTATTTCTGTTCTGGGGACAATACAAGATTTTGGAATTTCTTTTTTTTCACTTTCATTGATAATGGTAGACAGGACAAACAAAGAGGGTGAAACTATTTAGCAGAGACTCAGACTGCAATAAAAAAACCTTGCTGGTGTTATAATCCATCTCCACTCTATCCAAAACTAGAAAAAAGTTTGCATTTAGTTAAACTTTAAAGTGGTTGTAAAGGCACAACAATTTATTTGTTTACCTTCATGCATTCTTTGCATGAAGGTAAAATACCTTCTGTGTGCAGCAGCCCCCCAGCCCCCCTAATTCTTACCTGAGTACCATCTCGTTCCAGCAAAGTTCCTCAAGAGTCTTGCCTCTCTGGGGACTCACACTCCTGATTGGCTTTTGGCAGCAGCGGGAGTCATTGGCTCCCTCTACTGTCAATCACATGCATGGAGCCAATCAGGAGATGAAGGGGGTGGGGCCAAGCAATGATTCCATGTATGAATGGACATATAGAGCCACGGCACAGGAGCAGGACCCCAGAGGAAGCTGATTTCTGTTGGGGCATACGGCAGTAGTGAGGAGCCAGGAGCCCCAGAAGAGGACGATCTTGACTGCTCTGTAAAAAAACACATACGTTTTTCTTGAAAACAGACTTTAATATCGCTTTAAGCATAATTTTTAAGAATATTCTGATAGTTTTTCTATATGGAATAAGTATCGTATTTTTCGCACCATAGGACGCACCTGACCATTAAACGCACCTAGGTTTTGGATGAGGAAACCAAGAAAAAAAATATTCTGACCCATACAGAAGACTGGCAAATAAAATGTACATTAGCCAGTGGACAGTATGTTAGCCAGTGGTATTCCTATAATAAATAAAGATACACCAGTGTTTATGTGAGTATAATCTGATGAGGCCATACAGTGTAGATCTATAGCAGGATGTCTCCCATGTTCCTATGGATATATAGGACAGTATGCACACACCTCTGTCATAATACAAGCAAAGTTATTGAACTACTAAGAAAAGGTGAGAAACAGTGTAGTTAGCCGTGTTTTGTTCCATCTATCTAAGCACCTAGCAAGATCTCCACATAAATAATCTGATAAAAAATCCTCCCATAATGTACATACCGCATATTTCAGCATTATACCACACACGCCGCTTCTCCATCTCATTGCTCATCCCATTCATTCTGTCAGTTGGCCCTGCCTCCCTCTACCACCATTGGCTTGCAGCAGCCCGGGAGGAGGCGTTGCCAGAAACGTCATGAGTATGGCCACGATTGGTGACAATGGACTCTCGCGTCACCCCACGTCAGGCTAGCAGCGCCTTGATTGGAGGCGAAGTGGCATTGCCTTGGGCGGGCCATCTTCTATTTAGCTGGAGTGAGAGTGGGGGCCCCCGAGTAGGTGATGTGTCCTGTGTGTGACCAGAGCGAGGGGGCGGCGGCGACTCCTCAA
The DNA here is from genome assembly GCA_029574335.1 of Rana kukunoris. NCBI lineage: Eukaryota > Metazoa > Chordata > Amphibia > Anura > Ranidae > Rana > Rana kukunoris. The sequence continues at coordinate 153,425,325 of CM056052.1, read as the reverse complement.
TCAAGCTCTGAGTAATACAAAAATATATACAATTATATAGCACTGATATGTATGTATGAGTCATTGAAAGGGGAACTATAGTATATTTTATTAAGAAATAGGAGAATACACAAACATTTATGTCACAGCAGCATCGGCAGGTATAACAGTAAGATCAAAAGGAGTTACAAAGCGGTATTACATATGAGATACAGGTATAAATTAGGCATGTACCATATGATCGAGGCAATAGACCTAAAAACCCAAGACATATCTTCTAGATGCAAACCCTTCGGAGGGAAACAGGTCACAGAGTGGAAGGGAGGGAAGGCGTCAGGTAATACCTATTGATATGCATAAGGGGTTTCCAAGACCTGACACTTACGACTAGCTATGGCACCTTGCCTGTCTATATTTGCCGAACTATAGTTTATTAAGGGGGTGAGGGTATTCAGGCCTTAGCTATATGTTGCATGTCACACCATAAATACTGGTCTAACATGTAACATGTTGCTAAAGGTGGATGTAAACCCGAAAATGTTATTTTAATTTGTTGATGTCATAATGTACAGCATAAGATTTCCTATAATCTGTGCCCAGTCTTGCCACACAGAGTTAATCCAGCCCTGAGCAATCCTCTTTTATTGTTCAGTGAAATAAAACGTACTTACAGAGAAAAACCTTAGTCCGTTCCGCCCCCTTGCTGTGAGTGACAGGTTATTTACATATCTCATGCACTAGCCTGGAGACAGGCATTATTTTTTAACCCCCACTCCTTTTCTGAAGTCATGTGGTTACTTTTCTGGATTTTGACTGGATGTTAGTAATCATAACAAAAGTTAGTGTAAGGGGAGTGTATAGGTGGCAGTGGTGGGACAAGGTATTTCAGTGCCCAGGGCGAGGATGCCAAAATGCACCCCCCCCCCTCGCAGAGCAGCACAGCATTTGCGGCATAAAAAAAAATATATGTGATGGTTGCGAAGTGCACCATTATTCCTATTTCAATTTATGATTGGTCATCACAAAGTACACCAATTTGCTTTGCTTTAATGGGGTTCGCAGCCAATAATGAGTACCTTGGCTGTCTGAGGGTGATTTCTGAAGATTATATATGATGCTCTAGAATTAACTAAACCTGATCTTGGTCCTGCTCAAAAACCTATTTCGAATTATGGGCAGCGCTGGTTGTGGTATTCTGACAGTGCAGGAGTCCTATCCCACTGCAAAGAATTGTATGTGATATGAACAGGAATAAGGTGCGATTCCTGTCCGGATCCCATGCCTTGTCAGAGTGACTTCAGCCTGGCTTCACACCGGAGTGGTGCAGGAAATCGCATGTGCTTTGGACAGAAATTGGACAGAAATTGCACTGCATTCCTGTTCAAATCACATATGATTCTTTGCAGTATGATATGAACCCATTCATTTTGTATGGGCTCAAATCTCACCACAAAAGGTATCAGTAACTGGTATCAGTGAGTACTTGAGCACAGCACACTCCCTTCTTCACTATTTGAATTATGCAGCCTTACACCGCCGCATTTACATTATGCCGCCGCAAATTACGAAGCAAGTGCTTTGTGAATACGGCACTTGCTCAAGTAATTTGTGGCGGTGTAGTGTAAATTACATACGCTACGCCGCGCTCGTAGATACGCAAATCTACGAGAATCTGGCCCAATGTGTCCGGGTGTTGAATGGACTCAAAGACAAAGCTCCTATGCAAACAAATCTGCAAAGATGAGAATAAAGATAACAGGGAAAACATAAAAACATTTGTCATTGTTATTACTCATGCACAAGAACACTATTCTGTAGGTGAGCATACACCATACAATCTGATTGTACAATTTCTACACAATCTTCGTTAGATTTACAAAAATATTGTAATATATGGACAAACCTAAACAATTCATTTAACTAGTATTCAGTCAGGCAGGCCTTTGTACTACATAGTTGGTGGTAGATCCAAAAGATATTGTACAATCAGATTGTATAGTGTATTGTAAGCTGGAGGCTGCCCATAAATGACACGGTTTTGTTTCTTTCAGTCCATGTCCGATCACAGAAAACTGAGCAGATAGATCCCCCTATCCACACAACTAAGGTGGATAAGGGAATTCTTTCTGCTGAGACGTCTATGTCAGCACTGCAGATCAAAGGAAACATTTTTGCTGGTTTGAGAGAAGCTGATCATTAAAATTGATTTCAATTTTAGCATGAATGGATTGAAACTTATCCTGTTCTTGCTGGACCAGTCAAATTTCCATCCATCTATGGCCAGCTTTATTAGTTCCTGCACAAAATCCCTGTTTTTTTTATGGCTGGGAAGCCGGGAGCTCACTAAGCCTCCATGTATACAAGTTCTTTAGGGCTCACTCACATGTGGTGCAGACATGTGTGTCCTGTGCAGAGCTCTCTTTTATCAGCACAGGGATGTACAGGCATTGTATGCATCCCTGTGCCAGCGTCCCATTCACTTCTATTGGGACCCACATCTGTATGTCATGTTAGGATACAGAGGCTGTGTCCATGCAGCCTCATGTCCCAGTAAATTAGAATGGGGTACTGGCATTGGGATACACACAGCACCTATGAAGTTAGTTTTGCACAGAGTAACCCTGATCACCGTCTTTTAGGGTCCCCCAACAGCGCTCGCGGCTCCTTCCTGCACCCGAAAACCACCTAGGAGAAGCCCTGGGGGTTACCATGTGTGCGTGCCTCTGAGTCCAGCATTTGGGAGCATAAACACAGAGTGACAGACTCAGCCCCACCCCTGGCGCCTGCATCATTGGATTTGATTGACAGCAGCAGGAGCAAATGGCTGCACTGCTATTAATCTATCCAATAAAGAGCCGAGACCCTGGCCAGAGAGGCTTTGCGTGTCTCCAGCATGGGAACAAACGGGCTCAGGTCAGAAAATACGGGGCTGGTCAGTGTAGACGTTTTTCAGCTTAATGCAAAGGATGCATTAAGGTGAAAAAACACAAAGCTTTACAACCCCTGTAACAGCGATATGAAGCATGAAAGTATGTTTTTTTTACCTGTCAGCTGAATAGATAGTGGTAGCCCAGCTGCACAGAGGAGAGAACATCACTCAGCTAGAGAGGAGGGGGTCCAAGGAAAGGGACACAGGAGGAGAGGGCACTACACAGAGGAGGAATAGGCTCCAAGAGAAAGATAAAATCAGGAGATTAGGGGACAGAGCTGGTGATGTACATTCGACATCGGGACATTGTGAAAGTGAAAGCAGCCAGGAGTGATAGAGACGAGTGTAGAGGGGAGAGAGAAGACCTGTTCAGGAGAGGGAAAGTTGTTTGCGTCAACAATCAATTAAGAAAGCACTGAAAGCCGATGTGCCTTCTGCACTCTATCACTCAGGTACTAGTACAGTGCACAGTGCAGCCAGGGGGCGGGCGCTACGATCTAGCCGACATGCAGGGAGAAAAACACCCCCTGTCTGCTGTGTTACATTCAGCAGCCTGTTCTGTGCTGGACACGATTGTACCCGGCAAACTGCGCCCTCCTCCTGCACTAAATCATTGCGCCCAGGGCAGCTGCCCGCCCCGCCCCTGCCTAGTACCGGCCCTGATAGGTGGGCAGAGAGTTTACTGACATCACAACTCCATCCAACGAGCTCCAGACAACAGATTCACCCACAGAATCTGCAGTTTTTCAGTTCTTCTAACAGACAAAGGGGAAACATTTGACAAGTAAGGATACATGCAGGAGGCATGTATATCCTTATAGATCAGCACTATGGCAGTAGTTTAAAAAGGATGAGAGTTGGTTTACATCAACTTTAAAGTTATAATTGTAATGTTTATCTAATTGATATGTAGATTCTGTTTTAAAAAGTTATTGATATACTAGACAGTGGGGTTGATATACTAAAAACACTACTAAAAACAAATAAGCCATTCACAAGGGAATTTTCTCTTTGAAGGGGAATTTTCCCTTGGATTTTTTTTCCTTGCACATGAAAGCAATGTTTCACCCTAACATTTGCATGAACAGTGAACAGCCTAAATAGTAAATGTATGCCTTTATGCCCTTAGTAAATTTAACAATGTGTATTTAACAATTCTGCAAAATGACTACAGTGAAAAACAAAGCCTGTTGTTTTTACTCTGTCTAAACTGGTGGGTTTGCACTTTGGGAAAGGAACAGTAAATCACAACCTTGGGCTGCACAACACAGCAGTAACAGACATTTACATATTTAATAAGAAAACATGGCTGACCCATGTACAGTATAGACATTACTTTATTATATATGGTACAATGTTCAAGGTAAACAGCTAGTTATTTTTATAATAAAAGATCTTGAAAAATAATTTTAAGCATGGTATTTTTTTTACATATTTACATAAACTCATCAGCCACTTTATTAGCTACACCTTTCTAGTACCGGGTTTCTAGTACCCTTTTCCATTCAAGCTGCCTTAATTCTTTGTGGCATAGATTCAACAAGGTTTTGGAAACATCTCTCAGAGATTTTGGTCCATATTGACATGATAGCATTACCACAGTTGCTGTAGATTTTTCAGCTGCGTACCCATGATGCGAATCTCCTGTTTCCAATAGGAGGCCATTGGAGTACAGTGGACTCATTGTCATGTTCAAGAAACCAGTGGGGAGATGATTTGAGCTGTGTGACATGGTGCATTATCCTTCTGGGAAAAAAACAAGATAGGTACACTGTAGTCATAGAGGGATGGCCATTGTCAGCAGCAATACTCAGGTAGGCCTTGTCATTTAAATGATGCTCAATTGGTACTAAGGGACCCAAAGTATGCCAATAAAATATCCCCCACACCATTACACCACCACTACCAGCCTGAAGAATTGATATAAGGCAAGATGGATCAATGCTTTCATGTTGTTTACTCCAAATTCTGACCCTACCATCTGAATGTTGCCGATTAAATTGAGAAATCGCATATTGTAGACTCAGTTAATTGTTGTTAGCTGACAGCAGAGGCACCCGATGTGGGCTTTTGTTGCTGTACCCATCTGTTTCAAGGTTTGATGTGTTGTGCATTTAGAGATGGTATTCTGTATACCTTGGTTATAACGCATGGTTATTTAAGTTACTGTTGCCTGTCTATCATTTCGAACCAGTCTGCCCATTTTCCTCTGACCTCTGACATCAACAAGGCATTTTTGTCCACACAAATGCCGCTTACTGCATATTTACTCTTTTTCAGACCACTCTCAGGGACTTACTGTAGCAAGACGGAGGTGCGTGCGTCCAACAAGCTTGTGTGTGCGTGTGTGCGCAGGAGCATGCTCCAGATGCGCTTACACGTGTGCTAGATGCTGTTTGGTGCCAATGGGCCTTTAAAAGAACAGCAGCTGCACTTGTGCAGTGCTGTTTAATCTGCAGCTTACCGTGTCCTGAAACCTGTACCTGCAATCTGTTTATCTGTATTGACCTGGCTCTGCTAACTTACCTGATATGCTCGATATCATGTTGCTAACCAGTGCCTGTTTACCTGACCCTGCTCCAGCCTTCTGTCTTGTTCTGTCTGATTACCTGTATTGACCCGGCTTGTCTGACCCCGCTCCAGCCTGCTACCTTGCTCTGTCTGATTACCTGTGTTTGACCCAGGTTGTCTCACCCTGCTCTAGTCTGCTGGTGATCCTGCAACATCCAGCTCACTGGGTCACTGACCTGCATTTGCCTCTGCTGCCATCCTTCATGGTGGTTCATCATCCGCCCATCTGTGCCAGCTACCACAGATCTCACAGACACTCCTACCTCACTGAATTCTCGAGGCTACTGTCCCAACTCCAGTGGCTCCTAAGCCAGGGATGTAAGATAGGTCTCCTCCTACAAGTCAGGCTCTACTACAAGGTAAGTAACAGTTGTGTGTGAAAATCCTAGTAGACCAGAAGTTTTTGAAATACTCAGACCAGGCTGTCTGGCACCAACAACCATACCTGTCAGATGCCCTTGGAAGCTGGAAATCTTTAAAGAGACACTGCTGCTTCAGTGATTTTCACTTGCTTTCGGGTCCTATGCTGGACAGCCTGCCTGATGCATTGTGAACACAGGATTGCTCAGGACAGATGCCATTCCACCTTGTCCAGTCAAGAAATGCTTTGCATTAATTCAGAAAATGTAAAGCATTCTTTAAATGGACGAGGTGAAGAGGCAGGGTGGAGACATCACACAATTTTGTTTAACCAAAAATACTTTGCATCCATTCAGAAAATGTAAAGCTTTCTCTGAATGGTGACCATGCCAAGTGGTGTTCACCGTGCATTAGCATGGTCGCTCAGCATGGAACCCAGGAGCAAGTGCAGATCACTGAAGTTGTGGCGTCTACGTCAGTGATTTTCAGCACCCAGGGCCATTTGCCAGGTATAGTGTAAATATACAGTAGATACATTGTTCCAAGATGGACCAATGTAACTACTGCATGTAAAAATATACCATGTCTGGACTTCGTCTTTAAAACTTTTATTCTGGTTTGAAGATTTTATTGTTAATTTATCATAACTGAGGCCCTGTAGCCACAAACCTAATTCTTCAATACCATCACATTTCACAAACAGCAGCATAGTCATGATCATGGTGCCCAAATTAAAAATACCAAACAGGTATAACTATGTTACTAATATAAAGATAACAAATAACGGAGAATGCAAGGTATTCAATTTTAAGTAATAGTTTTATTTTTTAGTGATGACAAAAGTAAATCATGGAACATGATCATCCATTTTCGAATATATTGGTTTAATTTTCTTTTCTTCCTTTAATGCATGCATCCTGGGGGCTTTGGATAGTTTTAATAATATCTTCTAACACCCTCAGTTTCATAAGGCTAATTTCTTTGCCCCTATACTCCATGCTTTTGGCTAGTTGAATTAGTCTTGTGAAATAAAATGTTACATGCTAAATTGTGCAATTCATTGAAAGATGTTTGAATCAATTCTCTGATCTCCAGAAGGCTTATAACAAAAAATGATTGCTGAGATATGAAAAAGATTGGATGACATTACAGTCACACAAGAAATAAAGGAAATATACAGTATAGGCAATATCTAGCTTTGCAAAACAGTCATAAATTAAAGAAATACTTGAAAAGACGTTCTCGTGAGATACAACATAATGCAACATCTTAGGCCGCGTACACACGATCAAATCTATCTGCTGGAAACGGTCTGCCTGACCGTCCCAGCAGACAGATTTGATCGTGTGTACGGGCGAGCAGACAGATTTGGCCAGCCGACAGATTTTAAAGCAATATGTCTGCTGGTTAGTACGCTAACGCTAACCAGCAGACATATCTTCTCGCACATGCGTCGAATGGATTCGACGCATGCGCGGAAGTAATTTACTTCCTGGTGCGGTGACGTGGCGGCGTCAACGTCACCGCCATGTCATGGCCACGTCACCGCCACGTCACCGCTCTGTCTGCTGGCGGGGATTTTGGTTTGATCGTGTGTACAGCGATCAAACCAAAACGGCCAGCAGACAGATTTGTTCAAATCGGTCTGTCCGACCGATTTGAACAAATCTATTTGCTCCTGTGTACGGGGCCTTAGAATAAAGAAAGGTGTTTTACTAGGACATTGGTGTATAGGGAATTATTTACGTACTCAAAAAGATCCACAAGACATACTGCAAAATTCAAATAGCTTGATAATTGTGAAGTAATCATCAGCATTTATTATTGTCATGTTCAATGACAAATCACAGAATGCAAGGATAAAAATTCAAATTATAGAGGGGCGTGGCTTGCGCGCGACTGTGATGGCCGCCTAAGTGAGTTGCTCTAAAGATCACAGGGGTTTATCGGCTAAACGATCGTTTTAACCACGAATACCGGAACAAAGAAGGATTCGATCACCCGGAGGGAAGTGTTCTCGATGTCGACGGGCAAACGAAAAGACCAAAAACAAGCTAAGATGTTAGCTAGCATCTTGGATGCTGCGGACCGTGAGGGAGAGCTGCTTCAAGATGGAGGAAGTGACGCAGCTCCACAAAAACCATCGTCATACACGGATCTCCCTGACGATGATCCTAACACTCAAGATTCGATTGAAGAACTCAATACTGCTCAAGAATCCCCGCCGAGGAGTCCTTCATTTCAAAGCCCGGCGAAAACAAAACGGAGGATTGATGACGCAGCTCTAATTCAGCAGTCAGGTATGGCGATGTTAGTCATGATATGACAGGCCCCAATACTGCGTCATCAATTTATAACTACCCCACATCTGGATTACCAGTAATGGATACTACAATAAAGGAAATGCTAATTTCGCTGCAAACATCGCTTATGTCGAATCTGAAGGTCATAATGAAAAACTTTTCTGTCTAATTAAAAGGTCTGAATGATAGGGTCCTAACTGTTGAAAACAAATTGGACGATTACTCGGAAACTGTTAATGACCTTGTTGAGGCCTGTAAGGATCAGGCAGATGAAAATTTATGGACCAAAGCTAAAATCGCGGACCTGGAGGACAGATCAAGGCGTTGTAACGTGAAGCTAAGAGGAGTCCCGGAATCCATTATTCCAAGTGAACTACAAAACTATGCGGACAATTTGATTGATACCTTAGTGCCAAATGTCTCTCTGATTGAACGCATGATTGATCAGATATACCGCATACCCAAACCCAAGCACATGAACGCTTCTATCCCAAGAGACGTACATATGAAGATTCATTTCTTCCATATTAAGGAAAAACTACTTACTAAAGCTAGAGACTTAAAATCATTGCCTGAGCCTTATAAAGGTATCCAAATGTATGCAGACCTGTCACAACATACTTTGGCCTTGAGGAGACAACTGAAGGTTGTTACAAAAACTTTGTACGACCATAAAATCCAATACAAGTGGAAACACCCTGCAACATTGATAATCACCAAAGATGGAATAACCAATATTATATCTGATCCGAAAGAAGGAATGCATCTCCTACATTCTTGGGGCATGTCTCCAACGCTCTCTCATGATCGGGGAAGTAAGGAAGGTCCACAGCATGTTAGCAACATTCGAGAAGGATACCTTCTTCCTAAGAAAATATGAAGCTCGAGAGAAAATGGAAGAAATGAATAAGAAAAGCAAAAAGAGCATGGAATAGAAGAAAGAAGCGGACTGATCTCTTTCATTTTTGTCCATTCTTTTATATCTTTTTTTTCTCTATCCACATATACCCCTGGTATCTGTTATGCAAATTTTGTCATTTCTTGATCCTTTTTGAACATTACCCCCTTTTATTGGTCGCTTGTTTTTTTTTATATACCCGACTTGTACTGTGCTTATTACATTCCCTTTACCTATTAGTATATACACCACAGCTGTGGGATATAGTTTTATTTTATTGTCAAATACGAAGAAAAAGGGGATTGTATTGCATCTTCTTTACTAGTTTACTTAGATTGCAATTTATTTAGTTCATTCTGATTTTATTATATTATGACAATACATTATAGAGTATAATACAGGCAATGATGTGTTCATATAGGTAATACAGTTATTTTGTCTAATCACTTTCGGGTATATTTTTGTTTCCATACATTATTCAAAAAGACTATACAAAACAAGACTGGGGAAGACAAGACTAAACAGGACAAAACAAGACAGGACAGGACTAAACAAGACAGGACAGAACTAAACAAGGCAAGACAAGACTAGACAAGACAAGTCAAGACATAACAAAACGAGGCAAGACAAAAAAAATAAAAACAAGACAGGGTTAAAAAAAAAAAAAATTAAGAATTGGCAGCAAAAAAATACACTGCGCCCTGCTAATTTGTTTTGTTCCTACAAGTGATTTCTAAATTCTTCTTGTTTCTCTATATACCCTCCAGGGGGCCCAGGTCCAAAGGTGCTCCTCATGTATATCCAATTCAATTGCTAAAAGTGATTCCATCTTCTCTATACCATCCATTTCATTGGCCCATTCCTTAACTGATGGAGTTTGTATTGAGCGCCAGTGCCGTGGTATAACTAATCTAAGCAATGTAATTATCTGTTCTTTGTTTATCTTATTTATTCTGTTTATTTTTTGTTTTGTTTGCTTTCTTTTCATTTACTTTTGTTTTAGTTTTATTTTTCCTTTTAGTTGTACATCGGTGTCTGGTTAACCCACTCTATATAAATCGCTTCTTGCTCGAATATCCCTGCAGTCTTACCTGTCCCTATCCAACTGGGTTTCCTCTTGTCCTGTGAGTATTTAACCAATTGAGATCCCCTTCACGCAGGTATGTCCGTCAATTTTCTCTCTGTTAATGCAAAAGGCTTGAACCACCCAGCCAAGAGGTCTTCTATGTGGAAGACTGCGTTGACTAATGGAACCGACATACTTTGTGTGCAAGAAACTCATTTTACTCTTGATAACGCTCCACAGTGTCAGCATAAAAACTTTCCTCATATTTTCAGGGCCGACTATACACGTAAGCAAAGAGGTATTTTAATTGCAATTCGTGACTCCTTGAATTTTGAATTGATGAAATGCTTCTCGGATACGGGTGGTAGATATATCATACTGGTGTGCAAACTGAACGATGTAACATACACACTTGTAAATGTTTATGCACCGAATATCAGACAAATGGGTTTTCATAGCAAGGTATTGAAGAAAATACGTGAAGTACAGATGGGTCATCTTTTGATATGTGGGGACTTCAATTTGGTCCCAGATGTAGACATCGATTCTTCTTCTGGAGCTAAAAGGTTTGCTTCTCCTCTATCAAAATTTTTTTTGGACAATGATCTATTCGACATATGGAGATGTTACCATGCATCAAACACCATTGACTCCCTTCCTGGGGGCAAGGCGCCTGGTCCGGATGGTTTCACTGGTGAATATGTTAAATTATTTAAAAAATTACTGATACCACATATGAGAGATACGTTTAACCACTCTGCCTCTAAATCTTCTTTCCCGAATGAAATGTTATCTGCATTGATAATAACACTTCCCAAACCGGGAAAAGACCGAACATCTCCATCGAATTTCAGTCCTATTTCCCTTCTTAACATTGATATAAAAATATTTGCCAAAACAATAGCAAATAGGCTAGTCGACATACTCCCTAATCTAATACATATTGATCAGACTGGATTCACCAAGGGACGCCAGGCTTCAGATGCTACCAGGAGACTGATAGATGTTATCCATAATGTGAACATGACGGGAACGCCTTCTCTGCTTCTATCTTTGGATGCAGAGAAGGCGTTTGACAGGGTCAATTGGAATTATCTATCATTGACTCTTCAAAAGTTTTGATTTGAGGGTTTTATTTTTAAATCTATACTGTCCCTTTACTCAAACCCTAATGCTCAAGTTTTGTCTTCCAACCTGATATCTCAACCCTTTCTTATCTCCAATGGAACCAGACAGGGTTGCCCTCTGTCACCCTTAATCTTTAACTTACTGATGGAACCCTTGGCAGAACATATTAGATCTAACTCCAGGATATCATGGGTGAGTATAGGTTCGCAAGTACACAAGATCAGTCTATTTGCTGATGATGTTATATTAATGTTAACATGTCCGTTCATTTCTTTAACTGAACTACAAGAAATATTGTCTTGGTTCAGCAAGATATCTTATTATAAGGTAAACACCATGAAATCATCAGTCCTTGATATAGGTATAGACGCAGTTTCAAACAATCTTCTCCAACATCACTTTCCTTACACTTGGGCAGATACTGATATTCCATACTTGGGTATTCATTTGACAAAATCCACCAAGTCTTTATTCGCCCACAATCATATTCCCCTAAAACAGAAATTGCAAATAGATTTATTAAAGTTAAGTAAACATTAACTTTCGTGGTGGGGTAGACTCTCAGCGTTCAAGATGATGCATCTACCTCAGGTTTTATATTTATTTAGATGTCTCCCCATCCCGACTCACGTTAGTTTTTTCAAATCTCTTCAAACAATTCTATCCAGGTATGTCTGGGGAGGGAAGAAATCCAGGTGCGCCCATCATAAGATGATTAAACATAGGATGTGGGGCCAGCTACATTGATTTCCAGGATTACTTCTATAGCTCCATTCTAACTCAGATAAAAGAGTGGTTTCATTCTGCCCCAACAACGAACTGGGGTTTAATCGAATCCTCATATGGTATTCACAAAATAACAAAATTATGGTAATTTGGAGCACAGATGGGATTTAAAATCCCTACACATCTTCCACCACAAATGAAGATTTCCATTTCAACATGGCTTAAATTCCTAAAGGTTGCAAAACCCTCTGACCCCAAGGTTAAAGTAGAAATTCCTTTTCGAGTTTTGCAACTTGTTATGAATCAGAGCACTATGGAACAATGGAGCACACATGGCATTGAATTTCTTCATGACCTTTTCAATGGTAGCAAACTTAAATCTTTTGAAGATATTAAGTCTGAATACAGTTTACCTGATCATTGCTTGACTCAATATAAGAAGATAATACGCTTCTTAAATAACTTGAACGATGCCAACCTTTACATCCACACTAGTGCATGGTCCTTTTTAACGTCGCTAGTATTAAAGAAAAAAGATATCTCCCTCTTTTACAATATACTTCAACAAAAGAAAAAAATTATGAAATCCTCTTCCCACTTTCAATGGGAAAAAGATTTGGGACATTTATTTACTGACGACCAATGGCATGTTGCGTGTAAAATGAATCAGTCAGCCTCAAAATGTACGTCCCTATGGGAACTGTCGGTTAAAATCACTTTGAGATGGTACTATACACCCGATATTTTATCCAAGTTTGGTAACCAGCACTCCGACGGATGTTGGAGACAGTTTGGAGCTAGAGATGACCTTCTCCATATTTTTTGGAAATGTCCTAAAATCGTGGATTACTGGTTAAACATATTCGATATTTTAATGACTATGACAGGTACTAAGATAGAACCTAGCCCAGAGTTGGCTTTATTGTCTCTGGGTATAGACGATTTTCCGCTTATTCTACGTAAATCTATTGTACACTTGCTTCTTGCCCCCAGACTATCGATCACAAGGCGATGGAGAGATTCTTCCCCTCCATCTGTGATAAGAATGATCAGTACAGACCGCTCTGTGTTCATTCACAAACAGGACACAGTAAACAGATGACCGCAATTTACTATGTCATTCCTTATCAATAAATACAGAGTTTTCCTGTGTTCATTTAGGGCATCAGTAAATATGAGATCATGTTTTTAGCCCCAGTCATCATCCTGATTATCTATTTCCCTGTGTCCCTGTGTGCCCATAGCCATTGTCAGGTGGTAGCAGGGAGAGGGGGAGAAGCTAAGACAGGCATAAAGAACTGCTGGGGGATCCAGGCCAGCACACAGTGCGAGGAACAGTGGGGGGAAGCAGCGGCAACAGAGCCTGATTAGAGTTTTTGGGGATATATCTAAAGTACCCAAAAATGTATGTCTATATGAAGGGCCCTTTTCAATACATCTTTCTCACTGACCTGCCGAACACATTCGAAAAATATGTACCTTGATCACAGCTGGATATAATGAGGAGTGGAGTCTACAAAACAAATAGGCCTCGTACACACGACCAAGAATCTTATCGTAAAAGAAACGTCATTTTCCTCAACGAGGTTCTTGTCAGGCTTATCGAGAATCTTGTCAAGCTTTCTTTGCATACACACTGTCAAGACAAAATCTCATCGTTCTCAAACGCGGTGACGTACAACACGTATGACGGCACTATAAAGGGGAAGTTCGATTCCACTGGCGCCACCCTTGGGGCTGCATTTGCTAATCTCATGTTACTGCGTGTTAAGTAAAAGTTTGGTGAGAGACGATTCACGCTTTTCAGTCTGTTACAGCGTGACGAATGTGCTATCTCTATTATGAACGCTACTTTTACCGAAGGTGCACTCCTGTCTCATACTTTATTCTGAGCATGCGTGGGTTTCTAAGCATACACACAAACGTGTTTCTCGTTGTAAACCAGCCCAATGAGAAACACGATGAGGAAATTGAGACTCCCGACAAGAAAAAAGAGAGATCCACGACAGTTTTCTCAACGAAAAGCATACACACAACCGTTTTTCTCTGCAAAAATGCTGTGCCAGCATTTTTCTTGATAGATTTTGAAGAGGAAAACGGTCGTGTGTACGAGGCTATAGTCTAGTCTAGATAGTCTAGAGCTTTTGGTGGTGGAGAATGGTTTGCTGCTTCATGCACCCAGATCAATATCCCAGTATCCACCAGCCAAGGCGAGGTGAGTGAGAGACTTTGGCAGGGTGATGTGGGCATTGGATCAGTACCACACACAGGCTATGAGGCTATGAGGGACTGAGTACAGCACAGCATACAGGGGTCGCTGGTGACTGAGGACTGTATGGCATACAGGTTTTCTAGGTATGGGTTACAGCTCAATGTACAGGATTTCCAGAGACAAGCAGAGTGTATAGCAAACCTTCCTTGAAAATAGTACTACCCAGCAATCAGGATTTCTAGGGACAGGTGAGTAGATATGCTCAGTGAAACTTCCAGAGACAAGGAGTTACGGAGCTCAAAGACACATTGATAAACATTGCTTGGGCAAGGATGGCTGATCTGATCGCAGCTTAAATTAAATCACTGATTTCCAGACTGGACAGAGAATCATCCTATATCTGACAGGAGGTGGAATCAGGTACCATAGTTCCTAATGCCGCATACACACGATCATTTTTCGGCTTGTAAAAAACGACGTTTTTCAGCCTCTAAAAACAACTAATTTTTTTCCAACTTCATCATTAAAACGAAGTTGCCCACACACGATCGTTGTAAAAAATTCTCTAGCAAAGCGCAGTGACATACAACACGTACAACGGCACATAAAGGGGAAGTTCCATTCGGATGGCGCCACCCTTTGGGCTGCTTTAGCTGATTAAGTGTTAGTAAAAGATGATTCGCGCTTTTCTGTCTGTTACAGCGTGATGAATGTGCTTACTCCATTATGAACGCTAGTTTTACCAGAACGAGAGCTATGTCTCATAACTTGCTTTTGAGCATGCGCAGGTTTTTCACATCATTTAAGCCCACACGCGATCATTTTTTTCAACCCAAAAAACGTCATAGCTTAAAACGTTGTTAAAAAATGCAGCAGGAGAGACACACTTGATAGATTTTGTATTGTAAACATTGTCATCTAGAATACTTCTGATTGTTGATGAAATATCTTATTTGCCAGTTTTCAGATTCTTGATCCTACTGTTGTGTATTTTCTACTGCTTAAGTCCATATACGTTTTTTGTACACTTTTATTTGTACTTTTTTTATTATATGGAAAATGGAAATACCCTTTTAATAAACATATTGAAAAGGAAAAAAAAATGCAGCATGTTCGATTTTTTAAAAACAGATCATAGGCAAGCTGTGGTGGTTTTGGAGCAGTCAACATGTCTGTAAGACAAAAGGGAAACACATCAGCTTTACAGCTGCTCTGTGACAATTTTAATTGTTTAGTTTGCAATGATTTGACAATGTAGTATTTAACAAATTTAAAAGGCAATGTCTAGTATTTAGCAAGAATCTGAAAAAAGTATAAAATATATATACATATTTTTTAAATTATATACTTAATATTTTAAGATTTTTTTTTTATTTCGAATGGTAGTAAGAAAGGCAATTTCCAGTTATCACATTTGTCTAACTAATACATGAATTTAAATACCTTCTCTGAAGGTCATTTGAAAGTTAACATCTGCAGTCATTGCACATGTATATAAAGTAGTGTTTACCCAATGACACACATTAACAAATGCTTGCAGGCAATTAACCATGTCATTTAGTATGCTTCTGCTATCAAATATACTTCAACAGATTATTGTTATAGTTCAGTGTAATCACGAACAAAATTAGTGCATTTTACAGCAATGAATTTACTAAAATGAGAAATTTAATTTAGTTCATTCTAATAGCCAAATTGAAAATAGTAGAGTTCAGCTAATTTTACTTGCTAAATGTAATTAATTATATTGTAGAAGGCGTTAAAAAAAAAATCATTTAAGAGATATCTTTAGTAGGTTTGCTAAATATTCAGTATTTTTTCTCTGTGTCTAATGAGAAAGAAAGAAAGAAAGAAAGGTAGATAGATAGATAGATAGATAGATAGATAGATAGATATATAGATAGATAGATAGATAGATAGATAGATAGATAGATAGATAGATAGATAGATAGATAGATAGATAGATAGATAGATAGATAGATAGATAGATAGATAGATAGATAGATAGATAGATAGATAGATAGAAAGAACATATTTATTCCTATGAGAATAAATGTATTTTTTATTATATGACTATAAAGCATTGTTAATTTTGCCTATGTATAAACAATAGACATGTATCCAGTTTGTGTTCTTAAATAATAAATGTAGAATATCTTTACCCTTCAATATTGACAAAACATAGCCATGGTCAAACTTGTTGGTACCTTTCCCTGAAAAAGTAAAAATCTGTAATTTTCTCCAAAATAACATTTTTTTTTCAAAATAAATATTTCAGCTAAAAATATTTTTTTAATACTTTTTACTGGTTTTCCAAATGTTAAACAAACACAACATACATTCCTATAAGTCATTTCCATGAACTCTAAAGTGTATTAATGTTAAAATATAGTGGTAGTTTAAACCAACAAATGTGCCAGCAATAGCGTTTTCATTTACTGAATATTTTTTTTTTCTTCAATAGTTTTTATTTATTTCCAAAACAAGTAAAACAGCAAATTAAAATACAAGTCGGTATGGAATAATATATAGAGCAGGATATACACCAGTTCTTCGTCAAGAAAACCTAACCAATGTACAAAAGAGTAAACAGATTGTTAGCAAACAAAAACAGGCTGGCAAAAGAGCATAGTAGATGCATGGGACAGAGAGTAACATTTACTGACAGGGTAACTAGTGACATAGTCAACAGCTATTTTTCATTCCAGGGCGTCACTGCTACCAAATTAATCACAAGAACTTTGCTGCTCCAGACCATCGTGTCCAGGCTAGCCATTTTCTATGAACCTCCGCAAGGCGGCCACTACTTGAAGCGAATGTTAGTTCATAATTGAGGTGCAGATTTACCAAATCGATGGTGCTTTCTATTGTAGGGGGTTTCGTAGATTTCCACAGCCTGGTTATACTTAGTCTGGCTGCAAGGAGAATATTGGTGACTACTAGTCTCATATCCGCAGGAATGGCATCTAGATTAACATTAAGGAGTGCCAGGGTCGGAGTAGGAGGGAGGGAGAGACTAGTTAAGTTAGATAGTACGCGGAAGAGAGCTGACCAGTAAGGGCTTATAACTGGACAAGACCAGAGTATATGGAAGATGTCACCCTTGGAGTTTGCACATCTCCAGCATGTGTCAGGAATGTCTTTGCCAAACTTTGCTACTTTGGCTGGAGTGTTCTACCAGCGCAAGGAAATTTTTAGGGTCATTTTCCACAGTGCTGCATTTCGAGTGGCTTTATGAATAGATCTAAGAGCGGAGTGCCATTGGTCTTCTGTCAGTGTTTGTCCCGTGTCAATGTCCCAACGAGCATGGTGTTTGGATTTAGTAAACGTCCGTTTTAGATTGAAGGTGTTATAGAAAAGTGAGATTCCTTTTACTTTCGAGGAGTCTGTGGTCAGAAAAGACCACACTCTCGGGGGGATGGAGTAGAATGGGTTAGGCAACCGGGCTAGGCAGTGCCTGATTCGAATATACGTGTACAGTTCCGTCTGTTTGAGCTGGAATTTCATTTGCAGCTGAGGAAAAGTGAGGAGTGTGTTACCGCAAGTAATGTCCTGTAAGTAAAGTATGCCGTTGGCTTTCCAATGCGTTAGCATGATGTCTTCAATGCAGTGTTTAAGGCTGGATAGAGGGAGGGGAGGAGTAAATGAGTGAGGGTGCATTTCTCCTTGTTGAGCGAGATATTTCCAAGCTGAGGCCGAAGCTCTCATCGTGGGAGGTAGTGAGTTGGAAATAGGGATGCCAACGGGGATCCCCATAATCCATTCTCGTAGGTTTGTGTGTTTGACCATGTTGGATTCCAATTGACCCCATAGGGTAAGAGGATGTGGTTGGAACCAATCTTTGAGTTGGGTAAGAATGGACGCCCAGTAGTATTCCTTAAAGTCTATGGACCCAGCCCCCCCGACTGAATTGTGCTTGGTGAGAATTTGTTTCGCGCAACAAGGTTTTTTACCTTGCCATAACAATTTATTTAAGGTCGTTTGTAGGGAGTGGAAGTAAGACGCCGGGATAGGTATTGGCATCGTCCGGAACAGGTATAGTAACTGAGGAAGGTGGAGCATTTTGAAAGCCGCAAGTCTCCCTGATCAGGAGAGTTCCTGTTTGGCCAAATTACTGGCATCTTTTTGGAGAAGTTCGAGGAAGGGTACAAAATTGCTTTTAACCACTTGTCCACCGCCCACCGTCATATGACGGCGGGCGGAGGACTCCATTGTTCTGACATCACATCATATGACGTGATGTCCCTTTAAAGCCGCGGGCGGGCGCGCGCGGCGCGTCGCCGGCGGCGCGTGCGCGCACCCGCCGCTCCGCGGGGATCCCGTGCGAGTGCCCGGCGGCAACGATCGCCGCCGGGCACACGCGATTGCTCTGTAAGTGAGCTGGGACGTGCAGCTCTGTATGTAAACACAGAGCTGCACGTCCCTGTCAGGGAGAGAGGTGACAGATTGTGTTCCTTGTACATAGGGACACAATCGGTCACCTCCCCCAGTCACCCCCCCTCCCCCTACAGTTAGAACACTCATAGGACACACATTTAATCCCTTCCCCGCCCCCTAGTGGTTAACCCCTTCACTGCCAGTCACATTTATACAGTAATCAATGCATATTTATAGCATTGTTCACTGTATAAATGTAAATGGTCCCAAAAATGTCAGAAAAGTGTCCGAAATGTCCGCCATAACGTCGCAGTCCCAATAAAAAATCGCAGATCGCCGCCATTAATAGTAAAAAAAAAATGCCATAAACGATCCCCTATTTTATAAACGCTATAAATTTTGCGCAAACCAATCGATAAACGCTTATTGCATTTTTTTTTTACCAAAAATATGTAGAAGAATACGTATCGGCCTAAACTGAGGGAAAAAAAATTGTTATATATATTTTTTGGGTTATTTATTATAGCAAAAAGGAAAAAATATTGCATTTTTTTAAAAATTGACGCTCTATTTTTGTTTATAGCGCAAATAATAAAACCGCAGAGGTGATCAAATACCACCAAAAGAAAGCTCTATTTGTGGGAAAAAAGGACGCCAATTTTGTTTGGGAGCCACGTCGCACGACCGCGCAATTGTCAGTTAAAGCGACGCAGTGCCGGAAGCTTATATTTTGTCTGGGCAGGAAGGGGGTCTAGGTGCACAGTAGGTAAGTGGTTAAATAAGTTTTTAGTAAGCCTCGTCAGTTGAATTCCTAAGTAGGAAATCTCGCATTCCGCCCATACATAGGGGAATTGTGACTGTAGCAGAATTCTGGTGGTGGCATCCAGACATAGATCAAGTATAAATGATTTGTTGGCGTTAACCTTATAATAAGACACTTTACTAAACCATCCTAGTATCTTTTGAATTTCCGGAAGTGAGGTGGTCGGGTTTGTTATCATAAGGATAACATTGTCTGCAAAGAGATTGATCTTGTGATGAGTAGGGCCTATTTGGAAACCGGATATGCGTGGGTTTTGTCTGATATGTTCTGCAAGAGGTTCTATGAGCAAATTAAAGATTAACGGGGACAGTGGGCATCCCTGTCTAGTGCCATTTGATATGTGGAATGGTTTTGAAAGCATGTCTGCGGAAAATACTTGTGCCGACGGGGACGTATAGAGTGCCAGAATAGCCTCAAGTATATGACCCTGAAAACCAAACTTCCGGAGAACTTGCCGAAGGAAGCCCCAATGAACTCTGTCGAACGCCTTCTCTGCATCCAAAGCTAGGAGCAGAGAAGGCGTTCCACTGGTCTCAGCATGATGTAGAACATCAATTACTCGCCTTGTGGCATCAGACGCTTGGCGCATTTACTGAATATTTTGAATAATAAAATAAATGAAAGGGTATGAACAAAAATTATGGAAACAATGACTACAAATGTGATTTCTGTAATTCCCAACAAGACTGCACCTGCCAACGGGTAATTTGGCTCCTTCCTCTTCAGCAAGTGATCTCATATTTCTAAGGTGCCTTCTCAAGTCTGCATGTTTCATCACTTTCCATATATGTTCATTGAGATTTAGATCAGAACTTAAAGGTAACTTTAGCACAGTCCAATGTTTTGTTTTTAGATATTTTTGGGTGTTTTTATCTGTTTTTTTTTTTTATCATAATCCTGTTGGAGGACCCATGATCTGTGAGTGAGATGAAAATTTCGGACAATTTACTAAAACTGGGGAGCTCAAAATCTGCTGCACCTCTGCAAAGAAACCAATCAGTTTCCAGTTGTTTTTGTCAACACTTAATTGAACAAGTTGAAGTTAGAAGCTGATTGGCTACCATGCACAGCTTCACCAGGATTTTTACTCTCCAGTTTTAGTAAAGCAACCCCACAGTGTAGTGTATTTTGCTGCGGGAATTTCTTGATAGTCTTGAGATTTAATTGTGTCTTGCAAAGACTCCAGGCCCACATTACCAGATGCAACAAAGCAGCCCAAACATAACCAAACCTCTTACAATTTTATAGTAAGTAAGGTGTATTTTTCTTTGAAAGCTTAATTTTTTGTCTGTGCACATTAAGCGGATTTGACTTGCCAAAAAGCTGAAGTTTTCTCTCATCTGCCAAAAGGACATTTTCACATTCCCATTGTGACTTGTTAAAGTGCTTGTAAAACCTTACAGACCACTTTAACCTTCAGGTAAGCCTAGATTAAGGCTTACCTGTAGGTGCAACAAATATCTCCTAAACCTACATGGTTTGGGAGATATTTGCAAAATAAAGGCACGATATCTATGGAGCATGTGCCGTAGACAATGGCGCACAGACACACTGAATGTGCCGTTACTAACAGCGACCATGCCGTAAGTGGCGTCATTCGGGCTAATGCTCGGGAGTGATATCATTGTGGCTCCAGCTAGTCACAGCGCCGGAGGCTGCGATATGCGGAAGAGACTCGTGGAGAGATGGCGCCGACAGAGGAGGTGACCGAGGGCTGCTGCGGGGGCTTCGATCTCATGTAAGTACTTTATAATAAACTAGTATGCGCACAATTGTCATTTAAAGTGTGACAGCGATGAAAGCTGAAAAATGGCTTGGGCAGGAAAGGGGTGAAAGTGCCCAGTATTGAAGTGGTTAAAAGGTGACAGATGGTTTGATCAGCCAATGACGCACCTTTACCTTGTTTAGCTTGTATGTCTTCAGAAGTTTTCTTTGGCTTTTGTTTACCAATTGTACAATCCTTCTGTTTAATTTGGGGTCAAATTTCATCTTGTGGCCACATCCAGGACTGAGGACTACAATTCAGTGGAACATAAACTTCTTAATAATATATGTAACTGTAGTCACAGGAACATCAAGCTCATAATTGCACAGCCTGTAAAGTCCTGTATTGCCAATAATGCCGCGTACACACGATCGGAAATTCCGACAAGAAAACCATAGATTTTTTCCGACTGAATTTTGTCTCAAACTTATGTTGCATACACACGTTTACACAAAATTCCGACCGTCAAGAATGCAGTGACGTACAACATAAGTTCAATGATTCTGAGCATGCGTCAAATTGATTTTGAGCATGCATGTTTTTTTGCGCGTTGGAATTGGATACAGGCGATCGAAATTTCCGAAAATAACTTTTCACGTCTGAAAATTTGAGAACCAGCTCTCAAATTCTGACAGAAAAAGTCCAATGGGACCTACAAACAATCGGAATTTCCGACCAAAATCTCACAACTTTTCTTGACAGAAATTCCGTTTGTGTGTATGCAGCATAAGGGATTTTTCCCTTTACTCTGTTCTCTATGATTCTATTTTTGGGATGTGGGTGTGGGTTCTTTTTTTCAAAAGTTGGTTGAATTCATTTTAACACTGTCAGAGTAAGAACAGTAATTCTAGTGTCAGACCTCCTGTATAACTCTAAACTGGTAGCCTGTAAAGACTTTAAAAGAGTATCGTAAGGATAATTTAATGTATCGCATTTACTACCATTCAACAATTTTAAACTGTCATATGTTTGGTATCTATTTACTCAGCATAACCCATTTTTTATATTTTATATTTATAGGATAAGATTTATAAGATTTGGGGGTTCTGGGTAATTTTCAAGCAAAAGAAAAATAAGATTTTTACATGTATGAGAGAAATATCAGAATTGACCTGGGGGTTAAATGGTTAACAAACTTTGCTTGATTTGTTTGAATTGTAGTGCTAGGGTTCATTCTCGTATGTGTATTCACAGATCTGTACACCCCAAAGCCCTTAAAGGATCAATATCTGTTTGCATCGAATAATTTATCGCTAGCAGATTGTTAAAAAACCTTAGCTAACCCTCCCATATTTTTATATTTATTTTATCTTAAGGTAATTATAATGCAGTTGGCAGCTGTTGCTGAAAGTCTATCCAAGAGCTGCCATGTTTAACAACACCTAATTTTAGCCTATGAAAAGCACTGCACACCCTCACCCCAGATTTAACACAACCCCCTGTGGTATCTCCATGTATACAATTTTTCTAAAATATTGTACCTACAACCCTTAGTTGTGGTTTTGTAAAAACGCCATGCCAGTACAAAAGTACATGGCCCAGTAGAATAGGCTAAAATGTGGAATGACAAACAAGTAAGTTTTTTGTTTGTTTTTTTGGTCAACAATTTTTTAATTTCCAAGAACAGAGGCCAGTTTTGCCTTAGGGGCATATTTATAAAGCAAATAATCTGATATTTAGCAAAGATTCATTGTAGGTCCATCTTCCTGATGCTTTATGTTTTAAGTTACCATAATTGATTTAACACGTGAAAGCTTAATGAAAGTCACATCCCTTACTTTTTAAACATGCCTCTTATGCCACGTACACACGATCGGGCTTTTGCCCAGCCAAATAAAATCGGAATTTCGACGGAATTCCATCTAAAAAAAAAAGAACATGTTCTATATCTAAATTTCCGATGAAAAAACTCAGATGGGGCTACACGCGATCGGAAAATCTGATGGAAAAAGTAGATTTCCGTGTTTCGCCTATCGAGTTTCTCGGTCGTGTGTACGCAGCCTTAGAGAAGGAGACAAATGCTTTTAAAAGCAGTAACCATTCATGAAGACTTTGCCTTTTCCACTTATGAGCAGCTTAACTGTTTGTGTAAGCGTTATCTTCTCTGATGGTCAAGTATCTGAACTGTTCAATCTGCTTTGACGGTCAAGTACCTGAACTGTCTTTACAAATAAGCAAACGTCCATCTAACATGATGGTCAAGTGCCTGCACATCTTTGACTTATGAACTTCAATAGTCTGGAAGATAAAATAGATGTTGCATTCTACAGTTCATTGAGTTCTACAGCATTGCTTTTGCTGTTACGTGCTACAGCTGCGATCTGATCACTGGATGTCTTATCTGTCTATCACAAGCTATGGAGGACTTTGACAAGCTTCTTTGCTTCTAAACTCCTGTAAATGAAAGTTTGATGTTCATATCTGCTCCTGTGCTTTCAATTTCTTGAATGAGAAAGTGTAATGTTCTTTTGTTAGTCCAACATTGTGTTCTTGTCCTCCACTGCTGACATGTTGCATGTATGTACAGTTGGAGGCATTACTGTACGATTTGTGTGAGCCAGGGGGGGTGGAGTGATGGGGAAATTGAATATTTCATATTTTCTTATTAAAGTTTTCTCACAAAATTTCATTACAAACTGACCAAGTCCTTAAAAGGTAATTTTGCTTGCAAGGGGATTGGCTGGAGTTAAGTATTCTTGTTACCGTATATACTTGAGTATATGCCGAGTTTTCAGCACTTTTTTTGTGCTGGAAATGCCCCTCCTCGGCTTATACTCGAGTCACCTTTTTTCACCTGATCTCCCGGACTTTGGGGACCTGGTACCAGCACACATATAGCCCCACTTTTCCTCTACAGGTGTGAAAAGTTCTTATCTTAAGGTAATTATAATGCGGTTGGCAGTTGTTGCTGAAAGTCTATCCAAGAGCTGCCATGTTTAACAACACCTAATTTTAATCTATAAAAAGCACTGCTCACCCTCACCCCAGATTTAACACAATTTCCTGTGTGTGACTTTCTGTACAAATCAGCCATACTTAGCGTGACCTTTTTGTCTTAATACAGGTAACATTGTTACATTTATCACAGACAAAACAACATGCATTCATAATGTCTTCATAGAAGCAACATTTCCTCAACATTAGCTAGCTAAAAACGGAACAACAAAAAAGCTCAACCTTTACATTCAAACATGCACACATATCTTTTGTTACTGTAGTAATCACAATCTGAACATCATATCATCATTTCCAAACCCCAAAAAAAGCTAATTGCTCTAAAACTTTCTGCAGCCTACCAGAGTCCAATCCCCTGTGACAACGTCTTTGTGAGACGAAACGATCGTCGGGAAGTTGACACGCTGACAAATTCACCCATAGGATGGGTGTCTGCTTGCCGGCCGGCTGTTTGTTTTTATATGCGATTTTATTCAGATAATTTTGTGAGTATATCTGATGCTTTTTGCATACTTTGTGCATACAATATTATGCTATGCGAGTATTTCTTCCCTCAGTACTGTACGAAATATCTGGTGTGAGTGAGGTGATCGTTTCCACTCGGTCGGATTGCTTCCATCCACCATCCAGCCATCGCTATTGATGAGATCGATCTGAATCCACTCAAATTCCCTGTGTTCATCTTCCTGGCTTACGACCTATTCCAGTTCAGAGTGTGTTTTCAGGCCTATATAGCCCGTGTTCTGGTAAGCAGGCTTGTACTTCTGCTGAAGGGACATGTGTGTTATTGGTGCCATCCTATGCTTTTCTTCACGTTTTCTGCTATTGTGGAATCATTTTTGTTCGATACATATCAGGACTTTTTTCTCCTTTTTGCTGCCATTCATTTGCTGAAAATTGGACTTTATATTATTCAATTTATAATCACATGGGTTATATTCACACTCATACACTTAATGTGGTATCTATGTTGTTTATTTTTTAAGATATTTTTCCACTGTTTTTATTTACATGTTTGCTTATAGCGCAGTTTCCGTATTTTCTTTTACCAGAGTCCAATGTCTTTTTACTATTACAGATTGAAGCTTTCTGACAATACAACCAGTTGTACATCAGTCTTTCACTTCATTTTATCAAACCAAAATAATTCTATCAGGTAGGGCTTGCAAGCAATGGGGTTCACCAAACACAGGAATCACCTGATCAAATAGCAATATTACTTTAACCAAGCTAAGTATCAGATTTTCAACACTTTCTGAATGTATTATTGTTTACAATACAAAAACAAAGTATAAAACCAAGCAAAAACAATCTAGCACAATGCTAACACTACACATTGTTTTGTTTGTAACTCATGTTCACAACATCCCACTTCTGGTACCAAATATTTTATCACTGTTACGTGATATAGTATGTTTTTGGGGTTGTATTTGAGACGTGCAAAGAGAGATCACACAAACACTTGTAGGTATAACATTTAATTAAGTAAGGACAGATACAAGTAACACATGTAATAATATTCAAATATATAAAAAGCATAATTAACTAAAGATGATGTTTAACCGTGGATCCCTCCACGAGGCAAGACAATGATTACAAGTTTGGCTATGGTATATAGGACTTGTATGTAACAAAATGGCCAACCCCAGCCAATTCCCCTTGCAACAAAAATGACTTGGCCAGTTTTTAATGGCATTACTTTGTTATGAAGTCAGCTAAGGTAACCAGGATAGTGGAGGCTTTCTAAGATAACTTTAATAGGGTAACATAAAATATGCAATTTCCCTGTCAGAGATGGAGAAAGAAAGGCAAAAAGGTACAAAGGGCTGAGGTAAAGGGAGGAAGATGGGGGGGTAGGTCATATTTTTAAGAGATGTCATTTAAGTTTAGGTCAATGAGTTCAACCCGAACTCTGCATTTTTACAGTTGGTAAAATAATGAACAAACTAACCACATTTGGCCAGTTCACTGGCTAAAATTCCCCAGTTCTATTTGCAAACAAATAGAACAGAATCTGTTAATTAGCACTACCACCGCATGATGGCAGATCCTTGGTCAGCTACAATTCCATTTTCTCCAGGCATAGACAGCTTGAAGGGGACTAGGGATATTGGAGTGTAGGGGGAGTCAAGTGGATTGGCAATTCAGTTTAATAGTTTGATATTATATTGTAGATAGATAGATAGGTATATATTCCAGAGGGAAGACCAAAAGAGAGCTGTGCATAGCACAACATTAGCTACAATCTTTTCTGGTAGACAAAGAAATTGGATGGCTGCACTCCCACAAACAATGCAATTCAGCTTTATTAAAAAGATCAATATAAGTATTACAGGATGAGCATACCGGCACAGGAGGAACAGGTTGAAACGTTTCACAAGGAATAACATGCTTTGTCAAAACTACATAAGGTTCAACCACTACACACACTAACATATAAAATCACAAGATGAAAGTGCATTCAATTGGGTAATTGCAATCATTGCTGCAAAATCTGTTCCTATTTTAAGAAAAAGACAGACTATAATCCTAGTATTAAACAAACTAAATGTAATGAAAAAATAAATGTAAATCCAATAATCACAAAAAAAAACAAAAAAACATTTAGCTGTTGATGATGGCAAACATTTAGCTGTTGATGATGGCAACAATGAGAGTCTTGATGGGTTACAATATAGAACAAACTTTAAAATATAAACATCTCAAATACAGTATGAATGTATCCAAAAATAAATGGACTACATAAATAAAACAAACCCAAAAAATGAGTATCACGTACCTGGTCGGGGGCCAAAGTGCTGAGAGGGCTTCCCTTGTGGCTAAGTGCAGAGCTCCCCCATAAGGTGGTACAGGGAGCACTATGCTTAAAGAAGCAGGGGTTGCCAGCTGCGACAGGCTGAAGTGATGAAGTGATGTCCGCTGAAAGGCAGCTGACAAGCAGGGTGGACTTCTGGGCAAAAGTCCCTCAGAAGTACCAGATGAGACTTGGCAGCAGGGAGAGCCAGGAGCAGAGTCAGGAGCCAGGAGCAGAGTCAGGAGCCAGGCCAGAAATCATACACAGAGTATCAGCCAGGAGTAAGCCAGGGTCATACACAGATCAGCAGGCAGAAGCGGAGTCACTGAAACAAGCCAGGGGGCAGGAAATGGAGATAAGACTGGTCAAAGGAAAGGTGGGTTGGTAACAGGAAATCCAAAGATAGCAGAAACAAGCACCCAGGAATACACAAGGAAGCTGAAGATCATCCAGCAGTTAATAGTTGCTGCTGCAGGCTTTAAATAGGCCAATGGGCTTCTAGAGTCTCTCACATATTGTGCATGCTTTGGTGTACGCACGTGCGCACTGGAGAATATAACTTCCTTACCGTTCTTGTGTAGGTGTGTGTGAATCTGCGCTAAGGATTTTAAATACTGGCAGAGGTTGTGAAAATATAAATAAAATATTTTATAAATTGAATAGAACTGCAGCCTCTACTTGTTACTCTCACCATAGGTGAAGTAAAATGAATGGAGAAGAATAGATAGTAGGTGTGGAGCTGTTCTATGTGATGTCATAAATATTTTAAAAAAATATGAAAAAACATCATGCTATTTAAAAAAAAAAAAAAATATCCAAAACATAAATAGTCCAAAAGTACTTGGTGCAACTGATACAAGTGTGCAATATAACAAGGTGAGCAATGAATATAAAATGAGTGCACCTGTGCTGATTAAACTGTGCAATCAATAAACCTGTGCAAATCAAGAATAATAATAATCCACTGCAATCAATACAAAACAGCTGTAAATATGTAGAATAATATGTATCGGCCTAAACTGAGAAAACAATGTTTTTTTTTTATTTTTTAAATGGACTATTTATTATAGTAACAAGTAAAAAACATTGGCCCAGATTCACAGAGCAATTACGCCTGTCTAACTGGTGTTAGACAGGAGTAATTTCAAATTTTGCGCGCCGTATCACTAGTTTGAATCCTCAAACCATGATACGGCGGCTTCGGGCTTCGATCCGAGAGGCTTACGTCCTCGTAAGCCTTCGGATCTACACTGCGATATTTTTGCGGCCGCTGGGAGGAGTTTGCGTCGTTTTCATGCGTTGGGATATGCAAATGAGTTTTTACGGCGATCCACGAAGGTACGAGTGTCCCTCGCAATCGCCTACGTCATTTTTTGGCTACGTAATGTTAGAGGAGCTTTTTGCTGGTCTAACAGTGCGTAACCCATGTAAAGTATGGCCGTCGTTCCCGCGTCGATTTGAAAATATATATTTTTTTTAACGTAACTCGTTCGGGAATAGGAATGTACGTAAACGACGCTACTACGACGTGACGACGTGTTTTCGCGCAATGCACGGCGGGAAATTTGCGAACGGAGCATGCGCAGTTCGATCGCCGCGGGAACGCGCCTATTTTAAATGCTTCACGCCCCCTACTCGCGCAGATGGATTGCGACGGGAGAAATACACTACGCCCCCGTCGTTTACTGGACAAAATCTACCTGGATTCCACGTAGAGCCAGGTAAAAAACGGCGGCGTAGTGTATTTCTGATACTCTACGAGAATCTAATTCTCTGTGAATCTGCCCCATTGACTTTTTTTCAAAACTGTCGCTCTTTTTTTGTTTATAGCGCAAAAAATAAAAACCGCAGAGATGATCAAATACCACCAAAACAAAGCTCTATTTGTGGGGAAAAAAGGACGCCAATTTTGTTTGGGAGCCACATCGCACGACCGCGCAATTGTCAGTTAAAGCAACGCAGTGCCAGAAGCTAAAATTTCACCTGGTCAGGAAGGGGTATACGTGCCCAGTAAGGAAGTGGTTGAAATGGGTACTCACACATTAGTAGAGTAAAAATTGCATATAGTCCTATTAGGAAGTGTTGTGGCATTCTGCTGCTCGACCGGTTAAGTCTGCTGACTTCATCTGAAGCCTCTATTACTTCCTTAATTACAGCAGATTATGACGACGGCCATTTTTTGGTAGGTTTTTAACCACTTCAGCCCCGGAAGGATTTACCCCCTTCCTGACCAGAGCACTTTTTGTGATTCGGCACTGCGTCGTTTTAACTGACAATTGCGCGGTCGTGCGACGTGGCTCCCAAACAAAATTGGTGTCCTTTTTTTCCCACAAATAGAGCTTTCTTTTGGTGGTATTTGATCATCTCTGCGGTTTTTATTTTTTGCGCTATAAACAAAAATAGAGCCACTATTTTGAAAAAAATGCAATATTTTTTACATTTTGCTATAATAAATATCTCCAAAAAATATCTAAAAAAAGATTTTTTTTCCTCAGTTTAGGCCGATACATATTCTTCTATATATTTTTCATAAAAAAATCGCAATTAGCGTTTATTGATTGGTTTGCGCAAAATTTATAGCGTTTACAAAAAAGGGGGTAGTTTTATGGCATTTTTATTAATATTTTTTTTTTTACTAGTAATGGCGGCGATCAGCGTTTTTTTTTCGGTACTGCGATATTATGGCGGACAGATCGGACAATTTTGACACATTTTTGGGACCATTGGCATTTTTCTAGCGATCAATGCTATAAAAATGCATTGGATTACTATAAAAATGCAATTGGCAGTGAAGGGGTTAACACTAGGGGGCAGGGAAGGGGTTAAGTGTGTTCCTGGTGTGTTCTGACTGTATGGGGGGGTGGCCTCACTAGGGGGAATCACTGATCTTCCGTTCATACATTGTATGAACAGGAGATCAGCGTTTCCCCCGCTGACAGGACCAAGAGCTATGTGTTCCCGGTCCCCGCTCTGTAACGAACGAGCGCGCATGCCCAGTGCCCCCTAGCGGCCGCAAAAGATAGGACGTAGAGCTACGTGCTCTCACGTAGCAGTGCCGACCTGCCGCTGTAATATGACGGCGGCTGATCGGCAAGTAGTTAAAGACCGTAGCCTGTCGTATCTCCATGTATACAGCAGCAATTTTGGGTTGGTTTTTGAGGACCAAAGTCTATGGAAACCTATTAGGTTGAGGTAGTGAGCGGTCATTTTTAGTGAGACCTTAGAAACTAAGGTTAGCATTGTGACCAGAAGCCATTTTAGGTTAGATTTTGAGGACCGGAGCCCGCAAGATCATATTCATTAAGAATTTAATAAAGACATATTCGGTAAAAATCACATCTGCGGCCCATATTTATGGTGTATAGTCTGACTCCTTATGTGCCGCCTTCATGGATGATTTAAAAATTATGCTATAATCAGCTTGTGTTATCACTATTAATTTATGCTAATATATATACTCGCCCCGATTTTCATTACAGCATTAAATGCAGAAAAAATGCAGAAAAACCCTATTATAATGTATTACTAAGAGATGAAAGGGAGAATAAAATAGATATAAATATGTAAACAAATGGTGGATGTATAAAGGAACGGTTATGAGCCTATTGTAAAAACTGAATACAATCTGAAGAGTACTTATATATAGGCTGCTAGATACCTTAAATAAAAAAAGTTGAAACAATTGAAACCGATACAACTTAAATAATAGTGTATCAAATATAGGAATGAGTGATATGAAAATAAATTAAAAAAATGTATTGAAAAAATAAATTGAATAAATAGAGTTGAGCCAAGAATGTGGGATTTAATTTAAAAAATAACGTATTAAATGAAATTGGAGGATTAAATTAATGGATTAATAAAAATATGATGAAAAAATATGATGAATAATATGATAAAAAATATGATGAGGTTAGATTAAAGATTAGTTAAAAAACAATAAAAAACAAGGTCTAAATCTATGTTTAGGCCTGATGGCTGAAGGGTGTCCAACTGGAAGATACCAACAGGTTTCGTTCTGGGATACTTTTATTTTTTTGTTTTCCCCTCTCCAATGTCCTTTATTTTATCGATACTATAAAAGATCATGCATGTGGGGTCGTGATTGTGATGGTTTCTAAAGTGTTGTGAAACACTATGGCCTGGATTCACAAAGCACTTGTGCCGACGTATCTCTAGATACACCGCGTAAGTGCAAATATGCGCCGTCGTATCTGTGCGCCGGGACTCACAAACTAAGATACGCCTAAAAACAGACTTCATCCCACCGGAGTAACTTGCCTACACCGGTGTAGAGTGGGCGCATATTTACGCTGGCCACCCCATTGATTTTCTATTCAAATATGCAAATGAGGGAAATACGGCGATTCACAAATGTACTTGCACCCGGCGCATGATATACGCGGTTTGCGTAAGTTTTACGTCCAGCGTAAAGTTATTCCCCACAGATGAGGTGCAACCCATGCAAAGGTATGGACCAGGGAACACAAGCATACGTATTGTACGTTGGACGTCTGTGAATATGGGCCGAAGTGGGTCTGGCTGGGCGTAGGTTACGTTAACGGTGTACACAGTGATCCGGCGTATCTTTGGCAGTTGTACCCACGTGGTAGTGCGAATGCGTACAGGGATACGTCCACGTCTCGACGCATGCGCAGTTCGTTTTAAGTACTTGTCTGGTGCCCGTCCCATCATTTGCATGGGGTCACGCTTCATTAGCATGGATCACACCCACTTCCACCTACGCCGGCTTACGCCTACGAAATATACGCCACGCTGGTGCAACGTTGGGAGCATTTGCTTTGTGAATTCCATGCTTGCCTCTCTGCGCTGCGTCTGTGTAGCGTAAAAGAGATACGCTACGGTGGCATAAATGTGCGCCAATGTCTGTGAATCCGGGCATATGTTTGTAGAAAAAAAATGTGAGAATATCTGTGCTAACTTAAAAATAATAAAAAAAAGCTGCTAGCACAATACGTGGATAAGACAAATAAAAATAACATTCAAAAGTGCAGCGCTGTAAAAAGTATTAATAATTTAAACAGTGTCCAAATTATTAATGAAATAAACATTGTCCAAATGAGTATACAAAGTGTTCAAAGTGTTCAAAGTGTAGGCATGTAGAATTAGATAATGCAGGGATCAATGGCAGTCGCACTTCCACTCGGAAAGTAATAATCCACAAATCACATCAAGAGTAGGAACACATCCACAACTCAAAAGGATCCAAAGGAATATATTGCAGTCAGTCCGGATGCTGCTCTCGGCTCTCGGGCTCCACACTGGCCAGGTCAGTGTAATCCTGGAGAGATCCCGGGGGCTGAGTGCGGGGAAAGTAACTTGTAGAAGTTGTATTTTCTCTCTGTCTCCGGGCTGTGTGATGGAGGAGGAGACATCACATCACACAACCCAGGAGACAGAGAGAAAACACAACTTCTACAAGTAACTTTCCCCGCAATCAGCCCCCGGTATCTCTCCAGGATTACACCAACGTGGCCAGTGTGGAGCCCGAGAGCCGAGAGCAGCATCCGGACTGACTGCGGTTTCCACAACTGTTCCCCCCATTTTTTTTGCTGATGAACACAATATATTCCTTTGGATCCTTTTGAGTAGTGGATGTCTTCCTACTGGTGATGTGATTTGTGGATTATTACTTTTTGAGTGGAAGTGCGACTGCCATTGATCCCTGCATTATCTAATTCTACATGCCTATAATGAAGTTTATCTGGTAAGCAGTTTGACTGCACAGGGTGTGGTGTGTTCCTATATCTTTGTTTTCAACACTTTGAACACTTTGAAGACTTTGTATACTCATTTGGACACTGTTTATTTCATTAATAATTTGGACACTGTTTAATTCATTGATAATTTTTACAGCGCTGCACTTTTGAATTGAATATTATACAGTGGTTGACCGCGATATTGTGTCAATCTCGCTCCCTTTCTCGGCGAGATTGAGCACTTGCGAGTTCCATCACGGGAGCCAGCGCCGAGCTGGCTTGCCGCGATGGAGACAAAGCCGTCATAGAAGCGACGGGGATCCAACGCGGATTCCCGCCAATTCTACACGTGGGCGGAGTTTGTTATGAATCCTGAGAAGGAAGTCCCTGCCGGATTTTAAATAAAAATATGCTACCTACCCCCCACCCAGGTATTGCTCTTCTGAACCAAAGCATTCCTGGATTATCTAAACATTGCCAATCCTTATCCTTTTTCATACTGTTGGGAGCCAAAATGTCTATAGCTAAAGCCTGGAAGAAACCTTCGGTATCCCTTCAGGGGTTCAGGAGAAAAGTCTCTTGGATTATGGCACAGGAGCAGATCGTTGCTAGAATTAATGACAAATCTGAGAAATTTCTGGCCATCTGGGAACCCTGGGCCACCTACTGTAACATATCCCTCACACCGGGAGTTCTGTCTAGCAGGCAGACCGACCTTTCAATTCCCTAACAGAGCAGGCACCCTTCCCCTCGTCTTCTCTCCCTCTTTTTCGCTTCCCACTCCTCTCCTATGCACCTGTACTTCTTCCTTTTCTTCTACCCCCCCCCCCGGTTACCATTCTGTGATATGATTTTCCGGTTACTGGTATGTTTTTCTAGGGTGGAGACTAGCCCCCCCAGGTGACAGCCTACAAGGCCGATTGTGCACCCTTCTGGTAAACGCCTTCATGGGTATCCCACACGGTGATGGCCCTGGGACACGCGTGGGATGGGGCGCAAGGTCCCCTGTTGCCGAGGGGCAGTGTGATCCCTTTGGGGCCTATCGGGAACTGGGGTACTGAGCCCCTCCCCCCACCTGGGAGTTGTCTCTTGGGGGACCTCGAGAAGATAACAGTTCATTCCTATACGAGCTAACTGTTACCAGCCCTATACAGGGCAGCTGTCTGATTGCTTCTCTCCTCCCTTCCGTTTGTTTTCCCCCTTTTTTTTTTTCTTTCTTCTTCTTTTTGCACTAGTGATGTAACTTTTGTCCTAGGACACGGAAGATACTGTATAGAGATTGACTGACTGTAAGTTGACATGTTATTCTTTGTGATGTTTGCTCTCTATTTGAAAATTCAATAAAAATTATTGAACAGAAAAATATGCTACCTACCGGAGCATGATGGGACTGCAACGTCACAAGACAGGCCTATATAACTCGCTGCGAGCCGGCACCAGCCATAACAGCGGAAGGAAGCGTCGCGTCAACATCTGGAGAAGAGAAGAAGAAGAAGAAGACGTCACAGAAGAGGGGACACGCCGCCGCTAGTAATTGAGCTAACACGAAGATAGCGGTGGCGAGTCCTGAAGAAGAAGAAGACCCCCAGAGAGCGGAGAAGACCCCCGGAGAGCCGGAGAAGACCCCCGGAGAGCCAGAGAAGACCCCGGAGAGCCAGAGAAGACCCCGGAGAGTAGGAGAAGACCCCCCCGCCACCGAAGATGTCGAAGGAAGCCCGCCGGGTGGTGGGCGCTTTTATCAAAGCGCCCCCCCCGGGCAGCGGAATAGAACCAGACGGCGGTGAAGAACAGCGGCACCCACCCCCCGCAGAAGCTCGCTGGAGGGGGGCGGTTTTATAAAAGCGATCATACACACCCCCCCCCGGCGGCCAACTAATAAAATTTCAATACACTGTGTGGTTTATTTGTGTTTACACTTTTCCTGCAGGTGAATGGGTAGGGGTACAATGTACCCCATACTCATTCACTTAGGGTGGGGGGGCGGTATCTGGGGGCCCCCTTATTAAAGGGGGCTTCCAGATTCCGATAAGCCTCCCGCCCGCATACCCCGACAACCAACGGCCAGGGTTGTCGGGAAGGGGCCCTGTCCTCATCAACATGGGGACAGGGTGCTCTGGGGTGGGGGGCCGCAGTGCGCCCCCTGCCCCAGAGCACCTGACCCCCCCATGTTGAGGGCATGCTGCCCGGTACGGCTCAGGAGGGGGGGTCAGGTGCTCAGGAGGCTCGCTCGCCCCCACTCCCCTCCTGACCGGCCGGCCGGCGTGCTTTGGATACGGGTCTGGTATGGATTGTGGGGGGATCCCCACGCTGTTTTTCCGGCGTAGGGGGGTCTCCTTACAACCCATACCAGACCTAAGGGCCTGTTATGCTCCTGAGGGGGGAACCCATGCCGGATTTTTATTTAAAATCCGGCGGGGACTTCCTTCTCAGGATTCATAACAAACTCCGCCCACGTGTAGAATTGGCGGGAATCCGCGTCGGATCCCCATCGCTTCTATGACGCACTCGCTGGAATGTGCTTTTACTATTCCAGCGAGTGCGAGATGTCGGCAGCCTGTCGCCGAGAATCAGCGCGATGCTGTCGTGCTATAAACACATTCTCGGCGGCAGGCACTGTATGTTTGTAGAAACCCATTCTTTATGTTAGTTATGTGTTCACGAATCCTCAGCGAATTCTTTAGCTTCAGCACTTCACACAGAGCTGTTCTGATCTCTCCACCATAGGTCTCACTAGAGCTGAACTGGTGCTAGTCAGTAATCGGCCAGCGTGCCTAGGAGTAGGATGTGGGGCTCCTAGCACTAGACAGGCAGGGGTCACCTCTCCGCAAGGATACTGGACTCCTCTCTTCCTCTCCCCCTGGCCTACTTCCCACAAAACACCTCTAAGGTAAGGCCTTGTTGCTCAGGCCACTCTCCCCCTTAGTCAGATCCCCGGCCGTCCTTTTCAAGGAGAAATGGCCAGATTGCTCATCCCCTCACTCCTAGTCGCAAACGCGGCATCCCTGTGGCCACCTCTCCACCACAGCCCCCACGCCTCCGAAACGGGCCTGCAAAGCTGCAAACCCCGTCACTATCCCCCTGCAACAACCCGCTCCACCACAATCCCCACTGGCTTCCCTGCCATTGCTAGAGCCATCCACATCCACGGCGGCCGCAGCTAGGAAAGTCCCCGGCTTCAACCGGGGCCTAGTGGCACGCCGCACACCCACCTGATAAACGGTCAATCAAACCTGCAAATTTCCCCCCACGGAGACTGCCACGACCTCCACCACTTCCCCGGCACCCCTGGAGTACCCCAACCACCTCACCTCGCCCTCCAAAACCTTCCCCACCGGCTTAGGCCTAGTTCCCGGTGCACCCTCCTCCAATAGTCCCTATTTTCCACCGGGGGTTTTCTCCGTCCTTTCACCTAGGAAATTAGAGGTTTATATACCCCAAAGCCTCAGCTAAACAGTCAGCTTCCAACCCCAGGAACCCCCACTAGCTCATTACTTGATCCAGGCTCTGCTTGATTGCCCTAGAGGGATCAGGAAGGAATTTTTCCCTATTCACTGCAGATTGACATTAGCACGGATAGGGTTTTTTCGCCTTCCTCTGGATCAACGGGGAGGGAAGGTTTTTAGCGAGTGGAGACCCACTTGGTGAATCTTTCCCCCCATCAACTAGTCAAATACCCCCCGATAAATATTCTTCCTTCCCTGCGTTTCTGCGACTATGGCTAAAATGAGATATACCGCAGAAACCATCCGGAAATTAAAACCATTTGCCGCAAGATGTTACGAATCATTCGACGATCCACAGTCAAACATTATATCCATTCATCCCAGACCAATCGCATATCACGCGCTTTGCTCAACACAAGATCGGCATTAAAACACTGACAATAAATCCACTATTTCATCCTACAATACGACTTAGACTGCCTCTTTATCACAGAAAGCTGGCTCACAGCGGACTGTAATTCCATTCTAGGAGAATTGGTGCCAGAAAATTATCGCATTCAAATGCAAAACAGAGTGGGGCAAAGAGGGGAGGCCTGCGGTGATCCACAAGATTCACCTCTTGATCACCAAACCAGTCCTTCAAAACTCACTTCCATTCATGGAAACCCTCACTCTGCAACTGCAAACAAACCCTCCACATTCTTCTCTGCTATAGACCTCCCGGTCCAAAAACGTACCTTCTCACATCACTAACAGAGTTCATCTCCACCTATACCCTAAACATCAAACACCTTTTGATGCTTGGGGACTATAATATCTGGGCCAACTCCTCACTGGACCCCGTTGCCGAAGCCTGCATCGACCACCTGGAAGGTTTAGTACAGGGGCCCACTCATACCTCACGTCATACGCTCGACCTCATTTTCAAACAAGATGTTGAAATTGACGTTGTGGAAAACAAGCCACAACCATGGACAGATCATCATGCCATTAAATTCACAATTACCAAAAACTCCCCCCCAAAAACAACGACAAAACTAGTAACAACTCACTGGACTAGATCTTAGAAGAAGCTCCACTCGGAACTCTTCAAAACAACACTATGGAACAAAATAAAAATAACCCAACAACAGCAAACTGCCACAGATACACTCAACGCCATCAACAAAGCTCTACTACAGTCAGCGGACTTAGTAGTACCCAAACGCAAAACATGCATCAGGAAAAACTGGTTTAATAACCAACTATCGTTGCTAAAGCAAGAGCGCAGAAGAGCAGAAGCTGCTTGGAAAAGAAGCTCTTCAGAGGAAAGCCACACTACTTATAAGATAATAACCAAGAAATACCACAAAGAAATCTTTATGGCCAAAAAATATCACTTTTCCAACGCAATCACAAACGCCCTAAACCGCCCCCGGGAACTCTTCAAACTGGTCACTCAGACTATGAACCCAGTTTGTTTAGAGGCTCCCAATTCCAACTCAAAATAATTTTGCAACTAATTATCGGATCATTTCATCAATAAAATTGAAAAAATCCGTGTAAGTATTCAGCAAAATAGAACCGTTAGCAACCCCTCCCCAAAGCTCAAACCAAACACCCACATAAAACCACCCCAATCAACCAATTTCACTCTAAACCCATTTCCATTGATGCCACCAAAAATATCATCAATAATCTGCGAAATAGCACAGCGCCGAATGATATCATCCCCACCAAACTGCTTAAAGAGTGTGCCGACATATTGGCACCATCTATCACACAGCTCTTAAACCAATCATTTAAGGAGGGCACGGTACCCACCTTGCTAAAACAAGGGATAATAAAACCTATCCTAAAAAAAAAACACCCTCGACCAAAAAGATCCAAATAATCGTCGACCCATAACAGCCCTATATGTCTTCTCCAAGGTAATGGAGAAAGTAGTTGTACAACAGCTACAACTTCACCTAGACACCCATAAACTTCTCGATCCGTTTCAATCGGGTTTCCGTCCTGGTCACGGAACAGAAACAGCGCTGCTCAAAATATGGGATGATGCCCTCGAGGAAGCAGACGAAGGAGAATCTTGTCTTCTGGTAGTGTTGGACCAAAGCGCTGCTTTTGACACGGTAGACCACGGATTACTTCTGACTCGGCTAACGGAAGTAGCCAGAGTCACGGAAGGTGATTTAGCTTGGTTTGCCTCCTTCTTGGAAAACCGATCACAAACAGTGAAACTGGGGCCTTTCACTTCTGAAAAACAGACGTGTCATGTGGAGTCCGTCAAGGATCCCCATTGTCGCCTGTTCTGTTCAATATTTATCTCCGCCCTCTTTTTGAAATCATCAGCAACCAGAAGCTACTCTATCACTCTTATGCGGATGATACACAATTTTATTTTCGCATATGTAATAAAAAGTATCATTCTCTCGGACTTGAGAAATGCCTCTCTTTGATAGAAAACTGGATGACAAAGAGTTATCTTGTCTGTGACCCCTGCCCCACCCTACCTCACGTACCACATGCTATAGTGGACCAAGCTTGACTCCTTACACCTCATTCCCCGCTGAAG
This sequence comes from Rana kukunoris, assembly GCA_029574335.1. NCBI lineage: Eukaryota > Metazoa > Chordata > Amphibia > Anura > Ranidae > Rana > Rana kukunoris. Next base: position 153,386,722 of record CM056052.1, on the reverse strand, counting down.
TCCCCTCCCGCCCACAGTATGCACCCTTTAGGGGTGGGCGGTTGCCGGGTAGAACCCCACTGGTCCGAAGGCTCCGTACTACATTGGAGGTACGCCCACACCCCTTCCCCATGCCCCCCTCCCCTTAGCCCCCCCAGATTGGTTCAACATTATTATGTTTTGTTTTCTGTCTACGCAGGTATACTTATTTTTCGAGGGGAACCCCCTCCATTCTCCTGTACATTATATCAGTGCCGTATTTTAATTACATCTGTCTGCTTTACGGAATATTACATTCAACTGATGTTTGTAACTTTTGAATATCCAATAAAATATTATGAAAAAAAAAGAAAAGGCAAAGAGTTATCTTAAACTCAACGGCTCAAAAACAGAACTTAAAATCTGTTGCAATCACCCAATTGAACACACATGTTTGTTGTGAAACTAGGACTACAGTCTGTCTTTTTCTTTATCCACTTAAGGACCTTGCCTGTTTTTCAGATTTGGTGTTTACAAGATTAAAACAGTTTTTTTTTGCTAGAAAATTACCCCCAAACATTATATATATATTTTTTCTAACACCCTAGGAATAAAAATGGCGGCCATTGCAATACTTTTTGTCACACCGTATTTGCGCAGTGGTCTTACAAGCGCACTTTTTTTGGAAAAAATTCACTTTTTTTAATAAAAAATAAGATAAGAGTAAAGTTAGCCCATTTATTTTTTATATTGTGAAAGATAATGTTATGCCGAGTAAAATGATACCCAACATGGCACACTTCAAAATTGCGCCTGCTCGTGGAATGGCATCAAACTTTTACCCTAAAAAATCTCCATAGGCGACGTTTAAAAAATTATATAGGTTGCATCTTTTAAGTTACAGAAGAGTTCTAGGGCTAGAATTATTTCTCTCACTCTAATGATCGTGGTGATACCTCACTTGTGTGGTTTTCATATGCGGGCGCTACTCACGTATGCGGGCGCTACTCACGTATGCGTTCGCTTCTGTGCGCAAGCTCGTCGGGACGGGGCGCTTTAAAAAATAATTGTTTGTTTTATTATTAATTTTCATTTATTTTATTATTTTTACACTAAAAAAAAATGGGTCACTTTTATTCCTATTACAAGGAATGTAAACATCCCTTGTAATAGAAACAAGCATGACAGGTCCTCTTAAATATGAGATCTGAGGTCAAAAAGACCTCAGATCCCATATTTAGATGAAAATACAAAAAAAAGAAAAAATGACAACAAGAAAATGTCCCTTTAAGAAGCATGGGTGGAAGTGTCGTTTTGACGTCGCTTCCGTCCTGCTATGCTATGGAGACGAGTGGGGGCCATCTTGCCCTCACTTGTATCCCAGCCAAGCAGGAGGAGGGACCCGATCGCCTCCACCGCTGCCGACGGCTTCGTTAAGCGACGGAGGGCACGGTAGAGCGGCAGGAGGGGGGCCCATCTCCCCCCGCCAATAGCAGTGATCTTGCGGTGAATCCACTGTGGAGACCACCGTTATCATTTAGAGTACCGCTCCCTGAAAAGATGATATCTCGGGGGTCTTAAGGGGTCCTTAACTGGTTAAATGGGAACAGATTTTGGAACAATGGTCGTAATCATTCAATATAACACACCTTTTTCATTTTGTGATTTTTTTATATTAATGGGTGTAGTGGTTACATTTTATGTGATTTTTACAACAAATATTTATCATATGAAATGCGTCAATCTGTTCCTCCTCTGCCTGTATGCTCATCCTGTAATGCTTGAATAAAGGAGAATTGCATCGTTTGTGGGAGTGCAGTCATCTGATTTCTTCATCTACATCGATCTCTGCAGCAGTGACAGGGTATGCACCCCACCTTACAGGCCATACTACTTGGATCACAGCCATACCAGCTCACCTTTGGGTAACACCTTTTGTTTTTATATTCTTCCCTGTAACCTCTGCGTGTGGCTGCTCTTGCAGTAAGCTGGAAAGTGAGTGCTTAGATCATTCAGCTGAATCCTGCCGACCTGATTTCAGGGCAATGTTGCCAACCTACAAGATTGAAATTTACTGACACAACACCCAAAATTTACTGGCACAGCCAAGTTTTTACTGGCCTTTTTCAAAAGTTACAAAATTACAGATTTAAGTGCAAATTAGAGTATTTAGGCTACAAACAAATAGCACATTTTCTATATAGTAAGTACTATAAGTAGCTCAGGGACAGGACTCAGGAGGGCAATAAATAAGAATGGGTGCACACACACACATAAAATTGACTCTCACAGTGACACTGACAGCAGTGTGCAGCAGCACAGATGATGATGAGACCTCACTGACACAACATGTCCCCTCCTGAGTCACAGTGACAGTCTCTCTCCAAGCCTAACAGTTCCTCCAGCCCACTCCAGTCTAAACAGCACTGAAGGTCCCGGTCCCAGCCTCCCTTGCTCCCATACCACAGACCTGCACACAAGGCTCTGACCACTCTGCTTGGCTCCATTGCACATAAAACATGCTCAGGCCGCCCAATCACACTGTAGCAGGCACTCGGATGGTCTCAGCCAGCTCCGGACCAAGCCAAGTGTCAGAGACATAATTTTTACTGGCGACCTTTTACTCTTACTGGCAGGAGAAAATTGCCTGTTACTGACGATTGGCAACATTGTTTCAGGGGTATATACGTTGACAAAATGACACGACAGCGGCATGCTCGTGACCCGGTCTATGGCACTGTTCACTGTAAAAATGATAATGGTCCCAAAATAGTGTCAAAAGTGTCCGATGTGTCTGCAATAATGTTGCAGTCACTATAAAAATCACCGCCATTACTATAAAAAAAAATATTAATAAAAGTGTAATAAAACTATCCCCTATTTGGTAGAAGCTATAAATTTTGCGCAAACCAATCAATAAACACTTATTGCGATTTTTTTAACCAAAAAAGTAGAAGAATACGCATTGCCTAAACTAAGGGAAAAAATATGTTTTTTTTATATGTTTTTTGGAGATATTTATTATAGCAAAAAGTAAAAAATATTGTATTTTTTTCAAAATGTTTGTTTATAAAATAAAAACCGCAGAGGTGATAAAACACCACCAAAAGAAAGCTCTATTTGTGGGAAAAAAGGACGCCAATTTTGTTTGGGAGTCACGTCGCACGACCGCGCAATTGTCAGTTAAAGCGACGCGGTGCCAGATCCTTTAGCTGCATAATGGTCCGGAGCTTAAAAGACACTACAAACCTGCATTAATAATTAAATATACCACTATTATATATAGAAAAAAACACATGCATTAGAATAAAGTCGTTTAAAGTGTGTACAAAATGAAGAGCTTCAGTGCAGTGACTTGATTAAATATATTTGCACCATTTTAAGTGATTTACCAATATAGTACAATGGACTATATAGCTATATATAAAACCAATGGACTGTATAGGTAGGCCTTTAAAGATGAACTTTACTGATAACAACTTAAAAAAAGCAATGTTCTTTAGCAAGGTACATGCTGTACTTTCCACATTAATATTTACGCTACCAAAATTTGTGTCTGCTGTAAATTGTTCCTGTTTCTTCTTGCTGGAGGCTGGCATTTTGATAAAGTCCAGAGCCTCTAGGCAGCAGTAAATCTTTAGATTGTCAGGAGACTGGCCTCTAGTGACTAAAATTTGTGGCACGGTGCTGAGAATTGAGAACAATTGAGGCTGTGCAGAGCAGGATGAGAGTGCATGCATTACTAGGTTTTAAACAGCATAGGCACTTATTTTTAATGTTTTACATAGCTAACCAAACGGCCCGGTAACTGCAAAAGGGTCTACCTATTAATTGCCAGCATGAATTCCCTCTTTATTATAGTAATCTATCAGGACCTAATTTGCAAATTTGGAGTAAGCTAAAGTTCCACTTTAAATTTCATCTATACTGAAACTAACTTGGGAACGAAAAATCTTACATAATTAATATTTACAGCAACCCACATTGATTTCTACGGAATTCTTGGCTATACTTTTTGTTCATATTTTTATTGATCAATCATATATGAAATGTATTTTTATAACTTTATATTGGCTTTTTAGTATTGTATCCTTTATATTATGTTTATGATTGGTGCTCCATTTTCTTTCCTAAACCACAAATCTCTATAACTGGACTAAATATTGTAAGTTCCACTTTAAATTGCAATTTTTACTATAAGCAGGGAAATACTAAATACTCCTTTCTCCAGAAGATGTACTATAATACTAAATACTGAAGATGTAGCTCTCTAATTTCAGAATACTGTTTAATCTAAGTTTCAGGTGTCTAATCTAGATGAATGTGTGCTTTCTCATGCTTTGTGACATAACTTCATGACACAAAATTGCATAGCACAACATATCTTACAAGAGCTGTACATATTCTAAAATACTACATGGAGTATATTTTTGTATGAGTAATCTTGCAGCATTTTCATCTGAAGCACACCAGTAGATTATACAGCATCTTCTATATTTTATAATGCTCAGAATCAAATGAAATCAGCTATGACAGATGTGATACAACAAAAAAATCTGCTTAACATTAATTAAACAATGTAAGTATGTAATGTATGTGACAGTGACAGTGGCAGTTGCTAGAGACACAGTTGCCAGTAGTGATTGCTTCCTTAGGAAAAGTTGACAGTGGAAAGCTGTCCTATATAGAAGTGGTAGATATAACACTTCTTGCTTGTCTTCCACTGAACAGTTCAGACCAAACTGTTGTCTCATTCTTACTTCTGATCCCAGCACCATGTGCTTTACATACTCCTGCCCCCTAAACTCTGTTTGCTGAGCTGTACATTACTTTTAATTTTGATCTTTGCATTCTGTACATTATGGGCCAGAAAGAGATAAGACAGCTTATCTCCAGATAAGCCGTCTTATTTCTGCGTCTGAGCCCTCCTATCTATGCGACTGATTCATAGAATCAGTAACGCATATATTTCCATTAGATCCAACTGGCATAAGTCTCTTACGCTGTTGAATATTATTTTCATATTTTAGGCTGGACGCTAGGTGGCGATCCCGTCTAAAATATGCAAATGAGCGTATACGCCGATTCCCGAACGTGCGCCCAGCCGGCGTATCTGTTTACGTCGTTTACATTAGGCTTATGACTGGCCTAAAGTTATCCCTGCTATATGAGGCGCAGGCAATGTTAAGTATGGACGTCGGCACAGACGTCGTTTACGCTGTTTGCGTAAGTCGATTCAGAATGGGGCTGGCCGTACGTTACGTTCACGTCGCTTTCATTGACAATTTGCGACATGATTTGGAGCATGCGCACTTGAAAACTTTCACGGCCGGCGCATGCGCGGTACGTTCAGCGCGGGAATGCACTTCATTTAAATAATAGACACCCCTACCCGCCCAATTTGAATTAAGACGGGCACTTTACGCTACGCCGCCACAACTTTACAGGCAAGTGCTTTGTGAATAAAGCACTTGCCTGTAAAAGTTGCGGCGGCGTAGTGTAAAAAGCATACGCTACGCCCGCACAAAGATAGGTGATTCTACATGAATCTAGCCCTATGTCTACCCCTGTGCTTTGTATATTACTTTTACTTCTGCTCTCTGCATTCTGTACAGTATGTCTACTCCTGTGCTCTGTACATTACTTTTACTCCTGACCCCTGCATTCTTTACATTACTTTTGCTTCTGAACTTTGCACTCTGTACATTACTTTTACCTCTGACCCCTGCACTCTGTATGTGGACATGATGATTGGGCAAGCATATATGGTTTGGGTAAGACGATTGGGCGAGAATTACAGTTGAAGCAGGTGCAGTTTATATCTTTGCCCTGTACCCGGAATAACCTTCTTCTGGCACTGAGTGATTATAAAAATATATCTTTACTTGTTAAAAACTCATATGTGCAGGGGCATAGTGGGTATGCTGTGGTCTGAAATGTATAGGTCTGAAACGTATAGGTTGCTATAGGATATATATTTTATATATATAAAATGGAAATACTTTAGGAATATACCATAAATAATTACAGGCAAAATTATATTAAAATGTGTTATTATGATGATATCTATCAATGCTATCATTTTTTTTTGTATTGAAGCTACTTTTATCCTAGGTAAATGTGCATGTATCGGGAACTGAGGTACCAGATTAAGGAAAATGGCCTAGTACACTGTATTGTTCATTCATTTTCTCAATATCAGTGTATAAAAATAACTAACACTGATATAAATCAAACCCAGGCACATTCATCCCATTAATCCAGAGCTGTGCAGATGATTCAATTTAGTTGTCACATGCAATGTTTACAATATTGTAGAAATATTCCTAGGCCTATCTAAGAGTAAATACAAAGGAGTTCATTATGGAAATCTTACCAAAATGGACCCGTATAATTATCCCTCCTACAGCTTGAGTTCAATAAGCTAGTTTCACCACATGGCAAGAAATGTTGTTTTTGCAATTACTGCTCATAAAAATGTAAGGTAAAAATTAGATTAGTTGTTATTGGCGCAGATGTTGAATTAAAGAGGTAGGTCTATTTGTTTTTCACTACATGGGTCCTATATTTAAATTGCTATTGGACAGAAAGAAGCTTCTATTCTTTTTTGTGTTGTTTTTTTGTGCCATCTCAAGGTTGGATCAGGCACATTGCAGAGTGACAGATTTTGGTTTTTAATCCATTGCATTCTGTATGATCACCAAATAATATCTATTCAAAGCCAAGTGGTCCGACTGTTTAAATAAGAAAAGCTTATACATGTATTGGAATATGCAAGCACTGTTGGACTCTTTTTTAAAACAATGCACTGCAAATTGCATTTACTCTCTTCTGTCACATCATGAAAAGTTCAATATCCCATCCTGGCCCAATACCTGCTGTCTACATTTAATCAATGGATATATCTGTTTTGAACAGATTAAAAAACATAGGCCCAAATTCACAGAGCAATTACGCCTGTCTAACTGGTGTTAGACAGGAGTAATTTCAAATTTCGCGCGCCGTATCACTAGTTTGAATCCTCAAACAATGATACGGCGGCTTCGGGCTTCGATCCGAGAGGCTTACGTCTTCGTAAGCCTTCGGATCTACGCTGCGATATTTTTGCGGCCGCTGGGAGGAGTCCGCGTCGTTTTCAGCGTCGGGATATGCAAATGACTTTTTACGGCGATCCACAAAGATACGAGTGGTCTTCGCAATCGCTTATGTCATTTTTTTGCTACGTACTGTTAGACCAGCTATTTGCTGGTCTAACGGTGCGTAGCCCATGTTAAGTATGGCCGTCGTTCCCGCGTCAAATTTAATCATTATTTTTTTTTTTACGTAACTCGTTTGGGAATAGGAATGTCCGTAAACAACGCTACTCAAACAACGAATGACGTAACGACGTGATTTCGCGCAATGCACAGCGGGAAATTTCTGAACGGAGCATGCGCTGTTCGATCGCCGCGGGAACGCGCCTATTTTAAATGCTTCACGCCCCCTACTCGCGTAGATGGCTTGCGCCGGGAGAAATACACTACGCCGCCGTAGTTTACTGGACAAAATCTACCAGGTAAAATACGGCGGCGTAGTGTATTTCTGATACTCTACGCGAATCTAATTGTATGTGAATCTGGCCCATACTTTCTATGTTTTTTGTGGCCATGAAGCATAATTTAGCCATCATTGCTACCTTTGCCATGAAATAATTATATATTAAAGCATATTTTTTTTTTTTACAATGTTAACAAATTATCTAAAAATGGATGTATATTCAACATATTCTGGCTAACAGGCACTAAGAGAGTAATTTCTCGCACTTTGTAGAAATTGTCTATCACTACCCGTTGTACCTCTGGGACAACGAACATTTTCCCATGAGATACACACAGCCAAAATAAGCTGACGGTGGTAAATCCATTTCTTACCCTAACCAAAACTAAAAAAGTAAGACTATACAAACGCTTTAACTGTTGTACATTGGACTTTTCATTTTAGTTCTATATTCATTTACCTATTATATATATATATTTTTTTTAATACAGGCAGTGTAGGTATCTGAATTTGACCTGGTTTAAGCCTCTAGCAATTACTTGTACAACTGAAATTATACGGTGGGAGGAAAAGCAGAATGAGCTAGTCAGTTGTATTTAAAGTAATATTGGAGAGCAGAGATGAGTGCATCAGCCTGTTATGTCTCCTTTTATTTTTTTAACTGCTGCAGAAAAAAATAAAGTCCACTGCAATGCCATATAAGCTATGATGTGTGTTAAAGCTGTGTAAAAGTGGATGGAAGGACAGTAGGATTGAATTACTACTTATGGTTATGTTAGATCTGTTGAGCTGACACTCACATATGGGAGTGTTTGACAAGACCAGTATTGGTCAGTCCTGCCCTTGATCAGCAGGAATATGGAGCCCCTTCTCTGTAGTCAATATACTGAAGAGTGTGATGCAGCTACTACTGGTATCACCACCCTGTTCCTTTAACTTTGAACCATTATGTCTATTGATTGCTGTCTTGGAGACAATTATTTGCCCACCTTGCCCTGAAGAAGCAGGCATTTATCCGAGAAATGTGTTGAAGTTTGATATTGCAATACACACTTCCTATGGAAAGAATTTTTTTTTTTAAATTGTACATTTATAATGATGTATTGGGATATCTCAAGGTCAAATATTGTACTTTAAATGTATTTATAAAGTGCAGCATGTAACATATTTTATTGCAGCATTTAAAATGGAAGAATAAAAATTGTGAAAAATGTTATATTATGAGTTTGTGACCTAGAACCTTTAGCTTCTTTATCTTAAAAAAGATAAGTCTTCAAAAGACTCAACAAGCCTCTTAGGAAATAGGATGTTTACTTTCCAAAATGTGGTCTTTTTGTGGGTGTTTGACAAAACAAACTCTTGACAAACAAAGAAAAGAGCAAAAATCTGGGTTAGATTCAAAACTCCATCTTCAAATTAATTGTACCTGCCAGATGGAAATGCCAAGATACATCTATATAAAATTTACAAAATATCTTTATTTATATTCCAAACAAAAACAAAGAACACACACATAAAAAATAGCTTTGGCCAGTAAAAAACATTCTAGACCAGTACCCTCCAGGCAAAACACTATGGGCCATATTCTTGTACATTGCGGCGTAGCGTAGCGTAAACTATTTACACTACGCCGCCGCAAGTTACAAGAGCAAGTGCCGTATTCTGAAAGCACTTGCTCCGTAATTTGCGGCTGCGTAGTGTAAATGGCCCATCTTATCCCCGCGTAAATCAAAGGGGGCGGCTTGTATTTAAATTAAGCACGCCCCCGTGCCGAACGAACTGCGCATGCGCCGGCCTTAAACGTAGGCCACTGCGCATGCTCCGTAGTACGCCGCAAATACATTGGTTGCGACTTAAACGTAATTAACGCACAGCCCTATTCGCGACAAGTTATGTAAACGACGTAAACGACGGAAAAACCCAACCCTGTCCCAACAGCCATACTTAACATGGCATATGGCGGACCGACGCAAGGTTACCCCTCATATAGCAGGGGTAACCTTAAGCTTACAGAAACAATGTAAACTACGTCGAAGCGGCGCAAAAACATTCGGGAAATCGGCGTATCATGCTCATTTGCATATTCGGCGCAGAAATAGATGGAACTGCTACCTAGCAGCTGGCGTAACATTGCATCTAAGATCCGACGGTGTAAGATTATTACACCAGTCGGATCCTAGCGTAATTCCGGCGTATCTTGGTTTCAGGATAGAAAACAATGATACGCTGGCGGGAAATTCAAATTACGCCGTGTATCTGTAGATACACCGGAGTAATTATTTTGAGAATCGGGCCCTATGTATCTAGTGAAAAAAATATATTTAGGCAACACATGAGTAGAGTTGAGCGGACACCTGGATGTTCGGTTTGGACCCGAACTTTAAAAAAAAAGTTCAGGTTCAGGAACTCGAACACGAACCCAGACTCCGAACCCCATTGAAGTCAATGGGACATGGACTTTTAGTAAAAAAAAAAAAAAATGCGTGGGGGTCCCCCCAAATTCAATAACCAGACCCTTTAGGTCTGGTATGGATATTAAGGGGAACCCCACCGTCAATTTAAAAAAATTTTTTTTACGTGGGGTTCCCCCCAAATATCCATAACCAGACCCTTCAGGTCTGGTGTGGATTTTAAGGGGAACTCCACCCCATTTTTTTTTTTAAATGGCGTGGAGTTCCCCACCAGACCCCTTATCCGAGCATGTTGACCTGGCCGACCTCAGAAAAGAGGGGGGACAGAGTGCGCCCCCCCTCTCCTGAACCGCACCAGGCCACATGCCCTCAACATTGGGAGGGTGCTTTGGGGTGCCCCCCAAAGCACCTTATCCCCATGTTGATGGGGACAAGGGTCTCATCCCCAAAACCCTTGCCCGGTGGTTGTGGGGTTATGCTGGCAGGGGGCTTATCAGAATCTGGAAGACCCCTTTAACAAAGGGGACCCCCAGATCCTGCCCCCCTGTGTGAAATGGTAATGAGGTACACTGTACCCCTACCATTTCATGAAGGAACTGTAAATAGTAGTTTTCAGGAAAAAAAACACACACACCATAGAACAAATTACTTTATTAATTAAACCAAATAAAAATCCAGCGGTGAAAATAGATGATTGATGCTGCTCCCTGCTCCAACATTGTCTTGTATCCGGCGCCGGGTGATCGGTCCAGCGACGGGTGATCTCTCCAGCGACGGCCCGTTGGTCCAGTGATGAGAAGATCCATCCATTCAGAGCACTGCTCCGCGAATGACGCGCCGGAGCTTTGATGTTTCTTTTATAGGGGAGGCGGGCCACGCGTCACATGACCCCGTCCCCCTGTGACGCACACTGTGCTACATCACAGGGACAGCCCAGACATGCCCCTTGCGTCAGAGGGGGGTGGGGTCACGTGACACGTGGCCCGCCTCCCCTATAAAAGAAACGTCAAAGCTCCGGCGCGTCATTCACGGAGCTGTGCTCTGAATGGATGGATCTTTTCATCACTAGACCGATCGTCTGTCACTGGAGAGATCACCCAGCACTGGATACAAGACAACGTTGGAGCAGGGAGCAGCATCGATCGTCTATTTTCCCCGCTGGATTTTTATTTGGTTTAATTAATAAAGTAATTTTGTACAAGCATGTTTTAACCCATTAAGAATCAATGTAGTTTGTAAGCAGAGACAGGATCATAACAACATAAAAATACATCAAGAGCTTAGCCTGGCAGTCCATCAGTTGCACCCTTATCAGTCAGGCGGCGTACACATGACCGAGGTTCTCGCTAGAAACCAGCGAGAACCTCGCTGGAAGCTGCATTCCAGCGAGAACCTCGGCCGTGTGTACGCTCTCGGCGAGCATCCCGTCGGGAATGCCGTCGAGCAGAAATAGAGAGCATGTTCTCTATTTGCTCGACGGCCCGCCTGGATGAATGGCTGGTTGCCATTCCCGACGGGCGGGTCGCCGAATCTGACGGCCGGCAGAGAACCTCGACGGGCGGAACGATGTGTTCTGCCCGTCGAGGTTCTCTGCCGTGTGTACGCGGCTTTACTGATGCTGGAATTAAGTCCAAACTATAAAGCAAGTATTGAATACATATCAGTTCCCGATAATGGAAGAAGGTCCAAGCTGAAAAATCCAACACCTGGAGGGTAATCTGGTCAGTGAATTAGCCTGACTGGTTTTGATGGTTCCCCAGCTGCATCCAGGCTCCTAATCTAAGCCAGGTTTTTACTCCTTTCTTTGTTTGTCAACAATCAAATACATACCAGACCCTTATCTTTAAGGGGGTTCTTGTATGCATGTGCAAGTGGACCCACGCAAAAAAAAATAATAAAAAAATAAATATTGGCCCAGAGTCCCCCCACAAAGATCTATATCAAACCTGTACCCAAGCATGCAGTCTGGCAGACCAGGAAAGGGGGGAGCAAGCATATGCCCCCACTTCTGTATGAAGCTTCATGCCCTCAAAATTGAGGGTATACCTCTAGCAAACTGTTGTGTCCTTATGTTGCTTAGCAAGTCAATTTCTTGCTTTCTGGGGTATATTCCCCCTCCCTAACACATATCTGACTTCTGTATTGATTGAGTGTTGTGCCTGTATGCAGTTCTTCTCTCCCTTTCTTCCTGGTCACACATAATTGGCTCCAATAGGTCCTGCTCCAATAGCTCCTGCTGCTGACTATCTACTTCAGTGACAAAAAAGCGGGGACAGGGCTGAGCCAACCTGTGTTTGTACCTACACAGTCTGGCTCGGAGCAAACCCACATGACTGCTCCCATAGCAGGGGTCTTATTATGGGGGCAGACACAGAAAAGTAATAGCCAAGATCACAAGCAATGAACCCCAGAAGAGGAGGTAAGGGGCAGCTCTATGCACTACTATTACACAGAGCAGGTACATATAAATCAGTTTATTTAATAAAAAAACATACTTTACAACCAATTTAAAGCATATATAGTATTTATTAGTATAAAACATGCTGTAACATGCTCACAAAACTATTGTGAGAGTATGAGGTTACAAATCTATTAGGTGAAGATAGTACAGCTCATGCCATGTGAACAGAGATTGGAGATTAGCAAAATTGTAAAGTTTTGTTTTGCAGATACAAACCCATGTGGTCAGCAGTGACATTATGATAACTAGCTTTGATTATAAATAAAGTCGTGTGGTCATCATATCATCAGCAGTGCTAACAAAGTAATTACATGGCTTTATTGGTAACTTAGCACTGGTAAGGAACAAAGCCATGTCACACAGCACTGGGGTGTGTAGGCTCGGAGCACTGAACACTCCTAGCTTTGTAATGGTAAACAAATTTTGCCCAACAATGATGCTCTGAGAAAAAAAAAAAAAAAAAACAGCTATTTTCAATACAATTTCAGGGAAAGCAAAATCTGTAATCATACTGTTAAATCAAGTTGGGTGCAATTAGTAACCTGAAATGAAATGCCCAGCAACTAATCTAACAGTAAGTGAGAAGCCCTATAGAGGTATCTGCACTCCATACTGCAGCCAGGCTAAATTACTTTATTCAATATGTATACTGTAAATCATACTAATTCTTATTCACACAAAGCTAATCTCAGCATGTTTTAAAGTTGTACTTACAATTGGCAACAACATAGTTTCCTTGTGTAATGTAATGTATTCTGTGCATGTCACTGGCAGCTAAGGGCTCTTTCACACGGATGGACCGTTCGTCCGTTTTTACAAGTCTGTTTACGGACTTGTAATGCATCCCTATGGGGTCGCATCCATTAGCGGATGATGCATCTGTTAACGTCCGCAAAGATCCGCGTTCACAAAGATCCGCTTTTTCGGACAGAAGAAAACCCTATTTTTCTCCCGTCTGGCGGATCGGATCGGATGAATACGGACAGACGGTCCGTATTCATCCGATTCCCCATAGGGGAGAGCGGAGGAAAGACAGGGCGGTCTCTGCACAGTGTGCGGGGACCGCCCTGTCCGCCGACAGCTCAGCGGGGATTACAGATGGTGTGTACGCTTTAAGGCCGCGTACACACGCTCAAACTTATCCAAAGAAAACGGTCCGACGGACCATTTTCATCGGATATGTCTGCTGGGCTGTTTTGGTCTGATGGTTGTACACACCATCAAATCAAAATCCCCGCCGGCAGACAGCGCGGTCCGAACCAGGAAGTAAAATACTTCCATGCATGCGTCGAATCCATTCGACGCATGTGCGGACAGATATGTCCGCTGGTTAGTGTACTAACCAGCTGACATATCGGACGGACGGGTTTCCAGCAGACAAGTTTTAAAGCATGCTTTAAAACTTGTCTGCTGGAAAAACCTGTCTGCTCGCCCGTACACACGATCGCATTTGTCTGCTGAAACGGTCCGTAGGACCGGTTTCAGCAGATAAATTTGATCGTGTGTACGCGGCCTAACTGACAATTGCGCGGTCAATTTTGAAAAAAACACAATATTTTTGACTTTTTGCTATAATAAATATCCCATTAAAAAAAAATCTCAGTTTAGGCCGATGCGTATTCTTCTACATATTTTTGGTAAAAAAATAAAATAAAATAAAAATCTCAATAAGCGTATACTGACTGGTTTGCGCAAAAGTTATAGCGCCTACAAAAAAGGGGACATAATTATGAATTTTTCTTTATTATTTTTTTGTTTTACTAGGAATGCCAGCAATCAGCGATTTTTATTCGGACACTTTTGACACATTTTTGGGACCATTCACATTTATACAGTGAACAGTGCTATAAATATGCACTGATTACTGTATTAATGTGACTGTCAGGGAAGGGGTTAATACAAGGGGGAGAGGAAGGGGTTAAATGTGTAGCCTAATGAGTGATTCTAACTGTAGGGGGAGGGGACTGACTGGGGAGGTGACCGATCTGTGTCCCTATGCACAAAGGACACAGCATCAGTCTCTTCTCCCTGACAGGATGTGGATCTCTGTGTTTACACACAGAGATCCGCGGTCCTGCTCAGTTACTGGGCAATCGCAGGTGCCCGGCGGACATCGCAAGTCCTTTCCTGTGTAGCCTCTCTCTTCCACCCTTTCTGCCGCTCTGTGCTGCTTTTAGTTCCTGGATCCCCTTTTCCCAGGAACTCTGCTATGCGCCTTGAGACCCTTCAGGGTAAGACCGCGCTATATTTATTTACCTCTCAACTCAAGTAAAAAAAGGAACAACGCTTTCCTAAACTGAAATAAAACTTTTAATTCCATTTTTATTCTTTCTCTAGATTGTGTAAAAATTACACTTGCTTTACACCCCTATAGTAAGAAGATTTTGTCAATTATATTTTAGGTCAAATAGCTGTGAATGCTTTAATTAAATAAAACTTGTTTTGGGACTATTAGGGCCAAGTTACCCTCTTGAGAGGGGCTGGTTCATATGGTTTAAAATTCCCTCTAACAACTGTGTCGTAGCATTAGCAAATAATATAACAGGACTAGCAATTTTTTATTGGATATTTAAGTTATACCGCTTAACTTGAAACCTATTATTATATTTCACTTGAGGAAGTGTATGTTTAAAGTTGGTTAAGATAAGATGAAGAAAGAAGATTATTATTATGTGAGCTAAAAACTACCAAAACTTAAAAAGGTCTTAAATTTGAAATAAACGGCAAAAGCTGTGTTCATTTTTCACATGCACTGCATGCCATAATTGTGTGAACTTCACTCATAGACCCCCTCAGATGTCTTAGTGGATTGGATTTCCTCAAAGAGCTTGATATACCTTGAAATCTTTGATAAATGATGCAGG
The DNA here is from genome assembly GCA_029574335.1 of Rana kukunoris. Classification (NCBI taxonomy): domain Eukaryota; kingdom Metazoa; phylum Chordata; class Amphibia; order Anura; family Ranidae; genus Rana; species Rana kukunoris. Next base: position 153,371,492 of record CM056052.1, on the reverse strand, counting down.
AGAAATGTCAACTGAGGATGTTATTTAGTATGATTTATGTAAAACATGGAGAAAACAAACATGCAGTCAGCATTCGCTTAGCAGTAGATTGGTACAAATACTCATTTCTGAACCTGAAAGGTTGGATGTGGTGATTGATGATGAATAAACAGTGTTTGTCCTTCCATAGTCTCTCATCTCACAAAATCATTAAAAGTTTTTGGACATTTTTTTAAGGCAACCAATTCTTATTTTCTCATTTCATAAAGTTATTTGGCAACCAATCTTTAGTCTCTTATTTCAATCATTAAAAATTTCTGGACATCATTTAAGGTGACTAATTCTTGGTGTCTTGCCTCACAAAGTCATTAAAAGTGCTTGAAGATCTTTTAAGGCAACCTATGAAGGTTTTCATTATTTAAAGTCCATGGCATCTATGGTATAGCTAGTAGTAGTTACAAATATTCTAATAGTTTTTTTTCTGTAATATTGAACAAATTTCTCCACTCATCCATGTGGCTCCAGCAGTTCTATTGAGTGTCAGACTGGCAGGAACTTTCCCTAATGCTTATGGCCAACAAGCAACTCAGGGGTTTACTTCTTAAATAAACCATTATAGTGTTATGAAAAAGATCAACATTACAACACAACAGCATTACAGAAAAGTTAACCTGGAGGATAAATCATAACATGAAAACTCCCAGAGCAATAAACAACAGTAAATAAAGACCCTTTTATACCAGGAGCTTACCTAGTCTGAGATGGAAGTCTAATGCCGCGTACACGCGATCGGTTCGTCTGATGAAAACGGTCTAATGGATTGTTTTTGGGCCGTACAATAAACATAGGGCATGCAAAAAAAAATATTGCACGCTTATTGGTCTACCTATGACATGACACTTCCTACATATCAGTGATAACTCACATTGCCATCCCCGAGATCATCCCAACTCTGATAAACTATATAAAATTTGCCCCTGATTGATTTTTTTTCTAAGAGGTCTGCTGAATTTTATGTCCCTGACCAGAACATTCTGTGGACAAATCCCTGGTACATTTTACAAGACGGCTGGGATTCAAGCAGTGCATTCCCAGTAAGAGGGCCAGGTACAGATTGAAGCTCAACAAGCTTTGTGAAAGTACCACTAGATATGTGCATGCCTTCCGCGTGTACGAAGGCAGAGACTCACAGCTCCAGCCTCCTGATTGCCCAACATACATGGGAATAAGTGGAAAAATTGTCTGGGACCTTGCATTCCAACTGTTCCAAAAAGTGTATCACATATACATGGGCAATTATTATATGAGTTTGCCCCTTTTTCAATCACCTGTACCGTGAGAAAACTTTGGTCTGTGGTACAGCAAGACAAAACAGGAATGGTTTTACACAGCATCTAGATACCACAAGGCTACAAAGGAAAGGAATCAGTAAGCCTGAGGAATGAGAAAGTGTTGGCTGTGAAGTGGAGGGATAGGAAAAGATGTGTCCCTCATGTCCATTATCCACAATGACACCTCGGTGGAACTTCACAGAAGACACGCTCCTGTTTAAAAGCCTGGGTGTATCCACGATTACAATAAGTTCATTGGGGGTGGATTTAAATGATCAAATGCAGTAGCCTATTATATATCAACACAAAAGTCCCTCTTCTGGTATAAACAAGACACAATTTAATTTTTCTATTTGGCTATTTTTAATGCATACATAACCTATCAAAAGTCAATGAAAAGACCCAACACATTCCTTAAGTTTATTGAAGATATTGTTACTGATCTAATCTACCAGCAAGGATCCTCCCCAGAAAGCATTGTGTCAGCAGACGGCATGACCCCCATTTCCCTGAGAATATACTACCATCAGAAACTATAAAAAGACGTAAAAAAAAATGTTGGGTGAGCAGTAAAAGAGGAGTTAGGAAAAAGGAGTTAGGAAAGAAACCAGTTTTCATTGTCCCCAATGTCCTTCCCTACTTGGCCTATGAATTGGAGAATGCTTCAGATGTTATCACAATTCCCTAAACTATTAGCTCATATTTCTAGCAGACTGTCATTTCCCCATTTTCAATTTATGTGCTGATTATTTCCCTGGTGTCTCAACCAGCCTTATCACTGCCTTCCAATTGAACTGACACTGGCCTGTTTATTTACTATGCCTCTGCCTGCCATCTGTATTGTTTATACACCATGTTTCTGCCTTTGGCGTGAACTGACCTGGATTGTTTATCAACTATGCCTCTGCCTACTATCTGGATTATCAACCACATTTCTGTCTTTTACCTGCACTGACCTTGGCCTATTAATTTATCATGTGTTTTGCCTGCCACTTGGACTGATCTTTCACCCTGAAACTGTAGCAGTGGGATTCAAGATATCACAGGGGTCTCACATGTGTGAGGGGCTTCAGAATAGTGTTCTGAGTAAAGAAATACTGTTTTTGGTTTCTCTGGGTTTTGTAATTAGCAGAACAGGTTCTGGAGTCCAGAGGCTTTAAAGTGATTTTGGTGGGAGAAGCCTCTACCCTTATCCCCATTTTTTTCTGACCGAGGCCCTAGGCTTGATGGTCCTGCCTGCTGCCTCAACCAATACTTTGGCTTTGCTGACAATATCTCCGCTTGCACTGACCCAGGACTTTTTATGGACCATGTGTCTGTCGCTTGGACCAGTACTTTGTCTGTTCTGACCATATCGTCTGTTGCCTGTTCTGACTATGGACAATATTCCTGCCTGCTGGATGGATGATCCTTTCGCTGCTGCTGACCACTACATTTCTAAAACCACAGGTAATCTTTGGTTTAACCTTTGCTCAGCAGAATGTATTTTGCAGTGTAATTGGTATGTACATGCTATGTGTTAGAAATGTGATAGATTGTCAGGAATTTATGTGTGTAAAGAACACCTGATGGATCTCCTTGGATGTTGGGACTCTCTATGTGGCTAGGCTGTGAAAAAGTCTCACACATGTAGTGTCTCAATACTCAGGAGTAGCAGAATGTATTTTGGGGTGTAATTTTTTCTATGTATATGCTATGTGTTAAAAATATGACATAATTAAAACATTCATAATGGCTCATAGAATATACGTTGGGTGGTTTAGTTTCCAAAATGGGGGCATTTTGTGGGAGTTAAGATTGTCCTGATGCTCTAGGGCAGTGGTTCTCAAACCTGTGCTCAAAAACCCCCAACAGACCGTGTTTGTAGGTTTTCCTTTATCTTGCACAGGTGCTTTAAATTAATGTCTTGGTAATTTGGACAGCTATTTTATCTTAGAGAAATTCACAAAATATGGCCTGTTGGGGGTACTTGAAGACAGGGTTGAGAACTACTGCTTTGTGCCTTCAAAGGTGTGTTAGGTAGTCAGGACATTTATGCCAGCATAGCGCACAACACACAGTACGCTACGCCGGCGCAGTGCGGAGAGGCAAGCACTGCATTCAGCAAGCCATTGCTCACCAAGATGCGGCAGCGTAGCATATTTTCGAAGATGTAGGCCGGCGTATTGGAAGTGGGCGTGGTCCATGCAAATGAGGCGTGACCCCATGCAAACGATGGGCCGAGTGCTAGACAAGTACATATAACGAACTGCGCATGTGCCGCGCATGCTCACAACCACGTCGGAACAACTGCCTAAGATACGCCGGATCACTGTGTACGCTGTTAACGTAACCTACGCCCAGCCAGACACACGTCCAACAGAAAATACGCCGGCTTGTGTTCCCTGGTGCAGACCTGAGCATGTCTGTTGCTGAGTTACACCTCCTTTATGGGAAATAACTTTACACCGGATGTACAACTTACGCGCATAGCCTGCGTCGGGCGCACGTACGTTCGTGAATCGCCGTATTTACAAGCATTTGCATGTTTGAATGGCTAATAAATGGGAGCGGCACCATGCACCCAGCCTAAATGTACGCCCACCCTACGCATGGCGTAAGCAAGTTACGTCGGCGGGGTGTAGCCTGGTTTTAGGGGTATCTCTGTTTGTGCGGCTGGCGCACAGATACGACGGCGCACATTAGCACTTACGCCTGCGTAACTTGTTATACGTCGGTGTAAGTGCACTGTGAATCCGGACCTATATGTTTAATTTATGCTCTTTGAATGCCTGGAGGTGCTACTTGGATGTTGAGACTCTCTATGTGGCCAGGCTGTGAAAGATTCTTACACATGTGGTATCGCCATATTCAGAATAAGTAGTGTGAGAAATAACTTGGTAATATGTGTAAAAAAAATATATATATATATTTTCCAAGAATAGTAGAAAAAAACGACACCTTCAAAAAACTCACCATGCCTCTTACTAAATACCTTGGACTGTTTACTTTCCAAAAAGGGGTAATTTGTACTGTCCTGACATTTCATTGCCTCAAGAAATAAGATAGGCAGTCAGTACATCAGGTGTGATCAATTTTCACTAATTGGTACAATAGCATGTAGACTCTATAACTTTCACACAGACTAAATAATATCCACTAATTTGGGTATATTTTTACCAAAGATATGTAGCAGTAAACATTTTGGGCCAGATTCAGAGAGAATTAGATTATCGTAGCGTATCAGAAATACACTACGCCGCCGTTTTTTACCTGGCTCTACGTGGAATCCAGGTAGATTTTGTCCAGTAAACGACGGCGGCGTAGTGTATTTCTCCCGTCGCAATCCATCTACGCGAGTAGGGGGCGTGAAGCATTTAAAATAGGCGCGTTCCCGCGGCGATCGAACTGCGCATGCTCCGCTCGCAAATTTCCCGCCGTGCATTGCGCGAAATCACGTTGTTACGTCATTCGTTGTTTGAGTAGCGTCGTTTACGGACATTTCTATTCCCGAACGACTTACGTAAAAAAAAAAAAGAAATTAAATTCGACGCGGGAACGACGGCCATACTTAACATGGGCTACGCACCGTTAGACCAGCAAAAAGCTGGTCTAACAGTATGTTAAAAAAAAATAGACGTAAGCGATTGCGAAGACCGCTCGTATCTTCGTGGATCGCCGTAAAAACTCATTTGCATATCCCGACACATCAAAACGACGCAAACTCCTCCCAGCGGCCGCAAAAATATTGCAGCGTAGATCCGAAGGCTTACGAAGACGTAAGCCTCTCGGATCGAAGCCCGAAGCCGCCGTATCATGGTTTGAGGATTCAAACTAGTGATACGGCGCGCAAAATTTGAAATTACTCCTGTCTAACACCAGTTAGACAGGCGTAATTGCTCTATGAATCTGGGCCTTTGTTCCCAATTTATGAAGAAAAATTACTTATCTGCAACATTTTATAATAGATCAAATGTTCACTCTTTTGTCGCTTATATTGCAAAAAAAACAGTGGTGATTAAATACCCCAAAAGAAAGCTCTATTTGTTTGAAAATAATGATAAAAATGTTGTTTGGGTACATTGTAGCATTACATTAAATGTCTTTAATTTGTGAAAGCAATGAAAGCTAAAAATTGGTCTGGGCAGGAAAGGGGTGAAAGTGCCCTGTAATGAAGTCGTTAACCTTTACCTGGTGGTCCTACCAGTAGCACATCCATCCTAGGATGATAATGCTTACGCACAGTACAAAATGTATGGAGGAACATTGTTGTCACCCTGGTACAGGACTACAGAGCACCTTCCCCTCCCCCCATGCCCATAACAAGGAGAAATGTTTTATAGTCTACAAAGATAGCTGAGAACACTGTAACTGAAAACAGTAATCCGCTCATAATATTTCTACCAGAACCAACAGGTATGTTTTGCACTTATCAAGCAAATATAACAAACATGCTTTTAATGGTTTGTTTAACAGGCCGAAAGGAAGCAAAAAACAGAAGTTAATGTTTAGGGTTTACATACATTTAAAGGAGAAAGGAGAAAGGACATAATGTATTTATTGGCGTATAACACTCACTTTTTTTTACCCTGAAAATAGAGGGTAAACTGAGCCTGCGTGTTATACGCAGGGGGCTGTGAAAGGTTTTTTTTTTCCTGAAACTTCCATCTTAAAGTTAGGGTGTGTGTTATACGCCAATAAATAGGGTACTTTTCAGGAACAGTAAGGTATACTTTTTGTACAGAAATAAAAGGGGCTAGCTCACAAGAAGCTTGAGGTAGGTCGCCTACATCAAACTAAGGGTGGAGGCAGACTACACCACTACATGTACGTTTATCAAACTGAGAAGAGCTGAGATCCTGATGATCATGGCTGATTTCTCAGGTTTGCCAGTTTATGAAGCTGAGATGAGGAGTGGAGAACATGTTTTTCACTTCTCATCTCAAGACACACCCTTCTGTTATTCACTTTTACACAGATGACCAGTTTATGAAGGTGAGATCTGAGGATCTCACTGGCTATCTCAGTAAAATATCTCAGTCCCAGATTCTCCAGCTCAGAGGTTGAGAATATGGGTGAGAAGCTGCAGTGATGTGAAGAAGGAAGTTTCTTTCCTCTTAATATCAGCAAAATCAAGCTTAAAGATCAATATAAATAATAAATATATATGTTTATGTATGTATAGATGTAATATTATATATGTATTACACACATACACAGTATAGTTATAATGTATTTTCTTTTAGGATCCATTCACATCTGAGTAATGCAGAGTTGTGCAATTCTTTACACGATTCCAAATTGCTCTAAAATTCTGTCAAAATACGCAATACGTTTTTGGGCGCCATTCATTGTTAATGGCACCCCAAATTCAGTTAGTAAACATGCATTTTGCCACACATTTTGTCATTTGACAAATATTCTAGCAACTTGCCAAAATGCATTGAAAAAATATACAATGCTCCATGCCCCAAAAAAATGTAATTTGGCTTTTTGGCCTTTTTTTATGTGCATGTTGTGACTGCTTTTTTTCAACAAACATTTTGGCTTGTTTTTTAAAATGCATTTTAGCAAATTTTGAATGTATATTTTGGTGCTTTTGACTCATTTCTTTACCTGCGTTTTGGAGTGCATTCCAGAAACACATGCAAAATGCATGATATGCTTGCGGTGTCATTAATTGTTAATGGCATCCCAAAAGTGACTAGCAAATGTGCGGTTTGCCAAAATACGCATAAAAAGCAAATCAAAGTGCAAGTTAAAAAAGGTGTCAAACTATACGCTAAAAGACGTGCCAAAGTGTGCATTACAAACCACACCAAAATGCATCTTATAATAACCTGTGCCAAAATGTGTGCTAAAGGGCCAAAACGTGTGTTTAAAAAAAAGCGCCAAAATGCACAAAAACCTACGGCCAGATGTGTGTTAAAGTATGGCATGTTAAAAAAAAAACGCCAAAATATGCATAAATAATGCCAAAATTAGCAATTAAAAAGGGCCACAACACACATTTAAAGAATGCGCCAAAATGTGTGTAAAAAAAAGTTAAAAAAGCGCTTATTATTTTCATTTAATAACACGGCCTTTTTAACTTTGGTTTCACTTTTAAAACTCAGCTGCTCTGTAATCACACAAGTTTCTCGGGAGATTACAGGCAGCCCCTCCCTCTTCTACTCAGATCTCAGGTGTTCTCAGAGGAAAAACTTCTCCTCTCATCTCATTCTGAGAACAAATGTTCACCGCTTCATAAACAGGGTGCCAGAGGAGAAGAACTTTTTCTGAGAACTGCTGAGAACTGAAATGAGATAAATTACCAATGTTTCATAAACGTACACCTTAGAGTATTCAAACATTTTTACTCTGCCAATTCACAACAGTTCCAACCCTCAGCCATATAACAATGTAAACCTGTCACAGACTGTATAGAACCATTTTAAATGTATGTTCTTGGTCACGCAACATATGCCATGACACACTCCTTGGTGACTGGATTAAGGCAAACTCTCTGACACTTCCTTACTTCCCAAATTTAGGAAGTTAACTGGATGAGTAGGGAATCATCTTCAACATTACTGATCATGTCTAGCCACTACAGATCCGCGCTATCATCAAAACACGTCTGCAGCGCGGACCTGAAGTGCCGAGTGGACGTCTTTGGACGTCCTATTGTTTACATTACCCGTGCGCGCTACTGGGTGGCACGCAGCGAATAAACACAGTGCCGTTGCATCGCTTGGAAGCCGGTGTGTGTGCCTGGCGGCCGCGATGTCGGCCGGGTACACGTGATCGGCGGTGACAGCAGGTGACAGCAGGGATGTGGAGCTCTGTGTGTAAACATGCTGTCAGGGAGAGAGGAGACCGATCTGTGTCCCTAGTACATAGGGACACAGCATCGGTCACCTCCCCCTAGTCACCCCCTCCCCCCACACAGTTAGAACACACCCAGGGAATACATTTAACCCCTTCCTCACCCCCTAGTGTTAAACCCTTCCCTGCCAGTCACATTTATACAGTAATTAGTGCATTTTTATAGCACTAATCGCTGTATAAATGTGAATGGTCCCAAAATTGTGTCAAAAGTGTCCGATATGTCTGCCGCAATATCGCATGCCTGACAAAAAAAAAATCGCAGATCGCCGCCATTACTAGTAAAAAATAAAAAATATATCATAAATCTATCCCCTATTTTGTAGGCGCTATAACTTCGCTTATCGCGATTTTTTTTAACAAAAATATGTAGAAGAATACATATCGGCCCAAACTGAGGAATTTTTTTTTTAAATTGGGATATTATTATAAGAAAAAGTAAAAAATATTGTGTTTTTTTTTTCAAAACTTTCAGTTTTTTCTGTTTATAGCGCAAAAAATAAAAATCGCAGAGATGATCAAATCCCACCAAAAGAAAGCTCTATTTGTGGCGAAAAAATTATAAAAATATATTTTGGGTACAGTGCTGTATGACCGCGCAATTGTCATTCAAAATGCATCAGCGCTGAAAGCTGAAAATTGGTCTGGGCACAAAGGGGGTTTAAGTGCCCAGTAATGAAGTGGCTAGTTGAATATGACTAACTACTATTATGTATGTTTCTAATATTAAACTCTTTGGCTCCATTCACAACCACCTAGCTATGTTAAAAATGTCTTTATTTAGTCTTGCAAATCTACTTTTTTCTGGTGCTGTGTGCAGTCTCACAATCTCTGAATTAACAAAGTGATTTCCACTGATCTCAGTGTTTTAGTACCTAATGCAAGAAATAGGCCAAAGATGTAAACTGTTTAAGGTTTCTGCACAGAAAGTTTTTGGAATGTTTTGGAGAGGACCGTCACCTAAACCATTAGCATTAGTTAACAGTATAGCAGCTAATGATAACTTCCTATATCCAAAACACAGGTTCATTAACTGACCTAAAAAAAAAAGGTATTTACCTATATGGTGTTCACCACACTACATGGTTTTCCTATTTTCCATGGAAAGGTAGACATCAACTTTTTACTTGAACCCTGACACTGAAAACAAAAGGTTACAATTTACTTTGAAGTGGTGGTGCTGCATGACAATAAGCCCAGCATATTTATGTTTATTTGCCCTGAAGAGTCTACATCCAGCATATGTCTGGGTAAAAGGGTATTGCACTAGGCTATGCATACATAAGGCTAAATTTTGTATTGCATGGTAATTTTTTGTTCAGAAAATACAAAGTGAAGTTCATCATAAAATTAAAGCTGTAGTAAACAGCATTTCATTTTAAACCTTGTAAGGCCACGTACACACGATCAAATTTATCTGCTGAAACCGGTCCGACGGACCGTTTCAGCAGACAAATGCGATCGTGTGTACGGGCGAGCAGACAGGTTTGTCCATCAGACAAATTTCAAAGCATGCTTTGAAATTTGTCCGCTACAAACCTGTCCGTCGGATCTGTCCGCTGGTTAGTACACTAACCAGCGGACAGAACTGTCCGCACATGCGTCGAATGGATTTGACGCATGCGCGGAAGGATTTCACTTCTTCGTTTGGTGACGTGGCGGCATCAACGTCACCGCCACGCACCTTTTTCCCTGGCCGAGGGGAAAAATCCGGAGGAGACATGTCCGCTGGAAACGGTCCGTCGGACATGTTTCAGCGGACATGTCCCTCCGTGTGTACGCGGCTTAAGACAATTGCATAATGTGCTAGTATGCATTGCATACCTTAGAATTAAGTCTTCCAGTGGCGTGCTGTCACTGCTGAAGGCACTTCCATCTTCACCCGGTCTTCCTTCTGGGTTTGCATCCTCTGGCCATCTGATTGGCTGCGCCACGATGACATCACACCCTTGCATGCATGCGGGAGTCATGGACTGCGGCACAGAGCTCTGAAGGGACAGGTCAGAGCTCATGTGCTGGTGAAATCACCGGCTGAATGCAATTTGAATATCTCCTAAACAGTGTAAGTTTAGGAGCCATTTACAGTACCTACAGGTAAGAATTATTATAGGCTTACCTGTAGGTACAACTGTAAAAAAGTTTTTACTCCACTATAAGGGAAACAGAAATATATTGGTTCCAAGGCAATTAACTTTTTGATTTTTATGCCAAATGTTTCTCAAAATTCTTGAGACTGTTGCCTTTTGCTTACATACAGTATATTATTGGGGATTCAAAACACGTTTTGTCTTTTGCTGCATCCTGACTAGACATTTCCCCACATTTTCCCATTTATTAGAAAAAAAAAAACAGCTGCAATGTTAGGGAAAAATTGATTTTGGCATGCAATCCTTATGTTCCACAGGCTCTTAAAGTGATTCAATAGATACATTCTTGGGATTAGATTATTACAAAAATATTTACATGTATTCTAAATGAAACCAGTTGTGGGCACAGCAGGGTAGCCCAGAAGATTTAACACAAAGAATTCTTGTAAATCACAGTAGGGTGTAGGTTAATATTGCTTTCTAGTTTCCTAAAAAAAATACAAAGACATTTTTGATTAGTTAGAAAAAAATATTGCCAAGTTGTTTTGTCATAGTTTAAAATGTAGCTCTAATGATGTTCTATATTAGGTAGAGAGTATATTGTTCCATCTATTTTCATGTCATTAAGCACATGACTAAAGAGCGCTAAACTGTTTTACCCCATTAAACCCTAACTTTTTTTTTTTTTTTTAACGACTAATAGAAATTATGCTTAGGTTAGAAAATAGCAGAGTAAATCAAAGACGCCTAATTTGTAAGTTACAAGAACAAACATCACAGAAAATATAACAAGGCTCTTGAGACAATGTTATTAGATTGTGCATCAATGCAATAGAAATCAGCCACTCCAGGCTTAAAGGCTGTGTCATAGGTAAATAAATAAATAGGGAGACTGACAAACAAAATGTGATGCTTATATAATGAAACACTGTTTACAACAAGAACCATTTTTTTTCTGAAGTTATTTCCAAGTAAACCCTTGAAAAGTATCATTAAGGATAAAAAAGAAAAAATGCATTTCTGATTCTAGCACAAATCAGCTATAAAGGACTTATTTTTAGTCTTGTTTTTCTGCATTTTATTATATCTTTACTAAGTTTTCCTACTTTTTCCTTTGCTTGTATGTACAATAAAAAGGATTCTGGAATCGAATGCAGTTATCTTTACTAGTCTTACTACTGCCACTCCAATGATTTACACACAGTTTAATTATTCACGTGTTTATTATGCTCTACATAATGAATTTTGGACCCTCATATTTTCTTTCTACACGCTTGATGCAAGCTGCAATTATAACCACAGATATCTGTTTATTTGATGAATTTTGCTCCTTCTGCATAGTTTGATAAATAAGGAGATAAGTCAAAACCTACTTTATATACAGTAATTAAAGTGAAAAATCTAGTCATGATGCAAATCCTTAATTGGACTCCAGGAGAGATATGCAGAATTTCTCTTTAATAATATGAGATGACTGGGGACAGAAAAACAAAGCACACTAAAATATGGTTTAGAAGTACAATTAATCACATAACTGAAAACAACCAATTTAGCATAGCTCATTCAGTGGTTCTCGAGGCACAGGTAATGTTCTTTTAATCATGAGCAGCTGAAATAAAGCACAATATATATGCTTATCTTCCATGAGAGTCAACTTCTTTGGTCCCATTTGTAAACATAGCCAGTCCAGAATAAAATGGTCATACTATTTAATGACAAGCGTGTGCATGATAAGGGTATTTCTTTAATCAATTAGTTAAATTACAGCTGCAATTAAATTCATTAACATTTGTACAGTAGATTTGCTATAGAGAAAAAAAAATCTTAGGATCTACACTTTTAAGGGGATTTAACAGGTACTTTTATTATATTTATATACTTTTATAATTTTAGGGTTATAAGAATGACTATTTATAAAGCAATCCTTTAATTTCTGTTATCCTTGTAAATTGATAGTCTTTCTAACTGATGAAACAGTACTATAGAAATCTATGTTTTTTGATGAAATGTTGATGTTTCTTATCCCATTCCTGAGCCCCATGTATTTGAATTTGTTTCTGAAATAATTTGATGTTACAGAAGTATAACAAAAAAAGGGATTTTTAAATACAGCTTACCTGTAAAATCCTTTTCTTGGAGTACATCACGGGACACAGAGCGGCATATTCATTACTATGTGGGTTATATGGAGTACCTTCAGGTGTGGACACTGGCAATCTTCAAACAGGAAGTCCCCTCCCTATATAACCCCCTCCCCTAGAGGGAGTCCCTCAGTTTTGTAGCAAGCAGTATGCCTCCCAAAATGGTCACCCAAAAGAGGGGTGGGAGCTCTGTGTCCCGTGATGTACTCCAAGAAAAGGATTTTACAGGTAAGCTGTATTTAAAAATCCCTTTTTCTTTCTCGTACATCACGGGACACAGAGCGGCATATTCATTACTATGTGGGATGTCCGAAAGCAATGCTTTAATGAGGGGAGGGAGACATCTTCCAAAGAAGGATTCAATTTTAGAGCTAAACTCAAATCATAATAATATTTCCAAATTAGTCAAGAAAGAAGAACCTTTTTTTTTTTTTTTTTTTTTTTTTTTTTTTATATAACCAAGGGTGTTTCTGATCCCGAGGATTTCAAACTGCAGCCTGTAGTACTGCCTGACCAAAGGCAGTATCCGCATTTCTTCTCACGTCTAGTTGATAAAACCTTGTAAACGTGTGGACTGATGACCACGTTGCCGCCTTGCATATCTGAGCCATAGAGATCTGATGGTGTGCTGCCCAAGAGGTGCCCATGGCCCTGGTAGAATGGGCCTTTACCGACAACGGAGGGGGCAACCTCTTCAATCCGTAGGCTTGAATGATTAATTGTCTAATCCATCTCGAGATGGTGGATTTTGCAGCTGCCTGCCCCTTCTTGGGGCCATCTGGTAGAACGAATAACACCTCTGTTTTCCGGATCTTTTCCGTAGCTTTAAGATAGGCCTTCATGGCCCGGACAATATCCAAGGTATGCAGCAACCCCTCCTTTCTAGATGTAGGTTTTGGAAAGAAGGATGGAAGTACCAAATCCTGGTTTAAGTGAAATTTGGATATAACCTTTGGTAGAAAGGAAGGATGGGGCCGGAGAACTGCCCTGTCCTTATGCAGAACAAGATATGGTTCCTTACACGATAAGGCTGCTAATTCTGACACTCTCCTGGCCGAAACTATGGCGACCAAGAAAACCAATTTTCTTGTCAGTAAGAGTAAAGGAATCTCAGCCAAAGGCTCAAAAGGCTGTTTCTGTAGAGTGGACAGGACAAGATTTAGGTCCCAAGGACAAACTGGTGACTTGACAGGAGGATTAATACGCAAGACCCCCTGTAAGAAGGTCTTTACCAGCGAGTGGGTGGCCAGCGGCCTCTGAAACCACACTGACAGAGCTGAGATCTGTCCTTTGATTGTGCTTAGTGCCAGGCCTTTATCCACTCCTAGCTGGAGAAAACTTAACACCCTATCAATAGTATATTTGCGGCAATTCCATCCTTTGGATTCACACCAGCCTATATAGTTCCTCCACACCCTGTAATAAATTACCCTGGAGACTGGCTTTCTAGCCTTAATCAGGGTAGGGATTACCTGCCTAGACAGACCCCTACCCCTGAGAATCAGGGATTCAGCCTCCAGGCCGTCAAATTTAGACGCTGTAATGTAGGGTGGAGGATCGGGCCTTGTGAGAGTAGGTCTGGTTGTAGAGGAAGAGTCCAAGGGTCTCCCACTGCCATATTCAGGACTAGTGAGTACCAAGCCCTCCGGGGCCAAGCTGGAGCTATTAGAATGACTGGCTTGTGCTCCACTCTGATCTTGCGCAACAGGCGGGGGAGTAACTGTAGTGGAGGGAATGCATATAGAAGTTTGAATTGATGCCAAGGGCAAACCAACGCATCGGTTCCGCAGGCCATAGGATCCCTCGCTCGCGACACGAACCTGTCTAGTTTCTTGTTGAACCTGGATGCCATTATATCCACGTCTGGCGTTCCCCACCTCTGGCAGATTGTCTGAAAGACCTGGGGATGCAGAGACCACTCCCCTGGCAACAGACTCTGGCGACTTAAGAAGTCTGCCTGCAGGTTGTCCACTCCGGGAATGAATATCGCTGAAATGCAGGGTACATGAACCTCTGCCCATTGAAAAATCAAGTTCACTTCCCTTTGAGCGGCCTGGCTCCTGGTTCCCCCTTGGTGGTTTATGTATGCCACCGCCGTGGCATTGTCTGACTGGATTCTCACCGGGAACCCCTTTAATCTGGAGGTCCACGCCAACAGGGCTAGGCGAGCAGCTCTGATTTCCAAGATATTGATGGGGAGCTGCCTCTCTGCTTTCACCCAAGTTCCCTGGCGGGAGAACCCTTCGAAGACCGCCCCCCAGCCTGCCAGGCTGGCGTCTGTGGTAACTACCTTCCAGACAACAGGGCTGAAGGATCTTCCCTTTAGAAGATTCTGAGGGTTCAACCACCAGGCCAGGCTCTGTCGGACCCTTGATGATAGCGTCAAAGGGGACTCTAAGGCATGTGCCCTCTTGCCCCAGGCTGCTAGAATGGCTGCCTGTAGGACGCGAGTGTGGATCTGAGCGTATGGTACTGCCTCGAATGTGGCCACTAGCTTGCCTAGTAATCGCATACACAGGCGAATAGTTGGTCTTTTCTTGTTTATAACCAACTGAACCAACCCCTTGATCGCCTTGATCTTTACAAGGGGCAGGAACACCTTTTGATGTTCTGTGTCTAACCTCATGCCGAGGTATTCCAACTGCTTTGTAGGCTGGAATGCTGACTTTCCCTGGTTTAGGACCCAGCCGAATTCTTCGAGGTACCGAACCGTGAGGTTTACTGCCTTTTGCAGACCCGTCCGTGAGTGATCTATGATTAAAAGGTCGTCCAAGTATGCTAGGACTGTGACTCCTTGGATCCTTAAATTGGCCAGAACTGGGGCTAGGATCTTCGTGAATACCCGGGGGGCCGTGGCCAGCCCGAAAGGGAGCGCCCTGAATTGGAAGTGTCGCTGCCCCACCGCGAAGCGTAAAAACCTTTGATGCGACTGAAAGATTGGTACATGAAGGTAAGCATCTTTTATGTCTATGGAGGCCAGAAAATCGTCTTTCTGAAGCGCGGCGGCTGCTGACCGGATGGATTCCATCCGGAAGGACCGCACCTTTAGATAAGCGTTTAACCTCTTTAGGTCCAAGATTGGCCTGACATCGCCGTTGGGCTTTGGTATGACAAAGAGATTGGAATAGAAACCTAGGCCTTGCTCTTGGGCTGGCACTTCTATAATTACGTCCTGGCAAAGCAGGTGATCCAAAGCTGCCAGCATTGAGGCCTTCCTTGCTGGATCCCTTGGTAGCCTTGATTCTTGAAAATGAGGCGGAGGATATCTTAGAAACTCCAATCTGTAACCTGTGGTTACAGATGCCCGGGCCCAATTGTCGGGGATCTTGGCTTCCCAAACTTCTGAGAAGAGACGAAGCCTTCCCCCCACCCGTGAGAGTGGGGGCGCCCCTTCATAAGGCAGACTTAGGGGCTGTCTTTGACGGCTTGCGATACCACGGCTTCTTACCCCCAGGGGTCTGTCCCTGCGATCTACTGTTAACGTTGGATCGTGCAGGCGGCCGTCGATACTGCCTGGAATTAGAGGGCCCCGAGACAGGAAAAAGCTGCCTTTTAAATGTAGGAGCCCGGAATGTCTTTTTGACCGGTAAAAGGGTACTCTTGCCATTTGAAATAGTCTGAATATATTTATCCAGATCTTCTCCGAAGAGTCGTCCTCCATGGAAGGGAAATCCTGCCAGAAGCTTTTTGCATGGGGGTTCTGCCGCCCAGTTCTTCAACCATAAGAGCCTTCTCATGTGTACCAAACATAGTGATAAACGAGAAGCCTGCTGGATGGAATCTTTTATAGCATCTACCGCGAAACACAGAGCTCTGGGAATGTCAGCAAACTCTTCTGCTTGTTGGGTAGGCATGTCCTTTAACATCTCTTTTGTCTGGTCTTTTAATGCCTGACAAACTCCAATTGCAGCTACCGCTGGCTGCACCACTGCTCCTGCCGTAGCAAAGGATGCTTTTAAAAGTGTCTCTAATCTTTTATCAACCGGATCTTTAAACATATGTATGTTTTCCACCGGGCAAGTTAGTGATTTATTCACACATGAGATGGCTGCATCCACTACTGGGAGCCTCCACTTCTTGGAGAATTTTTCCTCCAAGGGATAAATGACCGCAAATCTTTTCGGTGGCAGAAAAACCCTGTCCGGCCGTACCCAATCCCGAAAGATCAATTCCTCCAAGAGAGGATGGACCGGAAAAACTGCGTTGCTTAACGGGGCTTTCAAAGAGCCCAGAGAGGATACCGGAGGAACCTGAAGTTCTGGCAATGGCAAACTAAATGCCGAGCGGACCATGTCCGTCAAAGACTGTACCCACAGTCTCTCTGTCTGGGAGTCTGAAAATGGTTCCTCAGAGGTAGACCCCTCCATCCCTGAACCCTCTTGGTTCTGGTCCAGTTGATCCTCCTGTGATTCTAATTCCTCCGGAGAGAGAATCTCAGCATCTGAGGATACACCCCCTGGTGATGGGGATCTAACCCGTTTCTTACCAGGAATAGCTCTGGCGATCAATGCCGCTATTCTCTCTTCTAGCCCCCCTAGGGATACGGCTAGCATCTCCTCTGTGACAAACACAGGGCTGGGCTGATCTGGGCCAGCCTCCGCACCAGATCCCCCTAATGGCTCATCCAAGGCGCTTCTTAAATTAGGAAAGCTGCGGGGAAAGTATCGGCATATCAGAATCAGAAAGGGACCCCTTTTGTTTTTTGGTCTTTTTTGTCCCCTTTGACCCCGAACCTTTGGAAGCCATAATACAAAATCGAGGGACTCCGCCCACACAACAGACTGTAGTGGCCAGGAGTACAAATTTCAGAGTTTAGGGGAGAATAGATCACTAGTGTCCCCAAAAACTGATGGGCCCGTATGTTGGTCTTTTTTTTTTTTTTTTTTTTAAATAATTATATATTATATATTATATATTTGACAACATACAATGACCCTAATTTAAGTTTGCCAGCCTCCAACCTGCTGCAACATAAGGGGGATTTCTTGGCTTAACAATAAAGGCATTGGAACAAAGTCCACATGTACTACCCCTCTTCCGCCACCGGGAGTCACTGTTCTGCCGCTCTGCGTCCTCTCCTTGAAAAAATCAGCCTCAGACTGAGCCCTGACAAGGCCTGCTGTCTATAACAGCACAAAGGCGCGCCCTTGTATGACGCCGCAGGCCCGCCCCCCCCCCCCGCCCTCCTGTCTGGACGGCGCGAAAAACGTCAATAAGACGTGCGCGCGCACGCGCGCGCGCGCGTATGCCGGATACAGGAGGAACATGGAGGAGCCGCGCTGCTGGAGATCCAGGCACGCAGAAACAGGCGGCAGATTCAAACCCCCGGCCAGGTAGGACTCTCTCAAGGCCCCTAGGGATCCTTACTAGCCCTAGGAAGAAACAGCAGGTTAGCTAGCAACACATATTTAGACAGGGGGGCCTAGTGATGGGGGGAGAAAGGGTGTCATCCTGTCTCTTTTAGACATAGTGATCACGGTTGCCCATGCAGAGCATACTTAGGCTATCCCCCCTTTTAGGTTACCCCGGGGAGCCTGCTGTCGAACCAAGTCCCGCAGGCTCCCCCTTACCTGCTCCATGCTGCAGGATGTTTGACCAGCAAACTGATCCAATCTTCTCCCATCTCCGTGGGTAGCGTAGTAGACCTTCAGGCCCTGGGGTCCTATGAAGGTACCCACTGTCCTGGACCTATATAGCACCCTGGCAAAACAGGAACTTTATGGTTTTTGCAAACTCCAAGTCCTGGGCCCAGGGTCCAGCCCTCCAAAGAGGAGCATTATAGGCAAAACCCCACGGTTTGGGGCCCGGGTACTGTCCACTTTGGCACTGAGGCTCCTTGGACAGATCCGGTTAGCCCGCCCTTAATCCCAAGGATGTGGAGCAAAGCTATTCCGTGACCAACACCTAAGACACTGGCGAAAAAACTGAGGGACTCCCTCTAGGGGAGGGGGTTATATAGGGAGGGGACTTCCTGTTTGAAGATTGCCAGTGTCCACACCTGAAGGTACTCCATATAACCCACATAGTAATGAATATGCCGCTCTGTGTCCCGTGATGTACGAGAAAGAAAATGCAGTTTTTATAGGGTGTTAGATGCAAAAACCTGGTTATGTTAACAACTTTTTTTTGCAATTATATTTTAGGGTTGCTATTACATAAAGATTTATTAAAAACATTTGAGGATATCTTTCTTTTAATGGTTCCAAACGCAAAACTTTTAGTACAAAAAATTGGATACTATGGCATCATAAATAAAAATCATTTACCTTTGGTTAAGTTCACTAAAATGTAACATTACAAGGACCTTGTCCACTTAATGCAACTGTCAACTATTTGGGAAAACCATTACATTGAAGGACTAAAGAGTAGGGATGAGCTTCGAGTTCGAGACAAAATCACGTTTGACTCGAACATTGTCTGTTTGCCGAACAGCGAACAATTTGGGGTGTTCGCTGCAAATTCGAAAAGCCGCAGAACACCCTGGAAAAGTCTATGGGAGAAATCTAAAGTGCTAATTTTAAAGGCTTATATGCAAGTTATTATAATAAAAAGTGTTTGGGGACCTGGGTCCTGCCCCAGGGGACATGTATCAATGCAAAAAAAGTTTTAAAAACAAATCAGTTTTTTTCGGGAGCAGTGATTTTAAAAATGCTTAAAGTGAAACAATAAAAGTTAAATATTCCTTTAAATATCATACCTAGGGGGTGTGTAAAGCATGCCTCGAAATCAGCGCTTGTTTCCTGTGCTTAGAAATGTCCCTGCACAAAGTGTAATTTCTGAAGGATAAAAAGTCATTTAAAATCGCTGCTCCCGAGAAAACTGCAGTTTTTAAAACGTATTTTTGCATTGATATATGTCCCCAGGGGCAGGACCCGGGTCCCCAAACACTTTTTAGGACAATAACTTGCATATTAGCCTCTAAAATTAGCACTTTAGATTTCAAAGGTTCGAGTCTCATAGACTTTAATGGGGTTCTAAAGTTCACATAAACTTTTGGTTTGTTTGCTGGTAATGGTGCGAACCGAACAGGGGGGTGTTCGGCTCATTCCTACTAAAGAGGGATCTTAGGAAGTCAAAGGGAACATATATAAAGATAAGTTCAGGCCCTGAAGAATGCATCTGTTTATACTGAGTATTTGACCCTTTCAATCTGTTCAGCAATGGTTGACTGAATTAAATAGATGATAATGTGACTTTTTTGTCACATTATTTTGTCACATGTCATACATCATAGCAAGACTGAGCACAGCAAAAAGACACAAGGTAGTTATAATGCATCAGCAAGGTCTCTCCAAGGTAAAGATTCCAAAGCAGATTGGGGTTTCAATATGTGCTGTTCAAGCTCTTTTGAAGAAGCACAAAGAAATGGCAACATTGAGGACTGTAGATGGACACGGTGGTCAGCCAAGGAAAAGTAATGCCACAGATGAAAGATACATCATGCTAACTTTGCTTTGACATCTCAAGATGTCCAGCAGTGTTTTCAGCATAGAACTTGTAGAAACCAATGGGACCCAGGTACACTCAGAAGTCTGGTCAGAAGTGGTCTTCGTGGGAGAATAACATGCACAATTCCATACCTCTGATGTGGAAACAAAGCAAGTGACTCAACTATACATGGCTAATATAAACAAAAAAACTGCCGTGAAATATTAGGAGGTGCTTTGGGCTGATTAGTCAAAATCTGAAATATTTGGCTGTGCAGAAGGCAATTTGTTCACCAAAAGGCTGAAGATCAGAAATATTTTGTTATTTGATAAAAGCAAACTATTAACACTTCAAATTCTGAAAGTATTCTTAATTGACACCATTTCTTAACGCTGCCCTAAAACGTTTTTTGAATAACAAACAAATCAGATTTACTTTCTCTGTGCACTGGTTTTCCACAGAGCAGCCCCAAACCTCCTCTTCTGGGTCACCCACCAACATTGTCCACTCCTCCTTTTCTCCATCTGCCCCAGTAGCAAACCACTTGCTTTGGGGCAGACATGCAGGCTCAATCCTGAACCAGGCTATATGTGTCCATAGTCACACATAGCCTGGCTTAGCCTTGCCCTCCACTTCCTGGATTTACCTAACAGCCGCAGGAGCCAATGGCTTCTGCTGCTGCCAAGTCCCCTGTGAGAAGAAAGATAGAGGAAAAGAAATGCACCAGATGGGTACATCACTGAATCAAGATCAGGCTCAGATCATTGTTTAAGGGGTGGCTGGGGGAAGCAACTTTTATTTTATTTTTTTACACATTATACAGATAATGTGTTAAGATAGAAAAAAACGTTTGCCTTTATAACCACTTTAACCACTTTAGACCCGGACCAATATGCTGCCAAATGACCCAAGGGTTTTTTGCGATTCGGCACTGCGTCGCTTTAACAGACAATTGCGCGGTCGTGCGACGTGGCTCCCAAACAAAATGTGTGTCCTTTTCTTCCCACAAATAGAGCTTTCTTTTGGTGGTATTTGATCGCCTCTGCGATTTTTATTTTTTGCGCAATATACAAAAATAGAGCGACATTTTTGAAAAAAAATCAATATTTTTTACTTTTTGTTATAAGAAAAATCAATAAACTAAATTTTAGTCAAACATTTAGGCCAAAATTTATTTAGCCACATGTCTTTAGTAAAAAAAAATTGCAATATAAAAAATTAGCTACCTAGCGGGAACAGAGACACTAATACAGCGATCAGAAAAATGATCGCTTAGTGATGCTGGCGATAGGGAGTGAAAGCGTTAACTAGGGTGGTGATCAAGGGGTTAAAACTTTATTAGGGGGGGTACGGGGGCTACCCAGGACCTAACACTAACTGACTTTTACACTGCCTGTCACACTGACACTAAATACAGTAATCATACATGTATGATTACTGCATTCAGTGACACTGTGACAGGGGGGAGGGGGGCGATCGGGGGGGTTAAATGTGACTATGTGTAGTGTTAGGGCAGTGTAGTGTTAGTGCAGACTTACTGTGTTGTGATCTCTCCTCAGCGGTGGTTGAAAAAAACGCAGAGGGAGAGATCACATCGCTTCCTCCTTCCTGTGTTTACACAGGAGGAGGAAGTAACAGGGCGGGCGCGCGCATTGGCTGGGAGCGATCCGGAGGGGGCGGACAAAAACGAATAGCCGCCCCCTCTTGTCGGATTGCTCCTACAGCCGCGCGGACCGCCGCATGTACGGGGGGGGTCCGATCGGACCCCCGAACCCCCCCAAGGCACCAACGTATATATACGTTGATGTGCCTGTCGGTGCCATTCTGCCGACGTAAATGTACATGCGGTGGTCTTTAAGTGGTTAAAGAAAGCCAGCTTTAGAACGACTTGAGGCATGAGAATGTAGAGAAGATGTTTAATCCCAGTTGGATGGCTGAACATTTTTTTGGAATCTCTTCAAGTTAGTACATAGATATGCGTTTGGTTTTGGACAGGCACACATCTCTACAGTAAGCAGACCAAGGACCAACATCTTCTGGAAATTTAAACCAATCAAACCAATAATCTAAAAAATCTTGGTATTATTTAAATTATTATATTTACTGATTTAGTCTTCCAATGTTTTTGCTGTGGTTCTAATTATCTTCCAAAGTACTCTATTTTTTCAGTTTATAATTTAACTATGAATCTCCTAATGATCATTAAATAATCTATCATATACAGCCCAGAAGGCTGGAGAAAAGTACTTGAATTGAGGTAGGTATATATACATTTATATCCGTGTTACAATTCTGCAATAAATCATATTTAAACTCTCACCTAATCTCATATTTTACACTTGGTGCTTTCATTGTAACTTCTTTTTTATGTTGTGTTGATTGTTATATGCATGAAATGCCAATACAAAGATAAAACTATATGACAGTTTAACAATTGTGTCTATTCCAGGTCTTTTAGACTTTAGGTTAATTTTAGGCCTCTGGTTTCTTATCCTGGTGAATATACAAATTTAGTATATATCTGAGTAAAAAGCATAAAAATCTATTGTAGACGATATGGCTCCCAACACAATGGAGATTAGAGTTCTGTTGCACAGATGTGTCTGAGAGTAAGAGATGTGATCACAAAGCCTCCATGCTGTGGAAGCATGAAATCATAGAGGCTTGATGTCTCTTCTACACACTACTGCTAATGCAGTTATTTAACACTCTTATCAGGTGATGAAACATTTGGAAAATTTAGGTCCATTTAAATGCTGCCTCAACCTCCGCACATCACCAGAATACACCCCTTTTTAACCAATGACAACACAAAGCTTCTAAATCACTCCCTAGTTATCTCTCGCCTTGACTACTGCAACTCCCTCTTCACTGGATTACCTTTGCATAGACTATCTCCCCTTCAGTTTGAATTGAGGGGAAGCTCTGCTGATTTTATCATCCAATCATGTGCAAGCTAAAATGCTGTTTTTTCTCCTTGCATGTCCCCCTTGGATCTACAGTGACTGCACTTCCAAGTGCACTTTTTGTGCACTTTCAAGTGCACTTGCAGTGCACTTGTCATGTAAAGTGGATTTGCCTTTTGTAAATAACCCCCAGTGTCTTCTACCCCTCTCTACTAATTCCTCCACTGACTTCTACTCACCCAACAAATGAACAGTGCCTGCCTTCATTTTGTAAAGCGCTGCACAAACGACGCAATATAAATCTTGTATTATAATAATAATAATAATAATAATAATGCACCGATTTTCAGCCTCAGTTTAGTGAGTACTCCTGCTTGATTAAATAAATGCATCACAACAGTTTTAAGTTTTAGAAATCCAATCCCAAAAATATTCTAGTTATTCAAAATACAAGAGATTGGCTGAAAAACATTCACAGGTGATCAAGGGGGTGAGATAGTACATGTGATAAATGTCAGAGTGTGGAAATGGCTTGTCCTTGATGGACAAAGGTTTATACAAAGAGGCAAATTACTTAATAAAAAGTTGATCTACACTCTTATAGTGGAACCCCCACTAGAAATGCTGGGCAATGTATTATACATATGTCAGACTATATTCTTAATGAAGCTTTGCCTCTTCTCACAAAGACTTATACCTCTTACGTAGCATTGTGGTACAGTATATGCAAATTCTGCAACATTCAATTAAAAAAAATGTAGGGCATGGCATTATTAAAGCACATCAAGGCAAATATATATATGTATTTCTCACATCTCTAAATATACATGGACATTTCCTGTTTATGGCTTCAAACATGCTTCAAGTACAGAAAAAAAAACAGTTTATATGCAAGAAATATAATATGCTTTGCATTCCTATCTGCATTACAACTCATTGGGGTTGATTTACTATAGGCAAACAGACTGTGCACTTTGCAAGTGTAGTTGCACTCTGCAAAGCACATTTGCTCCAGCGCTTATTAAATGTGATGAAGCTTCACTTTTTTAAAGAAATAAACCCAATCACATGCAAAGAGAGTTTTAAAAAAAAATGCATTTTTGTTTTAACATGATTGTATGATGGAAATCAACAGAGCCCCTCCTCATGTACCAAGCTCAGTGCACAGCCCATTTGCATTTAGTAAATAAACTCCATGTTATTCCTGGCTCTGAATTCCAAAATATGTGTTGTCAACCCTGTTTACTTTCGAATGCATTACAAAGAACATAGATCTTTTTTTATCCCCACGGATATAAAAAAACATTTCCAATTGTATAGTTTGCAGGCTAAAAGGGAGCAAATAAGGGGACTCCATTGTTAGGGTTTCATACACTTTAAAGGGGCATTAACCCCAAAAGCAAACATTTGTTATATTGCAGCTTGTCATTTCTTAGATATGATGGCTGCATTATTATTTTTTTAGGATTTATTCCTTTTATTTTCATCTGGTGATTCAACCAGTAAGTCTGTTCTTTTTAATCGAACAAGCTCTCCAGCAGAATCTACTGTATCAGTTAAAGAGATAAAACAAACCATTTAAAGTCATAGTCTGTTTTTTTTTTTTTTTTTTTTTTAATAACAAACATGCTATACCCACCTGCTCTGTGCAGTGGTTTTGCACACAGCAGCTTGGATCTTCCTCTGTTTGGATCCCTCTTCAGAGCTCCTGGCTCCTCCCTCCTGCTGAGTGCCCCCACAGCAAGCAGCTTGCTATGGGACACCCGAGCCAAGCTCTCTCTCTCTCTCCTAAAAGAATAACTGGCTTTTATTGTCTCAGCAAATCAGGAGGTAGAGTCCCAGATGGCCGGAGCACTTGTGCACATCGCTGGATCCAGATGGGGCTCAGGTAAGTATTAGGGGGCTGAGTGGGGCTGCTACATGTGGAAGTTATATGTATCAGAATGCGTAGCATACAACTACTTTAACAATAGCAGGGGTGCTTACAATGATTAGCTTTTATTTCTTTATGTAAAACCTTTATCTTAAAAAAACAAAACAATGTTTGTAGGTTGGCTTCAATTTGTTAGTATGTTTAAATCTACTAGTACATCGAACACTCCCCTGCCGCTGCCCAAATGAGCCCCTGTGTTCCTTCATCCAGACTGGGAGCACACTAATACAGGGGGTGTGTTAGTGGCCAGATTATCAGGTTAAAACAGATCGGAAAAAGGCCTATGATAAGAAAACTGATGCAGCCACCACATCTAATGATTGGAAGCTGTGATATATTATATTTTTGGTTTTGGGTTTTATACTGCTTTAACCACTTACAAGACCACCCACCGCAGGAATACGTTGCTACTTTGGAGAGGAATACCGTTGTTATGGCAGCAGCTAGCTACTATAACCACAGGAAACCTCTTCAAGAGCGGGCGGTCCGCTTTCAGACAAAACTGGTCTCTGCAGCAGATTCACTGCAAGATCACTTTTATCAGTGGTGACCTCCACCGCTTACCGGAGCCGTCGTCAGCAGCGGAAGTGATCGAATGCTGTCCTTGGGCTGGTATGGAGAAGAGTAAGGGGAAGATGGTCCCCACCTTTCTCCATGTCATTGCAGGGCAGAAGCAACGTCAAAACGTCACTTGTGCCCAATGCTCTTAAAGGGACATTTTTTTTTTAAATTACATAATTTTTTTATTGCATTTTAATCTAAATACAGTATGAGATCTGATGTATTTTTGACCCCAGATCTCATATTTAAGATGACCTTTTTTCTGTTACAAGGGATGTTTACATTCCTTGTAATAGGAATAAAAAATACCCATTTTTCTTTTTTTTTTTAAGTGCCAAAATAAAAAAATGTAAGTAAAATAAATACGTTTTTTTTTGTTTTTTTTTAAACCAACCAGTCCCAACGAAATTGTGTTTAGAAGCGAATACATACATGAGCAGCACCCACATGTGAAAATGGTGTTCAAACCACACATGTGAGGTATCGCTGTGATCATTAGAACAAGAGCTTAATTCTAGCCTAGATATCCTCTGTAACTCAAAACATTCAACCTGTAGAATTTTTTAAACATCGCATATGGAGATTTTTAAGGGTAAAAGATTGTGCCATTCTACGAGCGGGCGCACCTTTGAAGCATGACATGTTGGGTAGCAATTTACTCTGCGTAACATTATCTTTCAAAATAGAAAACAAATTGGGCTAACTTTACTATTGTCTTATTTTTTCAAAAAAGTTTTTTTTTCCCAAAAAGTGCACTTGTAAGACCGCTGCACAAATACGGTGTGACAAAATGTTTTGCAACGACTGCCATTTTATTATTTAGGGTGTTAGAATATACATATGTATATTTATTTATATAATGTTTGGGGGTTCTAAGTAATTTTCTAGCATAACAAAAATTGTTTTAACTTGTAAACATCAAATTTCAGAAATAGGCTTAACTGCTTAACATCTATCTGTAAATCCATCTCAAACATCTGCCTCTCTCTCTCTATGTCTCTCTATGTCTTTTTTTTTCTCTTTCTAAGACAGTCATTATCCATTCCTCTCCAAACTTTGTTTCTGCTTGTTTTTTTTTTTTGTTTTTTTTTTGCAATTTACCAACATTTAAAAAGCTTCTCTGTCATATTTTACTAACATAACTTTTTATAGTCAGCTGCGTGCTTGACAGATGTTATTGAAAATGAACGGGTGCCAAATATTTGCTCTTAAAAATGTCTTGTTGAGTTTCCAGAACTTGTCTTCCTTCTGTGAGATCTAATAAACAGCTTTACACCTATTAAGTTCCACGCTTTATCATCTTTTTTTTTTCTGTGATGTCGATCTGTCTTCTGTATTAGTGGTTGTTCATCAACAACAAAGATGACCTTTAACTATGCATTTGTAATGAGTGGGGCTCAGCTACCTTCCATTTTAAAATGATGAAATGCAAAAGGCTGTAATTATATTCTTGTAATTGAAATTTTTGGACACTGACTCTTATGTAAAATATGAGATTATGGGGAAAATTATATCAAAACAGGACACAAGCAATATGAAAATCATTTTTCTTAGTTAAAGCAGAGCTAAAGTCTTCTATTAATAGCCTGCAAGCAGGCAGGCTCTTATTGCAGAAAAGACATGCAATGTCTCTTCTGCATGAAAGACACCTACCTGTCTGCTCACAGTTTTGTATGACTCCTGCATATGCACAGGAGTTACATCATCCTGAGCCAGCCAATCCAGATTTCAGAAAAAAGGCACCTAGGGAGAAAATGCTTTCACTGGTAAGACATTTAGGCCGCGTACACACGATCAGTCCATCTAATGAGAACGGTCCAAAGGACCATTTTTAGCAGTTAACCGATGAAGCTGATTGATGGTTTGATGTGCCTACACACTATCGGTTAAAAAAACGATCGTGTTAGAACGTGGTGACGTTTACATGTTTTTACACAACAACGTGCTGAAAAAAACAAAGTTCAATGCTTTCAAGCATGCATCGATTTGATTCAGAGCATGCACAGTCTTTTAACTGATGCTTTTGCATACTAACGATCGGTTTTGACCCATCGGTCAGGTGTCCATCGGTTCAATTTTAAAGCAAGTTCTATTTTTTTGGACCGAAGGATAACTGATTGATGGTGCCTACACACGATCAGTTTGGTCCGATGAAACGGACCTTCGGGCCGTTTTCATCGGTTTTGACGGATTGTGTGTACGCGGCTTTAGACAATTGGAGAGTAGGTACGTTTGCTGACTTTAGTTCTGCTTTAATTTCTTATAATATCATTGCATGTAAATTTTGTCAGTGTGTAGAGTGAGGTTTTTGCAAAAAGAAGAAAACAAAAAGATACAAACCAGCTACCCCCTCATGTGACACCCCTCTAGCCATGTTTCCCAGTCTCCACTATGTTGGCCCAGGAAAAGAATGTTGGGAGTCATCAGGTAGTTGGGGGTGGGGGAGTTGGTAAACATCTGTTTGATGACCTCTCCTAGCTAGTAAGAACCTAGGAGTAGTGTTGCTCACGAATATTCGCATTGCGAATATTCGCTACGAATATTGCATATTCGAGTATTCGCGAATAACACGAATATCGCGGCGAATATTCGCTATTTCGAATATTCAAATTTTTTCAATTTTTTTTTTAGAACAGATCACATCCTAGAGATCCCCATCGACGTCTAAAAGCATTGCTGGTATGATTAGAGACCTTGGGCCGAGTAGCTGCAGCGCTCATTTTATATTGCCGAAAAATCGCAATGCGATTATTCGGCAATAGCGATATCGCGCGATTATTTTATATTGTAATATATCACAAATATTCTGAGCCAATCAGAGTGCTCCATTCCGCATTTCTCGAAATTTCGCAATTATTTTGTATTGTAATATATCACGAATATTCTGAGCCAATCAGAGTGCTCCATTCCGCATTTCTCGAATATTCGCAATTATTTTATATTGTAATATATCACGAATATTCTGAGCCAATCAGAGTGCTCCTTCCGCATTTCTCGAATATTCGCAATTATTGTGTATTGTAATATATCACGAATATTCTGAGCCAATCAGAGTGCTCCTTCCGCATTTGCCGAATATTCGCAATTATTGTGTATTGTAATATATCACGAATATTCTGAGCCAATCAGAGTGCTCCTTCCGCATTTGCCGAATATTCGCAATTATTGTGAATTGTAATATATCACGAATATTCTGAGCCAATCAGAGTGCTCCTTCCGCATTTGCCGAATATTCGCAATTATTGTGTATTGTAATATATCACGAATATTCTGAGCCAATCAGAGTGCTCCATTCCGCATTTCTCGAATATTCGCAATTATTTTGTATTATAAAATATCACGAATATTCTGAGCCAATCAGAGTGCTCCATTCCGCATTTCTCGAATATTCGCAATAGCGAAAAATCGCAATAGCGAAAATTCGCAATAATTTAATTTCCAAAAAATATCACGAATATTCGTATTTAGCGAATATTTCTCGAATATTCGACTATATATTCGAGATATATTGCGAAATCGAATATGGCATATTCTGCTCAACACTACCTAGGAGCAACATATGTTACATCACTTCCAGTTTCAGATGTTATTTTCACAAGTCAATATGGCCAAAAAATTTGCAAATGGAGCATGATTTTTGCTCCATTAGCTTTGGCTGAGGGCAGGGGAGACATCAGGGGTCTAATAAACCCCAATATGCCTTCACATAGAGGACATATAGAGGACTTGTCAGCCTCCAATGTGATAGCTATAATTAGCCCAGTAGAACAGAAACTGGGAATGGAGAAATTGTATGGTAGCTGGAGGAGTTGTGATGTTAAAGTCAGAGGATTTGGATACATTTTTAAAATTGAAGAGCAATCCATAGTCCTTCGAAACATGCATACAGTATATTAAGCATTGTCAAAGATGAAATCATCAGCAAATATCTGGATTGGAATGTATCATACAGAGTTATGGCTCTAGGGTCAATATGAAAATAATAGGAGAAAGAGGGCACGCTTGCCTTGTACCAGTTTTTTACAGCTAACATTAAATGAAATCATGTTATGGTCTCTGCTAACTAGATGTTCTATTATTTAAAAATTAAAATAAGGGTCACGTGCTCTGAGATTACCAGGTCCAGCAGAGCATCATTTCTAGTTGGGACTGCTATAGAAGGCACCATACAATTGTCTTGTAATAGGTTTATACATTTCCACCCTTTTACTGCTCCAGCAGTGCTTCTACTCCAGTCAATTACAGGGTAGTTTCCATCTTCAATTTGTTACACTATCCCAGCCCTTTATAACTATGCAAGGAGCTTAGTCTCCACCTCCTCATTAATACTGGGTGGCCTTACAAACTGCAATAACTTTGAAGTATGTACATCCATATGCAGCTCCATTCAATGTCTCAGCACCATCTCATTCTCCATCAACAAGGTCCTATATTTATATTTAATTGAAGATCACTTACAATATGGGTAATGAATACGAATAGCCCAGTTGTGTAAAGAATGAAGCCACGATTCAGCACCAATGCATTATAGCTTCCAACTCTCCTATTGGTGAACAAACAGTTTAATTCAGGGGTGCCCAAACTTTTGAAGAGCGAGGGCCACTTAAGCGGCTTGGTAACCGGTCGCGGGCCACAATGAGCAGAGCGGGTGGATGGCATGTCTGTGTCTGCTTTTGCAGAGCGGACACGGACACAGCCCACTATTCTTTTTTTTTTTATCGGATTGTATGTATGACACGTCGGTTTATGTCTACCACTACTTAGAGGTGAATGGAGGGTCCAATTGATCAGACTGACCATGTGAAAGGGGCCCAAGGCTGCTTTCACACTGATGCGCTGCGGTTTACCAGCACCACAGTGTACCTTTTGGCTTTCCTGCACTTTGCAATAGACTTCTATTATATTCTGCAGGTTTGGCGCACTTTCAGAAAGCTCACCAAACTCGCAGATAATAACAGAAGTCTATGGCTCAGTGCAGGTAACCCGCAGGTAAACTGCTCTGCAACTGCGGCTCAGTTTGAAAGCAGCCCAGTAACCATTGCAGAACAGATATGCCAATATACACTATTCCAGAGCAGGAGGTCGCGGGCCACATCAGAGGGCTCAGCGGGACGTATGTGGCCCCCGGGCCACTGGTTGGGCACCCCTGGTTTAATCCATTATTGCATTTTGCAATTGTGTTTTATATATCTTGTTTTGTAATACAAATAGTACTGTAATTGTCAATGGTAGTTTGTAACATGGGTATCCCCTTATCGCCTGCCATAGCACTCCCCTCATTTTCTGTCATTCTCTCTTCCATTAGTGTCTGATACCTGTCTGACTTGTCTGCCCTATTATATTCTAAATCTCCCTCCAATTGTATTCATAGTTTAACTAGTCCTACAAACTTCCCATAAACCTCTCTCCTAGTAAAGCCGACCCCATACATTTAGTTACAGTTAGTGTTACTAAACCCAGGACTCTGCATTTACTATATCTGGTCTCCCACAGTCTACATAACATGGAAATGCAATTGTTTTAGTAAATATAAACTGCTAAATGACTTATATGAGTGCCTGATTAAAGCTTGTAGGAAGAGTTTAAATTCTCCAACAATTGTCCTATGAGAATGTAGGACCCCTGACCCTCTGTCTGAACAGTGCTGATTGACCCTGTGCTGACCACATGCACTCTCTCAAGAAGAAAAAAAACTCTCTAGCAATTCACACCAAACTGAGCATGTGCAGCCTGTCCCCTGGCTATTTTTTTTGGAGACAGTGGACGAAGGAGATGATCAGAGGAGACATGATCAAACAGCCTTTTTGCACAATGCAGAGGATTAACCCAATAGGTTCCACAGTGAGTATAACTTATTTTACTGTTGTGGGTTTAGAAACACTTTATGTACAGATTATCCTTAGCGCAAAGATTGTATCTCGGGGGCGTGGCCGATCGCCGAGCTGAATGGTAGCCTGATATCTCAGCTCCTGCACTAAACAGAGGATAACTACAACCACAACGCTAATCCACGCTGCCAACATGCATCACCCTACTCCTCTTGCACTGGGGAGTCTAACCGGGTCATCCCGAAAACGGAGAGATGAACGCCAGCCAAAGAAACTTACAGATTTCTTCTCTCTGTCTCACGAAGCTCGAATCCAAGATGGTGCCTGCGACAGCTCGCCACGAGGGGAGAAGGCTTACACTGACCTCCCTGATGAGGGTCCGCCAATCTACCCACGATCATCCCCTCCTGACTAATCTTATCCTCCTGGACTATCCTTCACTTCCAACAGCCCCGCAAAAGCGCGGATGCGGCTAGACTGTGATGCTCAGGCATCTGAGGTAAGGCCTGCACTAGATAGCCTCCCCACACTGCTGCCAGCATCATCCCCCATTGCTGCCTTCCCCACCAATAACCAGCCGGTTATGGACACAATGTTGAAGGACATGCTGATCTCCCTGCACAGCTCTCTGCACACTGACATCTCTTCCATGTTTCAGCGTTTAAATCTGAAATGAGGCATATGGGGCAGAGAGTGGGTCACATCGAGCACCAATTAGGCGCCATGACGGTCACAGTTAATGATTTAGTAGATGCGCATGATCGCACCAGAGATGAACAACAATGGGTGCATGCCAAGATGGCGGATCTTGAAGACCACTCCAGACGCAACAATGTGAAAATACGCGGCATACCAGAATCGATCGCACCGACCGATCTAAACGCCTATGCCAGAAAAATGATCTCATCGCTCCTGCCGGATCTCCCGACAGGGGAGACTATCATTGATCGTATCCACCGCCTTCCAAAGCCATCGCACTTGCCACCTGAAGTACCTCACGACACTCTTATGAGAATACATTTTTACCACGCCAAAGACATGCTCCTGGCCAAATCCAGACATCTTGGCCAGCTACCTGCGCCATACGCAAAGTTACAACTGTTTGCTGACATTTCTCAATACACCAGGCAGCAAAGACGACAGCTCCAGACCATTACCAAACCAATAAATAATCATAACCAATGGAGGTTCCCGACTAAACTCCTGATCACTAAGAATGGGGTAAAACATAGCATCCGTACAGTAGATGAAGGCATCGAGCTTCTCAAGAAGTGGCAGATACTTCCTGGGAATGCCGCACCACTCCAGATGTCAGCTCCCGACAACCCACACCCCAACTCCATGGATCATCACCCCAGTGCCGACATATGACCATGTGGTTAGTGTACTAATTTTTATCACTCCTGGATCGCACTCTGGTTTAGTGCCTGCTCATTGCAGTTTGTCCACAAACTTTTACCCCCCAACTATTCAGTAGTCCTCCTGAATATACTACTGACCAGGGTGTCTTTCCCACACCCTTAACTTTGCTGTTTTACACACGTACCTGTTAAATTTCTAGTTTTTGCTTTTGTTCCCTCTGTTTACTTTTTCTTCTTACCTCCCATTCGGTACCAAGAGGACACCGGAACTCTGAGAGCATCTACTTCCCGGTTTACGTATCTACCCCTCGCCACAAATTTCTCTACGTTGCCCAGTGATTTTCCACAGAACTGTGAGTTCTTCTTTGATTACACATAATACGTTGCTTTACCCAACATGCCAAAGTTCCTGACTTTGAACGTCAAGGGTCTGAACCACCCTGCTAAAAGGGCATCATTGTGGAAGACAGCCCAGCAGTACCAATGTGACGTTCTATGTGTGCTAGAAATGCACTTTAAATCCTCTGCTGAACCAGCTTGCTCCAATAAACACTTCACTAACATCTTTAGGGCATCTGGCCCAGAAACAAAGAATGGGGTCTTAATTGCCATCAAGAATACAGTCTCGTTCACTCTCCACAACAGCTTAGTGGACACCAATGGCAGATACTTGGCTTTGGATTGCTCCATGGACAAGGTTAGATACACCGTTGTGACTGTGTACGCTCCTAACACTAAACAAGTCAGTTTCTTATTCAAACTAATGAAGAAAATCAACTGATTCAAACAAGGCCACCTCATTCTCTGTGGGGACTTTAACATAGTTCCTGACAACTCACTTGAGTATAATAATATACTAGCAGAAAAAGCGAAAATAGATCAGGTCGGTGCGTTAAGATCATTCCAGGGTCGAGCCACTAAACCTGTGGAGGTATGGTACCCAGCATGTCATATGTTTGGAGATGATGTGTTCATTGAGGTCTTGGGTGCCTAAGCAACCCGTAGTGGGGTGTAAAACCAAAAGTTGCTGTGATAAAGGGTACAGGTGTGTCACTATAAAAAGAAGGAGAAATAACCATAACCTTTAAGCATTTGCATGACAGCAGAATTTTTATATTTCAGCAGATTTGTAAAAGGCACAATTTTGGGGTCAAGGAAAAACTTGCTCATGTAATGTCATAAATTAAAGCGAGATTAAGGTCTTGCAGCTTGCTGCAGGGGCACTCAAAATGGCGCGCTCCCGAAACCTCAGCTCTGTGTGTCTATTCACACATAAAGCTGTCCCTTCTGTCTCCTGATTGGCTCACTGGCTGTGAGTGACAAGAGGAGCTAATGATTACCTCTGCTGCCAAAAGCCAATCAGGAGTGCAAGGCTATCGTGGACATGGACTCGGGTAAGTATTAGGAGGGATGGGGGGGACTGCTGCACACAGAAGGTTTTTTTTACCTTCATGCATTTAATGCATTGAGGTAAAAAACCTTGTGCCTTTACAACCACTTTAAAGCTATAATTGATTTCCAGTAAGGGTTAAATACCATTTCCACCTCGTGTGGAAGATGATGACCCTTACTATGGTATATCTCCAGCATTAAGTTGAAGTTGAAGGGGGAATCTTGTTGAAATTATTAGTTGTGAAATACCAATGGGTCAATACTTTTTAAGAAGATACCTGTATTTTATTATGTTTAGAGCATTTGTGAGACAAAACAGACAAAGATATTTGTCTATAATTGGAGGAGACTTTGTGATCCTTACCATCTTTTGGTATTGTGATACACTATTCTATGGTTATTAAACCTCCTGTAAGTCCAGAGATCCCAGTATACACAATACAATGAAAACTACAATTGAGGTATATGCACTGTGGAAGATCATTTTTCTCATTATGTTTTTGGAGAACAGATATATACAGAAGGATTGCATGATTTCTCAACCAATTTTAAGTATTTTTTGAGAAGAGTCTTTGAGCACTTGAATCTAATGGCTAAGGCATTAGGGTGTACATCCACTTTATGAGTAGATATGCATTTGACAACTTGAAAGTATCATCTGTGGATGTCTTTATATCAGGAGAAACACAAGAACAAACAATTTATATTTTTTTCATATTTTTTAAGGGTCACTGGATTTTTACTGGGCACACTGGCTCAGGTTCAGAAATTCTCCACAAAGCAGGGGCTACCCTCAGGAACAGGGAAAAGACCCAGAATCCAGAATCCACATGCTTATCGTCCAATGGAAATGCCAAACAAATGTTGAAAAGTCCCAGATAATTTAATGACAAAATTCATAACTGAAAAAAGCCAACATGTTTCAAGGTCCAAATACTGAACCCTCTCCCTTCATCGATGCTTAAAAATTGTTTCTGTGCTTAAACAGAATCAAGTGAGCAGATACCAAATACATCTGCATTCAAAGCAGGGTAAAACAGTTACTTCACAAATCCATATACTGTACATCCAATACTGAACTTTCTACATGGAGTAACAACCTGACTGCAATTGCTGAGCCCCGATGCTTTGCTTTTGTAAGACTTTACTGCAACTGTAATCTTGACCTGGAGAGAAATCAAAGCCCTGTCTGGACTTATTATCTAAGGAAATCCACACAAGCACAGGGATCATTTTGAAGACTAAAGCCTCATACACATGATCAGACGTAATAGACATACTACGTGTTTTTTTCTGCTCTTTACTGCCACCCTTTGGCAAACTTCTGCTATTGTTGTCTGATCTTTAGTATTGGTTCTGAGCATGCGTGTTTGTACTTTGGACTTTAGTCTAATAGACTTGTGGACACACAATCGGACTAGCCGACGTAGGACATTTATTGACGGAAAGTTTGTCTGTTCTCACAGCGAACATTTGTCTGATGGAGCGTACACATGGTCAGATTGTACGCTAAAACAGGTGCGTCGGACATTTGAGGTCAAAAAGTCTGATCGTGTGTATGGGCCTTAATACATGTACCTGGTGATTGAATTTAGCACTATTGCTACCATATGCATTTTTTTAGACAAGGTTATTTCCCCTAATATAATCTATTCATCTGGTAGACAACTGCTTATTTGTTCAGTGACAACTACGCTAACAGAGGGTGAAACACAATAAAGGAAGGAGCTATAATGAGTTATGTGTCTTCTTTAAATTAACCTATTACTTGAAGGATATCAGAGTTTGTGTTTGTATCTTTTTGAAGTAAGGTAAGTTTTGCTGCTGTATTCAGTGCTGTATTTGCTCCTAAAAGCTGCCATTGTATTGCTTTAAAACATTGCCTTACTTAAGCCATAATGGGTTTTGACAAGGGAGTATCTGCCCCAAATGAATATCTTTAATTCAAAAATGTTATCATTCTCAGCAAAATAATATAAGGGAAAGCTGAAATAAAAGATAAATTGTTATTTTTACATTGTCATTATTCTTTAACATCTGTTACTTTCTCCATGCATGGTTAGATTTGTATATCGTTAGCCAACAAAAAGTATATAAATCCTCCTTAATGTTCCACTGCATTGATGCAATTGGCTTAAACAATTGATGATTTACATGGCTAAAACTTTATGAGCATCAGATATCTGGAATATGGTCTTATTTGGACACCAAAAGAGATTTAAGAGCCTGTATGCTTTGGAGAAATCCGTGTGACTGTATTCTTTCTTTTACCGTAAAGATTTTATTGAGAACTAGAGAAATAGAACAATGATACAGTTACAGAAATAACAATATCGACAAATATAACAAGTCTTCACACGAGGATCTAAAGAAAAGTATTCACGGTAGGAAAAAGGGTACGAGGCTAGTGTGCAAGGCATATAACAGAGAATAAGCACATATACTGCATAGGCCCCCTCAACTGTATATCTTTCCTAGTGTAGATATGTGCTAGTGTGATCTAGAAGTGACACAGCAGTTCGTTTTTATTTAGGGGCCTCTATGTCCACCTAGGGACCACAACCAACCTAGATCTATCGTCTGCCTAGCCCGGTCCCACAGTCACAACCAGGATCCTCCTGACGTAAAAGGGTTGAGCGAGGAGGCCCTCCCATGGCCACCACGCCCACCCTTGCCGTCCAACCGTAAGAAATAAAAGAAAGAAGAGAGAGAGAAAGAGAAGAAGAGAGAAAAGAGAAAAAAAAAAAGGAGGGGGGGAAGAAGGGGGATTTAGGACGAGGGAAGAGGGGTGGGGTGCATCACTTCTCATAAAGAAACACTTGAGGAGGTAGGTGGGGAGGCCCACTACCCCCGCCGTCTACATCACTGTGAAAGCGCCTTAGGCTGGCAGTGTAACAAACCAATCTCCAGTCAGGCATACCTGTAGGGTTCATAATTAGCCTGTAGTCTGTAAAAGAGCCTGGTATTCTGCTGTGTTTCGGAACTCAAACCACTCATTCCAGACAAAGGTGAATTTGGAAATGTTATCATGTGCAGTGCATATCAATTCCTCCATCGCTGCAATATGGTTAATGCGCGCCACCCATTCTTTAATGGGAGGTGGCGCCACGGCACTCCAGTATACAGGAACATATAGTCTGGCTGCATTAATCATGTGTATCGCTATCGAGTTGTGATACCGCTTTTTGGAAAGTTTTGTAAGATGAAGCAGATACTGTGCTGGTGAAAACTCCAGGGGAAGCGTAGAAACCGTTATTGTCACATCGTGCACCTTTTGCCAGTATGGTTGAATCAGGGGGCATTACCACCAAATATGGAGGAAAGTGCCCAAGGCACCTATCCGGCACTGAGGGAGCAAATTTATGTACAATGTCCGGCGTCCTATACCACCCTGTCCTAATCTTGTAGCCATTTTCCTGAACGTTCACGCTCAGAGAGCCTTTGAAAATAAACCAGTTGATTTTCTCCTAATCTTTCGTCTCAATTGGTCTACCCAGCCGGGTTTCCCAGGAGGCCTGTTCCATCTGCATAGACACAAAGGATGCCCTAAACATGGATGCATAAAGCATTGAAATCACATGTCTCTGGGGTGACCCACTAGAGCACAATGACTCAAGCACTGTGGATGCCTTAGTAAAACAGCCCCTGAACTTCGGGTTATCCAGAAAATGCCTCAGTTGAAAGTAAGCAAACATGGGAAATTTCTTTGTTAGGGACAGCCTCTCAAGTTCTTTCAGAGACAAGAATCTGTCTCCTGCAAAGAAATGTTTGGCCAGCATATCTGTATGTGGCCATTCAGCCGACAAGTAGCCGCCTTCTCGTCCCGGACTAAAGTCTGGGTTACCCCTAAGAGGGGTCAATCTGCATTCCATCTTCGATACTTCGAATTTATCACAGGCCTTAGTAAATGCCGATAGGGTTGCCCCCACCAGAGGGTGGGACAGTATATCAGATGTCCAATGCTTCTTTGAAATCCATGGTACTTTCCCTAGGTCAGTTCTTGTGATCTGGTTTTCCAACTGTACCCAGCCTTTACAGCGTGTGTGTATTCGCCAGTTCACTACACGCGTTAGGTGTGTGGCCCAGTAGTATCTCTGTAGGTCCGGAAGCTTGATACCTACTTCCATTTTAGGCAACACTAGTTTCATCCAGCTTATTCTGGGAGCCTTGGAACCCCACAAAAACTTCCTACATAGCCTTTTGTAGGTTGCGAAGAAGGTAAGCGGGAGTGCAATCGGGATTGTCTACAGTTTATAACTTGTATTCTTTTTGGGGAGTCTTGATCCCCGTTATATCAGGGTGGGTTAGAATGCAGCGAAGTAGAGGTTCCAATGTGAGGATATATAGTATAGGAGAAAGCGGGCAGCCTTGTCTGGTGCCATTGTGGATGGAGAAGGCCTCTGACAGGTGACCATTAACCCAGACCCTGGCCTGTGGATTCATGTAAAGAGCCCCAATAAAGGATCTCAATCTGGTCCCAAGGCCAAGTGCTTCAAGCACCGAGTGCATGTAATCCCAGGCCACCCTGTCAAAGGCCTTCTCCGCATCCAGTGACAAGAAGAACCCCTCGCCTTTTGTGGAGGTAAACCAATGATGCAAATTAATGGCCTTAATGGTGTTGTCCCTGGCCTCTCTGCCAGGGACAAAACCCACCTGATCAAGACCCACCCACGCCGGAACGTAGAAGGCCAGCCTTGTCGCCAAAATTTTCGAGAAAATTTTTACGTCGATGTTTAGGAGTGAGATCGGCCTGTAATTTGCAACGTCTGAGGGATCCTTGCCCTCTTTAGGTAGCACTGCAATATAAGCTTCTAGTAGGGTGTTAGAGCTAGAAGAAGAGCCTGCTAAAGAGTTGAATGCCTTGAGGAAACCTGGTGCCAAAAGATCGGAAAAGCATTTATAATATTGTGCCGTTACGCCATCTGGGCATGGACTTTTGCCCGATTTAGTAGCTTTGAGGGCTTCTACCCATTCTTCAGACGTCAACAGCGATTCTAACGTTTGTTGGTCTTCAGCAGCCAGTGCCTGGGGAGAGTATTTGTGTAGAAAGTCTCTTATCAAGAATTCCCTAGTAGCTGACGAGCCCACTCCTTTCTCCTTTGCCCCTATGTTATATAATTTGCTGTAGTACTCCTGGAATTGGCGAGCAATGTCTTCCGTCTTGTTGTGGATACCACCCCGTCTATCTCTTATATGGTGAATAGTGGAAGTAAGGACACGTTTCTGCGTGAACCTTGCCAATAGTCTACCCGGCTTGTTCCCGTGTTCATAGAACCACTTCTGGGATAACATCGTGCGTATGCGTGCCTTCTTATATAGTTGCTCTCGTAAGAGTGTTCTCGTCTCTGCCAGTTCAGCCGCTACTTCTACAGCCCTGGAGCTTTTGTGTTGCGTCTCCAACTTAGAGATTTTGTCCGTGAGCTCCTGGATAAGGGCAACATGTTCCCTTTTCCTCCTCGCTGCTATGGACAGTAAGTGTCCCCGCACAACGCACTTATGAGCCTCCCACTGAGTCATGGGCGATACATCGGGTGTATCATTATGTAGGAAGTATTCTCCAATGGCCTGTTTAAGAGTAGCCACGTCTGCGAGATCTGTAAGTAGGGAGGCGTCTAGCCTCCATACCTTCGTGAAAGGCTACCTCTGTGGGAATCGTAAGGTCAGGGTTACCGGATGATGGTCTGACAAGACCAAGTTTTCAATTGTCGCGTCATGTAGGTACGAGAGGTCTTTTTGGGAAAGGAAGATGTAATCCAGCCTCGAGTATCGTTGGTGTGGGGACGAGAAAAACGTATAATCCTTACCTCTGGGATTTAAGGTGCGCCCTGTGTCATGAAGGGCCAAAGAGGCCAGCCCTAACTTTGCTTGTCGCAATGCTGAGAAAGGGAGAGACGAGGTTCCTGTCGATGTGTCGACTGTATTCTTTCTAATGTGAACTTTGACTAAAACCAGTAAGTATTGTAGGCATGCACAGAATGTCATGCATTAACATGTTTATGAGGCATGAGATAATCTGTTATAGTGTCACTTATATGAAATAATGCCTTTGTTCTCTATATTATTTTGATGTACTATGAATTCTTACACTAAGACAATTTTACATTCCAAAGATCAAACATAGTTTACTTTGGGGTAGTCTAAAAACATTCTAACTATTTTAGACTAGCATTTAACACATAAAAATATGGTATAGACAACTGCTAAATATAGTGATACATTATTTTAAGTACAGATAGCCATTGCTATTTAAAGAGAACAAGAATTAGTAATTAAAAGATCACTTAACAAATACAATAATATCTCTGCTACTTCTTTTAACATGCTTTGGTCTTGCTAAAAGCATTTTTACATGGCTTAGAGCAGTTCTGCATACTAGGTTGCAAAAATCTTTGCTAGACAAGATGGAGAACCTTGACTGTGGTTGGTCTCGCTGAGTTAACTTTCTCATGGATATCTGCTCTAAATGCATTTTAGAGGCTCTGGGACTGAACACAGTGGGGTTGATTTACTAAAGCTGGAGATTACAGAATCTAGTGCAGCTGTGCGTGGTAGCCAATCAGCTTCTAATGTCAGCTTGCTCAATTAAGCTTTTAACCTGCCTAGCGGTATTCCCGAGTCAGGCTCGGGGTGGAATTTCAGTACCATTAGTGGTATCCCCGAGCCAGACTCTGGATCGCAGTGCAGGATCCAGGCATAGATACTTACCTTGTCCCTGGATCCTGCTATGTCTTCCCGCTGTGTGAGCGAGCTGTCTTCTCGCTCTATTCACACAGTGCCCGAGTGCTGCCGAGCTCCGTTCCCTGCG
Source organism: Rana kukunoris (assembly GCA_029574335.1). Lineage (NCBI taxonomy): Eukaryota > Metazoa > Chordata > Amphibia > Anura > Ranidae > Rana > Rana kukunoris. The sequence goes on along the minus strand of CM056052.1, from coordinate 153,330,894 downwards.
ACGTTGCGGCGCACAGGGGCTGAGATTCAAAAAAGCGCCAAATTCAAAAAGTACAAACACACAATACATACAGTATACTGTAATCTTACAGATTTCAGTACTGTATAAAATAGTTAGACACCCCCTTTGTCCCTAGTGGTCTGCCCAGTGTCCTGAATGCATTATGAATAAATAAAGACTGTTTTTTCTGCCTGGAAACTGGAGATTGTCCATAGCAACCAAAATGTGTCCCTTAATGTCAAAAGTGGTTTTAGACCAGCTAGAAAACAGTTATAATATATTAGAATAACTTGCAGAATTGAGCGATAGCGATTTTTGGGGAAATTCGTCATCAAACACTAAAAGTAATGACAGCGACAATTCTGAAACTGAGCAAATTTCAGTGTTTTTGATTTCATTACATTAGGTTTTCTAAGGGAGGGAACCATTTGAGAAGAGATCCTGACCAAGACCAGAAGTGTTGGCAGTGTATGCACTTTGGACATCTGGCTAGAAATAGCGGCCACTTTGAGAATAATGGAACCCCTTTACCAGCCACTAAACTAAAAGTCCCTGGGAAGAAAGGAAAATGCCCGGGAACTCCCCACATATGTCCCAAGTCACATGATTTAATGGTTGCTCCAAGTCCTGTGCTCACCACCTTAGTAATACATTGTCTGAAATTACCACTATGGATTATACATTTTATGCTCAGTGGTTCGGGGCCCAAACCAGATATATCATGGTTGTATTTGAAAATATCCAACAACTTACCCATCATGACCAGCTCTGTGCAATTTTCATTTCTCTCTATGGAAAGGCCATTTGTTATTCATTATATCCCAATGGTAGATGGCCCTTCCTAGGTATTAGATTTCTAAAGCAGAGGCTATGCAATACCTAGCCGAACATGCTATAAAGCTACTGGATATGCATGGGCAGGTAAGTACAGTATAACACTTGGGGGAATTGCTGAGGGTGGGGGAAAAGGGGAATTTTGAAGAATAAATGTACCAAAAGAACAATCATTGTTTCAATGAAGGCTTCCTACTTTTCATAGGTGATCTGCCGGTTCCTGTGACTATCACCTGTGGCCAAAATTTGAGGAGGAATTACTGTGCCTTTTGTAAACCTTTAACTTTCAGGTCTAGACTCTGCTCCTGCAACCATCATCGTGAAAAATGGACTATTGTTTTTGTCTGGCTGAAGGCAGTGACATATAAGCCACACCTCCAGTGCTTAGAAATACTGATGCACATGTAAGGGTTCAAGTGTTATATGTTTTCTTCCGAGGGAACCATTACTGTGTTAATGGATAAACCCAAAAAAGCTACCGTATTTATTCGAGTATAACGCGCAACATTTTCTACCAAAAAAAGAAATCAAAGTTTGGGTGTGCGTTATATACGAGGGCTGGGGTGGGGTGGCAGTGGCGGCCGGTCCATTGAGGGCGCAGGCGAATTGTGAGTTCGCACTGCACCTTTTTGGGGCTGCAGCCACTCACTGTACGCGAGGGCGAAGAAAAAAAAAACGTCCCCACGTCGCGTACAGTGGGCGGCCCGAACTGGGGGTGAGAATTCTTATTATCCACTGTATGGTCACCGCTTCCTTTTTCTCGCCTCGCCCACACGTTAGGGTAAGCATTGCTTTTGTACAATTCAGTGTTTTGCGTACCGTAATTCAGTGTTCTTCATATTTTAATTGATTTACTGGTACCCGTTAGATGGCAACTCAGGGTATCAAGAGAAAACTTTCTGCATATGACGCTTCATTCAAGCTCAAAGTTGTTGATCATGCTGAAATTCACGGAAATCGAGCAGCTAGCCCAGAATTCACTGTACCAGAGACGAATGTTATACCAGTTTACGTTGTCAATAAATGATTTTTATTTTATGCACATGTTCAACAACGTTTTTTTGTCAATTACAATGCTTGGTGTGAAACAAAATTGAATACCGATTTTTAATCGAAAATTAGGGGTGCGCGTTATACACGTGTGCGCGTTATACTCGATTAAATACGGTAAATAACTTTGAGTATAGGTGCATAAATATCTATATATAATTTATAATTCAGGTACAAAATAACACACTTTTTTCCTATTTTTTTTCAATGTTTTTATTAAAAATGATTGAAAAAATACAAACAACGCAGCATACAAAATCTGTACCAATAGTCAATAGAGGACATATGGGCATGGACCACTTAAACCATGTGTGGACTCAATAACAATTGAAGTACATACAATTGTCAAACAAACACTACTATTAAAATATTTGCAATAGTTCAGGAGTAGATTTGGATCAGAATAGGGAGCAGCAATTTTAATAATACTTTAAAGGCGAAAATTCCTTTAAGTAAAGTGTCTGAGGTTTCCCTTAACCTGCCTGTGAACGGGTACATCTATACAATGTATACAACCTAACGCAGCAACAAAGAAAAAAAAAACGCCATTTAAATTGCCGGCAAATGGCAGATTCAACTGCTTTACATGTGTTTGTAAAAAAATGTTTGGGATATACATGTCAATGGTGGACTTCCCACAAAAATATGATGTGAGGTCCCTCCCAAATTCCATGCCAAACCCTTCAAACCTTACGCAAAAAAAAAAAAAAAAGTGCATGTCCTCAGATCCATATTAGACCCTTATCTGAGCATGCTGTCTAGCAGAAATGGGAAGGGTGAATATGTAATTCCCCCTGAATCATACCAGGTCACATGCCCTCAACATGCTCTGACCCACCTGGCAAAGCACCTTGTCCCAATGTTGATGAGGTCTAGGGCTTCTTCCTCACAATCCAAGTCCAGTGGTTGTGGGGGTCTGTGGGTGGGGGCTTATTGTAGCTCCCTTTAACAATATGGGGACCCCAGCCATATTTAGTAATTTATGTTATTGGCCAAATATGGACACATGGCCATAGTTGGTCAGTGATTTTATGCTAATGCCATTCCTTTTTTTAAATGGCCAAGGATTCCCAGACAGTTAAAGAATGGGGTCAGGTGACGTAAATTCTTGCTAAGGATGAGTGAAAAGTCTGATGTTGTGTTCAGATTGAATTTTGACCTCATCCCTACTATCCAGAAACCAAAATATCTTATATGATTTATTTTGCAATATATTAATGGACAATTGAGTGAGTGAGTGAAAAACTTATATAGTGCTGCACATGCGAACTAAATCGCCTCTGGGCGCTCTTTTGTCCACATCTCATTTGAACTAAAAAAAGATGGGTTTTGATCTTTCTCCTAAAGGCCAAGTGGTTCTCCAACCGAATGGAGGTTGGTAAAGCATTCCAAAGTCTAGGGCCTTGGACACCAAATCTTCTTTCTCCTTTGGACTTGTATCTGGCCTTGGGTATCTGGAGTAGATTTTGGTTGGTGGATCGCAGAACGCGATTGGGGTTGTGGGCTTTTAATTTTTCGCATAGATATTGGGGGGCATTTGCCAGAATGCACTTATGCGTCAGACAGAGTGCCTTGAAAGTAATTCTGTCTTTTACTGGTAGCCAGTGAAGGCTTCTCAGTGAAGGTGAGATTGATTTCCATGGTTTTGTCCCAGTCACCAGTCTGGCGGCCGTATTTTGAACGACTTGCAGGCGGGCAATTTGGTACTTTGGGAGTCTGAGGTAAAGGGCATTTGCATAGTCCAGTTTGGTGTTAACAATTGTTCCCACCACGACTGCTATGTCTTCTTTAGGCAAGACAATGGAATTTTAAAAGGGCACATGACTGGGGGAAATAGTTAATCATTCCTCACCTCCTGTCGAAAATAGTAATTGCCTGATTATCTCTAGATTCAATAATTTAATGATTTGATGAAAACACTGGAGATTTGGTGTAGTATAGGGAAACCACATCTGAAAAAAAAAAATCTGAAAATTCCAAAAACAGCAATGTGGAATTTTAAGGTGCCCCAAAGAGTAACACACTGAACAACAATTGTTTAAAAAGAGCTGGGAGAACGACTCATAGCTAAAACCAGTGTGGTGATATGGCCCCAATGTGTGGACACAACTAAATTCCAATTGTTATATTAAATGAAAAATATATAACATAGTGTCAAACTATATATACATATATTGGGCTAGATTCAGGTAGGAGAGCCTATCTTTAATTTAGCCTAACATATCTCATTTACGTTAGGCCGCCACAACTTTTTCAGGCAAGTGCCTTATTCACAAAGCACTTGCCTGTAAAGTTGAGGCGACGTAGCGTAAATCACCCAGCGGAATTTAAATTTGGTGGGTAGGGGGCGTGTATCATTTAAATGAAGCGCGTCCCCACGCCGAACGAACTGCGCATGCGCCGGCCATGATTGATTCCCAGTGCGCATGCTCCAAATCACGTCGCTACTTGTCAATGTAAGCGATGTCAGCGTAACTGACGCCCAGCTCAATTGTGAATGGACTTACGCAAACAACGTAAATTAAGTCGGTTCCGAACATCCATACTTAACATTGGCTGTGCCAGCTATAGCAGGGATAACTTTAGGCCGTGCGTAAGTCTTATGTAAACGACGTAACCAGATACGCCGGCCGGGCGCACGTTCGGGAATCGGCGTATAGGCTCATTTGCATATTTTACACGGGAACGCCACCTAGCGTCCAGCCTAAAATATGAAATTAAGATACAACGGCGTAAGAGACTTACGCCAGTTGGATCTTATGGAAATCTATGCGTAACTGATTCTATGAATCAGTCGCATAGATAGGAGGGCTCAGACGCAGAAATAAGATGGCTTATCTGGAGATAAGCCGTCTTATTTCTTTCCTGAATCTGGCCCATTATGTTTTTTATTTAACATAATATTGGTAATTTAGTTGTGTTCACAGCGCCATACTGATTTTAAAGAAATAAAGCTAGTTGGTTTGTGGGACACATCTTGCATTAAAGTGAGAAGCTGGGGGTGCAGCATTCTTACCTCTTCTCCCATGCAGCCAGCGAGTTTAGAAGCGACGTGAGGGGCCAAAAATGACTTCTCACCAGGTGGGGCCTCTAGTAATTTGGGGGGCCCTCCGCAGCTTTGCGGGGCCCTAAGCAGCTTGCATAGTGAGCCTATAAGGTGGATCAGCCCTGCACACAGGTCTAACATTATTTTTATTTATTTTTACTCCCTCTATTTACACTTCATTACACTTTATTAATATAAACAATAAAAACTAGACAGAGTACCACTAGAGTGCTAAAAAAAGAGAAAAAACTTGTAACAATGCAGCAGAGCCCACTGTGTGATGTCAATCAATATAGACATATATTACAACAAAGTAGTACACTGTAAATGTTTATATGGGAGCAATAATTAATAATGAAGTTAGTTGTCCATTTCAAAGATGGCTCTAATTCTTCAGCATGTTTCTCAGGATGTTCAGTAAAACATATAAAATGAATTACAAATATAAATGTACATAGTATAGCAAGCTAGAAAGTCCATATATGATGAATCCCAACACCAAAATGTGATGCTCAAAAAATATACTTCTAGTTCTTCAACACGAGTGCGCAAAAGATGGGTGGCCACTCACTAGAAAATATGACCCCTTTTTACAGGAAGGTCAAACAGCGCTTCCTAAATACCAATTGATTCCACTGACAGTACAGTTCCACTCCACTGCACTGGCCCCTCGAGATGAAACTAGGATAGGAAAAATTACTCCACGAGAGACATAGAGGAAGGTCTCATAGTCTAGTAATTTTATTATGGTAAAAAATGACAACAACAAATGGCAATTACACTCACATGTTACAGTGCTGATCCAGGCTCCAGGTGTAATAAGCATGTGCAAGTCAGTTAGTCCATGAAGGATAGTGTGTAGTCCGCATCTCTCCTAAGGGCAAAGCCTGAGTGGTTTGTAGGATCAGGACCTGGGATGGCAAATCCTCTACTCTTTCCGTGCTTTCTCAGGAGAATAAAAGCCACTACCAAAGCAAAACAGAAAAAGATAAAAAACAAATGCATATAAATATGTAAACAAATTTGGATTATTATAGGTAAACAAGATATACTGTATACTATATGCTGTAGTAGAACCTGATACATACAATTGTATGCAGATGTACATCACTCCAGAACATTTACATGCAGTAAGGACCAAGTCAGGTGAAAAAGCAGAAGACCCAGGTGAACCACCAACTCATAACACATAAGGGGACCCAGCGAAGGCCTGGGTAATGTATCAACACTATAAAACAAAGTATCACAAAACATAAGCCAAAAACAATATCCTGGTTAAAAATGATAAAACAGCGCATAAAAAGTCCAATATAGATCAAGATGTTGAAGGAAAGTCCATAGATCAGTTTTAAGGTGATTTGAAGGAAGTTTCAGGGAATAATTGTACACCCTCCACCGGTTTCCAATCTCCACCAAACGTGAGGCACACTCCCCCGCAGGGGTTCAAACTCACCAGAAACTCAAAGAAAACAGGCCTTAAGCATAAGATGTCCTGATCAGACCTCCAACATCATTCCAGAAGCAGCAAGGGTTAATGAGTCAAACTCCAATATGTGGATCATAGAAAAAAGCAAAAGGCACCAAAATAGTGTAATACTGCTTTAATACAACATTTGCTTCATATAACACCCCGCTTCCTATCTACGTACATGGAAAAGATTAAAAATGAACAATAAGTGTATAGAGTGTAATTCACCGCTCTCCTCCGCACTCAGGGGGTCACGATTGTGCCTCAATGCACGCTGCTCGAGACTCCTATCTCTGTGGCGATGATGCAGCGGTGGAACGCACTCCTAGTACTTCCTGGATACGCCGTCGTAGCCACGCCCTGACGCGTTTCGTCACATCCGACTTCAACAGAGGGCGTCCTCACAATCGTGACCCCCTGAGTGCGGAGGAGAGCGGTGAATTACACTCTATACACTTATTGTTCATTTTTAATCTTTTCCATGTACGTAGATAGGAAGCGGGGTGTTATATGAAGCAAATGTTGTATTAAAGCAGTATTACACTATTTTGGTGCCTTTTGCTTTTTTCTATGATCCACATATTGGAGTTTGACTCATTAACCCTTGCTGCTTCTGGAATGATGTTGGAGGTCTGATCAGGACATCTTATGCTTAAGGCCTGTTTTCTTTGAGTTTCTGGTGAGTTTGAACCCCTGCGGGGGAGTGTGCCTCACGTTTGGTGGAGATTGGAAACCGGTGGAGGGTGTACAATTATTCCCTGAAACTTCCTTCAAATCACCTTAAAACTGATCTATGGACTTTCCTTCAACATCTTGATCTATATTGGACTTTTTATGCGCTGTTTTATCATTTTTAACCAGGATATTGTTTTTGGCTTATGTTTTGTGATACTTTGTTTTATACCTTGAATGGATGAATTTATTCATTTATTTTAAACAGCTGCTGAGAGATATATATATACTGCTGAATTGCTCTAAGTGGGACCAATATTCAATTGAATTTCACTTATTTTATATATATTATATTTTATTTATTTAATTTCTATATCTATTCCTTTGATAAAAGTAATCCTTGTCCTTAGCGCCGAGAAGTGCACTATTGATATTCTTCGATTGTGGTCCTCCCCTCCTTTTCTGTGCACTCTTCTTTAATGTATCAACACTGTATAAAAAAAATACAATAAATATGGTCCAATAAATGGTAATAATCCCTAGGCTAAGTATATACTTACACTCACTGCTCGCTTTATTAGGTACACATTGCTAGTGCCAGGTTGGGCTACCTTTTGCCTTCAGAACTGCATTAATTCTCTGTGGCATAGATTCAACAAGGTGTTGGAAACATTCCCCAGAGATTTTGGTCCATTTTTTTTTTTTTATAATCAAATTTAAATACACATTGAGAAGGTCATTCTGTGACGAAACACGTCTGGGTACACGGCGTGCAGTGACACCACCACGCTCTACGTTACGAGGAAGAGCTCCCCTTGTTGCCGGCCGGCATTTGCTTTTACAATCGGGTTTCATCTCTGTTTGTAAGTAGTTTTTTTTATTCAATATTAAAATCTCTGATGGTTTTACACTATGTGCGGTCCCTCCATCTTTTCGCTTTATGGTTTGTTGATACCTGCACCTTACTGAGCAACATACATGAGGTTATTTCCTGGATCGAATCCATTTTCATCTGCCTGTGTCCCCCTATGGCTGTGGAGCTGATATATGCTGTTATTCATTTCCTGCTGGTAAGCCTCTGTCCATGTGGTGGCGGTTCACTGGATCTTACTCATCACCTGGGTGTTGTTTGTCGCCAAGCACTATTATTTGGTTTCATTCCTTCATTCACAAGGACTTTTGCTGTTTTGTTATATTGGCACAGTTTTTCTTTTTTCCTTTGTAACTGTGATATACACACCTACTGCTGCCTTTTGAATTTATTTTTTATTATTTCCACTTAGTTAGCGCAATTTTTCCTTTTAATAAATTTAAATACACATTTATATTGATCCTACGTGGAAAGTCTAATAAATTACAATTTTCAAGAGAGCTTTACAATCATTCTTCCCTACATTGAGGCTTTGCTGTTCTAGCCCTGTGCCCTCTTCCCCTTCAGCTTAAGGGGAGAAGAAAAAAATAAATAAAATTTTGGCCCTTTCCCTCCTTATGCCCACAGTGTTGAGTTATAGGTGTGAATGAAAAAGAAAAGAAAGGAGGGCGCACCGACCTTGTGCATTACCACTTATACATTTTAATAAACACAAAATAAAAAGCAATGGTCCTACTTACAAACATTCAGTAGTAAGCGCATTTAAAACAGCTAAAACTGGACCTCACGGCACCTGCCAGTCAGACCCTAGACACCAATGTAGCTGACGCGTTTCTGGGGCGTACCCCCTTCCTCAAAGCCTAGGTGGTCTGTGATAACTCTCTCTTCTCCCTGCAGATCATCCTTTATATGTGCATGTGTGCATACAAGCGCAGCCACTGGTCACTAACTAACTAGTCCCGCCTTTCTTATGGGACTCCGCCCACCCCATTAGTTGCCCAGATGGGCTCCATCTGTGTAGAGGGGCAAGTTGATCCAAGTGCCCATCCTATACAGTGGGGTATACAGCAAATAACACAAAGAACACAAAACTGACAGTGCAGCGGTGCAATGGGATCACCAAGCTCCCAGTTACCATATATCCACTGGCAGCTACACTACAGCCTGGCCAATTCGCCAGGACCTACATCAGAGCCATTTGTGCCACAGCAGGGCCTGGGGGTACAATATGAGGGTATCCACCTGGTGACATCCTGTGCCCGAGGAGACGCCCACATCCACCGCGGGCTACCGCCGCTCCACCGTTCTCCGCCGATCTGTGTCGGCGCCCTGGTTGGCTGGAACGCACGCCATCCACAATCAGGAAGTGCGGGGCCTTCTGCGTTCCACCCGCACTTCCGGTTTCGCCGTACTCGTGCGTGTGCGCGAGCATGCGCGAGCATGCGCGCGCACACAAATATGCGCGCGCATAGCATATGGGTTGCGTTCCACAGTCACAGGAAGTGCGGATGTTTGCGTTCCACCCGCCACTTCCGGTTTGGTGCCAGCCAGTGAACGAGCTTCCGGAGCTCTAAATGACGGTGCAGGGTGCAAATCTAACCTCCCACACTAGGCTAAAAGAATGTGGCCCAAAAGCCCCTGCGCCATATATGCACACATACCCCCACAACAGGATGATAGCAGCCGTGCCAGAGCAGGCATATCTAATGGGAGACGGGCGCAAGTCCATCTCCTGATACTATTATACATCCCTCTTAAAGGAGTATAGAACTGGGTAAAAGCAATATATATACATATAATAAATATAATAAATATAATAAAAAATAGTATATAAAAGCACATATATTAAAAGCATATATAACATACTAAAAGCACGCTGTATAGGAAGCACATCTTTTAGGATACGTATAAAAAAATAAATTTTTGTGGTCCAATCTGTGTGATCAAGCCATCCTAGGGTATAATAAACTAGTAGTAGTATTACCGGTAATGGCTACATACAAATTTAAATAAGTATATAAATGTATAGAGAATGCAAAAAGGCCCAAACGTAGGAATATAACACATATTAACATATATATCACTACGTAGAGACCAGTATCTGTGCACCAGTAGCCACTTAGTGACAGCCCTCCTAGCACGGAACCCCCGGGACAGATCCCATGGGAATAAAGAGAGAGAGAAATATATCATTTTAAGACCACCTCATTTGATTGTATCATAGAGTTACAGTCTACTTGTACAGTATATATATTAAAAAAAAAAAAACCTATGCTACAAATAGCGACAATAACGTCCACTAGATTAAATTAATAAATATTCACTCCAATAAAAACTACATGTCATCCATATCCATGACGAGATTAAAAACAGAACTTCACAGGGTAGCAAATTTTCTCCTAGCTCTCCAGAACATCAACTCAAAGCCTTACTACAGATGGGTGGACCTCCACTGACTATACCAATGTCTATCGGGCTCATTTGAACTCTATTATGTTATATTGTGTAGCTCAATCTCTTCATTGAGACCTTGCAGAGCCAAGGTTTTTAAAGTAAAGATCCAATAGGCCTCCCTTCTGCATAGGATCTGAAACTTTTTGCCACTATCAAGGTCACTTGGAATAGCTTCTATGCCAAACACTTTGAGCCCGTCTATACTGCTGTCATGGAACTCTTTAAAGTGTCTCGGCACCGAACACTTATCTTTCTCTGTTGTAATGTTACTTCTATGTTCGGTCATCCTGATTCTCATCTGTCGAGAAGTACGACCGATGTACAGTAGCCCACATGGGCAAATCAGGCCATACACAACATAGGAGGTGCCGCAGTTAATGAATTGTTTGATCCTGTGCTTTGTTCCATCAGCTCCTACCACCTCTTTTTTTCTATGACACATGTGCGCACAATTGCCACAATTCCCCCCTCCACACTTGTAGCTGCCCTTTTGATCAAATATGCTTGTCCAAATCTTATTTAGCCCTTTGTCTTTGCTTTTCTTTACTCTACTTGGAGCAATAATGCTCCTCAGTTCTTTGGGTCTCCTAAAGATTAGATTAGGGTGGGGCGGTAAACATTTATTTAGCACAGGATCCGACATTTATTTAGCACAGGATCCAACATTTATTTAGCACAGGATTTTCCAGTTTCTTTTAAAGATTTTTTGGATTGTTGGCACTTTGTTATTGTACCTAGTGCAAAATCTTATTTGTGGAAATTCATCTTTTTCACACCTAGTTGTTCCTTCTTCCCCTTCTCCTATATCGGCCTCTCTGTATAGTTTTAAATACTTCTGATAGGTTTCCTCTATATGCTCGTTGTCGTATCCTTTCTCCTTGAACTTATTCCTTAGAATAAGGCTTTGATCTTTGTAGTCTCTTTCCAGGGTACAAGTCCGTCTAAGCCTACAGAATTGGCCGAAGGGCACATTTTTGATCCACCTCGGGTGGTGGTGGCTGCGGGCATGTAAGTAAGAGTTGCCCGCACTTGCTTTAAAGTGTGTCTTTGAATAGATTTTTCCATTCTCATCCACCCCTAGTTCAAGATCCAGAAAAACCAGGTTGCTCTCGTCCACTACATGCGTGAATGTAATGCCATAGGGGTTCCTAGCGCAATGTGACAGAAAGCCATCCAAGTCCTCGTCAGTACCATCCCAAATTATGAGTATGTCGTCAATATAACGAGAATATAGCACAAGGTTTTTTCCAAAAGGGTTATTGGCCCAAATGTAATTCAATTCCCAATACCCCATGAACAGGTTTGCATAGCTTGGAGCAAACCTGGCCCCCAGGGCTGTGCCTCGTACCTGCCTATAAAAGCAGTCCATAAAGGAAAAATAATTGTGAGTTAGGGTAAATTCGATACTCTCATAGATGAACTGAGCCTGTTGGGGACTAAAAAGATGTGCTTCCGCCAGGTAGTGCTCGATTGCTCTCAGTCCATATTCATGTTGGATAGACGTGTACAATGATGCTACGTCAAGCGAGAGCCATCTATATCTGCTTTCCCATTTGTAGGGGCTTAGAATCTCTAAAGCATGGCCTTTAATGTACGATGGTAAACTTATGTCCATTCCTTGAAGGAAATGGTCGATGTAGCTTCCAAGGTTGCTAGTCAAACTATCTATGCCAGCGATGATGGGTCTACCTGGCGGCCTTTCTAGGTCCTTATGAATCTTGGGAATGTGATAAAAGTGGGGGACCACTGGATGTTTAGAAAACAAGAAGTAAAACTCATTTTTAGTGATAATTTTCTTAGATAGGGCATCAATCAAAAGCTTTTTCAGGTCTTTATTATAACTTATAGTTGGGTCCGATAGGAGCCTTTCGTAAGTATTGGTATCTCCTATTAGCCTGGAGGCCTCTTCCAGGTACTGGTCTCTGTCTTGTACGACCAGACCACCCCCCTTATAGGTGTTATAGGTGTGTGTATTGAAACCTTATATAACGTGAGTTTCTTCAGCTTGGTTACTTCTACCAAGTTCTCTTAAGAGGCCTTAAGGCCATGGTGTTAATATGTGTCTATGTATTTTACTTGTATTAAAAATAGTAATATCTTCACATTTGGTTCATCCTGGTGGTCCTATTGACCTACTTCCCACTTTAAAAATGTGCCCCTCCTTGTTCCCCTTCCCCCAAAGTGACTTTGTAAAAAAAAAATATATATTTTTAAATAAAATATATGTAATATTTCCCCAAGACTAAGGGACCTCCTGGGGGGACGGTGTGGAAGAGGAAGAGGATAAAAGATAAAAATTAAAATGTCGGTCCATATTAACATGATAGCATCACTCAGTTGCTACAGGCTAGATGGCTACACATTCATGATGCCAATCTCCCATTTCACCACAAATGTTTTTTTAGATATTTTTGGGGGATATTTATTATAGCAAAATGTAAAAAATATTGCATTTTTTTTCAAAATAGTGGCTCTATTTTTGTTTATAGCGCAAAAAATAAAAACCGCAGAGATGATCAAATACCACCAAAAGAAAGCTCTATTTGTGGGAAAAAAAGGACGCCAATTTTGTTTGGGAGCCACATCGCACGACCGTGCAATTGTCAGTTAAAGCGACGCAGTGCCGAATCACAAAAAGTGCTCTGGTCAGGAAGGGGGTAAATCCTTCCGGGGCTGAAGTGGTTAATGCATTCTATAGCCACCGGCTGTACAACGGGAGCGCGTCCACAAGCTAACCCCCTTGGGAGAGAGCTTCCCATGAAGGGGGTTTGCTGAAGCGGGGGGGGGGAGCCGAGACAGCCACCGAGGGACCCCAGAAGACCAGGATCGGGGCCACTCTGTGCAAAACGAGCTGCACAGTGGACACAGTATGACATGTTTGTTTTTGTTTTTTTATATATTTGGTACTTTACAACCCCTTTAAGGTGCTCTATTGGATTGAGATCTGGTGACTGAGGAGGCCTTTGGAGTACAGTGAACTCATTGTCATGTTCTGGAAACCAGTTTGAGATGTTTTAAGCTTTGTGGCATTATTCTGCTGGAAGGAGCCATCAAAAGATGGGTACACTGTAGTAATACAGGGATGCACATGGTCAGCAATAATACTCAGGTAGGCTGTGACATGCTCATTTGGTACTAAGGAGCCCAAAGTGTGCCAAGAAAATATCCCCTACATCATTACACCACCACCACCAGCCTTAATGTTGATACAAGGTAGGATGGATCCATGCTTTCATGTTTTTTACATGAAATTCTGACCCTACCATCTGAATGTTGCAGCTGAAATCGAGACTCATCAGACCAGGCAACATTTTTCCAATGTATTATTGTATTATTATTCAATTTTGGTGAGCCTGTGCAAATTTTTGCCTTAGTTTCCTATTTGTAGTTGACGGGAGTGGCACCCGGTGTGGTCTTCTGCTGCTGTAGCCGATCTGCTTCAAGGTTCAGTGCGTTGTGGTTTCAGATATGGTTATTTGAGTTACTGTTGACTTTGAAAAAAATGGTAGTGGGAAAATTTGGGACTTTGAGTGAGGCTGCAGACATGGTGCGGGTAATAAAAGGGGGTAATTTATTGATCACAAAAATGCAAGACAATTTATATATTCTTTTAGATAATTCAAGCATCCGCCCCTGAGGAGTGTTTTATACACGAAACACGTCGGGCTAGTAGGGATGCTACATATACCTCACGACAATACATTTGATGAATTATACTCTATGGGCCAGATTCAGGTAGTCCAGAGCATCTTTGCTCTGGAGTAACGCTTCTCATTTGCGTTGCGCTGCCGAAATTTTAGGAGCAAGTGCTGTCATTCACGAAGCACTTGCTCCTAAAGTTGCGGCAGCGCATCACAAATGAGCCGGCGGAATTCAAATTTAGCGGGTACGGGGCGTGTAGTATGCTAACTACGCGCGATCCCGCCGCCAACGTACTGCGCATGCGTCGAGTGTCAAAACATCCCCGTGCGCATGCTCCAAAATCTGTGAATGAACGTCAATGACGTCACATTCCCATTCATGACCGTTTTACGCAAGCGACGTTTTTTTTTTTTTTTTCCGACGCGATGACGACGCCTATACCTAACATAGGATACTCCAACCCCATGTAGGTATATCTATGTGCCGCGTATCCCGTCCGGAAACGTCGTATCGTCATTGCGTCGCGCCGGATTTCGATCGTGAATTGCCGATTTCCGCTCATTAACATATTTTTTGAGCGTAAATCGGCGCCATTTTTAAGTTGAAGTAACGATGCGATGGCGAAACTCAGTTACGCTGCTCGCATCGGAACTTCAACCCGGCGTTTCTTGTTTTCTGGTTACAGAAAACAGAAACGCCGGCTCAAAGTCACAGTTAGGCTGGCGGATCACTCGATCCGCCAGCGTAACTGTTCCTGAATCTGGCCCTATATGTTTTTTACCAGTTCTTCACATTCTTAACCATTTTGCTATTACTGTTAACTTGACACCTGTACATATGTATATTCATTCTATGCATTTATTAATCCATGCAGATTATCATGTTGCACCTGGCTAGGCACTGCTGTATCCTTGTTGCTTCTACCACATATGCACATATTTATGTGTTTTTAATATGTAGTAATGTCATTTATTTGAAATTAATGTTCTTCATTTACATGTTCTCTGGATGTTGATATATGTTTTGCATTTTTGTGATCAATAAATTTGTACCCCCTTTTATTACCTTACATGCAGCCTCACTCAAAGTCCCAACTTTTCCCACTACCACTTTTTCATTTACCTAACCAGGGATGGAAGTGCTATACTCATACACCTCATCTAAAGTCCCAATTTCCCTTCCCTATTTTCCTTACCTAGGGATGGAGGCTTGCTAGACAGGGTTGGCAGTTCTCCCCTGCCATCCATGTGCTGGGTGGCTCAGTTCCTGGCAGGTTTTGACACCAGGCCAGACGTGAGCACACTCAGGACACGCTCCTTGAGATTTAACAGTTTTGTGTTATGCTATGGGTCTGGCACTTGGATGTGGTTCACTGTATGTCCATGGCCTCACTTTGTCTGCCATTTGGGAGCTGGGAAGCGCTCTGCACGCTGCCTCCTAATCAAACCCTCTCTCTGTCCCTTTGTGGGCAGGGGGCTGTCCGGTGGTGGAAGTCGCGCGCACGGCGTGTCAACTCCACGTATCCCGCCCAGCCTGTGATGCCAGTCCTGGTGTCATTACACTGGGTGTGAGTTTTTTCCATCTCAGCTGACATTACCCGGGTTACAGGAGTGGATGCTGTGGGCAGAGTCCGCCCACTTCGGCACTCTTCCGGGTGTACGTCTTGCCCACGTGACGCTGACGGTATGCTAGCGTGCACCTGTGTGGGACAGCTACATAAAGGTCCTCCCCTTGCATTTCTTCGCCTATGAGCTTGACATGTCATACCTAGTGTTGAGCGGAATACGCCATATTCGATTTCGCGATATTGCGCGAATATATAGAAGAATATTCGCGAATATTCGCTAATATCGAATATTCGTTAATATCGAATATTCGTTAATATCGAATATTCGTGATATTTTATCCAAAAAAAAATTCGCGAAATTTCGCTAATGCGAAAATGATTGCGAAATTCTCATAAACGGAGATCATTTCCTGTATTACTAAACTAATATGCACTAAACACTAACTCTACGCTAACTCTACTTAAAAGAAAGGAGAATAAGGGGGCAAAAGATGCAGCATCAGAGCCAATCAGAATAACTTGAATATTCGGCAAAAGGAATATTGCGCGATTTTCTTCTCCGCCTTTCTTTTGCATCAGAGCCAATCAGAATAACTCGAATATTCGGCAAAAGGAATATCGCGCAATATTCCTTTTGCCGAATATTCGAGTTATTCTGATTGGCTCTGATGCAAAAGAAGGGCCGAGTAGCTGATGCGATTCTTTTATGTTGCCGACAATTCGCAATGCGAATTTTCGGCAACATAAAAGAGTCGCATCAGCTACTCGGCCCAGGGTCTCTCTCTAATCATACCAGCAATGCTTTTAGACGTCGATGGAGATCACTAGGACGTGATCTGTTTTAAAAATAAATTTGAAAAAATACGAATATTCGCCATAGCGAATATTCGCCGCAATATTCGAGTTATTCGCGAATACTCGAATATGCAAAATTCGTAGCGAATATTCGCAATTCGAATATTCGTGAGCAACACTAGTCATACCACACCATCCTTCCCTCTGGATGTCTGGGAACCCTAGACACCACTACTAAGTTATTTTACCTACCCTTATGTTTGGGTTGGCTGCCCTCTGATTGGTTCCCATATTTATTGATTATATATTATTATATTTTTTAGACTCCAGCGGGCTATTTTCAGTGGTCTTTCCCTTGGCTACACCCTACATGCTAGCACACCTAACTCCGTGCTGCCCTGTTTGGGGAGGAATCCTTGCTGCCCCCTTTCTTGTGTGAGCTGCATTACCGCCTCAGATCCCGTAGCAGACCTACCGTCTTGGCCATGGCTCCATACACATCACATTCATTTACTTTAGATTCCATGTGAGGACCATAGGTGGACATTCTTCCATCTCATACTGGTTTTTATTATATAATTTTTATTTATTAATTATATCTTACCCCAATTTATATATTCTTTTTAGATAATTCAAGCATCCTCCCCTGAGGAGTGTTATATACACAAAATGTGTCGGGCTAGTAGAGATGCTACATATACCTCATGACAATATATTTGATGAACTATACTCTATGGGCCAGATTCAGGTAGATGGGCGAATCTTTATTTTGGAGTAACGTTTCTCATTTACGTTACTCCGCCAAAACTTTAGGAGCAAGTACTGTATTCACAAAGCACTTGCTCCTAAAGTTGCGGCGGCGTAGCGAAAATGAGCCGGCGGAATTCAAATTGGGCGGGTAGGGGGCGTGTATTATTTAAACTAGGCGCGATCCCGCGGCGAACGTACTGCGCATGCGTCGACTGTCAGTGTGCATGCTCCAAATTCTGTCAGTGAACGTCAATGACGTCAATCCCCATTCACGGACGTTTTACGGAAAACGACGCAAATTTTTTTCAATTCGACGCGATGACGACGGCCATACTTAACATAGGATACTCCACTAGGGGGCTGGTTTTTCTTTACGCCGCGTATCTCTTACGGAAACGTTGGAAAGTCACTGCGTCAGGCCCGAAAACGATCGTGAATTGCCGATTCTCGCTGATTAATATATTCTCGGCGTTAATCAGCGGGAACGCCCCGAGCGCCATTTTTAAAATTGCAGTTCCGATACGACGGCGAAATACAATTACGCCGCTCGTATAGGAACTCCAACCCGGCGTTTCTTGTTTTCTGCTTACAGAAAACAGAAACGCTGGCTCAAAGTGAGAGTTAGTCTGGAGTATCACTGATATTTAAAAGCTTTGTTTTACAATGACACTGACACAGGAGGAGCGGTGTAGAAGGGGCTGGCAAGTGATTTTTTTTTCTCAACTTCAAACTATGCAGGGAGCATTGTTCCAGGGCCAGGGGATGTGGGACATCCAGCCTGACACCCCCCCAATGGGTGGCTCCTGGGGCAGACGGCCCGATCCTTGCCCCCTATTGGTAAAACATGATATTGGCGTATAACACGCAGGCACTGTTTACCCTCTGTTTTCAGAGGAAAAAATGTGTGTTATACGCCGATAAATACGGTATATCTATATCTATATGTATATATAGGGTTCAGCACTGTCGATCCAGTGCTGGTGATTGCCCCGGCGCGCCCACCAAAGATCCTAATGATGGGTGGACATTGCCACAGTATTGGCAAACATGCGGGGGTCACCCCACTGCTGCTGCATCGCAGAGCAGTATGTGGAGTCATCCAATTGTAAGGGTCAAAAAGCAAGGTGCATCCACCATGATAAGGTGGTAATTGGCAAATGGTGATACATAGATGAGGATTTCCAATTTCACAGAGAACCGTACAGCTGTATCCAAATCGTGAAACAACACCATTTTTTACATTAAATACAATTAGAAATGGGGAGCCAAACAGCTCCACAGTATGAACATATACATATGAAGGGCCAGATTCAGCAAAGGTTACGCTGGCGGATCGAGTGATCCGCCAGCGTAACAGTGGCTTTGAGCCGGCGTTTCTGTTTTCTGTAACCAGAAAACAAGAAACGCCGGGTTGAAGTTCCGATGCGGTGAGCGTAACTGAGTTTCGCCATCGCATCGTTACTTCAACTTAAAAATGGCGCCGGGGGCGTTCCCGCCGATTTACGCTCAAAAAATATGTTAATGAGCGGAAATCGGCAATTCACGATCGAAATCCGGCGCGACGCAGTGACGTTACGACGTTTCCGGACGGGATACGCGGCGCATAGTTATACCTACATGGGGCTGGCGTATCCTATGTTAGGTATAGGCGTCGTCATCGCGTCGGGAAAAAAAAAAAAAACGTCGCTTGCGTAAAACGGTCATGAATGGGAATGTGACGTCATTGACGTTCATTCACAGATTTTGGAGCATGCGCACGGGGATGTTTTGACACTCGACGCATGCGCAGTACGTCGGCGGCGGGATCGCGCGTAGTTAGCATACTACACGCCCCGTACCCGCCCAATTTGAATTCCGCCGGCTCATTTGTGATGCGCTGCCGCAACTTTAGGAGCAAGTGCTTCATGAATGACAGCACTTGCTCCTAAAAAATCGGCAGCGCAACGCAAATGAGAAGCGTTACTCCAGAGCAAAGATGCTCTGGACTACGTGAATCTGGCCCGAAATGTATATATCAATGCTATTGATTAATGGTTTTGGGTGTTAGCTCGAAGCATGTAGCAGGCTGTTACCAGCTGTTGGTTTCCTGTATAGAGTGGAGCATAGGTTGCCCTTACTGTCCACATACAATTCTACATCCAAAAATGTAATACTTTCTAGATAGATAGATAGATAGATAGACAGATAGATAGATAGATAGATAGATAGATAGATAGATAGATAGATAGATAGATAGATAGATAGATAGATAGATAGATAGATAGATAGATAGATAGATAGATAGATAGATAGATAAATGTGTGTGTGTAAACACTGATATATATATATATATATATATATATATATTGTAAAGCGCTGCGTAAACTGTTGGTGCTATATAAATCCTGTATAATAATAATAATATATATATATGTAGAGATAGATAGATAGATAGATAGATAGATAGACAGACAGACAAATAGATATGTGTGTAAACACTGATATATATATATATATATATATATATATATATAAGCACTGCGTAAACTGTTGGCGATATATAAATCCTGTATAATAATGTATATATATGTAGATGTAGATTTAGATGGATGGATAGATAGATAGATAGATAGATAGATAGATAGATAGATAGATAGATAGATAGATAGATAGATAGGTGTGTGTATTTACATATATACAGAGATATATTAGATAATAGTACCCAACTATGCTATGTCAGTACCTAAATTCCTAAATTACATTTGTGTTATTTTATCACAGCCAGCTTACATTTCCAGTATGTCACAGTATTTTAACACACTTAGAACATTAACAGTCGTTATTAATTTAAAATACTTATGAATGGTTTATATCAATCCAAGTAGGACTCTTCTGGACACCCTCTAGGGGAAAATGCTTATATTTTTAACTAAGCTAATATCAATTAAACTGTTGCAAATGTTTGAAATAGGTTCAGCTTATTAACAGTTTAACCATACAGTGGCCCCTTTGAAGTGCTGGGTGTCCTAACAATTGTTAACATGCTGGACCCCTGCCAGGCAGTGCAAGTCTGTGCTCTGAAGCCCTCCTGAAAAACTCATCTAAGCAGCAGTTGTCGTGATGGGAATGGGACTGTGCATGTGGTCTTCAAGTAATGTCATCACCTTTTAATAACTTCAAATAAGTTTGAAAGTGTCCTGCAGAACTGGTTAGGACATTAGAACTGGAAAAAAAACCTTGTAACCTTATGGAGTTTGCTTATATAGCCTTGGCAGAAAAGCAGCTGAACTTGTTATCTGAAGTGATTCTGCAGTTTTCTATCAGCAGGGAAACCCACTGAGATTAAACGTTATCATATAGAAAAGGTATATAATTATAAAAATTACCCAATGCATGTTAGCAAGTTGATAGTTAACCAAGCGCATATTTCTCCAAAGAGAAAATTATATGATGCTTTCCCAGCTTGTTTATGTCATATTTTGCCTTGCAGAGTTTGACGGTTGTGTTAAAGAAAGGATATTACAATTAGTCAATGTAGAATTCTGAAAATTCGAGGGGGCCTAATGAGCTCTGCTGCTTCTGTGCTTCTGCTATAAGTTATAACAATCTGTAGTGGAGGAACGAATCAGGGAAATTACTGTAGCTAGAAAGTGGAATATCTAGATTAAGATGCCTTTGTTGTCATGAAAATATGTTTCAGGCTGGTAATGATCTTTTCCAGCGCAAAGGTAAAAAGGATCCGTCACTATTATCTTCCCCTCTCCTCGTTCATCTACCTTTAAAATCTACCGCACAAATAACACTTTTAATCTACAGTTTGGATAATATTGTCTGCACATATGGGACATTATTCCTTATTATGGCCTTCACAGACAGGCCAACACTATGTTATGTTCTGACTTAACCAGTTTGGATTATTAGAAAAAAAAAGATATATGTTCCATTAGGTGTTCTGCATGGATGTCCTTGATCACAGATCACATTTGTCCTGTTCACCAGGATCATTATCCTTTAGGATGGTTAATCACTTTAAGTGTCCAGTCCATCAAATATATGCACATACACCACACATGAACAAAAAAAAAATCACCAGTTTATGAAATTATTCTTAATAAGTAACAAAAAAAATCTAGATGTGTGTTACAGAAAGTATTCTTACAAATACTGCATGTTCCAACAATAAGACTGATACAGTAATTAGCATTTTATTTCTTTAAAAAAAAACTATAGAAAAAAATGCCAATGGACCCGTGAGCTATCTAAACAAGCTGTGTGTGAATGTTTGTAGTGTGTGTATGTGTATGTTTGTGTGTGTATTTCTGAGTTTTTGTGTGGGTTCGTCTGCTTTTTTATTCTCAGCCACAGATTTTTTATTGCTTGATGCAGTAGGCTGCTTGCGCAATTAAAACCAAACAAGATAAACCTTGTTCATTTAAACAAAGCCATGCAATCTGCTGTAACTCACTGGGAATTTTTATTTCAAGCATTTAAAAAATAGATCACATATGCTCTCACAATAGTGCAATTTAGTCAGGTTGCAGGAATATTTTGATATCAAAAAATGCCTTTGCCTTGAAAGGCCTGTTTTTTTTTTCCCTATCTCTCCTGAGTCTTTAAATAATTATCTGAAAATCTTGTGCAGTTTCACTAATAAGCAATCATTTTGGAATTCTGATTGCCCAAATAAAAGATCAAAATTAGCACAACCCTTCAAATGTCTGAATAATGTATATAAAACAGAAATAATACAACATAAATAATATGTAGGGTGTTCAATAAAAAAATACAAATCTAAGCCTGAAGAAAAAGAATAACATAATACTTTTATACCTGTCATATTCTTACTTGAGGTTTAATGAATTGTAAACGGTCACTATTAAAAAAAAAAGACAAACATAAACTGATTTGTTCTCTATAGGTGAAAAAGCAGTACATTTTTGAGGTTTTGAAACTAATTATATAGTGAACTACAATAATGCATACAAAATCCCCAAAAGCTTACTAATCACTAAAGATTCAAACAATGGAAAAACTCATCTGTGCTCAGTGATATTTGCAATAGGTTTTAAGCTAGTAATACATTTTTCTATGTTGCCTACATTACCTACAGTATTTGCTAAGTATTTACACATGTGTCTTTCAGGTGGTAAATACTGTATCTCTTAAAATAGTAAATTACTGATTTGTTTTCTCTAATACAATTCAAGCATATCTAATAATAATGTAAATATGTTTATTAAACCATCAGCATATTTGTTAAAAATAAATATAAACCAAGCCTAAATATAATAGATTACTGATCAAAGGCTGGTATTAGTATTATGTCTTAAATGTCTTTATTTTTTCAGAGTCTTTAGCAGTAAGATGTCATTATAAATTATTAATATGTTGTAGTGGAGCCTGGTCCCTTTAAAGACTCCTAAATATAGCTTTGGATAGAGGTGAGACCAGCTGCAGTACAGGGCAAAAGACTGACCACAAAGACACCAAAAATTTCTCTAAACAAAACAGTCAGCTGGAGACTGGAAAAAAACCACCAACATGGGATGATCAAAGATATCTCTGTTTTTAGTTTAAAGGTCAGAGGATATTACTTTGAAGGAGTTAGCCTTTGTCCAAGTATAATGTTATGAACAGCACATGTCTTCATGTGGTGTGAAGGGATCTGTTGTCTGGCCCATCCTTTTTTTTTCAAGATCTTATAACTAATAAGTAGTAAATTCATGGCGAGTCAGGGAAATCCACTCCAATTGGATGTTCGCTACAGATGATTGATTTATTCCAATGAAGAAAATGACGCAGGTAGTAAACATGTAAAGGGGTTCCACAGAAAAGGGGGTTCCATATAAGTGTAACCAAGGCCTAATTTGTGTTATTTGGACTATTTAGGGATTCTACAATATAATATCATAGTACATCCATAGGGACATTATTATATGATAAATGATTACTTATTAATCTATTTGCTTACAGCAGTGGGGTGTGCATCAGAGGTTTTGAAATGAGCATGGGTGAGTGCAAGACAAATTTTCCCAAATCTAGAAGATACAAGTATATTGGTAGAGGTTCAAAGGACATTGTTGTCAAATTCACTAGTGTGTAACTGTTGTCTAGTTCTATGAATGGAAGAAACGTTCCATTTGTTCCCATCTGGAGAAGAATGCTGGTTGCTGAGTTGGAGAGGAGTTCTACAAAGGCAGACAAACAAGGAAGACCTAGACCTGTTCTTTGCGGTTGTGATTGACCTAGGCCTTGCCTTTCCATTGAAGGTGCGTTACACTTTCCTGCAAAACGCAGACCAGGGACCATCTTTTCCTAGTGTCTCCTATCTGCCTGATGTCAATCCTAAAAGTTATTACTAAAGTCTCTATTTGTGAGCAATATTACATCACCAAACAAATTAACTATAAAAACGAAAACTCTGATCCAGAGATGTGTATAAAGTATCAGAGTTCCCCTGTAAGAAAATAAATGGCTGCACATGGAATTCCAATTGCCTTTTATTGTATTAAGTGATAACACCAAAGACACCAACACAAGGTCACATATGTGCGTTTCACACAAACATATTGTGCTTAATAATTAATGTGCTAATGATTAAGCACAAGATGTTTGTGTGAAACGCATCTACGTAGCCTCGTGTTGGTGTCTTTGTTGTTATCACTTTAAACAATAAAAGGCAGATGGAATTCCTGGATGTGCAGCCATTTCCTTTCTTACAAGTTTCCCATGGAGGAGGTCGAGGGCTGGCACTCTGAATGAATGAATGAATGAATGAAA
Source organism: Rana kukunoris (assembly GCA_029574335.1). Taxonomy (NCBI): domain Eukaryota; kingdom Metazoa; phylum Chordata; class Amphibia; order Anura; family Ranidae; genus Rana; species Rana kukunoris. The sequence continues at coordinate 153,306,986 of CM056052.1, read as the reverse complement.
ACGTATATAGCGCAGCACATGCGAACTTAATCGCCTCTGGGCACTTGTTGTTCCTGTCTCCTTTGGTATCAAAAGAGATGAGTCTTGATCTTTCTCCTGAACGTTAAGTGGTTCTCCTCCAACCGAATGCTGGTTGGTAAAGCGTTCCATAGTCTGGGACCTTGGACCGCAAATCTCCTTTCTCCTTTGGACTTGTACTTGGCTTTCAGTATCTGGAGTAGATTTTGATTGGTGGATCGCAGAACGCGATTGGGATTATGAGCTTTTATTTTTTCGCATAGATAATGGGGGGCATTCCCATGGATACATCTATGCGTTAGACAGAGAGCTTTAAAAGTGATTCTGTCTTTTACTGGTAACCAGTGAAGGGATCTCAGCGAAGGTGAGATGGATTCCCAAGGTTTTTTTCCCGTCACAAGTCTAGCGGCCGTATTTTGAATGACTTGTAGACGAGCGATTTGGTCTGAGGTAAAGGGCATTTGCATAGTCCAATCTTGAGTTTATAATTGGTCCCACCACGACCGCTATGTCTTCCTTGGGAATAAAAGGAGTAAGTCTGCGTAGTAGGCGCAGTAGATGATGAGATCTGCTGACTACGAGACATTCCACTTTTGGTTATCATCACACACGTGGAGCAGCAGCTCTTTTTCTTTGTATATCAGAGTTCTCCTACTTATTTTTTTGGGCTGGTATTCCCAGTATAAACTACAATAAAAATATATTAGAAAAGAAGTAGTGGATTTGGATACCACTTAGAGACTGCCTCAAATAAAAATATAAATATATTTAACAATTACCATGTGTACATGTACATATTGTGCTGTGTAATGAAATGGTCATCTCTTCTGACAAACAGATGCTTTCGGATACATGCATAATTTTGTTTATCAGTAAGGTATATACTCGGAAAATGACCAAAAAAATCTTCACTTGGTGTCTACAACAATAAACAAACTCAATACTGTGCAAATATTAATACTTCTAAGTAATTCAGCTCTCCAAGATACCCAAAAACTGACATCTACTATTATTATGTAACATTTTTTTATTATGTAACATTTTATTTAAAAACAAAACAACTCGTATCCATCAAATAAAGCTTAACCACTTGAGCCCCAGGCCATTGTCAATTGACAGCCTCACGGTGGCTCTGAAAATCCAACTGGACATCAATTGACGTCCTGGATTCCTCCGGCCACTGGGGGGCGAGCGAGCGCGTTGGCGCCCAGCGGCAGCGTGTGCCCGAGATGCCGATGCGCGATCCTGGCGGGCGCAATGTCCGCCAGGTACCCGCAATCGGCAATGACAGAGCAGGGACGTGGAGCTCTGTGTGTAAACACAGAGCTCCACATCTTGTCAGGGGAGAGAGGAGACCAATCTGTGTGCCTTGTACATAGGGACACAATCGGTCACCCCCACAGTTAGAACACAATACAGGTACACATTTAACCCCTTCCTCACCCCTAGTGTTAACCCTTTCAATGCCAGTCACATTTATACAGTAATTAGTGCATATTTATAGCACTGATCGCTGTATAAATGTGAATGGTGGCAAAAATGTGTCTATGGTGTCCGATGTGTCCGCACATAATGTCACAGTCCCAATAAAAAAATCGCAGATCGCCGCCATTACTAGTAAAAAAATGAATAAAAAATAATAATAATTCTGTCCCAGTTTTGTAAGTGCTTATTGCGATTTTTTTTTTTTTTTTTTTACCAAAAATATGTAGAAGAATACGTATCGACCTAAACTGAGAAAAAAAAATATAAAAAAAAATTAGGCTATTTATTATAGCAACAAGTAAAAAATATTGATTTTTTTTTCAAACTTTTTCCTTTTTTTGTTTATAGCGCAAAAAATAAAAACTGCAGAGGTGATCAAATACCACCAAAAAAAAAATCTATATGTGGGGGGAAAAAGGACGTAAATTTTGTTTTGGAGCCACGTCGCATGACCCCGCAATTGTCAGTTAAAGCGACGCAGTGCCGGAAGCTGAAATTTCACCTGGGCAGGAGGGGGGTATATGTGCCCAGTAAGCAAGTGGTTAACAAAATCTGTTGTGTATAATCACTTCCAATGTCTCAGCACAAAGTGTGTGAAATAACGATCTTGTCCACAAGCAAAACTTGCCAACTGATTACCATATGGTAAGACCTCTTATATCATGAGATCAGTGACATATTCTGGGTGGACAAGATCAATATTTTATGCACTTTGTGTTAAGACACTGAACAATGATTTTACACAATTATTACATAATGTTGGACTTTATTTGATGGACACTGGTTGTTTTATTTTTAAGTGACCGTGCTATACAACCTGTTTATAAGGTTTAAACACCAATATATTATGAAAAGCATTCTAATTTTGGAAATGTATTTTGTCTCTATCTCCCTGGCATGCTAGTAAATTTAGGTGGTACATATCACAGAACAATAATTCTTCTACTAATTATTTAAACAGTTTAAAATGCTTGGCCAAAGAGTATTTTGGGACAGTGACCACACACTTTCTTTTGCCATTAGATCATTTAATAATTGTAAACACCTCTAGCCTATTGATCCAATTTAAAATACTTCACAGGGTATATATTACCTCGCAAAAAATGCATAGGATTGACCCAAACATTTCTTCTAAATACTGGGGCTGCCCAGAGGACACAGCATTTTTTAATGCATGTAATCTGGCTGTGCCCAATGGTTTAATCCTTTTGGAAGGATGTTACTGAGTGTATTAGAAAGTGTACCCTGATCTCTGTACCATTGTCAATGGATGTTTTAATAGGAGAACACTGATAGGGTTATTATTATTTTACGCCCACAAGGCCATACTGCTTAAATGGAAGTCTTCGATGGCACCTACACTTGCTTTTTGGAAAACTTTTGTCAGCTCAGCAATACCGCTCTATAAGTTCACTTATGAGTCTAGGGGTTGTCCTGGGAAATTAACCAAAACATGAGATATCTGGGTTACCTCTGTTGAAACAAACCCTTGTGGAGATACCTCTATGGGATCTGCTCCCCTTCCCTGATTTCACTCTACTGAACAAATGAGAGCATCTGCAGTCTAGAGGCTGATTGGTCGGTATCGTTTTTGGTTATGCATGTGCCATTGAGTTTTATCCAAATCCTGCCAAGTGGAAAGTTTTGTAATTTTTTTTGTTGTTTTGTTATTTTTATTTTTTTTGTCTTTCTGTTTATCTTACTGTCAGGTATGGACTGAAAACTCATCGGGCCCCCCAGGCAATATGAGATTATGGGGCCCTGGCAATAGGAGATTATGGGGCCCCCAGGCAATAGATTATGGGGCCACACAGTATACATACAGTATACATACACAGTATACACACAGACACACAATATACATACACACAGTATACATACACACACTGAAAGGGTACTGGAGAGGCGGGCAGCTATAATCTTGGGATTTTTTTTAAAAACACAGATATTTACATACTGTACCTGGTTTTACTGAGGTTGGCAACCCTGATGGGGCCCCCTAGTGCCATGGGGCCCTCGGGCAGTGCCCGAGTACCTTAATGGTCAGTCCGCCCCTGCTTACTGTAAGCCTTGGTATGCCCAATAGGCGTTATTGTTTACCCTAAGCTCAAAATGCTCAATAAATAGTATCTAAAAAAAAAAAAAACCTCTAGCCTTGCATATAGGATCATCTGTCTATGTAACAACATATACATTGGTAAGACCAAAATGGGGCTAAAGGTGAACATAATGGTGAACATATACTGTATGTGATATATTGAATCAGAGAGACAAGAGCTCTTTGGCCAATTACAAACGGTTGCACAAATCATCGGTAACGCTGCAGTGATTGTGATCACAATGATGCCTTAAAGCAATGCTGGAATAACTGTACTATAAAACATCACCTCAAAATGCAAGTACATACTAACAAATAGCTCCAAATTGAGTGAATGATTTATTGATCAGTGCAATGACAACAGCTTTGCTAAGCTGAAGATGTTTTTAAGCAACCATACATGACAAGCTGACTGCAATTCATTTTATACTTTTTATATTCTACTGCCTTCACTGTCGCTTGCGGCAAATTGTCCATGTGAAAGAGTGCTGTGCATTTATATGCTGAAGGATTGCTTCCCAATGGCATGTGAGTGTCAGTATGCATGAAGCTTTGCCTACTTCCTCATACCACTCTCTGATGCAGATGTTATCTGGGTCAGATGTTGAAGGGGATCTGTGCATCATCCAGCATTGACAGTAATACTCATCAATATTGTATGCATTTTAATTATGACCCCCCGACAAAATTAATTTAGGGAGATTATTTGATGTCTATATGCATTTGCTGTGAATTTTATTTTGGTCATGGTATTTATATCTTTTTGGACTCTAGTTATATAAGTTAGAGTACTCTTTTATTTACTAGTTGTGTCAGGTTGACTGGTTTGAGTACTGGACTGGCTGCCCTGATAGAGATCTGGCCTGCCTGGTTGGGCTAAATTGTGGTTTGGCTGTCTGGACAGAGATCTAGCCCAGCTGGCTTGTAGGCAGTTTGTCTACTTTGTTAATAGTCCAGACCAATGTGGCTGTCCAGGTTGGGGGGAGAAAGGGTTGACCCTGTTATGCTCTTATTTCACAGGCTTTTGGGGTCCAGCCTCCTGTCCTGTGATATTAAAACACAGAGGTTTGGTTCTCAGGGCATCGGGTCAGTGAACTTACCCAAGTTTTGAACTTTTCCCACAGAGTCATACCAGCTATGGACTTATCCCACAAGGACTTGACTTAGGCCTCGTACACACGATAGGTTAGCCAGAGGACACTGGTCTGATGGACCGTTTTTATCAGTTAAAACCGATCGCGCATGGGCCTCATAGGTTATTTAACCTTCGGTTAAAAACAAGCCAACTTCCTTTCAAATTAACCTATGGATTCCTAACTGATAGGTCAAAACTGATCGTTAGTAGGCACGACCATCGGTTAAAACTCCACGCATGCTCAGAATCAAGTCAACGCATGCTTGGAAGCATTGAACTTCATTTTTTTTAGCACGTTGTTGTGTTTTATGTCACCGCGTTCTGATACGATTGTTTTTTTAACTGATGGTGTGTAGGCACATCAAACCATCAGTCAGCTTCATCGGTTAACCTATGACAACGATCCTTCAGACCGTTCTCATCGGATTGACTGATCGTGTGTACAAGGCTTTATACAGGTACACTGGGGCAGCCACTATTAGCCACCATTAGGCTGCGTACACACGATCTAATTTATCTGCTGAAACCGGTCCGACGGTCCCAGGGAGAAGGAAGGGAAGCGCCACTAAGGCAGTATCACAGAGGGATTTAAATACAAAAGAATAAATGCACTCACATAATAAAAAAAGGGTGGATCAGCTTTCACATCTTTGAGGATGTCAGCTAAAGAGTCTGTGTCCTGCAGGTGCCTATGTTCAATATGGTCCACAGTCGATGAATATGGAGGAGTGGACCCTAGGATTGAAGTTTAAAAGGTGCTCATCTGGTGTATAGTATCACTCTGGTTTTTCCTGTCATCTTCCAAACTGCATCCATGGGCTGTTGGGGTAGAGAGAGGTCTGTAGCACATCCCATGGCCACAAGGAAGTCAAACAGAACCAGCATGCAATGCACAGAAATTACATCACCGTAAGTAGGAAGATGGCTGGGAACACTGTACTGAGCAGGCAGGCTACATGCTCTGAGCTCACTGTGCCCTCAAAGGCACTTAGTGGTCTTCACTTCCTGCTCCCTTCTTGTACTCAACAGATCTGGCTTTACTCCGAGGACAGCAGTCTGAAGTGTTTTTCACACACCGCCCTTTATTCCACCTCATTCCAAAGACTACTTAACTCCCAGAGCTGTATTTCCACCTAAACTAGCTCTTGTTGTGGCTTAAATTGTAAACTTGTTTTAAGGTTTTATTCAGGTGGCTGTAGCTCTTGCAGATAAGAGAATTGTTTGCTTTAACCACTTCAGCCCTGGAAGGAGTTTCCCCCTTCCTGACCAGGCCATTTTTTTTGCGATACAGCACTGCATTACTGTAACTGACAATTGTGTGGTTGTGCAACGTTGTACCCAAACAAAATTGATGTCCTTTTTTTCCCACAAATAGAGCTTTCTTTTGGTGGTATTTTGCGCTATAAACACAAAAAAAGCATCAATTTTGGAAAAATATATATACTGTATATTTTTTACTTTCTGCTATAATACATATCTAAAAAAAATATATACGAAAAAAACAAATGTATTTATCAGTTTAGGCCAATATGTGCTATTCTACATATTTGTTGGTAAAAAATTGCAATAAGCATATATTGATTGTTTTGCGCAAAAGTTATAGTGTCTGCAAAACAGGGGAAAGCTATAGGGACGTTTTTTTAAATAGTTTTTACTGGTAATGGCGGAAATCTGCGATTTTCAATGGAACTGCGGCATTGTGGCGGACAAATCTGACCCTAAATTACACTTTTTGTGGACCATTGACACCAATACAGTGATTAGTGCTATAATAAGGCACTGATCACTGTATAAATGGCACTGGCAGGGAAGTGGTTAACCATAGGGGGCAATAAAGGGGTTAACTGTGTTCCCTGGGAGGTATTTATAACTGTATGGGGGATGGGCTGCCTGCGAGAAGAGAGAGATCGCTCATCCTGATCACTGGGAACAGCAGACCTCTCTCTCCTCCCATGTCAGAATGGGGATCTGTTTGTTTACATTGACAGATCCCCATTCTGGCTCTCTTTCCCGAGATCGTGGGTGGTCGGCAGACATCAAGTTGGACCCACGGGCAAGCTCCCACGACATGCAACGGGGGCGTCGGCAACTGGTTTTAGGCTAAGTTCACCTTCTTTTTCCAGCTCTCCTGTGTACCAACATAGCATCATTCTACTTATTTTGCAAAAATAAAATAGCTTTCCATTAATTCTACACAGGCTTACCTCACTCTATTCATAGTTTTTTAAACACACTGCTTGATTACTTCTGCCTTTCTTTCTGGTCAGACTTTAGGCCAAGACACAAGACACTTCCCCCACACCTTGTGACAATGCAAAATCAATTTCCCCTTCTATTGGAAACCAAATGCGATAACATATCTAGACATACAACTTCCAGCCAACTTAAAGGACCTATACACGAAGAATTACATACCAATTTTGAACAGACTAAGGCCGCGTACACACGATCAAATATATCTGCTGAAACTGGTCCGCAGACCAGTTTCAGCGGACAGATTTGCTCGTCTGTATGGGCTAGCAGACAGTTTCCAGCAGACAAAAGTTTTAAAGCATGCTTTAAAACTTGTCTGCTGGAAACCCGTCTGTCCAACATGTCTGCTGGTTAGTATGCCTAACCAGCGGACATAAATCCCCCGCATGCGTCAAATGGATTTGACGAATGCGTGGAAGTATTTTACTTCCTGGTTCAGTGACGTGGCAGCGTCAACGTCACCGCCACATCACCGCGCTGTCTGTCCTCAGGGATTTTGGTTTGATCATGTGTTCACTGATCAAACCAAATAAACCAATCTGTCGGACCGTTTTCATCGGATTTGTCTTCTCGTGTGTACGCGGCCTAACAGTAGACCTGAAAAACTGGAACAAACCAATTTTTTTGTGGTTTGGTAGGGCAGTGATATTGAAGATGAATGCTTTACCAAGAATACTATATGTACTACAAAGAATACCTATCCATGTACCACCAACCATTTTCAAACCCTATAGGAGTCTTTTGGGGGATTCACAGACCTAAGATCAGCTATGTACAACTATCCCTACCCAAACACTTAGGGGGTATACGCCTCCCAGACCTTATGAATTACTACAAAGCTGTTCATTTAGCCAGGATAATTGATTGTAATGTACATGCACCTGCAAAGGACTGGGTACATTTGGAGACATCCTTCACCGACCCACCTCTGAAATCCCTACCATGGTTGCAGGGTTGTCACACCCCCCGGAGATAGGCTCACATCTATAAATTAATCCCACTATACAATGCTTCCGCAGAACGTGTAAGCATACCTCCTTGTCATCCATACCAGGCCCAATGACCCCAATAAAATTGAACCCTGACTTTCCCCCAGGTACATGACATGATTAAATTCGGGCACACCACTTCTACAAACAAGGGAAGCCTTGCTTGGTTTCCCACCTTGCCACACGAGTGGACAAACCCCCTATCCCACCCTGCACATACCTACAAATTTCACATTACCTAAGAACACTAGACAAAAAATCGTCCTGCTCAAGACAACTGACATCTTTCGAAAGACTCTGCTTACAAACAAACCCCCAAGCCCACCTCATATCTACCATCCACTCCTTCCTTTTTATGAAACATCAACCCAACATATCTGCATCATGTAAGGCATGAGAAAGGGACATATCCACACCCCTGACACTAGAAGACTGGGAAACAATATACCACAACATCCACAAGGGCTCCCTCAATGTATCAGCACAAGAGAATGGGTAAAAAATTCTATCCCGCTGGTACCGCACGCCAGTCATACTACACAAATTCAAATACACCATACCGGAAACTTGCTAGAGATGCCAGGAAGAACGCGGGACATTGTTACATATATGGTGGAAAGAAGTACACTGCATCACCTCACATATCACATCCTACGACCTAAAACTGTCCCAGCCCAATTCCTTCTACACCACTCACCCATACCACAGAACTCATACCACAAATCTCTAGCGATGCACCTGATTAATGCGGCAAAACAGTGGAAGAATTGATTCATTTTGCATGAGACACCCCAAACTACGGAATTTGCACGACTAAACGCTTTAACAACTTAAACACTAGACAATAGAGATCTAGTAATGAACACTCAAAGTAGACTTTTTCCCCTCACACAAACCCATATAGGAACACTGGAACCCCACTAACTTAAAGACAATCCCCCTTTTACAACAACTCAGATTGTACACACAACACAAATTAAACTCACCTTCGAGGGAGGGTAGCAAGAGATGGTCAATTATGCCTTTCCCATAAGCCCCCATCACCACCCTTCCCCCCCTTTCTTTCTCTTAACCACTCTCCCTATACACACCTTTATCTCAGCCACTTTCCTTTTCCATATGGCAACATTTCATAACCCTCCATACAGACATCCAGAATGCTGTAAACTACCACCCAGATGAGGAAGGCACCATATCGATTCACCCACCAACTCATGGGCATCCTCGGTGGGCTTCCTAAACTTTGCATTTCCCCATGCACATAAGTAGTAATGCAATCTCCACACTTAAGTATTTCTGATTTAACAAACATTTGTTGACAATGAACACTACACATTTAGGTTACATATGTGACTGGAACTATCCCACAACGGTTTTTGCTGGGAAAATTAAGTCAGAATAAGAATGCTTGTATGTTTTCTTTTAAACACTGTCGATGTTAACCACTTAAGCCACGGACCAAAATGCCGCTAAAGGACCAGGCCCCTTTTTGTAAATTGGCACTGCGTTGCTTTAACTGACAATTGGGCGGTCATGCGACGTGGCTCCCAAACAAAATTGGTGTCCTTTTTTTCCCACAAATAGAGCTTTCTTTTGATGGTATTTGATCACCTCTACGGTTTTTATTTGTTGCGCTATAAACAAAAATAGAGCGACAATTTAAAAAAAAAATTCAGTACTTTTTTAATTTTGCTATAATAAATATCCCCCAAAGATATATAAAAAAAATGTCCTCAGTTTAGGCCGATACGTATTCTTCTACCTATTTTTGGTAAAAAAAATTGCAATAAGCGTTTATCGGTTGGTTTGCACAAAATGTATAGTGTTTACAAAATAGGGGATAGTTTTATTGCATTTTTATTCTTTTTTTTTTTTTTACTACTAATGGCGGCGATCAGCGATTTTTTTCGTGACTGCGACATTATGGCGGACACTTTGGACAATTTTGACACATTTTTGGGACAATTGTCATTTTCACAGCAAAAAATGCATTTAAATTGCATTGTTTATTGTGGAAATGACAGTTGCAGTTTGGGAGTTAACCACAAGGGGTCGCTGTAGGGGGTTACAACTGTAGGGGGGTGTGGCTGTAGGTGTGACGTCATCGATTGTGTCCCCCTATAAAAGGGATGACGCGATCGATGCTGCCGCCACAGTGAAGCACGGGGAAGCCGTGTTTACATACGCCCCCCCTGTTCTTCAGCCGCGGCGGCGATCCGTTCCGCTATTCCTGCGGTCCCGGAGCTTCGGACCGGGTCACGGGAGTGTGCCGCGGGCGCGTGCCCATGACCCATGGCTGGGTAGTAGTTGTACAGGATGTACCTGTACGTGGATCTGCCCAGCCATGCCATTTTTCTGACGTATATGTGCAGGTGGCGGTCCTTAAGTGGTTAAGTTAAATTAACCTGTATAATGATACCTGTTATTTTACTTAAATTATCAAAGATGTAGATACGGCATACTTGGCAAAATTTATGTTTACTTAGTAAAATATATTTTCACTGAGCAAAATGTATTCTAATTTAGTAAAATATATGCTGACTTTGCAATGTGAATGTCTGATTGATAAAGTAAATATTAACCTCTTGCCATCAAGGGAACACATATGAGCGGTAGCAAAGAGCCACCCTCTTAAACAATCATATGCCGCACAAATGCGTCCATGGGTGACAAAGGTTTCTGTGCTGAGAAAACACTCATTGCACACTCCCTGCACAGAGGCTGAGCTTTCAAAGACAGCTTTCGGTATGTACTAATGATTAAGAAATGGTGAAACTTGTTCCCCATCATGTGACCAGGTAAAGGGATGTTGGGCTAAGGAGATGCCAGAGTGGGTGGGAATAAGTTATGCTGCAAAGTGAAAAGGGTGAATCTTTTTGTATACAATATCCAATCAAGTGCAAAAAAAAATAAAAAAAACAGGATTTTTGCTAGCAGTATATGCTCAACACGAAAACAAATTTTGCAAGTAACCTGTTTCTATGCCATGAGCTTAAAAAATATATCTGGGCAAATGAATACATATAAATAATGTTTTCTCCATTTTCATGTGCTTTGAGAATTGCCATCAATGCCACTGGTTACTTCAAGCTCATATGTGTTTTAGAAGCTCTAGATTTGTGTGTAAGCAGTTACATCAAATAGGACATCTTGAGGTACATTTGGATGATTGTGACTCTAAAAGTTTACTCATAATCAAATACCAGGGGTTTTATGGAGTTGCCTTTAATCAAATGTATCTGCAGATGCCTTTCTGCAGCTTTTCTCCTCTTATTTATTTTTTCTGTACAGTTTTTGATATGTTATTTAGAATATGAAAAGTTTGTTACATATTTGTTTATTGCATCAAGTAAATCTAAAAACCTAACAATTAATTGTATTTATTTTTTCCTTTAAGGCTTTTATTACTGCATATTAATAGTACATACAATCATTCCCCATTCATTTTTTTCCCAGTGATCATTTTATGAACTGCCAAATTAAGGCTGAGCTAAACTTGTCTGCCATAGGTCATTATTGGCTAAAAAATGCTTGTGAATGCCTTGTGGGGGACTGATCCAGGATGCTCACCACATCAGCTAGTCAAAGACACAAGAGATTAAAATATTTGTGTGATTGAGCTGCACATCATGTTAAATCTCCCAATGAGAAGTGTATTTGAATAGAGCATGGAGGAAGTGGGACACAAAAGACTTCTAATTTAAAGAGAAAGAAGGCTGGAGGAGGCAGACCAACACTATAGTTGTGTGTGAATTACATTTCTTGAGGCATATTGTAAATATCCCCAGCTGTATTGCTCCGATAATCCAGCTCCAGGGGGCCTTAGAGTCATTTTTAAATCTTGCAAGATTAAGGAACCCTCAGCTCACAAATTCTGAATAGGATAGATAGATAGATAGATAGATAGATAGATAGATAGATAGATAGATAGATAGATAGATAGATAATTATACTAAATTCATAATATGCAATAAACACCCTTGGTTAAACAGTAAACCACACATAGCGGACACCTACATAGATACATCAACAAGCATACGTGTACGATATATGCATAAACAAATGCGTAAGCAGCAAGACATTTTAGATTTCAGTATATGACATTTTCTTAAAAAGGTACATTTTAAGTTACATCATTAACTTAAATAACCACAACAATATAGAAAAAGCATAAGACAATAATATATATATATATATATATATATATATATATATATATATATATATATTGTTTTTTATACACCTGATCCACTGAAAAATCCAATTGTACACACTATACTAAATATCATTTACCAATAATAATAACACTGCATTTTTAATAAACTGTCTTCTCCAAGATGTCATGAAAAAGGCCTGAACAATAGAAAATAATTTGTGCCAAGAAAGTACAATCAAAACAGCATACACACCTGAGAAGTCTAGATAAAGTTTAATGTGCAGTATTCTATAGATGTGTCTGTCTTAATTAATGCTATAACTAATTTTGTTAATTAAATAAACAGGTTCTATTAATAGGACAATTTGCCTTTGTGACTACAAATGATTAATTGGGGGAAAAAATATAATCCTTGCTCAGGGCGGGCTAACATTTGTTAGCACTGAATAAAAGTCTTCAATTTACAATTTGACAAATCGTCTGATGAAACACTTACGGCAATCAGGTGAAGTAGGCCATTAATGCTCCTAAAAAGATGTGTAGGACTGCTTTATCCTGAGGCAATTAAGGTTGTGAAGCAAATGTGTTAACATCTCTAAGGATTTTACTATAATGAAATAGGTGATTGTTCTCCTGACTTCTAACCTTTGTGTTAACCCTTAGCATCACTACACCAATCAAAACATTACAGGCCTTATTCTTACTCTGCTATGCGTGGACTAGTAAGTAAAACACATAAGGTTTTTAATCTACTTTATTCCTGCTTTGTGGGCTGCAGTACAGACTTACCAAGTATAATCTGTTATACAGCCTTTTAGTGTTTTTTTTAACTTGGTTGAGTTTATAAAATAATTTTAACCACTTAAGTGTTGGAAAGGATTTGCCCCCTTAATGACCAGGCCATTTTTTGCAGTACGGCACTGCGTCGCTTCAACTGACAATTGCACAGTCGTACTAAGCTGTACCCAAACAAAATTGCTGTCCTTTTTTTCCTACAAACAGAGCTTTCTTTTGATGGTATTTGATCACCTCTGTTGTTTTTATTTTTTCCACTATAAACAAACAAACAGCGACAATTTTGAAAAAATATTTTTACTTTTTACTATAATATATACCCCCGAAAAAAAAATATAGAAAAAAAAACACATTTATTCATCAGTTTAGGCCGATATATATTCTTTTACATATATTTGGTAAAAAAATAAAAATCACAATAGGCGTATATAGATTGGTTTGCACAAAGGTTATCACGTCTACAAACTATGGGATAGATTTAGGGATTTTGTTTTTACAAAAAATGGTGGCGATCTGCAATTGTTAGCAGGACTGCGACATTGCGGAGGACAAATCTGACCCCAAATTACACTTTTTAGGGACCCTTGACATTATACAATAATCAGTGCTATAAAAATGCACTGATGTATGAAAAAATTACACTGGCAGGGAAGGGGTTAACACCAGGGGGCGATCAAGAGGTTAAGTGTGTTCCCCAGGTGTGTTCTAACTGTAGGGTTGATGGGTTTAACGGGACATGACAGAGATCACTGTTCCCGATCACTGGGAACAGAAGATCTCTGACATGTCCCCTGTCAGAATGGGGATCTGCTTGTTTACACTGGCAGATCCCTGTTCTGCCTTTGTACTAGGCGATCGCGGGGCGCCGGTGGACATTGAGTCTACCCAACCTACGAGCATGTTCCTGCAAAGATTTGTGCAGCGCTGCCAATCTGCCGCAGTATTTGTATCTGAGCTGGTCGGCAAGTGGTTAATGTAGTAAAATAAACACAATACAGGTTTCTTAGATATGCTTTTCATCATTCTTGGCATTCTACTTGTGTGCTCAATGTGTTACAAACACAATTTTAGATAAGTTAATTAATTAATATAATTCATTAAAGGCTTGGTTAATTGATAATAAATGTGCAGATTGGGCTGCCTAATCAAAAAAGGGTTGAACCTTTGACTAACTAATCTGGATAATTGGCAACTAACAAACATGTATAGATATTTTAAAGTATAACTCCATCCAAAACTGATATTCAAGTTTTTGTCATTATCCAGTAATGTCATATGCTTCTTAAAACAGGCATAGGTACTTTTATTTCCTGCCTGTTCTCATACTGAAGCTATTATGTTAGGTTTTCCATTTCTTTGTTTAATTTTTTAATTTATTTTATATATTGGACAATACAGCAGATTTTTTTTTAGATTAAAAGGTGGTTAGAGAAAGGTGAGAGACAATGACAGAGATATTACACCACCAGAGCGATGGTGCAATTATTTGTTAGGATGCCAGCAGCTAAAAGGTTGTAATGGTGCAGAATAAAAAAAACTGTGGCTTTATAAAAGGCATTATCCACATGCCGGATTGTATACAATTTTTGGGCAATATTTAGGCATTTTTCCAAGGCACCCCAGGGTGCCTGGGCACCCTGGTTGAAAAAGGCGGGTATAAAGATTGTACGATCAGATTGTAGCATGCATGCTCAGCTTGAGAGATAAAAAAAATCAATGTCAATATCATTGAGTGGGCTAACCCTGCAAAAATACAAACACACAATCATAATGGAATTTAAAAAAATAAGAAGCCAAGGCATTTGCTCTACTTCAGTTCCTCTGATTTTCTGGGGCTGTTTAGGATAAGCTCTGCCTACCCATTTGGATGTGTAATACCAGGGTCTTATTTATTTTTAGTTTTTGGGTCACCATTTTCATATCTTTCATCCATGCATTGCTACAACACATGGATGTGTTTAAATGATCTTCTAATGGTTTGAGGTCCTTGTGGATTGCTTCTATAGGGGTCAATTATGGTCGTCCTGGGTCCTAAGATGAGAATGTTTTTACTGACTGACATTTTGTATTATCTTCACAGGAAAATATTCACTATATTTACAAGAATGTGTCTCTGCCCCTGAGCAAGAGTTTAAAATGCATCTGGAAAATCCCACAAGTGTTGTCATTATATTTGTGGATCTGCTGATAATTGAACATTTTGTCATGTGTGGGATATATGGAGAAATTATTATTATTTGAAGTTGATGCCTGATGTCTGAGAGGAAACGTGCTGGGTAGGAGTCATTAGCGTGACATCAACACGCATTGACTATTCTGCAGATGGCTGTGTACAATTTGAGGTGTTTGCGGTAAATTCAAAAGCCGCGGAACACCCTTTAAAAGTCTATGTGAGACATCAAAAGTGATCATTTTAAAGGTTAATATGCATTGTCATAAAACGTGTAGTAATCGGCGTGCGTCCTAACAGTAGGACGTACGGCTCTTGGAGCCAGACAGGCAGGGCTTTCCTCCCCCAGCCTTAGCCTCTGCTGTCAGATCCGCTCTGACCTCGAGCCGCCCCTGGATCCCCTGGTTCTCTCCTCTCCCACCGGAGCCTCAAGGTAAGCCCCTGACATAGGGGCCATCTCCACCACCTCCTCCACCTCCTTGAGCACCGCAAGCCGCAACGGAACCACGGCCGCGATCACGGCTTCCCCCTCCTCCGTTTCCCTTCCTCTCACCCTCACACTACCATCCCTGCCCAAGGCATCCTCCCATCGCCTCGCCACCGCAATTTCCGCCTATTCTGGTGGTTTTTGTGAACAACCGCGCCGGCCTGTCAACAATCGCGGCAGCCGCGATCTAGGAAAGGCCGCGGCGCTTCCCACCCCCCCGCACTCACCACCAAACAGCCCAAACTGCCCTGCAAGTCCCCCCCCACCCCAGGAGAGTACCTGCTTCTGCTCCAGTCTCCCCTGGCTGCACCTATCCACCCCCAGCTCACAGCCCCCAGCCCAGATCCTGCTAGCCAATCGGCAGCTATCTTGCTTTACCTAGCCCCACTCTGCCCCTTCTCATCATTGAACTTGATCCAGAGTTTATCCGATTGCCTCTTAAGGGGTCAGGAAGGAATTTTTTTGCCCTGCCGGCGCATATTGGCGTAGCACTGCCAGGGTTTTTTTGCCTTCCTTTGGACCAAGTGAGGATAGAGGATTCAGTTAATCCTTGAACGTCCCCCCCTGGTGTTTGGCGACTATGGTTAATCTGCAATATTCTGCAGAAACCATTTGGGGTCTGAGGCGATTTGCCGCAATACTGCCAGCCATCACCAAAAAAGCCCTAAGAATTGAACGACTATTGAGAGTCGATCAACGATCGACTATCAAGAATCGCAGCCGTATACCCCAGCCTAAGCACATATCATGTGCTTTGATCAACACAAGATCGGCAGTAAAACACGACTAGAAATCCATGATTTCATTCTGCAATACGATTTAGACTGCCTCTTTATTACAGAGAGCTGGCTCTAGGAGAATTGGTGCCAGAAAACTATCGTATTATAACCGAAAACAGAATAGGGCAAAGAAGAGGAGGATTGGCGGTGATCCACAAGGTGCATCTTGCAATCACCAAACCAGTCCTTCAAAACCCTCTTCCATTCATGGAACCCTTACTCTGCAACTCCAAGCAAACTCCCAGGAGACCGTCCGGATTCTACTCTGCTATAGGCCACCTGGCCCAAAATCGCAGCTTCTCCCATCATTGACGGACTTCATCTCCACCTACACCCTTAACAGCAAACACCTTTTGCTGCTCGGGGACCTCAACCTCTGGGCCAACTCCCCACAAGACCCCATTGCCAATGCCTGCATTGAACACCTGGAAGGATTAGGGCTGCAACAACTAGTATGTGGGCCCACACATGCTTCAGGCCACACGCTCGATCTTATTTTCAGACAAAATCCGGAAATAAAAATCTTGGAAAATTAACCGTTGCCATGGACAGATCACCATGCAATTAAATTCATTATTTCCGAATTCCCCCTCTTAACAAAAACATCAAATCCAGTGACAACACACTGGACTAGATGTCAGAAGAAGCTCCACTCGGAACTCTTCAAAGCCACGTTAAGGGAAAAAATAAAAACCATTCAGCCGCATCAAACGGCTGAAGAAACACTGGATGCCATAAACACAGCCCTATTACAGTCAGCTGAATTAATAGCGCCAAAACGAAAAACCCACATCCGAAAAAAAAACTCCAGCTGGTTCAACAACCAACTGGCGTTATTGAAGCAAGAACGCAGAAGGGCAGAAGCCGCCTGGAAAAGAAGCCCTTCAGATGAGAACCACTCCATCTACAAGACAATAACAAGAAAATACCACAAAGAAATTTTCACAGCCAAGAAAAACTATTTTTCTGAGGCTATCAACAGCACCCTTAATCGCCCCCGCGAACTCTTCAAGCTGGTCACTCAGACTATGAATCCAGGATGTCTTGAAGCCCCCAATTCAGACACACAAGAATTTTGCGATGAATTATCGGATTACTTCATTAATAAAATTGAGGGAATCCGGCAAAGCATTCAGCAAAACAATTCCCCCCGTAGCCCCCCGGCAATTATTTACACAACACCTGTAGTAACTCGCCACAACCAGGTGAGTTCATGCAGGAACCCATCTCTATCCATGCCACTAAAAATATCATCGGTACTTTGCGTAACAGCACTGCGCCGAATGATATTATCCCCACCAAACTGCTGAAGGAATGCGCCGACATCCTGGCACCTCCTATCACGCAGCTTATTAACCAATCTTTCAGGGAGGGCATAGTGCCCTCCCAGTTGAAGGAGGGCATAATTCGACCCATCTTGAAGAAACCCACCCTGGACCCCAAGGACCCACTCCACCGCCGTCCCATAACAGGCCTAAATGTACTCTCAAAACTAATGGAGAAAGTAGTGGTACAACAGCTGCAACAGCATCTAGATACCAACAACTTACTTGATCCATTTCAATCTGCATTCCGGCCCGGACACGGGACAGAAACTGCATTGCTCAAGATATGGGATGATGCTCTCGAGGCCGCAGACGAAGGAGAATCTTGTCTTCTGGCTCTGTTGGACCTAAGCACAGCCTTTGACACTGTAGACCACAAGCTTTTATTGACTTGGCTAGCTGAAGTAGCCAGAGTGGCAGAAGGCGATATATCTTGGTTCTCCTCTTTTTTGGAGAACCGATCGCAAATGGTGAAGTTGGGACCTTTCACTTCTGAGAAACGCACATTATCATGCGGAGTCCCTCAAGGATCCCCCCTGTCGCCGGTGTTATTCAACATCTATCTTCGTCCTCTTTTTTAAATCATCAGCAGCCAAAAACTGCTTTATCACTCATATGCAGACGACACGCAACTGTATTTCCGCATTTGCAACAAAAAGGATCACCACCTCAATCTAGAGACATGCCTCTCTTTGATAGAGGACTGGATGTCAAAGAGTTATCTTAAACTCAACAGAGCGAGAACAGAACTTCTCCAACAACTTGGACACCCCCGCCCATTCTGGGCAAAATCATCACCCCTAGCGCCAAAGTCAAAAGTCTTGGGGTCATTTTCGACTCCTATATGACAATGGACGCACAAATAGGGTCAGTAGTCAGCGGATCTCACCATCTGCTGCGCCTACTACGCAGACTTACTCCTTTTATACCCAAAGAAGACATAGCGGTCGTGGTGGGATCAATTGTGAACTCCAGATTGGACTATACAAATGCCCTTTACCTCGGAATCCCCAAGTACCAAATCGCCCGTCTGCAGGTCGTTCAAAACACGGCTGCTAGACTTGCGACTGGGAAAAAACCCTGGGAATCAATCTCACCTTCACTGAGATCCCTTCACTGGTTACCAGTAAAAGACAGAATCACTTTTAAAGTGCTCTGTCTAACGCATAGATGTATCCATGGGAATGCCCCCTATTATCTATGCGAAAAAATAAAAGTTCATAACCCCAATCGCGTTTTGCGATCCACCAATCAAAGTCTACTCCAGATACCGAAAACAAACTACAAGTCCAAAGGAGATAGAAGATTCGCTGTCCAAGGTCCCAGACTATGGAACGCTTTGCCAACCAGCATTCGGTTGGAGGAGAACCACTTAGCATTCAGGAGAAAGATTAAAACTCATCTCTTTTGATATCAAAGGAGACAGGAACAACAAGCGCCCAGAGGTGATTTGGTTCGCATGTGCTGCGCTATATAAGTTTTCAATCATTCATTCACTAATGGACACTGATTATGGTCACTGATAGGCAGCACTGATGGGCACTGATAGGCGGTGCTGGTATGTGGCACTGATGGGCACTCATAGGCGGCACTGATGGGCACTCATAGGCGGCACTGATGGGTACTTATGGGTGGCACTGGATATTAAGGGGAACCCCGCATAATTTTTTTTTAAATGACGTGGGGTTCCCCCAAAGAATTCATACCAGACCCTTTATCCGAGAACGCAACCTGTCAGGCCGCAGGAAAAGAGGGGGGATGAGAGAGGATGTTCCCGTGTTAAAGGGGACAAGGGCCTCATCCCCACAACCCTTGCTCGGTGGTTGTGAGGGTCTGGGGGCGGGGGGCTTATCGTAATCTGGAAGCCCCCTTTAATAAAGGGTACCCCCAGTTTTCGGCCCCCCTATGTGACTTGGTAACGGGTACATTGTACCTCTACCATTTCACCAAAAAAAGTGTCAAAAAGGGCAAAAAAAAACACACAGACAGCTTAGGAAAAGTTCATTAATAAAAAAATTAAAAAAATTTCCACCTTGTAAATCCTTCCTCGATCCAGACCCGTGCTACCGCCCCTACTCACCGATACCCGCCACTACGAACAATACAGACTTCCTGTGGTGCGCCAGAGGAGGCAGGGTCACCCATGACACCACGGGAAAGCGGTTCAGGAGAGGGGGCGCTCTCTCATCCCCCCGTCATTTAAAACTACTCGCTCTATTAATGAATTGTCGGGTCCCGGCAATACAGATAAAAGTAATTGAAAAAAAAAATGGCAGGGGTTCCCCTTAATATTCATACCAGACCCATAAGGCCTTGTAATGGACTGGGGGGGACCCCTGTAATTTTTTTCAATTACCTTTCTCTGTATTACCGGGACCGACAATTCATGAATAGTCGGAAGTAGTTTTAAATTACTCTTTTTCCCTTCAGAAATTACACTTTGTGCAGGGACACATGCTCTACTTTACATGCATACTTTAGACACCCCAGGGTACAAAATTTAAAGGAATATTTCATTTCATTTCATGCTTATTGTTTCACTTTAAGCATTATTAAAATCACTGCTCCTGAAAAAACTTTAGTTTTTAAAACTTTTTTTTGCATTGATACATGTCCCCTGGGGCAGGACCTGGGTCCCCAAAGATTTTTTGACAATAACTTGCATAATAATCTTTAAAATAACACTTTTGATTTTTCATGTTCGTGTCCCATAGACTTTAACGGTGTTCGCGTGTTCGAACAAATTTTTTGCCTGTTCGCATGTTCTGGTGCGAACCAAACTGGGGGGTGTTCGGCTCATCCCTAGTGACAAAGTGCAATCTATTTTTGCTGTGGTATAGCCAAGCAGACTACTACACTGTGAACTAGCACTTTCCAGCACATATACGTTTACAAAGAGATAAAAGACGTGTCAGAGAGAAGTTCATCAATTGGCTAAAGCACATTTCAAAACAGCATCAAAATTTTCACCTGAATATACAGAGACCATGAGATCTCCCATATAAACCATAAAAACGATAAGCAGTCTTTCGACTAAAATGGGAGCTACTACTGTGATTTGGGACAAGTGCCTTTGATGTATTTTTTAAATATATATAGATCATGAAATTGATTGGTTAAATTGCACAAAAGGACGTTGGGCAATTTTGTGATTGTTCCGCAACAAGATTTTCATCATACTATTTCAAAGTCTTGTGCTCACTTAGTTGCTTTTTCTATTTAATGTGTCCATTTAGCAAGGCCTTTGCTGCCAGGTTCAATTTGAAGCTGCTGCATGTGCTTGCTGGCTTTAGATTGTCTACATCAAAAAGAAGAAATATCAGTGGTGCATTTTCCCCCACTGTGCTTTCTACAATTGATATAGTTAGGTCTCAACTGAGCTCAGCCCCTTCTCAATCAACCACAGAAAAAAAAGATTAATAAGTCTGACAGGAGATTGGCAAGGATTTTGTCTAACCGTTGCGTCTTTCAATTGGTCTGCTTACCCATCATTTTGGTCTAAATAAAACCACCATTTCTAGATGTTCGGTAGAGTTCCTGGCCATAATTCTTTGAAATTTAAGACTACCAGGGAGGATGTAAAATCACATAGTAGCAAACAGAAAAAAGCCATTTCTGTTATATTTTCATAGATAAACTGTACAGTGATCTATATTGTTGGATAATTTTCCCCTAGGTATTTTGGCTCATTCTTTGAGAAACACGGGGAGATACATTAATAAAGCAATTCTTGTAGTCAACGGTGGCAACCCCACAGATAAAAAATAAAGAGAAATAAGAGAAGCATAGAAGATTTAGATAACACATTTGTTGTTGCAGAAAGCAACATCTGACATAAATAACTCCCCCTGCTCCATAATTCCATACCACGGAAATATTTGCAAACTTCCTCAAAAATCTTTTTTCCATTTATTTATTTTTTATAACACAATTAACTCTTAAAGCTTCAGAGCTTCTGGAAAAAAATTAAATATAAACTCACTGATTAGAAATGAACATTCATTTCAGACATTTGTGATTTGCAAAGGTTACTTAAAGTTAAACTCAATCAAACCTGAATAATGTGGTTTGTGGATTAAAACATTTCACATAGCTGAGGACACTCTAAGAGCAAACTATTGGAATTAATAATGATACTTTAGTTGAAATTTAATTTTGAATAAAAATAGACTTAAATAATAATTACATACATGTATATCTGCAGAAATGTTCTAAAGTAATAAAGAAAATGTCTACATCATACAAGTGACATATATTGTAACACATGTGACATTGTCCACTGAACAGCTATGTTAAATGTTAATGGATGAACATATTTTTGTTGCTTAGAAAGTCTAGACAAAATGTAGTTTTCATATTTAAAAGTACCAAAAACACAGAAACTTGAAATTACTCAATGAAATGCATAGGGAAAAATTACCTTTAATAAAAATTATTTGTACAGCAATAGGGTCCATGCCCAATGGCTTACAAAATCTCTGCTTCTACAGGAGTTTTGAGTTTTTCCTGTAGAAGCAGTTCAATGTTATCCTATGTGTCAATGCAAATAAGGACAATTAGAGGCATATTTTGAGATCAGAATTTAGATTTTTGATAGCTTTCTGGCAGAAAAAAAAACTTTCCGAAACTCTCCTAAACTCTGTTCAAAAATCTCTATATGAGCATTTTTCCACCAAGGGAACTAACAGGACTTAAGTCAACTTTGAAAGAAGCACAGATACAAAAATAGAACATTATTCTGCAAATATTATGGACTTTCATAAGTGCATGCTAGGCATTGTGAAGGTGGAAAATTAGTCAAACTTTAACTAGAAGGTCCAGCATGAGTGTAGAAAATATGCATTTTATTACAGTCCCAACAAAGAGCATTAATAGAACATGTGTTTACTTATGATTTTTTACCATAAATTAATATCTGTCTAAGTTATTTAAGCTTTGCTTTAGACATGCTGTGCAATTAATTGACTGTTGTTTGTTAGCATTAACCATTAAATTAATAATACTAGTAGGTCTGAGTTTTTTAACACTACTGTTAGGCCTTGTACACACTATCAAATCTGTCTGTTCAAATCGGTCGGACCGACCGATTTGAACAGATCTGTCTGCTGGGATTTTGGTTTGCTCGCTTGTACACACGAGCAAACCAAATTCCCCGCCAGCAGACAGCACACTGACGTGTCGGTGACGTGGCGGTGACGTTGACGCCGTCACGTCACCGCACCAGGAAGTAAAACACTTCCGCGCATGCGTCGAAACCATTTGGCGCGTGTGCGAGAAGACATGTCTGCTGGTTAGCGTACTAACCAGCAGACATGTCGGGCAGACGGGTTCCCAGCTGACAGATTTCAAAGCATGCTTTGAAATCTGTCGGGTGGCCAAATCCGTCGGCTCGCCCGTACACACGGGCGAATCTGTCTGCTGGGACTGTCGGGCCGACCGTTTCCAGCAGACAGATTTGATCGTGTGTACGAGGCCTTACAGTTTTTATGCCTAAAATGAACCATGGCATCCAATAGGGCTCTTGTATAGGGATGAGCCAAACACCTTCCCATTCGGTTCGCACCAGAATCTTCGAACGGACCTACCATTCGCGCGAACATTTAGAACCCCATTGACGTCTATGGGACTCCAACGTTCAAATTCGAAAGTGCTCATTTTAAAGCCTACTATGGAAGTTATTGTCGTAAAACATCTTTGAGAAAGCATCTGACAGGAGCAGCTTCCTTAGATTAGGAACATGTGTGATTTGCAATTACTTATGAATAAAAAGCTTTAATATCTGTCGTTATTTAAGCTAGCGAGACATTAATGCAATAAATTAGAAAAATGTAGTATATGTAAAAATTGAAATTAGCATAAATATTGATACCAATGCTGCCCAATGGCTTACATATAGTATGCCTGTGAATGCAACAATTTCTTTAAGATAGCTAGGGGCAGGGAACTTGTATCACAGATATAGGAAATCTTATGTATGTTTTAAAAAATTAGGGTCCAGGACCAATTAGATTTTACTTATGAAGAAAAAAGACATGCTGTGCAATTTTGAAGGTAGGTCTGAGTGCGGTCTGTTCAATCGTCTGTCTGTCTGCTCCCTGCAATTCCCCGCCAGCAGACAGCACACTGACGTGTCGGTGACGTGGCGGTGACGTTGACGCCGTCACGTCACCGCACCAGGAAGTAAAACACTTCCGCGCATGCGTCGAAACCATTTGGCGCGTGTGCGAGAAGACATGTCTGCTGGTTAGCGTACTAACCAGCAGACATGTCGGGCAGACGGGTTCCCAGCTGACAGATTTCAAAGCATGCTTTGAAATCTGTCGGGTGGCCAAATCCGTCGGCTCGCCCGTACACACGGGCGAATCTGTCTGCTGGGACTGTCGGGCCGACCGTTTCCAGCAGACAGATTTGATCGTGTGTACGAGGCCTTACAGTTTTTATGCCTAAAATGAACCATGGCATCCAATAGGGCTCTTGTATAGGGATGAGCCAAACACCTTCCCGTTCGGTTCGCACCAGAATCTTCGAACGGACCTACCATTCGCGCGAACATTTAGAACCCCATTGACGTCTATGGGACTCCAACGTTCAAATTCGAAAGTGCTCATTTTAAAGCCTACTATGGAAGTTATTGTCGTAAAACATCTTTGAGAACCCGGGTCTTGCCCCAGGGAACATGTATGAATGGAAAAAAAGTTTCTAAAACGGTCGTTTTTTCTGGAGCAGCGATTTTAATGATGCTTAAATTAAAAAATATATATGAAAAATTCCTTTAAATATTGTACCTGCTGGGTGTCTATAGTATGCCTGTGAAAACGTCTTTAAGAGCCCGGGTCTTGCCCCAGGGAACATGTATCAATGGAATAAAAGTTTTAAAAATGGATTACTAAAATTAGATTACTATAAGAAAAAAGTAATTTAAAACTGCTTGCGGCTTTAATGTAATGTCTGGTCCCTGCAATATGAATGAAAACCATTGAGAAAAATAGCACAGACACAGACAGTACACACACCACGTAGCTTTAGGTGCACACGGCAGAGGACATGCGCAGTACACACTACGTAACTTTAGGTGCAATCTGCAGAGGACACGGGCAGTATACACCAAGTAGCTTTAGGTGCAAACTGCAGAGGACAAAGGCAGTACACACACTACATAGCTTTAGGTGCAAACTGCAGAGGACAAAGGCAGTACACACACTACATAGCTTTAGGTGCAAACTGCAGAGGACAAAGGCAGTACACACACTATGTAGCTTTGGGTGCAAACTACAGAGGACAAAGGCAGTACACACACTACGTAGCTTTAGGTGCAAACTGCAGAGGACACGGGCAGTGCACACCACGTAGCTTTAGCTGCAAACTGCAGAGGACACAGGCAGTACACACCAAGTAGCTTTAGGTGCAAACTACAGAGGACAAAGGCAGTACACACACCACGTAGCTTTATGGTGCACACTGCAGAGGACACAGGCAATACACCACGTGAGAATACTGCAGCTAGCACAATCACCTGCCTGCTAGTAAATTAGGAAGAGCTGATCTAGCTAAACTATACAGTGTATAAATATAAATACAACACCTGGGATGCATATATATCCTCTACACAATGTAACTTCAACTGACTAGCCTGCCTGCCTGCTCTATCTACCTACTAAAAATGACTCTCTCTCTCTCTCTCTCTCTCTCTGTCTTCTCTCTTTTAACCACCGCAACACACTACACAAGACCGACCTGCAGGCGGCATTTTATAGTGTGGTGCGTGTATTAAACCCCCTGAGCCATAATTGGCCAAAGCCACCCTAGCTTTGGCCAATTATGGCTCTTTGTTTATTGCAAGCTGTGATTGGCCAAGCATGCGGGTCATAGTGCATGCTTGGCCAATCATCAGCCAGCAATTCACTGCGATGCCGCAGTGAATTATGGGCTGTGAAACGTAACTCAAATTTGACGCGAACGGTTCAAAACGTTTGTCATTCGACGAACGATCGAACATAGGATGTTCGAATCGAACATGAGTTCAACTCGAATGCGAAGCTCATCCCTACACTTGTATGTCTCTATTATATGTGCATTTACAATTACTGGTCTTACAAATATCTAGCATGAGGGCAAGGCTAGATAAGCCTCCTGTCTGGGACATATGATGCCATCCTGGAGGCCTTCAGGATCTGTCTGGTTGTGCGTGGCCTGAGGCCTAGTAATACAACTCACTTTTCTCACTTTACACTTCCAGTCTTCACACACATAAGTACTGGTTCCCTCCTAACAACCTGCACAGTCCATAGGATGTTTTACACAGTTCCCTCTTATACTTAATGGTGTCCTCTAGTCAGTAGTGTATTTAGGTTTTGTGCTGTCTTAGGCCTGACTAAACTTGTGCACCCGCTAATTTAAATATGACGCCCCTCTTCCTGTCAATGCCACACCCCTTTCTGATTAAGACCTGCCCTGACATTTTCGAGTGGGCCTGGGGGGGAATGGGTTCCCTTAATTTGCATAGATTTCCTCTCACTTCCTGTTTGGCTTTGGGGCAGAAAGTGAAGGGAAATCTCTGCAATGGAACAGGAATGGTACAAAAATAAACTGACAGGGGCTATAACCCTCCCTTACTCTATCTATGAAAAAAAAGTGTTGTCTATAGTTATGCTTTAAGCACAAATGTCTAATCATTTTTTGGAAAGGACTAAGAAGATAAAACCATGCCAATGGTGAAGCAGAAAACATATAGCACAGTGAGTAAGGTTTGTGGTCCAGACTAATTTGCCTCTCGGTCCAGTCTGCCCCATAAGACTGGTGCTACACTAACAGTGTAGCGTAGGATGGTGGGGACTCTTTCAGTGCTGCCCCCCTGCACAGTGCTGCCCTAGGCTTGGGCCTTGTTGGCCTAGGCCAGGATACAGTGTTGCCTCTAGTACAAGCCCTCACACTTCTCATAGACCTATAGAACTATCAACACTCTTCCTTTTCCTTTTATGGTCACAAGACAGACACCAGCAACTTCAGCTATTGCTAGCATTAGCAGCAGACTTCACAAGGGTGCACACACCAGTAATGATTTACAGCACATTCATAGAGACCACAGATAATGAATGTCCAATAATGTTAGTCTTTCATTAATGTCTTACTTTGATGGTTGCTTGTTTACAAAATCCAATAATGTGGTATTAAGGTGTGCAATTTTCCATAAGTGAGACTTAAGCACTTACCAATGGTCAGATGTTCCTTTAGTTACTTCATTTCACCCGGTGATTCAGCCAGTTACACTATTTCTGTCTTATGGTGTCTCCTCTATTGATGGAGGAGCAACAGAGACACATTTGGACAGCAGCACTGTCTGCACAAGGTAGCTTTAGATGGAATAGTAGATTTAGGTAGACTTTAAATAAGTGACTAGCCAGTTAAATTTAAACTCCAGCTAACAATGTTTTAGCAGTTACAGAAAGGTTTTTTCTTTTGGAATAAAGCTTACACATAAATTAATAAAAGCTGACCATTGCAGAATTTCCATTTTCATATGAATAGTTTGGTGTTTACATTTCCAGCCAGTAGGTAGAGTTATGCCATGTCACACGATCGGTCCATCCGATGAGAATGGTCTGATGGACCGTTTTCATCGGTTAACCGATGAAGCTGACTGATGGTCCGTCGCGCCTACACACCATCGGTTAAAAGCGCGGTGATGCGGTGATGTAAAACACAACGACGTGCTGAAAAAAATGAAGTTCAATGCTTCCAAGCATGCGTCGACTTGATTCTGAGCATGCGTGGATTTTTAACCGATGGTTGTGCCTACAAACTATCGTTTTTTTTTGCTATCGGTTAGGTATCCATCGGTTCAATTTAAAACAAGTTGGCTTTTTTTAACCGATGGTTAAATAACCGATGGCGTCCACACACAATCGGTTTGGACCGATGAAAACGGTCCATCAGACCGTTCTCATCGGTTTAACCGATCGTGTGTATGCAGCATTACAGATTATGTTTTTACAGATGCTTTTTAACTGTTTTGCCCAACAAATGAATAACTCAGAGGACTATCTGCTCTGTATAGGTCCTTATAATCTTTCAATTAAAGAGGGACAATGACCTACTGATCATTATCCCAGCTATAGGGTTATTGATTTGTGCTTAATTTTCCTACCTCCATCCACGCTTCCAATAGCCCACACTGACCACCATAGTAGTTAACTATGGTCACCCTCCTAGAATATAGAATATAAAACGTACCCCTTTGATTTTTTATATTGATACTGATATTGATATTAATATTTTTTTTTTATTTCCTTTTCTTTTATGTTTTTCCTATATGGTGTTTGTTATGGTGTCTGTCACCTGGTTTTTTGGCTATTCACTGGGCATTTTTGACTATCATATATATTCTATATGTTTCTGGCTTCTTTATTTTGTTGTAAACTTTATACTGCAAAACAAACTTTGATAAATATTATTTAAAAAGAGAGGGGCTGTATAGAATAAAATAGCTCCTGCTGTGCTCTCTCCCTTTAGACAATCCATAATACTCGTTTTTTTTTTTTAATAAAAATAAAGGAACAAATATTTAGAACATTATTTAAAAAATAAAAATAAATTTAATATTGCCCTAAAATCATTTCGTTTTTCTTACATTCTTCATTCCCTAGAATTCCTTTTTAAAACCCTGTTTATCCCACATTTGTAAAGAGTAATGTATTTAGTCTCATAGCAGTTGGATTTGTGTTTTTTATTTGTGGAATTCCTTGCTTTGCCGCAATATCTATCATTAACAATTATGAGCACATGTATGCTACATAAACTATCTTACTACTTGTGTTTTTCACTATTATTCACTAGTATTTCAGTATTTCTATATTTCCTCAAAAGTAATGGCCATCCATCACATCTTAGGCTGCGTACACATGAGGAGATTTATCTGATGAAAACAGTCCGACAGACCGATTTCATCGGATATGTCTCCTGGAGATTTTGGTCTGATGTGTGTACACACGATCAAACCAAAATCCAAGAGGACGGACAGCGCGGTGACGTGGCAGTGACGTTGACTCCGCCACGTCACCTAACCAGGAAGTAAACTACTTCCACGTCAAATCCATTCGGCGCATGCGGGGGATTTATGTCCGCTGGTTAGGCGTACTAACCAGCGGACATGTTGGACAGACGGGTTTCCAGCAGACAAGTTTTAAAGCATGCTTTAAAACTTTTGTCTGCTGGAAACTTGTCTGCTAGCCCATACACACAATCGAATCTGTCCGCAGGAACTGGTCTGCGGATCAGTTTCAGCAGATATGTTTGATCGTGTGTACCCGGCCTTATAGTCAGATTTCTACTCTTGCTTATAGCAGATAGACAACTAGTATATACTGCAGTTACCAGTCTGTGCTCCATTCAACCATAGGTAGGTCCTCCAAAAGAGAACTCCCCTCTCAAAACACTATTTTAGTGCTGAGTGATAGAAGGTGTTTTCCCAGCCACCGCTGAGCAAGTTGTTTTCTTAGCCACTGCTGAGCAAGAAAGGGAATCTTTTGGGCTTCACACCAGTTCACTCTATGTAAAATAAATAGGTAAACACTTATTTTGGCTTTTAACACAGTGATAGTGCACCGTCCAGTTTCCTATATCCAAATAATTTTTCTATAGAAAGCATTGTACCCTTGTCAGTATAAATTTCCTTATTATCTGAATAGAAATCCCCTAGAATCCCACTGTCCAAATTCTACAACAACTTTCTATTGAGAATCAGGTATTAGGCTGGTATAAGCCACAAGCTAAAGTTTTGCTTCTTCAACTGTAAAGCTTGGTATTCATAAAATAATGTACCTTTTGTATCTTGTTTTTATGTTTATCAAATTTGCTTTGTCAAACATAGAGATCTCATTCTCAATAATAGATATCTGCACATACTGTACGTTATAATTTTTCCTTTTAAAATAAGTAATGCATGCTAATTAAAACATTCAGTTAAGGTAGAGCTTGTACTTACATATGAAAGGATCCCTCTCGGCAGATTAGGCGCGTCCCCGCGGCGATCGAACTGCGCATGCTTCGTTCAGAAATTTCCCGCCGTGCATTGCACGAAATAACGTCGATACATCATTCGTTGTTTGAGTAGCGTCGTTTACGGACATTCCTATTCCCGACCGTTTTACGCCAAAAATAAAAAAAGACGTCGGAAAACGTTGAAATTTGACGCGGGAACGACGGCCATACTTAACATGGGCTGTCTAATATTAGACCAGCAAAAGCTGGTATAACTTTACGAGGCAAAAAGATGACTAAAGATGCCGTAAGAGATTGCGATTGATGTTCGTAACTTCGTGGATCGTCGGCAAAAGCTCATTTGCATACCCCGGCGCGGAAACCGACGGGAACTCCACCCAGCAGCCGCAATTTTATTGCAGCGTAGATCCGAAGGCGTACAAACACGTAAACCAGTCGGATTGAAGCCCGCAGCCGTATTTTCATGGTTTGAGGTTTCAGAGTAGTGAAAAAACGCGCGTAATTTGAAAGTTCTCCAGTCTAACGCGAGATAGACAGGAGTAATCACTCTGTGAATCTGGCCCAGTGTTTCTATGACATTAAGTTTCCTAATTCATCAGCAGTGAACCACAATTGAAATATGAGTTCTAGTTGGCCTTACCCTTATATTCGTTTTTTCACAGTTACATAATCCATACATATCCATTCATGGGCTCACTTCTGGGGTGCATATTTTATTCAGTTATGCCCAGATATGTCTTTGCTTAATATTGACACAAACGCATAGTTTTTGTAGCCCTTGAGCTTCTTAAAAAACATGAAATTATACATTTATTTATCTTACTAATTTATAGAGCACCAAAAATTCTTCAGCACAGTGAATAACTCATACCAGTCCCCACTCTCAAAATATCTCACAGTCTAACATTTTCAGTCATAAACACTGTAAGGTCAGTATAGGTCGAATCCAATTAACCCATAGGTGATGTGGGTAATGTAGCATGAGCTCATCATTTAGTCCTTGTGTGCTATTAGGCCGCGTACACACGATCAAACATGTCCGCTGAAACTGGTCCGCAGACCAGTTTCAGCAGACATATCCGATCGTGTGTACGGCCTAGCGGACAGGTTTCCAGCAGACAAAAGTTTTAAAACATGCTTTAAAACTTGTCCGCTGGAAACCTGTCCGTCGGACATGTCCGCTGGTTTGTACGCCTAGCCAGCGGACCGAAAATCCCCTGCATGCGTTGAATGGATTCCACGCATGCGTGGAAGCATTTTACTTCCTGGTTTGCGGACGTTGCGGCGTCAACGTCACCGCCACGTCACTGCGCGGTCTGTCAGCGGGGATTTTGGTTTGATCGTGTGTACACACCATCAGACCAAAAGATCCCCGGAGACATGTCCGATGAAAACGGTACGCGGACCGTTTTCATCAGACATGTCTCCTCGTGTGTACGCGGCCTTACAGATACCTTCTTATTATACTACACATTTGCTAAAATGTAAATGACAAAATATGTATTCTAACATTTACTATAAAAAAGTAAAGAAAAGAGCAGCATTGTGAACAAGATACTGTATATAACGTTTGAAAAACAGCTACCTCTGTAGATGTCATCTGTAATTTATTAGGGATTTCAAATATATACTGTATGTGTGAGTGTGTGTAATGAAAAAAAAAAGTGTGAACATTTTTTGAATGTAACATAAAAGTTTCAAGAAATATATTATTATTATCTTGTTCATGGCCATGTATACAAATGTATAACAAGAAGAAAATATTGCGCTTACCCAGTGAACAAATAAGAAAAAAAGCTGCGATACAAAAATGTTATACAACATAAATAATAATATACAAAAGAGTTGGAATCGCGCTAATAGTGAATATATGGCCAATAAAGGGCACGGTGCATACTGTAAATGTTCTACACAAATTAAATATAAATCCTGTGATCACACAGAAATAATCAATTGTGATAGATAACATACAGGTGTGGATACAAAAATGAATCCACCAGATACCACAAAAAATTTTGTTGAACTGGTGTTAGGTAATCTATGTGAAAGAAAAAAACACCACACTTAAGTGTAGTAAAATGTAAAGCTAATGAAGCCACACAAGTGTTAAATAAAAAATAAATCAAAATAAAATTCCACCTAATGGGCATAGAGAGAACAAATCCAAAGTCTAAGATATGCCAAATAAAGTCAATGTGGTGAAAAACTTCAGATAAAATGAAAAATGAAAAAATAAAAATAAATATAACGTCTCCACCTTTCTGACATGTATGTAAATGAAAAACCACAGGAGAGAAGGAAGTCTCAAGCCGATATGGATGCGTTAATCTTCTGAGTGTCGATCACAACTTGCATAGATCTAAACCGCAGAGCCTCAGCGCCATAAAACAAAGAAGAAAGACAAAAAAACTCCCATAGTGTAAAACCTTATGGATAACTTGATGTAATTACACCCGTGTGGGACAGTCTTACGACCGGGGAAGGGATTAGTGCAAACCCACCACCACTGCACACACTGACCCTTACCAGATCTGGACCCCACGGGGTAGGTATAGGCACTCAGAGGAGGGGATCGTGGTTCAGCAACCATGGGATATCAACCGATGACAGTAGTGAAGATGTCATGAAACAACAAAGAACCGCTCATGGTGTAAAATCCAATGGTATTTAATGTAAAAAAGTAAAAGTTGCACTTACAAGAGATGAAAATCAAAAGGGCATGTTAAAACAAAGTGCCGGCCGGCTGGATGGAAAGCGTGCGTCCTTCCGTCTGGATGCGGTGACGTGAGAACGTCTCCTCCCAACGTTTCGTCTACAAAGACTTGATCACGGGATAAGGACGACGTCCCACGTCACCGCAGAAGTACCCACAGAGGGCGGAGTCAGTCGAGAGAGCGGCCCCATCGTCGCCATTTTGGAAAAGGGATAAAGTAAGGGAAAAGAAAACATTACAGCCTTCTCTCCGTTTAAAGTGTGGATAGCAGCCATGCAGGGAATCAAAAGCGCGCAAAACTATTAGCGAGCATTCCCTAGAGTGGCCAACATACGCAGGAAACATATATGGAACTCATATTTAAGATGGGTAAAGAAATTTAAAATAATAATAGAGAAGCTATACCGCTCAAGAGAACTGACTCACAACCGCTGTGTATAGACAACTATACAAGATAGATAATCGCTACGGCAACTGCATATGAATGAATATTGCATTGCGGGTGACCACGCACTGACATAGGAAACATTTTGTTACAATCAGTCTCATCATTGAACTAAAAGGGGGGGGGGGAGAGTAAGGGTCACAAATACTGCTAAAAAAAGAGATAGGCCCCACTCTTTAGAGTACAGTTGTCACCATCATTAAGTGCATGAATGTACTAGCATAATGTAAAGGTGACCATTAAATCAGAATAGAAACTAAATGCAGTATATATACCCCTGACAGATGACCGAAAGGGAAATCATAAACATTTAATTACATATCCTTATGACAGTAAGAAACAAATAAAATGTGCAGAGATAAAAGTAATATTATGTGTTATCTTACTTGTGCATGTACCTCATGGATATTAATTGTGTCTAAATATTTTCAGGAGTTGTCAATAAAACAATTGACATCTACTTCAATGTTCAGACCATGGGGTTCGAAACATCTTAAAGTATGTATCCATGCCATTTCAGAACGGGAAATACTCCTGACTAAGTCACTCCCCCTCCAATGGGCCTGGTATTTCTCAATCCCTAGGAAGATGGTACCCTTTGGGTCCTTGTTATGGACTTTCAAAAAGTGATTGGACACAGAATGGTCTGGAAAACCACTACAGATGTTTGTTAAGTGTTCATTCAAACGAACCTGCAGAGGACGTTTGGTCCTGCCCACGTATTGTAGGCCACAAGGACATTGTAGCAGATAGATAGTACCCACACTTGAGCATGTGATGAAGGACTCGATCTGATGGACCCTAGATGAATATCTAGAGCTAAAACTCATAGTCCTCTTAGGGGTGTGGTTATTCACCATGCATACTCGACACCTTCCACATTTAAAAAAACCTATCAACCCAGATGAAAACATAGAGGGGATCCTGGGTGGATCCAGGATATTGGGTGCTAGCTTGTTTCTTAATGAACCGGCTCCCCTAAACACTACCTGAGGTCTTACAGGGAGGATGGTGTTCAAAATCTTATCGCTTTTAAGGACATGCCAATGTTTCCTAAAAATATGTTTGACATTGGCATGTTGGCAGGAATAATCTGTTATGAAAGGACTCCTGAACCTGTTCTCCACAACAGGTTTAGGTTTATCCAATAGGATATCATCCCGATTCAGGTTAGCCACGGATTCTAAAGAATCTGTCAAAAAGAAACGGTCATATCCCTTTTCTAAAAACCGCCTATTAAGTACTTCGGCCTGTTTCAAAAAGGTCACCTGATCAGAACAGTTCCTCTTTAAACGTAAAAACTGGCCTTTGGGGACAGCTTTAAGCCAGCTAGTATGGTGACAGCTGTCATGCGGGATGAACGAATTCCTGTCCGTTGTTTTAAAATATGTGGACGTGGACAGCTGGTTCCCATCTTTACGGATGACAAGATCCAAGAAATTAATGGTGTCAAGGCTCGCTTCATGTTTAAGAACAATCCCTCGATCATTGTTGTTGAGAAATGCCATGAAGTTAGTTAAATCGTCTTCTCTGCCATCCCATATGAGGAGGATGTCATCGATATACCTTACCCACAACAAAAGTTGGGGCCTGGAGGGGACGTCGACGACATCCTCCTCCCACTTGGCCATAAATAAGTTGGCCAAGCTGGGGGCATATTTAGCCCCCATAGCGACTCCTCTGTCTTGTCTATAGAAGTGTCCATTATGCCAAAAAAAGTTATGGGAGGCTGCATATTCAAGTAGCTCCATGATGTAACCAATCTGTGCATCTACAAGGTTAGAATCTCTCTTGAGAAAATGTGAAACTGCTTCTAAACCCAAATTGTGGGGAATTATACTGTACAGTGAAGCTACATCGGCAGTAACTAGCCAGACATTAGGGGGCAGTATCAGTCCTGCCAGCAGATTGATGACGTGCTTGGTGTCTCGAACGTACGAGGGCATGTTCCTAACGAGGGGCTGTAGAAAAAAATCAATATATTTGCCACCCCGGGACGTGACAGAATCAATCCCACTAACTATGGGACGCCCCGGGGGGCAAACAGGATCCTTGTGTACCTTGGGAAGGTAGTATATAATGGGCACACGGGGGGCCTTAGGAATCAAAAAGGCCTTCTCCTTCGTATTCAAGATATTCAAACGCGACCCCTTGTTAATGATCTCTATAAGAGCTTTCTTGTACTTATCTCCCGGGTTAAGGGGAAGGGGGGTATAGGTGTCCCTATCACTTAAAATGTTGGCCATCTCCTGAAGATAATCTGACTTGTCTAGGACAACAATACCGCCCCCCTTATCAGCAGGGCGAATCACCAAGTCCTTATTGTCACATAAGGTTTTTATACCTATTTCTATGTCCTGTTTATAACGAACTTTTTTGACACGTAGGTCATCCAGGTCTTTAAGAGTAAGGTCCCTAAATACCTTCAAAGATGCCGGCAGATGACCTGGTGGGTTATAAGTGGAGGCATTTGCTAAACTAGAATGAACATAGTCAGCGGCTGGAGCATTAGGGGGACCAAAAGGGTTCGAAGATAAATATCTTTGGACATTCAGCTTACGAACAAATTTATGTATGTCCATGTAGGTTGTAAATTTGTTGATGTTTTTAGGGGGGGCATATTTCAACCCCTTATCCAAAACTGTCAATTCGGGTTGTGTCAAGGTATGGGAGCTTAGATTAAATATCCCTGTGTTAGTTAGGTTTTTGGTCTTTTGGGGCTTAAGACGCCTCCCCCCTCTGACCCCTCTTTTAGTTCTGCTAATCTTTTTACCCCTTGTGTTGCCCGGGGAAAACCCCAATTAGGCTGAACAAAACTCATCGAATGGTTACCGATGTCCCCATACCCAAATTCATAAGGGCCAGAAGCCATGGAATGGTTAACATTCGGGAAGAAATTAACATTGCCAGCATTATCCAAATTAGCCAATGGTAAAAAGCTGTTTTGGGTCAAAACATTGTAGTCAGGTTCGAAGTTGTCTGTGTAATGGACTACCTCATTATTCCTAAAACCCTGAGGAGGGATAGGGTTGGATCCCTGATTATAAGGGGTTCCCCTATTAAGGCCCTGTGAGGTGGATGGGCCATTACCATAACCAACCGGGAAACGTGGAGGGGGAGGACCCGTATAGTTACCACGACCCCGAGAGGGGGGTGGGGCTAAAGCCTCCATGGCACCCTGTCCCCAAGGTTGGGATCTATGATTAGTAGAGGGGCCAAACTGACTACGTTGACCTCCGTAGCTCCCTCCCCCTTGATAGGGGGGTTGTAATCCAGAGTTGCTATGAGTGGAGCCCTTTTTGGATTTAAAGTGATTTTTTGGTGTGCCACCTGAAGTGGTACGACTTGGGTTGCTTCTGCCTACCGGTAATGGAGGCAGACGAGCAGTGGCACTGATTGCCCCTGTATTAGCTGGTGTCACATCCATCTCGGTTGTATTAGAGGTATTTGCTTCAGACAAAAGCTTCTTTTGCCACTCAAAAACTAATTTAGAGTGGTAATCACTGAAATCTCTATTAAATTTCTTTTTCTTTTTAATTTTCTGCTCCCTATCTTCCTTTTCCAGTGTTCTTAAAAGGTTTTTAGATCTATCAGCATAGTCCTCACTGGTCATGAAGGGGGAAAGTTTCTCCTTAATAATCTTAATCTCATCATCTAATTTAGTAAGTTTGATGGTTTTACGGTCAGTCAAAAATCTCAACAAATTTAAACCAGTATCGTTAAAATACTTGTACCAACCTTCTAGATCGGTGTCACCCTTTTGGGGGGAAATCTCCCATCTCAGGCTCCTAGGAACCATTTGGTGTTTGAGATAGGTGTCAAGAAACACTATATCCCATTGAGTATGTATCTCAGAGATGGTAAGATTTTTTAGTCTCATGAAAAGACCCCCTATATCACTTTCACCTTCCTTGAATGTTTCAAAAACCCCGTCTGAATTAACAACTCGTGTGGCTCTGAACTCAAAAACATCCATAATGAATGAAAGTGTATGATAAATCAATAAAGAAAGTGCTCGTATATGAAGCACAGATGGTAGCTGCAATATAAATGTATACGAAAAACAAATAAATAACAAGAAGAAAATATTGCGCTTACCCAGTGAACAAATAAGAAAAAAAGCTGCGATACAAAAATGTTATACAACATAAATAATAATATACAAAAGAGTTGGAATCGCGCTAATAGTGAATATATGGCCAATAAAGGGCACGGTGCATACTGTAAATGTTCTACACAAATTAAATATAAATCCTGTGATCACACAGAAATAATCAATTGTGATAGATAACATACAGGTGTGGATACAAAAATGAATCCACCAGATACCACAAAAAATTTTGTTGAACTGGTGTTAGGTAATCTATGTGAAAGAAAAAAACACCACACTTAAGTGTAGTAAAATGTAAAGCTAATGAAGCCACACAAGTGTTAAATAAAAAATAAATCAAAATAAAATTCCACCTAATGGGCATAGAGAGAACAAATCCAAAGTCTAAGATATGCCAAATAAAGTCAATGTGGTGAAAAACTTCAGATAAAATGAAAAATGAAAAAATAAAAATAAATATAACGTCTCCACCTTTCTGACATGTATGTAAATGAAAAACCACAGGAGAGAAGGAAGTCTCAAGCCGATATGGATGCGTTAATCTTCTGAGTGTCGATCACAACTTGCATAGATCTAAACCGCAGAGCCTCAGCGCCATAAAACAAAGAAGAAAGACAAAAAAACTCCCATAGTGTAAAACCTTATGGATAACTTGATGTAATTACACCCGTGTGGGACAGTCTTACGACCGGGGAAGGGATTAGTGCAAACCCACCACCACTGCACACACTGACCCTTACCAGATCTGGACCCCACGGGGTAGGTATAGGCACTCAGAGGAGGGGATCGTGGTTCAGCAACCATGGGATATCAACTGATGACAGTAGTGAAGATGTCATGAAACAACAAAGAACCGCTCATGGTGTAAAATCCAATGGTATTTAATGTAAAAAAGTAAAAGTTGCACTTACAAGAGATGAAAATCAAAAGGGCATGTTAAAACAAAGTGCCGGCCGGCTGGATGGAAAGCGTGCGTCCTTCCGTCTGGATGCGGTGACGTGAGAACGTCTCCTCCCAACGTTTCGTCTACAAAGACTTGATCACGGGATAAGGACGACGTCCCACGTCACCGCAGAAGTACCCACAGAGGGCGGAGTCAGTCGAGAGAGCGGCCCCATCGTCGCCATTTTGGAAAAGGGATAAAGTAAGGGAAAAGAAAACATTACAGCCTTCTCTCCGTTTAAAGTGTGGATAGCAGCCATGCAGGGAATCAAAAGCGCGCAAAACTATGTATACAAATGTGCCTAGATAGTTTGGATTTAAATATAAATAATAAATATGGTAAGTAAAAACAGAAAAACAAAAGGAAATTATGTATATTTATAATCAAATAAAATACTTTTTATATATGTATATATACAGTAAGTTTCAATGCACAATACATGTGAATCAAATTCACAGTTCACAGTTGGTTCACTAAGATTACAATATGCATGAGTGTAAAGTCACAACCTGGAAGTGTGCACCATGGAGTAAATATTGCTGTTAAATACCAGGTTTGGGTTAAAGTGCAGCATTTCTGTGATAAGTCAACTTATATCAACAAATGATTTACATTAAATATACTTACATGCACTATATTATTTATTACCAATAGGAAGTAAGTTCTGGTTTAGCATAGTTTTACATTAAATTCATGGAAGCCATTGTATGTATGGAAAAATATAAATATTTTAACAGTTTCTCCACTTAACCTATAGGTCATTATCCCCCATGAACTTGCACTTAGTATGTTGTTATATGTGTAAAAAACATTTACACTAAGCTTAAATGTAACGTATCCCTGCTGCTCCTGACCCTGCTGTCCATTTCCTTGAATAGCAGGATCCAGACCACAAAAACATATATAGAATTACTTTCTCAGTAGAGACATGGAAAAGAGAAGGCCAAAGGAAATTCAGAGATCTTTGAAGATTGCTACATAGGAGGTATTACTATCAGATAGTGACACTTGAGTAAAAAATAAATAAAAAAAAGTGTCTGCTTTAATTAGACTTGTATTCTTTTTTTTGTACTTTCTGTTTGTCCAAAGGTTCTGGATACCACACAATATTCTCTCACGTTTAAGAGATAAAAGATAAGTTATTCTTTATGAATACTTATTATTTATTAGGATTTTAGGGTAATGATTTGTAAAATAAGTAATGCATGCTAATTAAAACATTCAGTTAAGGTAGAGCTTGTACTTACAGATGAAAGAATCCCTCTCGGCAGATACTGCATGTATTGGTTTCCATTGCTAACAGCAATTTGACGTACATTAAAGTACCCATTACAGTTTACAGTCAATGCAAGCAGTATTGCACATGCAGATCAGGTGAATACTGTTCAGTCTGTTTACACTGAGATGTGCTAGAGCACTGACTATATGCCATAAACCTCTGTTATGGATGCAAGGGACTGCATGTAACTCCTTGGTGAAAGCAGGCTTTAGTATATGTAATGTATAACTATATGCAGCTCTAAAGATTAATAAATCATCATAATAATCAATATAAGTCCATATAACACTTAAATGTCCATATAAAATAATCTTCTTCCAGAGAGAAGTACCAATACTGTCCTCAGTGCATAAAAGATTACACACAGCACCACAGTGAAAGCCAATCTGCTTACCAAAAAATGTTGACCCTCAAATTAGAATGGTCAAACACCACCTCTCATACATTTCTCTCAAAGGCTTCCATACTTTCCAGCATTGGTTTTAATAAGATTGCCCTCTGGACTTCATTCATAATATCTCAGTCAGTTTAAAAAAAAAAAAAAAAAAAGATAAGCACCACTAACACAGCAATTTGTCTTAAATGTTTTTTTTTTTTTACTAAAATAATAAACATGTTATACTTACCTGTTCTGTGCAGTGGTATTGCACAGAGCAGCCCAGATACTCCTCCTCTGGTATCCCCTGTCTGTGTATTGGGCTATTTTCTGTGCTTCTATGGTGGCCCATGTGCGAGTACATTCCCAGCTCCTTTATCACAGGATTTGATTAATAGCAGCAAGAGCCAATGGTTCCCTCTGCTGCTTCTGTGTGAGGAGAGGAACAGAGGCCAGTGCCGCTTCAGATTGGCACAGTGCTGGATTGAGATAGGACTCAGATAAGTATATAGGGAGGTGAGGAGGCAATACAAATACATGAAATAAATACAAAATGTCTAGACTTTAGAACCACTTTAAATGATGCCTTGGGAGGCATGTCCAAGATGGCCACCTGAGCGGCTGCATATCCAGGAGCTCTCCTGGCAAAGCTTGCTTTTATCCTCTTTCTGGGAGCTATTATCAACTGTAGCTGGGGGATTCTATCCGGATGAAATGTCATTCCTCTAGAACATCAGCTGGTAGGGTGGATCAATATGGCACTGCAGATGGAGCCACTGGAGCCAGATGCTTCTTCTTACCCGAGCTTTGTTGCTGACATAATGTCAGTGATTGCCCTGTGCCAGGCAACACTGCAAACATTGAGGTAGTGCA
Source organism: Rana kukunoris (assembly GCA_029574335.1). Classification (NCBI taxonomy): domain Eukaryota; kingdom Metazoa; phylum Chordata; class Amphibia; order Anura; family Ranidae; genus Rana; species Rana kukunoris. Next base: position 153,266,559 of record CM056052.1, on the reverse strand, counting down.
GCTTGATATGGGCATCTTTTGGCAAGACGTAGACAAACTCTGATCTCGAGTGACGGAGACGAAGCGGTGAGTAAGCCTCACAGAGGATACTGTCACTGAACACTCCTCTGCTCTCCGCACCATGCAGCCCAAGCTAAATGCCCTGGAATATAAAGTGGATAATGGAAAAAACACAACAGGAGAAATAACCTCCATATTGTGGGATTGGCTGAGGCAGTGGAGGGTACTAACCCCACTGTATTTGTGGAAGATCTACTTCATACCGTGTTGTCAAATACTCAATTTTCTCCCTACCACACCGTTGACAGAGCCCATTGTATTCCACCCAGGCCTGGGCCCTTGGGGTCCCCTACGCGTACCCTTGTCTTGCACCTTCTCAATTTTCGGGACAGAGACGAGGTACTCTGTGCCACTAGGGAGAAGTCTGTTACCAAAATGGCAAGCTGCTTATATTTCCTGACTATTCCATTAAGACACAGGAGCCCAGGAAATCCTTTAACCAGGTGAAAGCAGAGTTGCAGGCTCAAAACTTTAGGTATAGTATCCTGTTTCCTGCTCGATGGAGAAACGGTTGGCTTTTTCACTTCTCTGTATTAAGCCTTGGTCACCTATTCGCTGATCAGCAGAGAGGAGAGGTGCCATACCTCTTATTTATTCTCCTGCATCCCTGATCACTTTGAAATATGGGGACTCCCTTTTTCTGTGGCAAATTGCTGTCTGTTGCTAAGTATTTAAGTTTTGTGCCCATGCTTTGCAGGTGTCTGTTTCTGCATAAAGATGATCTTTATCCCCACCAGGAGGACTGTTCTCAGTCCCTAATGGCTCTATGAGCCAGCATTGACCCTACTACTTGACTCAGACTTATACATGGTTCTGCCCTGGAGAGAAACTACTACTACTACAAGTATAATCTTGTGCTGATTGTTTGCCAGCATCTTTTCTGTACCAAAGGTGCTTCTTTACGTGGGCCGATCCACCTGGTTCACATCCCTCTAGGCGTGCTCTAACTGACTGGTTGTTTGGGGTTTCATGCTTTCCATGTTTGGGATGGAATTGCATGGAGGGGATGTGTTGATTTGATCCTTATGGGTTGGGGGGTTTGGGAGCAATGTTATGTTCTGTTTTCATTTTTTTCTTTCTTCTAGTTTGTTTGGTGCTTTATGTTCTCTTTTCTGACTTGTGCTTTAGATTACTGAACTGCCTAACACAAACTGTGCTGAATTGTGTATTTTGTGTTGTTTATCTACCATCGGGCGTCTTTCCCTTGCCACTATTGGTTTATGCAACTTTACTCCTAACATTGTTATACGTACCTGACCTCTCATGTCTCAACTTACCATGATTTCATGGAATGTCCGAGGAAGTTACAACACCCCAGCTATTTTTCTGATGGGTGACTTTAACATGGTTCCTTGCCAAAGCCTTGATAGACATGGGGTACCTCTGCACTGATACAATAGGCTTCCACTTTTGCTTTGGTGGATGTCTGGTGGCATTTACCTACTGACGCCAAAGAATTTACTTGTCACTCCATCTCCTTTAAGTATACTCCCACGGGGTATGTTGGATCATGCCTAACTCTTTCCCTCTCAGCCCATTCGGTTCTATGTTGTAGAGTCTATCCAGGTTTTGGACAATGAATGATTGCTTGCAGGAATCTTTGTGCAATTATTGGACTACGAATGGTGACACTGAGTCTCCTATGGTGAGGTGGGGTTATTTTAAGGCATCGGTCAGAGGTGCGTACATTTTTCGAATTGCAGAACTTCAGAGAGAGGGGTCTTGCTTCTTAGGCCGCGTACACACGACCAAATAAATCAAATCGGTCTCACAGACCGATTTGATCGGATTTGTCTGCTACGAGAAATCCCCGCCGGCAGACTGCGCGGTGACATGGCGGTGACGTTGACGCCGCCACGTCACTGCACCGGGAAGTAAAACACTTCCACGCATGCGTCAAATCCATTCGACGCATGTGCGGGCAGATATGTCTGCTGGTTTGCGTGCTAACCAGCAGATATGTCAGACGACGGGTTCCCAGCAGACACTTTTTAAAGCATGCTTTAAAATCTGTCTGGTGGAAAAACCCATCTGTCCGCCCGTACACACGATCGAATTTGTCTGCTGAAATGGTCCGTCGGACTGTTTCCAGCAGATAGATTCGATCGTGTGTACGCGGCCTTAGAGTTTCTGGAGGCTGAGGCAGCTGGATTAGAGACAGAATTTATTTCCTCCAGACCTGGCAATGAACCCTGAGACCACTTTGCCTTCTTCGTGTGGAGAACACAAAAAAAGCCCTGTTTTACACTTAACAAAGGGTCTTTGAGTATGGTGGAAAAAATGGCAGTTTATTGGCTTAGCTGGCAAAAAGCTAAAGCCCTACAACTCACATTGCTAGTATACGAGAGGTGAATGGACACTTAATAGTGGCTCCTGATCTTATTAATAGGCATTTTATGCAGTTCTTTAGGAAGCTTTTTGAGTCCAGGGTTACCTATTCCCAGAATGAGCTATCTTTTCTGGACCCCATTAAACTTCCAACAATAGACAAGGTGGACAGGGAATGCCTAGATGTGGATATCTCCCTGGAAGAGATACAGACATTTATTGGGAGCTTACAGGCGGGTAAGATTCCGGGATTGGAAGGGCTCCCTGCTGAAAATTACTCGAATTTTCCTGAAATTGTAGCCCACAAGCTTACGACCCTCTTTTCTGATTTGTCATCCCTTGTCACTCTCCCTGAAACCAGGGAAGAGGTGGTTATTGTGATAATTCCCAAACCCAGCAAGGATAACCAGGTATGTGCATCTTATAGGCCTATTTTGCTTTTAAATGTTAATGCCAACATTTTAGTGAAGGTCTTTGGTTAGACGTCTATCCACCGTTATTGATGACCTGATCCATATCGATCAGACAGGGTTCATGGCGGGTAAGGGAACAGACATAAACCTATGTCACCTATTCCTCAATCTCTCAATACCACATGACAAACAGAGCACTAAAGTCATCACTTCATTAGATGCAGGAAAGACCTTTGACTCAGTGGAATGGGTCTACCTCTGGGAGGTCCTGAGATTATATAGATTTGGCCCCAAATACCTTCACTGGCTTCAGATGCTCTATAGGGCCCCCATGACACAGGTTGGATATCCAAAGCGATCTCTCCACAGAGGTACGCAGAAGGGATGCCCCTTTTCTCCCTCCTTGTTTTCTCTCTCCTTGGAACCCCTGGCTATTTTGATTAGGGAATCTTCTGAGGTCAGAGGCTTGAGGGTGGGATTCCTGGAGGAGAAATTGTCCCTGTACATGGACAACACCCTATTTGAATGACCGTCACTCTCAGCATCCGTAAAATTTTTGACAAGTTTGGTTCATTTACTGGTATATGGATTAACTGGTCCAAATCTGTTCTTTTCCAGATTGATGATCGAACAGTCAACTTAGCCCCCTCCTCCCACTACAATGGTTTGAGCAGTTCAAATATCTGGGAGTGCAGGTGACTAAACGAGCATCAGAATTATTTGACCATGTTCTCCAACCGCTTTTAACTTTGTTCAGAATGTGTTGCTCATTGTGGTCCCACTGAACTTAATAGGCTGAATAAATTTGGTCAAAATTATGCTTCTCCCATGCTTTAACTATATATTTTGCAATTTTCCAATCTGGGTTCCTATCTAGTTTTTCAAAGAAATAGATAGCTGTCTAGTTTCCTTTATTTGAAATAGGGCCTACCCCGTATGGCTAAATCTACGCTATCTCTCCTTCCACGGTTGGGAGGATTGGCATTACCCAATTTTCAGGTTTATTTTTGAGCGGCAGTACTGGTATCTGCCTACCAGTGGTTCCAGAGTTCTAGAGCTAATGCAGCCACTTGTCTGAAGGTGGCTTTCTTGAGATCCTTACTGGATCTCTCTAACCTGATCTATAGGGGTCCGCGGGCATACTGTTTTCTTTCGGGGCCAACACGTACCACATGGTGAATCTGGAAAACTGAAACAGCATTCGCAATTCCAGGCCAACTGTCCCCTGCTCAACCCCTATGGGGTAAACCTGGACTCCCTCATTTTCGTACCATTCCAGACCCCCAGCTATGGGCATGTTAAGGGGTCAAAACTATTGGGGACATCATGCCTACCGGTAACCCTTTGAACTTCTCAAAACTGTCTAAGAGGTTCTGTCTGCTGAGCTGGATGCTGTTCTGTTATTTCCAGCTGCGACATGCTGCTGGGGCCCAGTTCCCTTGATCTCCTACTCTGGGACCTAGATAAGCCATTATTGACCCTCTATGGCGCTCTCCTCTGTACTGATATACCTAGGATGGGAAAACTATTGGAGTAATGGAGGGGGGATATTCCCTCCCTGGACAGAGAAAATTGAGAGGATAGCTTAGAACAAGACCCAAAGCTTGTAATTTCCTCTCGGGATATTCCAATTCATTTTCTCCAACAGGCATATTATACTCCTGAGAGGCTGAAGAGAATGTTTCCTGAGCAGGATCTCATCTGTTCTCGCTGTAAACTCCAACCAGGTTCTTACATACACATGTTCTGGGAATGCCCTTCAATTATGTCATACTGGAAGGCTGTTTTCGATTAAATTAACCTCAGGCAACAACTTACCTTAACACCTACTCCCTTTTTAGCTCTAATGTGAATCCCTGCTGATGAACAGTGTTCCCATCACTCTAAGCTTCTCATATCGTACCTCATGTACTATGCTAAAAAAGAAATTCAAATAAAAGGGTCGTCCTCAGACCAACCTGATGCGTCCATCTGGGAGGCTATGGTAAACGCAGCTCTCCCCTTATCTAAAATGACCTATTCAATTAGGGGCTGCTGTTGGAAATGTGAAAAAGTGAGGTTGAACCTTGACTTGAGCTCTTACAAAGTAGTGTGTCGTATCTGGGCGCTGGGAGTATTCTCTTCTCTGATACTGAAAGTGCCTCTTTGGGATAATATACTATGCAATGTATCAAGATTTGCACAAATTCTGTTCTGTAGTGATCCTACGATGGTTCTTGTTAGTTCTGTATGTTTGTGTTCTAGATGCATCACCCTTGTCAAACATGGCAATGAAGCCAAACTGTTTCTTAATTTATACTGTAAATTGTATTCATTCAATAAAGCAGCTTTGTTTGTTAAAAAAAAATATGCTTTATGTTTAGTAACATTATTGTTTAACCACTTGCCTACTGGGCATTTTTACCACCTTCCTACCCAGGCAAATTTTCAGCTTTCAATGCTGTCACGTTTTGAATGATAATTGCACATTTATGCAACACTGTGCCCAAATTATTTTTTTATCATTTATTCAGCACAAATAGAGCTTTCTTTTGATGGTATTTAAACACCACTGTTTTTTTTATGTTTTGCTAAATAAATGAATAAACACTGAACATTTAAAAAAATAAAAAGTTTTCACAGCTTGTTATAAAATTTTGCAAACAGGTAATCTTTCTCCTTCAGTGAGTGTAAGGCTACTAGTTCTGGTGAGTGGCCAATCTTATTGGTGGAGGAGTTACAACACACTGGTGTGGTGGAAGACTTCCTTTTGGAGAAACACAGAAGTTATATTTCTTCAGACACTTTGTAAACTTTTGTCTTTTTTGACTCATCCAGTCACGGGTCTCTTTATTAATTATTATTCATTACTGTAATTCACATTTGTTTTTGTTCACTTGTGTGGTTCAGCTACACATTAGCGCTGTTTGTTTTATTTGCATTTAACTTTTTAGTTGAATTCACTAGATACACTTTTCACAATCTTTCTCCTTCACTGATGTGCGCTGATGAGGCTGCATTGGTAGGCACTGATAGGCTGCATTGATGGGCACCAATGAGGCGTCACTGATAAGGCAGCATTGATGGGCATTGTTTGGAACTGATAGGCTACGCTGATGGGCACTGATGAGGTGGCACTGGTGGGCACTGATGGGCACTAATGAGGAGGCACCGATGAGGATGCACTGATAGGCAGCACTAATAGGCACTGATAGGCGGCACTGATGGGCACTGATTGGTGGCACTGATGGGAGCTAATAAGCAGCACTGAAGGATCCTGATAGGAGGCACTGATGGGCACTGGTAGACAGGATTGATTGGTGACACTGATAAGGAGGCACTGATTGTCAGCACTGATGGCCACAGATTGCAGACTGCACTGAAAATCAGGACACTAATAATTAGTGCCCTGATTATCGGTGCACATGTCCCTTTTACACAAGCCAGTTATTGACTCTATTATCCTCTCCTCACGCTGTCAGTGTGAGGTAAGGATAACCGGCTTCTGTTTATATCCGTGATTAGCTGTGATTGGACACAGCTAATCACTTGATAAACAGCCGCTGATTGACTCTTTTCCTCAATCTGTGTCAGCAGTGCCTTTTCCCCCGCAGCAGGTTTGATAATGGGAGGCCATCATTTGACAGCCTCCCATAGCTAGCCGGTCATGCTGTAGCTGCAGTTCAGCTATAACGCAGTCGACAAGTGGTTAAAAAAGCTAAATAGTGTTATTGGAATAAATATGAATAACTATCAGCACACCATCTCAGGATTGCTCATGGTGCTGCAAGGAGACATACCAAATTTGTATTATTTCCTGGAAGATTGTCCCATCTCCTTCTTGAGCTCAGTTCTGATATGAGATAATAAAAAAAACTCCCATATCGCAAAAGGTCTGTTAAAATGACATGAAAGAAAAACAAAGGCATATTTCATTGTCAGTTTTATCCTCCTACAGCAGTCCACATTGATTATCAATTATCAAGACTCAGACAGGTCAGTTTTCATTAAGCTTTACATTCTGATAATGGGGGTGACCTTTCTACTTTACCAGGGTGAAAATACAACTAAATACCAGCACATACACATATTGCTAAGAGGTAATGCTGCATTGCTGTAGCAAATTAGGTGTGGATATTCATATTCCTACAAATGCTTTTTTCTGAGTGGTTCTATCCAGTAAATTCTCACCAAGTCTATAAGCCACTACCTTCTCAACCAGTCGAACCAGAAGTATGATTAATGTATTTAAAAAAAAAATTAGTAGTGATTTTCTTTTTAGGTTTTTAAACATATAGCAGCAGAAAAAATTGCATTTATTCTGGATTGACATCAACAACAACTATTCTTGAAATTTCAATATTTTTTGTAAATATTGTAGTGATCTTGCAGTTCTTTTTTGAACCTAATGCTATCATTTTGATCATACACTTTAGAATATTGACAGCCGTGCTATGACATTTAAAGTGTACTGCTCATGGGGGTCCTTAGTTCTGTGTAATGTTTTCCATATTTTTCCATATTTCCCCAATTTCCCTTAGAAATTACATTAAAAGCTCTCATTATTGTCTATGACTGCCTACAATGCCATGCACAATAGAGGCAGTTCACTTTTAAAAATGAATGTTCACTTTGCAACGTGTATGTTCACTCTGTGGAATGAATGTTAGCAATGCAGGTGAAGCTGTAAAAACTTTCGATACCCAAGCATGTGCTGGTAAAAAAAAAAAAAAAAAATACTTCCCTCGCTCATAATTTGGTATTTAAGGTAAGGTTAAGGGTTTACTGTATTTACTAAGATTCCTATTCTTAAATGAACATACATTTTGCTCTTTGAGCTGCTTCTAATCCTTTAGTAAATCATCCTCATTGACAAAGTCTGCCAAGTTTGGATTTTTTCACATACTGGTTAGTCTGTATCAGTCTGCCGAACATCACCCATATTCCAACCATGTTACATACATTAGGCTTGTGCACTGTAATGAGAATTCACTCTAAAATTTGACTTTTTGGGGGGAAATTCACATGAAGACTTGGGCGTCAGTAAGTGTGAATGCTGTTAGGAGGGTCACATACATGCATTTCATGCTGAAAACAAATTTAACTAGTAAAAAAAAAAAAAAAAATCATCCATTTTGACAAAAAGTCCTTATTTATTTATTAATCACAAAAAAATGATATAAAGCGAGGGAAGATTTAGTTAGATTAGATCTCTGGAAAAAAATGTTTATTTTTTACATATATACTTTGGATATTGTCTTGTTTTATGCATTAATATTTACACATTTTGCACTGGAAAAGCTGAAGGCACTGGAAGGTATTGAACATGTTTAAAAGAGAAGTATGGCCAAAGCTTATTTTGCCATACTTCACTTGTGGAATACAGGAGTGCACTTACTTGTGCACTTTTGTAACCCAGAATCAACCAACAGAGGGCTAAAGTCCACAGTCAGCTGACAACACAAAGCCACTCCAGGCTCTGGAAGGATGGAAGGATCCCAACAAAATGTTGGGAACCACCCAGATGCCTGATCGGCTGTCTGCTGAGTGCTGGAGGGAAAGAGCAGAGAGTAGTTACTGAATTTCACTGTATTAACCAGATTAACTTTGTAACTATGGTTAGTAAAGCCTATTGTTTGTATAACTAATAGTAAATGTAAAATACATCTAGCGGTGCAGATCTTCTCATAAAATTACATCATCCACTCCTATTAAATTGAAATGAATGCTTCACATTGCACAATACACAATAAAATGTACTAGAAACTTCATTCTGGGTAAAACTATGTCATATACTCAAATGCTGTGTCCAGAAACTGGACAGTGCCCACCCTTTCAATTCTCCATGGCTTTTATGCTGCTTTGTACAAAAATGTCAGACGTTCAAATAAAAAAGATGCAAATCTGCTGCTAAATGAATGAATAAATGAATGAATGAGAAACTTATATAGCGCAGCACATGCAAACTGAATCGCCTCTGAGCGCTTGTTGTTTCTGTCTCTCTGGTCATCAAAAGAGCAAAGTTTTTATCTGTCTTCTGAAGCTCTGGTGGTTTTCCTCCAACCGAATGCTGGTTGGTAAAGTGTTCCATAGTCTGGGACCTTGGAACGCAAACCTTCTTGCTGCTGAATAATGCTGAGTATGGCCTCAGATGAACAAAATAGCTAATTTTAAAAGTGTACCATCATCCAGGTTGATATATAAAGAAAGGGTGGGGACAAGGAACAGTGGCTAAAGCTGATCCTCTAACATTCCCTCCCCCCAAAAAGGGCGATTATTGGACTATCTCGGTACTGATAAGAAATGACATACATATAAAATAAAAATACATTTTATTACATAAAATTGTTGAAAAAAGAATATATGATAAAAATTGGAAAAACATGCTGGTCACAGCATTGAGGCTTACCACTCTCTGGAGGGGGGACTCCCACAGATATATTTTCTCCTGGATCTTAGGAGCAATTGTGTATGTCCTGCTAATTACCCATTGTAACCCACTATCATTTGCATCCACAGAACTCCCTTTGCTGGGCAGTCCCTTGCAATGATGGACCCTATACAACCGATTTTACCTATGATAATATCCTAGTCAGGAGTACCTTGGGATGTCCCTACCTTCAACCTACCTCACTGTCCCCACATCACAGTGAACCACCAGATGGTTTGGCACCCATACCACTATCTTTCAATTACTTGGTAAGCCTAATTTGAATCTATTCAGCTCTGTCATGGGTATGGGTATCTATTCTGCCCTCCCCTTCCCCCCTGCCCTCCCCCTCCCTTCCATTTCCTTGCTTCCCCTTCCTTCCCCAACCCTCCCACTATCCCCAAAACCCCCCTTCCCCCGCACCATTCTCTTCCCTTACCCTAGCCCCTTACCTCCCCTTCCCCCCTCTTTCCCCACTCTGTTCCTTCCCCTTACCCTAGCCCCTTACCTCCCCTCCTTCCCCCCCTCTTCCCAGATTTTCCGCCCTCCCCCCCAAAAAAAAACACCCCACACCCCCCTTTTCCCCTCCCCTTCCCCTCTCCACCCTCCTCCCCCCTCCCTTTCTCCCCCATCCCTCTGCCCTTCCCCTCTTTCCTGTCTCCCCCCTTTCCTGTCCCTTGCTCCCTTCCCCCCTCTCCCATTCCCTCTTCCTCTCTTCCTCCACTGGTGTCCCTCCTCTCTTCGACATTGCTGTTTGCTTTTTTCTTGACTTTTTACCTACTCTATGCCTCTATTTAGAGGTTTCCGCATTATCCCCCTTGTCCGTCGCGGGGGGTTATGGGTAAGCTTCCTTCTGCATTATCCCTTTCTATTGTATTGTATTATTATGGCTATTGTTGAATTATTATGTATTAATTGTATTCATTTGCTTTATAGATTGGTTCTCTTGAGGAAGCGGTTATACCCCGAAATTAGTCAAGGCATAGACCAGTCTATATGTTTGTAATAACAGAATTTGCCCAGGGGTATCCCTGAGGTCATGTTTTCCAATTTTTATCATGTATTCTTTGTTCAACAATTTTATGTAATAAAATGTATTTTTTGTTTATATGTATGTCATTTCTTATCCAGTACCGAGATAGTTCAATAATCGCCCCTTTTGGGGGGAGGGAATGTTAGACGATCAGCTTTAGCCACTGTCCCTTGTCCCTTGTCCCCACCCTTTCTTTATATCTGCTGCTGAATAAGTAATTTTAGGCAATATATACACTCCTTGATGCCAACAGTAAGCAGATATGCGGCCTTTCTGGACTGGGCTTTTTTCCTTGGGGCCACATGTCGTGCCACAAAGCTTCGGACACCAGGCTGGCTCTGAGGTCAGGCAGGCTTTTGTAAATCTAAATCCACTACATATCACATGAGTTAGTTAACAGTTTGTATTCCTATACCTTTCCTTGGTGCAAACTTTGAAAATGGTAAATGTTTTTAATTATTCCACATGATTTGTAGTTGTAAGGCCCCTTTCATACGAGCGGGCCGATAAGATCCGCTTAACAGTTTTTCCGGTGGACTAGATCGGACCATCCATTGTCCTCTATGTCAATTGACATGTGTTTGTTGACACTTGCTGAAATCTGATCCAATCCTATCCACTAAAAACAGACAGATGAGGATTCATTCCCCATCTGTCTAGTTTATCGGATGACCATTGAGTAGACTCCTGTCCATCCAATGTAAAAGGGGAAGAATCGGGTGGAAACAATTGCATCATCTCTTAAAGAATTAACAGTGCAAAGGCATAGCTGATTTGAAAATAACTGAATGTGTTGCTTCTGTAAGCTCTAACAGTAAATGGTTTTGATAAATCTAATGCTGGCCATACACTCTACGAAAAATCGTCCGAACGAACATCCGAAAAACGAACGTTCGGTCGTGAGCGCAAACGATAGTGCCATCATGTGATGACCGATAAATCGTTCAGTGGACATAAATTTAAAAAAAATTGTTTTTTTTTTTTTACATATACCTAGTGCAGAAAGTTCGGACGGGAAACACATTAACCTTCCGGTTTATCGTTCGTTCCGCAGAAAATTTCCAAATTATGTCCTTCGTTTTTTTGGCTCAGAAACGTCCCAACAATTATCAATTTTGTGCCCATTAACTGTTTGAAAATCGAACAAACTGTCTGAACGACCGAATTTCGTCCAAATTTTCGTAAAGTGCATGGCCAGCATAAGGATATTATAGAATCTGATTACAATATGTATGATCAGCTTTTCATTTGTTTGGTCTTCGTCTATTAGAAATCCATTTAGATTTGGGAAAATTTTAAGTACCAGGTGTTTCTAAACACAGTTGCACAATACTACCAAACAAGTAGTTCAATAATAATCAAATCTATAATTTAAAGGGTATATTACAAACCATGCTCATGTGGCCAGTGAGAGTTGTTGTGCACTTGAATCTCTTATAAAGAAATTACAATCTGACTGCCTATGTACCATGTCTCCATTCTTACAACTAAATCATTGTGTTTTGCTCTGTTACTTTTTCCTCTGCAATACCTTTTGCGCTTTTGCTTTACAATTAGTTATGATGTAGCCAACATGGTGGTCAAAGTACAGTTCATTTAAGGTATGTAAACTGCTCCATATTAAACATCAAATCATGCAAAATATGTATTTATTTTGCAGTAAATTTGTTTAATTAATATTTATATCATTATCATTATATTTATATACAATCAATAATATAGAAAGAATCGGTTAGAATGGGCTTTGGAGACAAGCCTTAAACATTAATGTACAGTTGGGTTTGACTTCTAATTTTGTAGTTTTGTTATATGTATTGATTTTATCAACTTTGATTCCGTTTAAAGCACCTCTATATACTGTATGCATTTATGGGGTATTTGGTAAATTATCTCTTCAATAAAATGCTACTAAAAGTCTGTTTTTATTATATCAATCATGTTGAGGTTACAGTTTATATACATGGTCAAATTTACAATAGGTACGAGGGGCATATTAGTGGGCATCACATTAGTCTTAGCATCTCTCACAGCAGAGTTGTTGATGACCAGCATCAAACAATAAAATATAAAAATTTCCCAGCACACTAATCAGTTAAGCAGGCCATAATTGATCGAATTTTGAACAAATTTTCTTTTCAAAATCAGAAAGTTCATTTTTTTTGTGATCCGATGATGCCACTAGTGATGAGCGGAATACGCCATATTGGATTTCGCAATATTTCGTGAATATTTCGAAGAATATTCGCGAATATTCGTTAATATCGAATATTCGTGATATTTTATAAAAAAAAAAATTGCAAAATTTCGCCAATGTGAATTTCGCATTTTTTTTTTTTTTATAAAATATAGCGAATATTCGTAAATATCGAACATTCGTGATATTTTATAAAAAAAAAAAAAAAAAAATTGCGAAAAATTTCGCATTAGCGAAATCTCGCATTGGCGAAATTCCGCATTTTTTTTTTTTTTTATAAAATATCACGAATATTCGATATTTACGAATATTCCCTATATTTTATAAAAAAAAAAAAAAAAAATCGAAATTTCGCTAATGCGAAATTTCGCTAGTGCGAATGCGAAATTGATTGCGAAATTGATTGCGAAATTGATTGCGAAACTTGAAAAAATACGAATATTCGAAATAGCGAATATTCGCCGCAATATTCAAGTTATTCGCGAATACTCAAATATGCAATATTCGTAGCGAATATTCGCAATGCGAATATTCGTGAGCAACACTAGATGCCACCATTGATTTTCGAAATTCCGCCTACCAAACCTTCATGTTGCCGGGAATATTCGTTTCTCTCGGGGAATATTCGTATCACTCTGGGAATATTCTTTTCTCTCTGGGAATATTCTTTTCTTGCACAAGCGCATTTTTTTTCTAATACATTTCTCGCACGATTCTCCCATCATTGATCAGAAAATCATTTGTTTTTCAAAAAATTTCCAACATGTCGGATTTCTCAAATTTGTTTGCCGCACGAAAATCGGCTGTTGCTGCAGCCCACTAACGGTGCGAAATCTGAACGAAAATTCTTTCATAAGATTTTCGAAAGAAAATTATTTCGAAAATCGAACCGTGTATGGCCGCCTTTAGTCAACATTTGGCTTCCACATGAATCTGCAAATATATGCAACTAAAAAGTAGCTGTTAAAACGGAGTTCCGCCGAAAACAAATAATTAAAAGTCATCAACTTTAAATACTGCAGCTGCTGACTTTTAATATTGTGACCTTACCCGAAGCCGATCTGTCCCTTGGCTCCGGGTGGAGAAGATGGCATCTTCAGTAAGGGAATCAGGAAGTGAAGCCTTGCAGCTTCACAGCCTGGTTCCCAACTGCGCATGCGTGAGTCATGCTGCGCGTCCCCACAGGTCCCAGAAGACAGCAGGGGCCAGGTATCTGCTCCCCCTCCCCCTGAAAGGTGCCAAATGTGACACCAGAGGGGTGGACCGAAAGAAGCAGAAGTTCCATTTTTTGGTGGAACTCCGCTTTACGTATGCTGGAAAATGTTTGTACGGTATTGTTATGTGAAATGGCCATGTGCTCCTCATTTTAAAAGGTTAGTAATGAATAAAATTGAGCAACTGCCACTTTTATTTTCATGACTAGCACAAAGAATAAGGATGCTGTTACATATAAGCTGCTTCCCTGCACTGCTTCTCAATTGTAGATCTTCTTGTTGAAGTACCTCAATGCGTGACACAAAGATATTTACTGTTGGCACTCATTTAAACTTCAAGATACATTAAAGCGCCTACTATTTTTTCTTTTGTTTTTTTTTATGTGTTTTTGATGCTTCAGGGGTGCTTTGATGATGTTTCAGGGGGGCTTTGATGATGCTTTGGAGGTGCTCTTTTAAAGCTTTACTGAAGCTTGGCAGCTGCCCTATGTGTTTATGTTAATATCTCATACCTGCAATACCTCCAAAACAAAGTGAAGCTAAAGCTGAATTAAAGCCTCTTAAAAGCTGCAGGTGCTTCAAGCAAGCTTTGTCCTAGACTTCTATGGAGGCTTTGAAGATGCTTTGAAGCACCACTAAAGTGACATGGGGTAAAAAAATTTAAGCAAAGCAAACACAAGGTGTAAAGAGGACTGTAAGCTAACCATTTTATTTAGTGACAGGTGCTTTGACTCCCGTTCAAAGTATGCTTTAAAATTTGTCCGCTGGAGACATGTCCTTCGGATATGTCCGCTGGTTAGTACACTAACCAGTGGACATATCTGCCCGCACAAGCGTCAAATGGATGCAACGCATGCGTGGAAGTTTTTTACTTCCTGGTGCGGTGACGTGGCGGCGTCAACGTCACCGCCACGTCACCGCGCTGTCTGCCAGCGGGGATTTTGCGCAGGCCAATCGCGGCCCGTGGTCTGGTTTTAAACAGCCCGCCTGGTTATCTAAACATATATATCTTTTGTGGCCCCCGATCTCCCAGCGACGGGGCCTCAAAAGATATAAAGGTCGGCTGCCTTGGAAGGGACAGGGAGGAGGCGGGGTGAGTGCCATGCATACAGTAGGAGTATTTCCTGTTTACATGGCAGCCTCTGTAAAATTAAGTGACATTGGAGGACAGTTTATAGGAACTTATATTACTTGAATGTGTGTCTGAGTGGATCACTTGTAAAGCTGGTCATAGCTCGACAGCCATATTTAATCCATCTAAGGGTATCCAGCCTCAAAAGAAGTCAATCTCACAATCAAATTATGTTTAACAGAAATGTTGGATAACTTTTGTCAATCAGTGACTATAGCAAATCAGCTACAGTTGATCTTTGTTATCTGGCAGTGGAGGAATTTTATTATAAATGACAAGAATTTTGGTCAAAAAGATATTGACCCTTGGCCATTCCCTCCATATGTCAAAAGGAGCCAGGAAAATACAATGTATGGATGCTAGGTCCCTTTACTACCTAGATAGTATTATATATTTTTTCTTGAGCATAACACGAACTGCAGGATTAGTTTGTATTTGTAAAAGCTGTATGGCAATCCTCTGGGCAGTTGATAATAAAATTTGCTCATGCTGCCTTGTTTGCTTTAGATGTTCAATAATATAAAATGTTTCAATCAATTTTTTTTTTTTTACTATATATAGACAAAATGTTTATACTAGACGTGTGGCCTATTTCTTTCTACAATATTTTTCATGTAATACAATAAGTATCTTGTATATTAAATATGGCTTATGTTTACAAAATCATATGTAGCAAAACAAGGTATGGAGAATGTCATATGTGCAACAACTAAACTCACATTAGATTTTATACATCTGATAATCAGAAAAACAGATTTTTAAAATGAAAAAATGGTCAGGTGAGAATATATATTGGAGAACGGGCAACAAGTTCAAGTTTCACAAGCCAGTTTTTCTGGAGACCTTGGTCTGTTGCAAATCATGCTTTTGTGAAATTTACAACATTTTAAAGATTGACTCTCAATTCAATGTTTCTCATTGGCTGTTATCATGATGTTGATTTCAATGACTTAAAGTGTATGTAAACTTCAACAATAAATGTCTTTGTTTGCTCCCTCGTGGTCTGTTAAATATACAATTTGAACCTTTTTTTTTAATCTGTTCGAAATGTGCAAAAATAATCATTCATACAGTGCGGCGAGACATCTTGTGAGATGATAACTTTCTGTGCTCTCTGCCTCTGTAGACTTTTATCAGTTAACATTTATCGATGTTATCTCAGTTGCCTACAAAAAAGATGCCTCTATGTTATAAAGGAGAGGAGAGAGGAATGATGTATGTAGTCCTAACGCATTCTCTGTCTTAGAGTGACAATGCTACTCCTACTAGATAGAGTACAGTTGTTACTCTTCACCTGCAGAAAATGGACATTTCTGAGTAATAATCTGTAGAAAAGGGTGGTTTGGACCATTCTGGATACACTTCTTATTATTCAACATAGCTGTTCTGCCTACTGAATAGTACATAATGAATATATTGATGCATTCTAGACATTGACAGGCCAGCAACAATATGTTTATTTGTTTAATTGAGAATTTGCTTTATAACGAAGTTTTCTTTTGTAGGTAAAAGATTCTTCTGAAATTCAGAAATGTTTCTATTAAATCATCATCCTACATACAAGTTATTGCATGTATTCATTTAATAGGAACCAATATATGCTGACAATCTATCAATAAAATAAGTTAATTGTAAACATCAAATAAATAAAGCAAATATACGCATTGTTGTTTGACTAGCCAAAGCGAACTCCTTTGGCAACTTATCTAATTTTATTATATCACTGATTCTCTTAACCTCCCTGGCGGTATCCCCGAGCGTGACTCGGGGTGGGTTTTTTCTGCTATAACACGCTCGGGGTAACGGACTAGAGAATCCCCGCTGTGTGAAATGGTTATGCCTTTCATCAAAAAGAAACAAACACTTTACATACAGTATTGCAGTTTTGTATGTAAAAAATACAGAGTGGTCTGTCCAAGTATAAAATAAAAAGTGTTCCTTGACTGTAAATTGCTAGCAACCAAAAGTTTTTTTATTTTATTAGAAAACAGCGATATTTCTTTTGCTTGTTTTTTTTTTTTTTTCTATGATTACATTATTGTTTTTTTATTATAATTACATTATAATTTGTTATAATTATTTATAGTGTTTTGTTTTTCATTGGTGTCTTGTTTGGAGAAAGTGAGTTATTCATCACTGGCATAGTGTGAATATAGCACATGTTATACAAAAAGAGTATTGCACTATACCTTTTTTTTAAAATCTGTTTTGTTTTTTTTTCTATTGTTGTGTGTTTCTTAGAACATCACTGAAGTGTGAATATAGCAACCATAATATTCTGTAGATTAAGTGTTATGGAGCAGAATTTAGGAATATGATTATTGTTTGCACAAATTGCAAGCACAACGTCTGTCATTTATTATAACACATAATATAAATGTCATTTTGGTAACACCTTCTGCAAACATTTTTATCAAATACTTGAAAAAATATTATTATTATTATTATTATTACTAATATTATTATTGTTATATTTTTCTTTTGTTACTGCTGAAAATAATATCATTACTATATACTATGTGTCATTCATATTTTCTTTAAAAAAATGTTTTTTAAATATGCAAATGCTTTCTTGGTATTTTTTAAATTATTTGCTATAGCCATAGTATGTGTTGCAAACATTTTTAAATGTCATTGTATAAAATAAGTTATTTAAATGAAATAATGTGTTGTATTGTTTCAAAAAAGGAAATTTTAGTGCTGTGATGCTTTACCTACACTATAGTTTGTATTATATATGTGCATCTAAATATTTTAGTGGTAAATAAACAAACTTTTAAATGCACTTAAAAAAATAAACTTGCCATTTTTCATGGTTAAAATAAGCTGTCAGTGTCCAGCTAGTGTGTCCTGGCTA
This sequence comes from Rana kukunoris, assembly GCA_029574335.1. Classification (NCBI taxonomy): domain Eukaryota; kingdom Metazoa; phylum Chordata; class Amphibia; order Anura; family Ranidae; genus Rana; species Rana kukunoris. Next base: position 153,248,919 of record CM056052.1, on the reverse strand, counting down.
AAGAGTGTGTGAGACGGCACTTGTTCCACATCATGATACTTACAACCCTGCACAAAGACTACTATGAACAAAAAGAGCCAGTGTTTAACAGGATAATTCTTACATTCATTCGTATTTCTATTTTCTACTTCCTATGCTTTTTTTGTCTGTGACAAGTTTTTTTTTCTCTTGGTATCCTTTCTTCCCCTTTCTGTTTTACAACCATGCTTTGTTACCCACAAAAAATGTCTGGAGTTTCTTGTCTTCTGAAAAAGAACCAGTAAAAAGGGGAGTGGGGCAGCAATGCTGAGCATGCATGCAGAACATCCCAATCTGTTTTTGTGCATTGAGTTGGTGAGGGGGCAGCAGGGAACATGCAGCTAGTCTTATTTGTATAATAGGAGGTTGGACAGCTGGGGACCCATAACAAAAGATTCACTCTTCTGCCAGTTCTGTTTACTTAGTGTTGTTTCTGACCCCTGTGTAAGACTCGCTTCTAATACATATGCTTATCAAACCATTATAATTAGCTTTTCTTTTTTAACAGTGTACACTATTTCTGCATTGATATAAAACAAATAACTGTTTTTACAATATACTTCTTTGTTTTTCTTGCTCTAAGCTAATAATGCTGAATAATGACAACAAGAGTATTATTTTCCACATAAAAATCAGGATAAATGTAAAATATCTCAGTATTTTGTATACAGTTTGTATATTCATATAGGTGAGAAATAAAAAAAAAAGATTTGTCAATTAAATAAAAAAAGGCAAATTTTGTTTTCAGAATAATTTTTTTACAAGCTAAGCAAATTTTTGCTGAATTCTAACAGTCGAGTTGTGGGGAAAAAATCTGACCAAAGGGTCATTTACTATGAGTAATGAGTTTTATGTTGGCTAAGTAAATTTGTAATGACTTTTAACAGCCAACTCAAATACAAAAACAATCAAATTCTGAACCACAGTTTTTTGTCAGCCTAGCTTTTTGTATTTATCAAACACCATATTTCAAAACATATTTCATTTATTTTTAAAGAAAATGTGTTACATATGAAGCAGGATCATAACATTACAGAGCAAACTAATGCAGTGCAGACCTTTTCAATTGCCAAAAAACATGCAGTTAGAGTTAGATTTTGGCTTATTTTATTTAAATCTTCATTCCAAAGCTGCATGTATCTGAGAATTCTGGAAACGCTTCTTTAGTGTGGACACTAGAGAATATTATCCAAAGTGAGTGGGCAAAGAGTTAACTTTAGTGTTAGAGCAAAGAATTAACCTGAAATATTTTTTTATATAGTATTAGTTAACTCTTTAATGTACAAGGGTATAATGGGTATTTATTGGTGTATTTCACAACACAGATCAACCATAACAGGTGTAGAGGATCTGTAATTCTCTGTAAGAAGAATGTGACAGACTCCAAAGTTTGGGGGAAACACTCAAAACCTAAGGTAAAGAACTCTTATATATGGCATTTGTTACATTTGCCATTCTACTTCATGTAAGCTTTCTTTACTGCAAATGTTTATTTCATTTTAGCTGAGGTCAAGTCTTAATACATCATAAGTATCAATATAGTTAAGATTTTGACTAGTACATTTTAAAATAAGTCACCCAGGTCTACAAGTGTGAAAATTAGGGCAATCATGTTTAAATTCTAATTTCTCATTTTTTTCAGTCCTCTCTAGTATTGGGTTTATTTTAAATTTATGGCAGATCACATCATGTGTGGAGTATAATGAAACATAGCAGAAATCACTTATACTTTTTGAATTTGACTTATAGTCAGATCAGCTGAGGCTAATTCATGGTCTTGTTGCTTCTTACTTAGATTTTCCACTTTTTTGCAGAAAGTTGTCGTTGAAGCTTTCAACGCTGCTCTGTACTTGTGCATTACTGCTAAATATTCAACATGGTCCACAACCAGAATTTTATATTTTATTACATTCTAACTTTAATCTTGGCATTGTAAAAACTGGACAAAACATTTTTGGTAATGAATATCTACTGAAAAATAATATAAAATCAATTCTTAGGTGATCATATTTTGGTGTGTATAGGCACCTCTAGGACCTTGCACTTTATACCTGACAGCACTGTATTTTCTTTAGTATAATGACTAAGTTTATTTAAGAGAAGAAACACGGTATACTTCTAAAGGAAATTAAGCTAAATTAAGAAATTACTAACTGACCTTAAAGGCAAACTCTCATGAGGGTGAGAAAGAGAGCTGTGCATGATGTCATAAGCCTAGGCTTTTTTCCAGACAAGAAACAGGAAGTGCACTGTATAAGGTATTTACTGGCAGAAAAAAAAAATACTATCCAAAGTTAAAACAACAAGGGCAGAAGATTTAATAGATGGAAAGATGAAAACAAATGACTGAAGTTCCACTTTAAATCGCCTCTGTCAGTGTTTTTAAAAGATGAAATGAAGCAATTTCTGGAAAGCATAAAATTCATACTTACCTGTCCCACTGCCTGTTCTGCCAAACTCCACTTAAAGAAAGCAGCATGCCGAATGATCTTTAGCATCCAGCACACTTCCAGAAGTGTCAGAGTTTGCATCTTTCACTGTTCCTACACTTAGTCCCTACATCACTTTTGTGTCCTGTTAATATGCAGAAGCCTCAAAGTGCAGGTAAATATATCAGCCTATGACACTTCAGTGCAAGTTTCTGGAGATATTTTAGCAAGCTAAACCTAGCATAATTCGATCACAGAAGCAGTGAGGCAAGGATTGCTTCTTTTTATATTTTCGTCACCTTAAGTAATGGTTCTAACCTGAATGCTTGCTGAACAATCCCACCATGTATACAAGCAGCACAGGAAAGCACTCTCAATATATAATAAAGGGAAATAAAATATACACTTTTAGCCTAAAAATATACTTTTTGTTCATGTACAGTTATTATTTCCCATTGCAAAAGAGTAAAATCATTAGTGCAAGCAGCCTTTAACTATAAGTTGATTTAAGAGGTTTTATCGCTATTAGTAAAAAAAAAAAAAAACTAAGTAGTGCCTGAAAAGAAAGGGTTTTATACTTTCCAAACCCACTACTGTGGCTGCAGAACCCTATTGTCTTCTAGATCAAAGACTTGCTGAAAAATCTTTTGCTTCCAACCTTTCCAGGGGTGTCAGATGCCTGCTCCCTCCACTTTGATCTCTGATTGTATTAGGACACAGCAGTGATGTAGGGGCTGGCAAAACAAACCACAGAATTCAGTAGGGGATCAGGCATACAGCACACCTGGAAGTGTGTCAGATGCTTAGGACTTTTTAACAAGATCATCCCCAAAAGAAAGTGGACTTTGGTGGTATAAGCAGGGGTAGTTATTAAACATTTTCTTTGGAGGCATTTCTTTTTTTTTAAATCACAAAATAGTTGCTTTACTACCCCTTGCAGTATTTATGTGCCTATTTTACATTTATTTAGCTAAATAGACTTTTCTTGAATTGTTTTTAATTGGTGTTACATTTTCTTCATTTCAACAGAGGATAACCTTTAGTTAACTTAAAATGGTTGGTAAGTTCAGGCAACTTCACAAAGCTTAATAACAAGATGAATATTTCAGTTTCTATTGAAACATTATTGTGAACAGTTTCAAAAATACATTTAAATAAAGTCATATTTAACCTAAAGCAAAGCTACAAACAGCCGTTATGTAGGTGTTTACTGTTATACCAGCCAAGAAATGTGTTGTTCAGTACAGTCAGTTTTGTGATTTACAGACAACGTCCTACAACGTCTGCCTGAAAAGTGGCATTCATTGTTCCTAATTAAGCACTTTCTTTTCCTGTGTCAGTTTCTCATGTTACCTGCCACCCAGAGCCTTCTCCCTGTAGTATGCGAAAGGAATATATGTTTTTAACGATGTATTTTTCTGTTTGCCCGGAGTCTGACTTTAACATACAGGATCGTTTTATATCAATTTGGGACACCTGGCTTTTACAAAACTGAGTTAGGCTATAAATAGAGAAAAATTAAGAGGGAGAGTTTACTGTGAAAGACAATCACAGTGGTCATGTGATCAGGCACATCTTCCCACCCCTGAGTATGATAGCCAGGTAAAGGGACACTGGGACTGTGCATGAAGGGGTTAAGGAGTAAACTTTAATGAGTTAATATCATAAATAAAAGTTATATGATTTTTTTTTATCATTGACCGTGACTGTATACAACCACTTGAGATCCGCGCTATAGGCAAAAGACATCCACAGCACGGCTCTCAAGTGCCAAGTGGACGTCTTTGGACGTCATTTAAAGTGCATTACCCGCGCGCCACTGGGTGGCGCGCAGCGGGTAAACACTGTCCCGGCGCATCGCTGAAGAGCCGATGCGTGTACCCGGCGGACATTGCGGCCAGCAGGAACACAGCAGGTGACAGCAGGGACGTGGAGCTCTGTGTGTAAACACAGAGCTCCACGTGCTGTCAGAGGAGAGGAGACCGATCTGTGTCCCTTGTATAGCATCGGTTACCTCCCCCAGTCACCCCCCTCCCCCCACACAGTTAGAACACACCCAGGATACACATTTAACCCCTTCCTCACCCCCTAGTGTTAAACCCCTTCCCTGCCAGTCACATTTGTACAGTAATTAGTACATTTTTATAGCACTGATCACTGTATAAATGTGAATGGTCCCAAATTTATGTCAAAAGTGTCCGATATGTCTGCCGCAATATCGCAGTTCCAATAAAAATCGCAGATCGCCGCCATTACTAGTAAAAAAAAAAAGAATAAAAAAAAAATCATAATTCTGTTCCCCATTTTGTAGGCGCTATAACTTTTGCGCAAACCAGCCGCTTATTGCGATTTATTTATTTTTTGTTTAAAAAAATACGTCGAAAAATACATATCGACCTTAACTGAGAAAAAAAAAAATTGGTTTTTTAAAAAAAAAAAATGGGATATTTATAATAGCAACAAGTAAAAAATATATATATTTTTTTTAAATTGTCGCTCTTTTTTTGTTTATAGCGCAAAAAATAAAAACCACAGAGGTGATCAAATACCACCAAAATAAAGCTCTATTTGTGGGGAAAAAAGGACGTTAATTTTGTTTGGGAGCCATGTCGCACGACAGCGCAAATGTTAGTGCCGGAAGCTGAAATTTCGCCTGGGCACGAAGGGGGTTTATTTGCCCAGTAAGCAAGTGGTTAATGTACTGATACCTCAAAAATCCACCATTTGGCAAATAAGTGCATAGTACACCATCCAGATGTATTTCTATTTCTGTTACATTCATTTTTCTAATCTACCATACTGTATTATGCATGAACATCTAGTACAGTTGTGGCCAAAAGTGCTGCCTCTGTGTTTTTAGATCTTTTTGTCAGATGTTACTATGTTACTAAGTTACTATGATATGCTGAAGTATAATTACAAGCATTTCATAAGTGCCAAAGGACTTTATTGAAAATGATATGAAGTTTGTGCAAAAAGTCAATATTTACAGTGTTGATCCTTCTTTTTCAAGACCTCTGCAATTTGCCCTGGCATGCTGTCAATCAATATCTGGGCCACATCCTAACTGATGGCAGCCCATTCTTGCATAATCAATGCTTGGAGTTTGTCAGAATTTGTGTTTTTTTTGTTCACCTGCCTTTTGAGGATTGACACAAGGTTTCACAAGTTCCAATGATCTAGGGAGTTTTCTGACCATGGACCCAAAACTTTGACATTTTGTTCCCCAAACCACCTAGTTATTACTTTTGTCTTATGGCAAGGTGCTCTGACATGTTGGAAAAGGCATTGTTTCTCAACAAACTGTTCATGGATAGTTAGGAGAATTTGCTCTTGGGGGATGTTTGTGTACATTATTTATTCATGGCGGTGTTCCTAGGCAAAAATTGTGAGTGAGCCCACTCTCTTGGCAACCCCACACACGAATGGTCTCAGGATGCTTTACTGTTGGCATGACACAGGACTGATGGTAGTGCTCACCTTTTCTTCTCCGGACAAGGTTTTTTCCGGATGCCCCAAACAATCGGAAAGTTGATCCATCAGAGAAAATTACTTTACCCCAGTCCTCAGTAGTCCAATTCCTGTACCTTTAGCAGAATATAAGTCTGTCCCTGATGTTTTTCCTGGAGAGAAGTGACACTTGACCATCCTCCCAAAATCTTTGCCTCTCTGCACGTGTGGATGTACTCATACCTGCCTGCTGTCATTCCTGAAGCAAGTTCTGCACTGGTGGTGCCCAAATCCTGCAGCCAAATCAACTGTAGGAGATGGTCTTGGAGCTTGCTGGACTTTCTTGAGGGCCCTGAAGCCTTCTTCACAAATGCAGTGGAAATGTTTGTTTTATGGGCTTAAGTTCATTTTCATGGCAAAGAGGGACTTTGCAATTAATCTTCATAACATTCTGGAGTATATGCAAATTGATATCATAAAGACTAAGGCAGCAGACTTTCTGAAAATTAATATTTGAGTCATTCTTAAAATATTTGGCCATGGCTGTAGGTCCATTACAGAAATGTATTTTTCCATGAATAACAAGAAAACTGTCAGTATTGCAGTTGTTGCTTCTGTTGTTTGCTAAATGCGTTATTTTTTTTTCATCGTGGTTTAACCACTTTACTGCACATTTACGTCGGCAGAATGGCACGGCTGGGCACATCAACGTATATATACGTTGGTTTTAGTACCCAGCCGTTTGAAGCTCCAGGACCGGGACCGCGGGATTCGCGGATCGGCGCTTCAGTGCGGCGATCCGTCCCTGGAGCGGAAGAACGGGGAGAGACGTGTGTACACACGGCTGTGCTTCTCTGTGGCAGCATCGATCGCGTCATCCCTGTAATAGGGGGACGCGATCGATGACGTCACACCTACAGCCACACTACAGTTGTAAACACACACATTAGGGCACACATTCCCTACAGCGCCACCTGTGGTTAACTCCCAAACTGCAACTGTCATTTCCACAGTAAACAATGCAATTTAAATGCATTTTTTGCTGTGAAAATGACAATTGTCCCAAAAATGTGTGAAAATTGTCCGAAGTGTCCGCCATATTGTCGCAGTCACGAAAAAAATCGCTGATCGACGCTATTAGTAGTAAAAAAAAATAATTAATAAAAATGCAATAAAACTATCCCTTATTTTGTAAACGCTATAAATTTTGCGAAAACCAACCGATAAACGCTTATTGCGATTTTTTTTACCAAAAATATGTAGAAGAATACGTATTGGCCTAAACTGAGGAAAAAAAATGTTTTTTTATATATTTTTGGGGGATATTTATTATAGCAAAAAGTAAAAAATATTGCATTTTTTTTAAATTGTCGCTCTATTTTTGTTTATAGCGCAAAAAATAAAAACCGCAGAGGTGATCAAATACCACCAAAAGAAAGCTCTATTTGTGGGGAAAAAAGGACGCAAATTTTGTTTGGGAGCCACGTCGCACGACCGCGCAATTGTCTGTTAAAGCGACGCAGTGCCGAAACGCAAAAACCCCTTGGGTCATTTGCCAGCGTATTGGTCCGGGTCTTAAGTGGTTAATATGGTTTAACTTTGATTATTAAAACAGTAACTGTGTGCAATTTTTTTAATGCTGAACTAGAGCCCCAAACGTTTGCTTTGAGAAACATGGCAATCTTTTACATAATTTGCACTGTAATGTCCACACTCTACAGTATAAGTATATAACAATTATTTATGTCTGTGGCACCCCTCTATGATCTGTACTATCCTAATATACTACAGTAGGAAGTCCAGTATTCACATTATAAACACATCATTTTAAACACTGGTCTCCTCTGTTGATATACTGAATACAAAATGGTAACATAGACCACTTCCAAAACTAATCATTATATGGCCAATGTCATCATTTCAGGCTAAAGAACCTAAACTCCCCAGGTGTAGGTAAACCACAAGCCCCAGCATGCTCTGCCAGCCTACCTTGTAATGATTAGAACAATAATGGATATCCTAGGTCACTGTTACATCACAACAGCAATTTGCAGAGCTTTAACATCCCTCACTGTCTGAAAAGCTGATAACCATCAATTAGACCTTACTAAACATCAGAATCTCAAGGTAATACATGCTGCGTGTAAGTCAACTCAATAGATGTTCAACTACGAAAGTTGGAGCAAAGTCAACAAATTCAAACCCAGGTGTTGCTAAATGCAATTAATGACTCTAATGCATCTAAGTACAACCACAAAACTTCACAGATTACAAAGAAAATAAATGTTTTTCTATGTAAAAGATAATTCTGCTCATAACATAGTTACACAGTCTGGTTGAAAAGAGACACAGTTCAGACACAGTTCCAGTTCAACAAATCAGATGTTTCGGAGGATCAGATAGCAAATCAAATGTTTCCCTCATTATTTGAAAGAAGCAGATATACCAACCTTGATTGTTTAAACGTTGTTTGTAAATTACCATTTATACAGCCCTTCTAAATTAGTCCAGAATATCCCCTTAAATTGATTTTATGTGAAGGAAGAAAAGATCTGATAATTTTTTTTCCACTTTCCTTTGCCAATAACCACCATAAAAAAATATTATGAGACTAGTGTTCTCTTCAAAGAAGAATGTCACTATGTGCAGAATGATTACCTATTGCTATTTTCCAAATCAGCTTACATTCCTTATCACTGTGCATTACTTACGATTGAAAGCTAGGCCAACGTTCTTTGAAAATGGCTTTTGGGACTGAGATCTATCGATTAAATCTCAGCAAGATGTGCTATTTTATGCGGATATTTCAGACTCTCAATAGGGTAAATACAGTCTTTTATAAGTTTACTAATGTTAGACATTGTGTTAGGTTAGGATAGGTTTAGGATTTTAATAATGACAAGTTAATAAGTAGGTTAAGGATAAGAGTTAGGAGCTTTTATCATGTTAAAGCTCAACTCTGGGCTAACTGCTAACCGCTCCTTATACAGTACTTATACACTCTTGATGCTTTGATCCTTGGGAAAAATGTGTTCCTACAATTCCAGATGTGGGCTGTTCCTGACATCTTCATCTCCAGAGCCAGTCTATGGGCGTGATGATGTCAGGAACAGTTCATTACAAAAGAGTGCTGGACAGTGGAGCGGCAGGAGCAAAAGGGACCAATCTTGCGCTGGGAGAAACTGAGAATTAGGTGAGTATATCTGGGCTCTCCAAAACCATAGATCAAAATAATTAACCAATGCAAAACAAATTGGCCAAAGTTCTGTATGAAGTGATAAGTTGAGCTTCAAGGTTAAAGTATAACTAAAGGCAAACCTTTTGTATTTCTTATTTTTGGACAGAGTGAATATGGATTAGAACATATATTAGGTTTTTAATGCTACCTCTACCCCTGTTAAGGGGATTCACCCTCTCTATTTGTCCAGCTACCGTTATCATCAAACGTAAATATAAACGTAAATATAATAAAAAATTCTCAAGTTTTGGGTTGTCTTCCAATAGGGACACTAGTTCTGATGAACTACTGTACATCTAAGAAAATAGAATTCCTTGAGAGAGTATAACAATGGAAGCACAGTACTACAAAGGAAATTGATTTGGAGGTACTTATTTCAGATGGTTGCAAAATGAGCAAATAGTGTGACCAGGCAGTGGGAAAAGTGAATAGAATTTTAGGATGGATTACTAGAGTGATGACCAGCAGGAGGAAGGAGCTCCTGATTCCCCTATATAGATCTTTAGTAAGACCTCCTTTAGAATACTGTGTCCAGTTCTGGAGACCTAATTTACAAAATTATAATAATAGGATAGAATGTGTCCAGAGATGAGTAACATAAATGGGGAAAGGTCTGGGGGATAAAACATATTAAGATCGACTTCAGGAACTTAAAGGGGTTGTAAAGGTATTTTTTTTTTCTCTAAATAGCTTTCTTTACCTTAGTGCAGTCCTCCTTCACTGACCTCATTCTTCGATTTTGCTTTTAAATGTCCTATTACTTCTGAGAAATCCTCACTTCCTGTTCTTCTGTCCGAAACTACACACCGTAATGCGAGGCTTTCTCCCTGGTGTGGAGAAAGCCTCTTGAGGGTGGAGGGAGCGAGCAGGAGTGTCAGGACACTCTCTACTTTGCAGATACGGAAAGGAGCTTTGTGTTAGTGGGCGTCCCGACACTTTGCAGGTATTTCCTCCCACTTTCTGTTTTGGCTGTGGGACTGGAAGTGAATGGAAGTCTCACCAATGGAACATAGATGGAAAATAACTGTAATGTTGCTTCTGCTACATTACTCTATTCAAAATAAAATAAAAAGGTTTTGCCAATAGTTCTACTTTAAGTGTGAGAGTTATAGTAAGGATAAGTATTAGGTGTAAGCATACGGCTAAAGGTTGCCATAGATAGTTGTCTGTGCCACCCATTTGTGATAAATGTTGATTTTTCTATTTAACTTTTGTCAAATGAGCCAAGTGAAAAATTGTCAAACGAACGGTGCCAGCATCCAATCAAAGGAGTGGCTGTCAGAATACCATAGCAGGTGTGTGTCAGTTATAACTCTGTTCAGCACGGATGGAGGAATCTTTGTAGGAATCTATTATATTTAAATCTATTCTATTAAAATTAAATCTGCTTAAGTTTATATTATGTTTTCAGGTTCAATGTTAGGGTTTAGGTTAAAGGTAAAATTACAAAATGTAGATTTAATGCAATAACAAAAATATGGAGTTACTTTCCCTTTGGGTGTTTTCAGGACCTAAATATTATGTACAGAACAAACATAATAGATAAAAGTTTGAAGCATTCTCAATGCAAATTGCTTAAAATAAGTAATTCTACTCCTCCAAATACTTATTTTTCCTAGAGCATCTTGAAGATGAGAACCCTGTACAGCATTATGGGGCAGGTTGACTTGTCATTTTTATGCTAGGCCTCCTGTCCTGGATGGTCTGGGGAACATTGCCCTGGCTGAATAGCAAATATGCATGTTAACTATAAAAAAATATTTTCAAAAGATCTGTTCATTAGTAAACAAAACCCTATCTGTATGACTACCTTTGGCACTAAGATCGAGATAGACCAATCAATTTGTCATGTGACTAGTCATTGGTACTATAAACTACTAAAGAATCGCTTTTGCTAGTTTACAAATGTTTTTTTTTTTTTCTGTCTACACAGTGACATACAAATTAATAAAATGTTTAATTTTTAAAATGTGCAAAAGTCTTGGTGAATGTACAGGCATACCCCACCTTTAAGTACAATGGGGTTTATTTACTATCACTGGAAAGCGCAAAATTAGGCTCACTTCTGCATAGAAACCAATGAGTTTCTAACCCTGACTTGTTCAATTAAGTCTGGTAATAAAACCTGGAAGCTCATTGGTTTTTATGCAGAAGTGAGCCTGATTTTGCCCTTTCCAGGTTTAGAAAATAAACCCCATTGTGTACTTAAAAGTGGAGTATGGCTGTCCTATACATACAGGAAACAGGCTGACCTATGAAACTTGTAGGTGTCATTTTAAAATTCAGACTATAGTGGAAATACACAGGCTATGCTGTACTTGGAGTTAAAGGTAGCACAATATAAAGCACACATGCCAGAAAACATTGTTATGGGTTTATAGAGACTTGGCAGACACATTGAGGCATATTTAGGCAAACATGGATGTGTTTTGCCAGCTCTAACCTGGGAAAGTAGAATTCCTGTCCCCCAACCACTATTGTTCTTTGTATTATATTTTAACATTCCCCTAATTTTCATGTCTGTAAAAAGAAAATGTTATAGAAAATTTGTAATCTGCCTTTATGGAAAGAATGTATACACACAACAATATCTGCATTTTACAGAGAAGTGTGTGTCCACTTCTTCCGTTAGTGTTAGTAAAATTTGCATGCATGGCCCCATTATGGTACCATGATTACTTCCAGAACCCGTGCAGGGATATGAAAACAAGATGAGTAATAAATATTACTTTGAAAAGTTCATGGTTTCACTGCCCTGAAATCATCACTGTCAGTTTTTGAAGTAAATGTGCTATAAAAAATGCACAGAAGCGACATAGGTTGATAAGTCATATGTGATTAGTGAGCTGACTGCTGTATTTAGTATTCTGTTCAGGAACGCAATATGAGAGCAAGATGATCTTAAGATGTTTAGAGCAAACTTTAACTAAGGTGCATGTGTTTGAACCAATGCTTCTTTCAGTCAGGTTACCCTGTTGGGACTCTTATGTGAAAAGAGGTTCACTGAATTTTTGTAAAACTTATGCCCTTTTGTAAATTATTTCTAAAGCAATAAAACAGATGTGTGTTGAAAGTGGTTTGGAAGCAGCTCTGATGTGTTTTGATCTCAAAAATTCTAAATAGAAAGTTCAAGCCTTACATCTATAAACATACAAACTGCTTCACACAGAAACATAGAAGAGTGATGGAAGAAAAAAGACCAAGTCTGCCCCATTTATTTTCTGTTTTCTTTTATTTACAGTATATACATGTTTGCTTTGTTTTTGTATTTTTACTTTTTTGTCTCAGTATAGATATATCCCAAGCATGTTTGAATCCACTTAGTGTTGATTGACTCACTACCTCTACTGGAAGTCTATTACAAGCATCAACTACTCTTTCAGTAAGGTGAGGGACAGAGGACACTATGGGGGGCAGAGGATACTACAGGAGCAGAGGACAGAGGACACTATGGGGACAGAGCATACTATGGGGGCAGAGCAGAGGACACTATGGGGACAGAGGACACTATGGGGGAAGAGGACAGAGGACAATATGGGGGCAGAAGACATGACTGTGGGGGGGGGGGTGCAGGGACAGAGGACACTGCTTTGGGGGGCACAAGATACTTGCTATGGGGGAGGGAGGCAGAGGACACTATGGGTGTGATGTGATGGAGACAGAGGACATTGCATTGGGGAGAACCCCTTCTCACTTGGGGACAGGGACACCTTCTCACCTGGAAACAAGTCCCCACCTCCCCTGGGGACAGGGACCCCATCTCCACTAGGGACAGGAACCTCATCTCCAGACCATGGTTTCTGGCAGGGCAGTTGTCAGCTACCCTTGGGTGCCAGGATGGGGGAAGTAAAATCCGATTTCCCAGCCACATGCTCCCTCAGAGTGAAATGGCTTTGTATTAGTGAAGCACCTTAAAGTGAGCTAAACCTGTACTGTTATTATTACTATGTTAGGATTATTATTATTATTATCTTCATTTATTAGCAGGTGAATGCAGCCCTCCATGCATTCACATACATTGCATCCCGCTCTTAAGTGGAAAAAGGTTGCGGACCCCTGTTTTAGACTATTGTATTAAAGAAAAAAAGTATTTGATGGAGTAAGCACATTGAGGCATGGAAATGTTTAGTGGTAGTGCTTACATTTTGGAAGTATTGATTTTGTAGCCTGATAAATCACTAAATGTGTTCAGAATGTTGTGCAAGACCGGTAAGAATGTGTGGGGTTCTGTAAGTTCTAGCAGGATGTCATCCGCAAAGACTGAAAGTTTAAACTCTTGATCTCTGACTTTCGACTATCTGACTATGAGCAAAACTTAAAAATATTAAATGGACAGTATCCATAAGTGCAAAAGCTAGCTGCTTAGTAATCAAATAATAGATCTTTCTAAAAACATGCAAATTCATATTGAGCATCATTAGATGTTAGTATCTACATAGGTAGAAGAGGGCTCAGGGGGAGGTACTAGCCTTTCTCTAAAGCCGGGTACACATGGGCCGAATGTCGGTCTGTCTGACAAAAGCTGTCCGACCAACTCCCGATCAGCCATCTCAGCCAATGGCAGAGAATGCTGATCAAAGTTTTCTGGTGGTGGGGCATCCCTCTGTCAGAACACAACAGCTCAGCGAGGGAGATTTCTAAACTAACCTTGTATGGTTTGTACAGCGACTCGGAGCTGACAGTTTTTTTGCGGCCTTGAGATTGAATAAAAAAAAATGTACCCGGCTTTCGGACCAGTTCGGACCTGTCTGATCGTGTGTAGAGGTAGCCCATTCTTCCTTAATAGTGATGAGCGGAATACGCCATATTCGATTTCGCGATATTTCGCGAATATATAGAAGAATATTCGCGAATATTCGTTAATATCGAATATTCGTGATATTTTATCAAAAAAAAATTGTGAATGCGAAATTGATTGCGAAATTCTCGTCAACATGCGAAAACGGAGATCATTTCCTGGATTACTAAACTAATAGGCACTAAACACTAACTCTACTTACACAAACTTATATGACTAAACTAAAGCTAATATTTTTTTTTATTTTATTTTTTTATACACAAAACACAGAAGGGCAGAGAACGCATTCACGAATATTCGTAATACGAATATTCGCATTGCGAATATTCGGCAACATAAAAGGATCGCCTCAGCTACTCGGCCCAGGGTCTCTAATCATACCAGCAATGCTTTTAGACGTCGATGGAGATCACTAGGATGTGATCTGTTTTAAAAATAAATTTGAAAAAATACGAATATTCGCAATAGCGAATATTCACTGCAATATCCGATTTATTCGCGAATACTCGAATATGCAATATTCGTAACGAATATTCGCAATGCGAATATTCGTGAGCAACACTATTCCTTAAAGGTGCAAGGACACACTTGCTTAATGCCATCCAAAGATCTCTAGCATGTATCTGTAGCAAAGCCAACAAGCAAAATAAAAAATACGACTCCTTCAGGGTATACATGTTCTCAATTTATTCATGTTATATATTATCTGTTGAACCACACTTTGCATAGTTACCTTGGGGCACCTGTGTGGCTTCACATTTTTTTGCAAGAACAAATACTTTTGCTAATAATGACATTAATGGAAACAATTTAGAGTAGCTGGTATGTGTGCTGGGGAATTTATCTGTTCGCTAACTTGCTCCGCCCATGCATATTTTAGTTTTACTAATTATCAAGAGATCAGAGTTGTTAATACAGTTAGTTTATTTGATGGCAGCTAAGCAGCTGCTAATGCTTACTTTTATTTTATTTTTCTCACTACATTTGGGGCTCTTTGTGTCACACCTGAACATAAGGCTAGCTTCCAAATAGGAAAGGTTTACCTGGTGGGGCTGCCGTTGAAGTAAACGTTTTGCTTTTCCCTGCACATTCTTTTGCTGCCTCCAGGCTCATAACCAGCATGTTTTTGTGAGTGAAAATATTCTATTTTTTTTTAATAATGTTAAAAGTTTGTATTGCCCGTGATTGGTGCACTCTGTGTTCTTCTTGTTTGTTTTAGTAATTTGTGGATTTTACCTATCTACTTGGATGAACTGCAGTGCCTGTTAATATTTCTGCTGTTGCTTCAGTGTCTCTAAGCACTCAATTTTACCTAGGAGCTTACTAGCTTCAGGTTTATTTATTTATTTGGCATTGTCTGGTTTGAGTGAGCACATGCATGGCATCACTTATAATTTTTTATAAAAACATTCTTCAAATAATATCAAGGGTTTCCATATTTGAAGAGTTGTTTTGTAATATACTGTAAAGAAAAAAAGGCCCATGTGGTCTATTACATATTGGATAATTGACACAATTGGGTGTATTTATAAATAAAAATGCATGTACATTGGGTTGTGTGTGAATGGGGAAGGAATTAATGTTGTTATGCCGCGTACACACGGTCGTTTTTTGCGATGAAAAAAAACAACATTTTTTAAAACGTCATTTAAATTGATCGTGTGTGGGCAAAACGTCGTTTTTTGTCTTAAAAAAAACAACCAAAAAAAACTTCCAACATGCTTGAATTTTTTGTGTCGTTTTTCAAAACGTTGTTTTTTGTTTCACAAAAAGTCACCGTGTGTAGCAAAAATGTGGTTTAAAACAAAGTTTTTCAACCCGCGCATGCCCAGAAGCTAGTTATGAAGCGAGCTTCAATGGAAAAGAGTGGTGAAGGTAACCTCGTTTTTTGTGAAAAAAACGATGGTGTGTATGCAACATCGTCTTTGAAAGTGACGTTTCAAAAACGTCGTTTTTTACTTCACAAAAAACGTCGTTTTTTACTTCACAAAAAACGTCGTTTTTTTTCATCGCAAAAAACGACCGTGTGTACGCGGCATTAGACTATTTTCCGCGCTGGACAAAATGTTCTTCATTCATTTAAACCAGAAATACTTTCTTTGGCAACTGGATGGTGCTAAATATTATAGGAAATTCCTATGATACTTAGCGCCATCTAGTAACCAAATGTGGTAGTTTCTGATTTAACCACTTGCTTACTGGGCACATAAACCCCCTTCGTGCCCAGGCGAAATTTCAGCTTGCGGCACTGCGTCGCTTTAACTGACAATTACGCGGTCGTGCGACGTGGCACCCAAACAAAATTGGCGTCCTTTTTTTTCCCACAAATACAGATTTCTTTTGGTGGTATTTGATCGCCCGTGCGGTTTTTATTTTTTGCGTTATAAACAAAAAAAGAGCGACAATTTAAAAATATATATATAATTACTGAATAAATGTGACTGGCATTGAAGGGGTTAACACTAGGGGGTGAGGAAGGGGTTAAATGTATTGCCTGGGTGTGTTCTAACTGTGTGGGGGGAGGGGGGTGACTGGGGGAGGTGATCGATGCTGTCTTCCTATGTACAAGAGAAACAGCATCTGTCACCCCTCCCTGACAGGACATGGAGCTCTGTGCTTACACACAGAGCTCCACGTCCCTGCTCTGTCACAGACGATCGCGTGTACCTGACGGACATCGCGGCCGCCGGGTACACGCATTGAGTCCTCGGTGATGCGTCGGGACTGTTTTTCCCCGCCGCGCGCCAAAGTAAATCACGTCCAAAGACGTGACCCCGGCGCCTCAGGTCCGCGCTGCTGACGTATTCTGTCAATAGCGCGGACCCGTAGTGGTTAAGACAATGAAAAATATTTGATAAGCATAGCCTATTTGCGCCATTTGCACACAACAAATGTACATACACTTTCACTAAGTAAACTGCTATGATTTTGTTTTATAAATATACCCATAGTTGTTAAGGATCATATAAGTCTGCTTTTCAGAGAAATTGTTTGGTTGGGCAGCTCCTGCAAATATTTAGGTTCCCCAAATGAGATTTCAGATTTTAAAAGCTATTCTTGGTTTTAAACATGGTTGTGAAAATTTATGATAAAGGAAGCATTTTGCATGAAAAC
This sequence comes from Rana kukunoris, assembly GCA_029574335.1. NCBI lineage: Eukaryota > Metazoa > Chordata > Amphibia > Anura > Ranidae > Rana > Rana kukunoris. Next base: position 153,231,872 of record CM056052.1, on the reverse strand, counting down.
ACTTGGAACCCTCCACCTCAATAGGGAATATGACCTGTCATTATTGATGTTTTAAGGTTTTAGCGACTATGGTTAAACTCTCTTCCATGCAACGTTCATTTGTCATGTGAATGTGATGTTCTGCGTGATTGCTCTTATAAACAAGGAACTATTTTAAAAAAAATCCCAAGCTAAAGTGGGGTATGTTCTGTGAAGATAATTTGTGGAAAGGCACATCAGAGATCACAAACTAATATAGTTACTGTCATACAATGTACATGGAAATAATTTTCAAAGTATTTAAAATGTGAACATTGTTTACTTTTTTTCTTTTTAAATAAAACACATTATTATATATACCATGGAATAAGAATGGGTATTACTATAATGTTGGTATTCCTAGAGGGACCATTACTTGTACTGGCTACAAGCAAATCTTACTGATGAAGTCTTTAGTCAAAATAAGTAACTATAGGCTCACTTATGTTACATTAAATAGCTAGAGATTCAGTGCAAAGGACCTCTTACTAGTTTACTTAAGACACCCTAAGTGAAGTGATAAAGGTTCCTTTACTAGTTTACCAAGAGCACATTCATTTATCCAGCAGATCTGCAATTCAGGTTGGCTGGTTTGTTTGAATTGATCCGAAACATCACTTGGAATGACACCGCCTTGGTACTAGAGCTTCTGCAATGGCTGTTGTCCCAAAGAAGGCAAGAAACCCTGCAATATGCTCAAACCATCATTTATTTTTCTCTCACAAGGGAGAACTGTGGAATTCTATGTTTGACAATTGATTATCTTTAAATATTTGTTAACCTCTACTTCTAAGATACCCCTCACTGGGCATGGTTTGGGAATTTATGCAAAGAAGAGCAGCTGTGGTACTTTTTAAAACAAAATATGCATGAAAAAAAGAAAAACTATAATGGCCTGGGGTCAATTGTATTTTTATACAGTCTTCAAAAAAATAAAATGCATTTCATAATGCACCTATATTACCAAAACAAAGCAGTCAGGATTTAAAAACAAAAAACAAAGTCAAGCAATAGCTTTGCATTTTGAGACTGTTAGGGTCCTTTCACACGGAGCGGACCGTTTTTCGGTCCGCTCCGTGTGTCCGTCAGCTTAGCGAGGGGGTCTCTGCTCAGCTGTCGGCGGACGGGGCGGTCCCCGCACACTGTGCAGGGACCGCCCTGTCTCTCCTCCGCTCTCCCCTATGGGGAGTCGGATGGAAACGGACCGTCTGTCCATCTTCATCCGATCCGTTTGGGCGGACGGAAGAAAAATAGGACATTCTTCCGTCCGCAAAAACGGATGCGGATCTAGCGGACGTTAGCGGATGCATCATCCGCTAAGGGATCCGCTCCCATAGGGAAGCATTGAGGTCCGTTACCGGACGTCCAAAAAACGGATGAACGGAACGGACCTGTGAAAGGACCCTAATTCTAAAACTGGAATGCCATACAGAGATGCCTAGGATGGGAAGGGAGGCAAGGATGCATCTATCTATGTCATCTATTCAGTTCTTTAATAAGCATTAATTTTTTCAGCAAATCAGTTAAGATTAGCCTCGTAAACACGTGAAAATGAGTCTAGAGCTGTGCCTGTTAGCTGGAATTAGGAACTATAAATATTAATACAAATATTAATTTAAAATATTTTCTGATAACCAAAAAATAAATACAAATATATAAATATATATATATATATATATATATATATATATATATATATATATATATATATATACTGTATATATATATATATTTATATATAATATATATATATGTATATATATATATATATATATATATATATATATAATATATATTAATGACAAAGGGACAAGCGCTCCAGTTGAAAAAGATTTTTACTCACTTCTTGATCATGTGATCAAGAAGTGAGTAAAAATCGTTTTGAACTAGAGCATGTGTCCCTTTGTCGTTTCTATTACATTTAGTGGAAGATTGGGAGCCCACCCTGACAGCTCTCCACTTTATTGACTGGAAGAGAGGAAAGTAACCCACACAAAATCACTACATATTTCTCAAGAAGAAAATACTGCTCTGCAGTGCCTAGGATTTGGCAATGATTTACCAAAGAAGTAGAATATTTTCTTTTGCCAAAGTTAATGATACCTTAGCTTAAAGAACAGGGTAAAACAAGGTTCATCATCAACCAATTATGTTCAAGCTAAACTTTTTTTTTTTCCATGATTGGGTTTGTAGCGCGAACACAGCTTCGCCATATTCACAAAAGTGTGTGTCTCTACTCTGTTAATAAATTCATCTCAGTAAGTGTGCTATACTGTTCCTTTATATTTGTAAATGATAATAACTCTTTCTAATAAAGACATAATAAAGACTTATCCCCCAGAAGCACATTATATAAATCTATTCATGACACAGTCATCAAAATAAAGATCTTCAAGCTCATAAATATAACAGTCCCCTTGAAACTGAGTTTCAGTTAAACGTTACATTAACAACGCAAATACAATAAGAAAAACTCAAAGAAGGCATTAAAGTTTGTGTTCAAGTAAATTGGCGTCTATATGATTTAAAGCAGGTTAACGCTACCCAATGCAACTAGATGCTAAGTAATGCAATGCGACACAAAGGTGTAAATCTGTTAAAACAAAGCTGGAAATTTTAACTGCTGCTTTAAATTGCATTGCATCATTTAGTAATTAATTTCTAATCAGAATCTATGTACTTAAGCCCATATATTGTTATAAATACCATATTAAAGAATCGAGTAGCGATTTTCTAAAGGAGTAATGTTTTTTTTATATATATATAGCCAAATGAACCACTATTGAACACCCAATGACATGTTGTGGAATTTTAAAAACTAAGGGCCAGATTCAGGTACAATTACATTGGAGCAGAGTATCAGAGATACACTACGCCGCCGTATTTTACCTGGCTCTAAGACTAATTCATATAGATTTTGGCCCGTAAGGTACGGCGGCTTAGTGTATTTCTCGCGGCGGAATGGAAATACGCAATTAGGGGGCGTGAAGCATTTAAATTCGAACGACGGCCATATTTAACATGGGCTGTCTAATACTAGACCAGATAAAAGCTGGAATAACTTTACGCGGCAAAAAGATGACTACAGATGCCTAAGAGATTGCGAATGACGCTCGTAACTTCGTGGATCGTCGGAAAAAGCTCATTTGCATACCCTGACGCGGAAAACGACGGGAACTCCACCCAGCGGCCGCAAATTTATTGCAGCGTAGATCCGAAGGCATACGAACACGTAAGCCAGTCGGATTGAAGCCCAAAGCCGTCGTTTCATGGTTTGAGGATTCAGACTAATGAAACGACGCGCGTAATTTGAAAGTACTCCGGTCTAACGCGAAATAGACCGGAGTAAGGGCTCTGTGAATCTGGCCCTAGAAGTTTTCTTTGTACATAATGGGATATTTGAAGTGAATGCAGCTTCACGTATTTAAATCAAAAATACTCCCTTAGTAAATAAGCCCTGATGTGTCAACTGCAAAACAGCATCTAAGGGGGGTAAACTCTCTGGAGGTCAAGTGGTTAAATTTAAGATTTAGGTTAAGCTTAGGGGAAGACATATGGTTAAGTAAATGATTAGGTCAGTGGTGAGAGGACTGAATTAGGTTAAGTGTCCAAGGTTACATTTCAGAGGTAGGTTAGGGAGTTACTTATCTTAGTGCCTAAGATATTCAGTGAAGCTTAGGTTACGGGTTAACATAGAATTTTAGGAAAAGTATTTTTAAACAGATTTATCCATGCTATATATCACAAATAGATGAATCTCCTGCTGTGGCTATTGTCTTCTGACAGTGGCTGCATTTGATTGGATGCAGCCGCTATTTTGGATGACAGTTTTCCACCTGGCTCCTTGAAACACAACAGGTGGGAGGTGGCCAGCAGGGACACTCGCATAACATATTTTATCTTATTCCTAAAGCAGAACTACAGTAATGTTTTCAACTTTCCATCTATTAAATCTTCTGCCCTTGTTGTTTTAACTTTGGATAGTAAAACATTTTTTTTTCTGCCAGTAAATACCTTATACAGCCAACACCCTGTTTCTTGTCTGGTAAAAAGCCTAGACGTATGACATCATGCACAGATCTCTCTCTCACTCTCGTGAGATTGTCAGGAAGGGAGGGGGGATGAGTCATAAGTGGACCAATGAAAGTTGGAGAGCTGGATGTGTGCCTGTGTAAATCCAGGAAGCAAACAGGCAGCAGCTTCAGCTGCCCACAGTTAAAATGGATGCAGCTAGACTCAGTGGGGGGAGATTTCTGCAGAATATTTGGCAAGTACAGAATCACAGTATACATAAATTAATATGCAAAGTAGTTGGAGGGAATATTTAGAATGGCAAAAATGTTTTTACTACAAATTATATGAACAGACTGCAGTTCCTCTTTAACCACTTCCTTCCCGCCAGATGACTATACATTTCCTGTCTTTGAAGTGGAATACCGATGTTAGGATAGCAGCAAGTACGTGCAAACTATTTATTTTAAACATCGCCTATGGAGATTTTAAAGGAAAAAAGTGTGTCGCTATTCCAAGTGGGCAAAATTTTGAAGCATGACATGTTGGGTATGAATTTACTGGGCTTAACATTATCTTTCACAATTTAAAAAAAAAAACATTACTGTTATCTTATTTTTTAATTCAAAAAAGTATATTTTTTCCAAAAAAAAGTGTGCCTGTAAGACTGCAACAACTGCTATTTTATTCTCTAGGGTGTTAGGGAGAAAAAAAATATTTAACTTGTAAACACCAAATCTCAGAAATAGGCTTGGGTCTGTAGTGGTTAAAGAACCAACTGAAATTCCAATAGAGTGTACCCAGCTTCAGGTTTAACCACTTAAGGACCGGACCAATATGCTGCTAAATGACCAAAGGGGTTTTTACAATTCGGCACTGCATCGCTTTAACAGACAATTGCGTGGTCGTGCGACGTGGCTCCCAAACAAAATGTGCGTCCTTTTCTTCCCACAAATAGAGATTTCTTTTGGTGGTATTTGATCGCCTCTGCAATTTTTATTTTTTGCGCTATATACAAAAATAGAGCGACATTTTTGAAAAAAAAAATCAATATTTTTTACTTTTTGTTATAAGAAAAATCAAATAAACGAAATTTTAGTCAAACATTTAGGCCAAAATGTATTCAGCCACATGTCTTTAGTAAAAAAAAAATTGCAATAAAAAAAAAAGCTACCTAGCGGGAACAGCGACACTAATACAGCGATCAGAAAAATGATCGCTTAGTGACACTGGCAATAGGGAGTGAAAGGGTTAACTAGGGCGGTGATCAAGGGGTTAAAACTTTATTAGGGGGGGTACGGGGGCTACCCTGGACCTAACACTAACTGCCTGTCACACTGACACTAAATGCAGTGATCAGTACATATATGATCACTGTATTCAGTGACACTGTGACAGGGGGTGGGGGTGGGGGTGGTGATCGCAAGGGGTTAATGTTCCTGCGTGTACTGGTGTCAGTGTAGTGTTGTGTAGACTCACTGTGTGATGTGATCTCTCCTCAGCGGCAGTTGAAAATACAGCCGAGAGCAGAGATCACATCACTTCCCTCTTCCTGTGTTTACACAGGAGGAGGAAGTGACACACAGGGGAGCTCGCGGATTGGCTGGGAGCGATCCGGAGGGGGCAGACAAAAACGAACAGCCGCCCCCTCGTCCCGGATCGCTCCTGAAGCCACGGGAACCGCCACATGTACCGGGGGGGTCCCGATCGGACCCCCGACCCGCGTCTAGGCAGGCACGTACAGGTACATTGATGTGCCTGTCCGTGCCATTCTGCCGACGTAAATGTACATGCGGTGGTCCTTAAGTGGTTAAAGTAATTATAAAGTCTCGTTTTTGTTTTAATTAAAAATAATAAACATATTTCTTGCTCTGCTGCAGGGGATTTGCACAGAGCAGCCCAGATTCTCCTGTTGATTACCCCCACAGCAAGCAGCTTGCTATGAGGGCACCCGAGCTGAGTCAAAGCTCCCTGTGTCCATTCAGGCACGGAGCTGTGGCCGGGGTCCCCATCTCTTCTGATTGGCTGACTGACTTTGATTGACAGCAGTGGAAGCCAATGGCGCCACTGCTGTGTCTCAGCCAATCAGGAGGGAGATTCTTGCTCAGGCGAGAATGCATTAAGATAAAAAAAAAATCTGACTTTACAACTCCTTCAAGGCTAGATAGAGAGAAAAGTTGAGGTGCATTAAAGCCCCAAAACAAAAAATTGCTAGATTGCATCTTATCAGTTCTTAGTTGTGGTGTATGTTTTAGTTTTTTGTTTTTATGCTTTTTAACTTTATGTTCATATAGCCATTATTATACTTCCTTACCTTGTGTGATATGCTCACTAACTGTACTGTATCTGATGAGGGAGCGGGTGCTCACCCTAGACTGCTCCTCTGATTTGGTCTCAAACTCCTGCCCGTAAAATACCGAGGAGTTGTTTTGTCCCTCCTAGACAATAGCTGAGAAGGCTAATAACATTGTTTGGCTGTCACTTCAGTGCATGAGAAGTTACAAAGATGCAGAGAAGATTGGCTGGTATTTTTCTGTACTTGCAACAAATGTAGAAAACTGATGCAGTTACCACATCTAAAGCCTTGTACACACAACGAGAATATCTTCTTGTACGACAGATTACAACTTTGCAAGCAATATAATGTGTTGTATTGTATTATATTGTATTCTTTTGTTTTCAAACATGCATGGTCTTGCTCTTCTGATTTTTTTTGAGACAAATACTGTGCTGATTAAACGAAAATCATGCGATCTGATATCATATGAAATTTTCGGATGAACTGTTGTGATCAGCTCTTGAAAGCTGTGTACTAATGAAACTGTATTTTTTGTCTGATTTTCTGATCATTTGTACTAGGTATTAGGGCTGGTAAGCTGCAAAGCATTGCAATTTTATTCTTGAATTAAGATATGCTTTGGTTGTTATGTGTGAAGACAATGCTAGGTATACTTTAGTGATGCAACTACCGCCATAGTAGATACACAAGCACATGCTTCGGGATCATGCTGTTACTAGTGGCAGATTTCCTTTGCCTCCTCCCTATCTGTGAGTAGATGTATTGCATTAACAGCTTCTGGTCAACCTAATCAGCACTTTTTGATATTAACCCTATATGTCTTACACAGTATTCCAAAGGCTGAGTCCCAGCCTTCCCCCTCAGCTAAAATGTGATATGTCATTTAAGGTTGTAATTCTGAAAATAAAAGCTGCAGTTTAAAGAAGTTTGCATTTAGTCCATAACTATGTTTTGTTTTCTTGAAATGTGCCTTTTAGCTTGCTATGCTAATCAATTCCCTAGCATAGCCCCATCTTCCCTAGCTTGTCATAGTCCTTTCCTTTTCTGGGAATGTCTAATTACTCTGTAATGACCCAGCTCCTCTGTCCCTCCTCTCACTCCCCTACATAACCTTTTTTATAGCTGCCTGGAGAAGATTAATGATGAACACTTTTAGAGTATCACTTGAGTCTATTGAGACGTCTGACATCACATGAAGTGGCGGCTGGTGCTGCATTTCCCCCCTGCCAGGTCGGCACTTACCCTATCCAGGTCGCGGCTTCCCCGGCTTCTCCTCCCCGCTAATCCGGTTTTAAGATCCGCCTCTTTTCCTGATTGGCCAGAAGGTGAAGTTGAAAGGCAATAGCAAATATTGATTCCCTAATGTCACATGTGGATGATCCCAACCATTTTGAAGCCAATTAGAGCCTTAGGTTCTAATCATGTGCTTAAAAAAAAAATCTCATACAAACCTATAAGTCTGGCGCCCCGCATGAAGATTAGGGGGGGGGGGCGCATTGGAGATTAGAGGTCCTGCGCTCCTTATGGACTGGCCGCCGCTGATCACATCCAAGATGGTAGCACCCAACAACAGTCTTGAGACTATTGGATGGCTACACAACGGATGCATTTACAAATAAATAACATGCATCAAGTATGTTAAAAAAATGTACAGATGCAGCCGCTCACAGATCCTTTTTCTGTATAATGCAGTGGTGGCCCATAATGCAGGGCGCAGGTGCGCATCCCCACTAATCCATGTGTCCAGCCTCCTATACTACATGCGGGTGCCATACACATGTATTCCAGAGGTAGATTTGTTTGCTTTTAACACATTAATAGAGCTCTAATAGGCTTCAAAAAAGGGTGGGTTTGAGGCACAGAGCACTGTGCCCCAAGCCCACCAAGTTGTGTGCCAATAGAGAATTAATATTCACAATTGTCTTCCTGATTCTCCTCCCGGCCAATCAGGAAGTGGGTCTTAAAACCCGTAACCAGATTGGCCAAAAGGAGAAGTGATCCTATTGGCCGCTGAGGAGGAGGAGATGCAGGGGAAGCCACCGTGAAGCACCAGGAGGAGGAGATGCCGCCCAGAGGAAGCGTTGCTTGCGACCAAGATGGGGTAAGTGTGGGTCTGGTCTGGTGACCGACCGACCTGGGGGTGTGCCTGTGACCCGATCGACCGGGGGGGGGGGGGCACTGGGTGGATTGTTTGCCCCCACAAAAAATATACCACCAGCCGCCACTAATATAATGTATATTTAATGTACTGTATATAATAACTACTTGAGCTGACATTCTATTACTAACCCACCCCCTTTCCATTTCCACATATAAAGGCCTAAATGTATCTATTTTAGCAGAAGCTAGTCATCAAATGGTTTGCCATAAGCTATCTCGGTGAAATGTACACTCATGAATGTTTTTTTTTTTTTTAATCATCTTTAAAAGGAGGAAATTGCCAGTAAATTGTATATTGGATGTTAGCACACCTTCCGGCCCCTTTTCCCTGTAGATATGAAGATGTCACATTACAAGCTTTGACCTCTGCAAAGATCATAGGATCCCTCTCAACCTCTAGATGGGCTGTTCTTCCAACTATGTCACCAGACATCACACAGAAGATCCCATAACTGTGGTTGGAATTGAAAGTAACACTACTTAAAATGAGTTCCATTTTTTTTTTTTTTTTTTTTATATATTTTTATTTAATTTTTATTTTTAGGAAGGGGGAAAAATGAGTTGCCATTTTTATTTTATCACCCTTTGCAGGCATGTACAATGCTGCCTGTCTGTTTCAGATAGGATGTTGGGACAGCGCCTCCCTTGAAATTGAACAGAGCCCTGAATAAAGAGCGTGGTACTTTGTAGTCTACATAGTCCATCTTTATTCAGAAACGCATCTATACTCCCGGGAGCTCTGCCTTTGATCTCTTTGATTTTTACACCAGATCTGTTATGGGCTAAAATTCCTAGGTTTTCCATAGAAACATCTCCATTCCTTAGGGATATTGATGTTTTCTTCTTCCTAGGGGTTATGATATGGTAAATCAGATTCAGAAAGGCCTGGACAATGCCAGCATTCATTCTGTGTTTTTTTGTAACCTTCTTTTTCTCCAATGAATCAAAATATTGTTTATTCTGCTGCGCCGAACGCCAGTCACTTCAGCTGCCAGTGTTTAAACTTTGTAGCAGCAGCAGGTTGCGTTGCCATGGCAACCTACTGTATGGCTAGAGCCTCCAAGACAATGTCTAGGGAGGATGGGTAAGTGAGTTTTTTGCCTCTCTGTGCAGCCACTTCCGATGGAGCGAGCTTTCTCCTCAGGATAGTCATCTTGTCACTAGAACAATGTATATCTTTGCCTGCCAATTTTTTCTTTACCCTTATTTTCCCTTTGATCTATAAAAAATCAAAAGAACAAAGTCAGGAGAGAAAGGACTTTTCGCACATAGCAGCCCTTTATATTTTGTCAAATTAACTGAATAAGCTCAAAAACTGATACAGTTTGATAATTAATGACCCTTTCCACTAGTTAAGTCTGCCCTTATGACAAATGTTTTGTTCTCAGACTTTTAAGATTTGAATTGCAAATGTGAAAAAATACGTTAATTTCTTTCTGGAAAAAAAATAATATATATATAAAATTGAAAAAGAAAACAAAAGTTTTATTTTCATTAATAATTGATTTATGGGATTGTGTAAAATTTAATTAGTGGGTTTCAGCCTGTCTAATTTGTGTCCTGTGTGTATTTTTGTTATTGTAATTAGTTTATCCTATAGAATAATTATAAGCTTGAAGTAAAACCAATCATTAAGGCTTTAGGGTTGTAGGTTTTTGTTGCAATAAACAAGGGACAAGTCTAGGGAAAAGCTGGAGAGCAAAACAACAATTAACACATTTAGTAAAGTTAGTCAGTCATTAAGTATTTATTAGAACAAGAAAAACTGTCATCATCACAAATCATACAAAAAATAAAGAAAGAAAATACTAATAAAATAGGTTTCAAGCCCTTTCCACTTGTAGGGTTTGGTGAAAGTGTCACCATAAATTATTGTCGTGAAGAACAATTGGGTAAAGGATTACTAATTCAAAGAGCTGTTTCAAATGTTCGGGTTGTAAGAGGGAGTCCAAGCTTTTGATGAAGCAAAACAAAAAGTAAAATGTAAATGGCTCCATGTACAAGCAGTTTTATAGCGTTCCTTTTTTTTGGGGGGGGGGGGTATTTCCACATTTATACTGCAGTACTGTAGAATAAATGACAGCTAAGAAAAACATAAATATAAAAATGTAATAAATTTAGATAATAAATATAGGTGATATGAAAAGTTTGGTGTAAATGTGGATTTAAAAATTAGACAGAATGAAAGAAGGAAAGAAAAAAAAGAAGGAAAAATAAAAGATGAGAAAGAATAGAGTGGCAGAGAAAGATGGAAGGGGGAAAAAATATAAAACAAAAGGAGGAGAACGTGAGAGAGGGGAGAGAGTGAGAGAGAGAAAGAATGGGGGGGGGGGAGAAAGAGAGAGAAGGAGAGAAAAGGAGGAGAGAGGTAGAGGGGAAGATATAAGAAGATAAACGAGAGACAGGGGGAACGAGTAGAGAAAAGGGGAGAAGGAGAGAGAGGGTTAGAGAAGTATCAGAAAGGAAAAAAGAAAGAAAGACAGAAAGGAGGAAGAATAAGAGAGGAGGAAGAGGGAAGGGGCAGTGACAGAAAGAGAGAGAGAGAGAGAGAGAGGAGGATGATAAAGATAAAGATAAAGAAAGATGGAGGGGGGAAAAGATAGAATAAGGGGGATGGAGAGAGGGAAGGAGGAGAAAGAGAGAGATTATTGCGAGAGAAGGGGAGAGAGAGTGAGAAAGACAAGAAGGAGGAAGAGGAAAAGAGGAGGAAGAGGCAAAGGAAGGAGAAAGAGAGGGAGGAAAAGGGAACAAATTAGAAGAGAGGGAATAAGGGGGAGAGGGAAGGAGGGGGGAGAGAGAAGGAGAAAGAGAAAAAAAGAGGAAGGGAAAAGAAAATAGAAGAAATTAGAAGAGAGGGAGAGAGGGGAGGAGGAGAAAGAGAGAGAGTATTGAGAGAGAGAACGGGGGAGAGAATAAGAAAGATAGAGATGGAGAAAGGGTGTTAGCAAAAGAGAGATAGAGGCAGAGAAAGAAGGAGAAAGAGAAAATGATGAAAAGAGGATGGTGGGATGATTGAGAGGAAGATGGAGACAGAGAAAAGGAGAGGGAGAAGAAATAAAGTAGGATGGGAGAGAGAGAGTGAGAAGAAAATTAAATAAAGAGGAAATGAGGAGAGAAAAGGAGAGAGAGAGAAAGAAATAGAGTGATGGAGAGAGAAGTAGGAGGAAAAGGGGGAATAAAGAGGTAGGAAGAGAGACAATTTCAGAGATTTGGTAGGATGTAAGCCTCTCCTTCTCTCCATAGTTTAGTGATCCTATTTTTTAGGGGAGGGACACTGCCATAGTGGATGAGTCTGGCTGGACCGTTGCCTCTTTCTTGGTCCATAGTGAGCATGTTGTTGCCATAGAAACTGTCACTCCAGTAGACGTGGAGGAGGTGTCTGCTAGTTACAATCCATATCTCTGCACACTCCTGTCTGGGAAAGAATTGAGCCATAACAGGGTTACCCGCTTTTCATAGGACTGACATTGTTGGTTCAGTGTGAACTCCCACCCCTGGCCTTCATTGTAAAGTTCCTTCCTTCTATGGCCTCCCAGCTGTACAATAGAGGATCATGAAGCCTTATCTGCTCCATAGCCATTTAATGACCATGTGTTCTGATGTATAGAGCTGTCCTGGACATTACAAGGACTGATATGACCTACAAATATAATCTACAGGAAACTCAGCATCCAGTGTTCTTGGTGCAAATTATACATGTAATTATACATGTAAAATCCCAAGGATAATGGTGTGTAATTGTAAACTACAGGCAGTACAGACAGCACCCAGACCAACCAGTCACAGGAGGACTGCACTGGGTAACTGATTGCTGGGGCCACTGCTGTCATTTTATATTTTCTGCATAATCCATCCTGAGAGACTATGAAGAATTTCTGGCAGATATCACAAAATTTTCATTTACCTCTGTAAATATAGATAGGATTAGGATCAAACACTGGAGAGATTCTCTCCAGACAGCTAGTAAAGCATATGATCCAATAGTCTCCTTCTTTCTGAGTGCATCCATTTAAATGCACATTGAATATGATAGCTTTATTCCTACATGGAAAATTAGATTACTTTAATCACCCACAATATATCCTAATTGAGAAGGGGGAGAAGGGAAGGGGGAAGCGAGAGTGGGAGAAAGAGAGGGAGAGAGAGGGATAAAGAGGGTGGGAGAGAGAAAGTGGTGGAAAGTGAGGGTGAAAGAGGCTGAGCAGGAGGGGAGAGAGAACAGGGGAGGGAGGGAAGGGGGAGGGAGAGAGAAGAGAAAAGAGGAGGTAGTGAGAGAGAGGAGAGAAGAGGGTGGAGAGGAGAGGGCGGAAGATAAAGATAGGAGAGAAGGAGGGATAGAGAGGGGGAGGGAGGAAGAGATAGAAAGAGAAAAGGGGGAGAGAGAAAGAGAGGGAGAGGGGATGAAAGAGGGAGAGAGAAAGAGAGGACAGAGAAATAGAGAGAAAGAGAAGGAGAGAGAGACTAAAAGATGGGAAAAAGGATAGGGAGACAGGGGGAAGGGGCTGAGAGAGAGAACATGGGAGGGAGAGAGAGAGAAGGGAGAAGAGAGGAGGTAGGGAGAGAGAGAGAGGGGGGGGAATAGAGGAGGTAGGGAGAGAGAGAAGAGAAGAGGGGGAAGAGAGGGAGGTAGAGAGGGGAGAGAATAGGGAATAGAGAGTGGAGGGAGAAAGACAGGGAGAAAGAGAAAGGGAGGGAGAGAGAAAGAGGGAGATAAAGTAAGGAGGGAGAGAGAAAGAGAGGGAGATAGAAAGAGAGGGAGATGGAATGAAAGAGGTAGAGAGAAAGAGAGGGAGGGGGAATAAATGAGGGAGAGAGGAAGAGAGGGCAGAGAATAGAGAAGGAGAGTGAGAAAGAAAAATGGGGAAAATGATAGGAGACCGGGAAGAGAAAAAGTTGAGAGTGAGAAAGAGGCTAAGAGAGAGGAGAGAGAGAAGAGGGGAGGGAGAGAGTGAGGGGAGAAGATAGGAGGAAGGGAGAGAGAGGAAAGAATAGAGAGGGGAGGGAGAAAGAGAAAGGGATGGAGAGAGAGGAAGAGAAAGTAAGGGAGAGAGAGGAAGCGAGGGAGTGAGAAAGAGAGGGAATAAAAGAGGGAGAGACAAACAGAGGACGGAAAATAGAGAAGGAGAGAGAGAGAGAGAGAGAGAGAAAAATGGGGAAAAAAAGATAGAAGAGAAAAAGTGGAGAGAGGGGGAGAGAGGCTGAGAGAGAGAAGAGGGGAGGGAGAGTAGGGGGAGAAGAGAGGAGGTTGGGAGAGAGAGGGGAGATGGGGGATAGAGAGGGGGAGCGAGAAAGCGAAAGGTAGGGAGAGATATAGAGAGAGAGAGAGAGAAAGTAAGGGAGAGGGAGATGGAATGAAAGAGGGAGAGAGGAAGAGAGGACAGATATAGAAAGAAAGAAAGGGAGAGAGAAACAGGGAAAGAGATGGAGAGAGAAAAGTCAGTAGAGATAAAAAGAGGAAGAGTGAGAAAAGAGAGATAGAGAGAAAGAGGACAGAGAGAGAGAGAATGGGGGGGTGGTAAAGAGAGGAGAGATGGGAGAGAGAGAGGGAAGGGAGAAAGACAGGGAGAAATAAAAAGTAAGGGTGAGAGAGGGGAGAAGTGGGGAGGGAGAGAGAATAGAGAGAAGAGGGGAGGAAGAGAGAAAGTGGTGGGGAGAGAGAGGGGGAGACAGTAAATGAGAGAGAGAGAGAGAGAGAGAGAGAGAGAGAGAGAGGAGGTGAGAGAAAGAGAGAGAAAGACAGGGAGAGATAGTAAAGGAGAGAGAGAGAAAGAGAGGACAGAGAAAGAGGGAAAGAGAAGAGAGAGAAAGAGAGGGAGAGAGAAAGAGAGTGAGAGAGAAGGAGAGGGAGAGAGAAAACACTTGACAGATAGAAAGAGGGAGAGGTAGAGAGAGAAGAGGGATGAGAGAGAGAGAGAGAGAGAGAGAGAGGGTTAGAGAGAGGAGATGGAGGGAAGGAGAGAAAAAAGAGAGGAGGGGAGAGAGTAAGACGTGAGAGAGAGGAGGAAGAGAGGGAGAGAGAAAAGACTTGACAGATAGAAAGAGGGAGCAGAAGAGAGAGAATGGGAATGAGAGAGAGACAGGGGGAGTGAGAGAGAGGGGAGGGAAAGAGAGAAAAGAAGAGAGAAAGACTTTAGAGAGAGGGAGGCAGAAAGAGAGGAGGAAGAGGTGTAGAGAGAAGAAGATAGAAAGAGGGAGCAGAAGAGAGAGAGAAGGGGAATGAGAGAGAGAGAGAGAGAGAGGAGTGAGAGATAGGAGAGGGAGGGAAATAGGAAAAAAAGAGAGGAGGGGAGAGAAAGAGACGTGACTGAGAGAGGGGGAGTGAGAGGGGAGGAAGAGAGGGAGAGGAGAGTAGATGGGGCAGGTGTGAGAGAGAAAGGAAGAGATGGAAAGGTAGGTATTGAGAGGGAGAAAAGAGAGATATAGTGACAGATGGAGGGAGAGAAGCAAGGAAGAGACTTTATTTTAACTTTACAATTCGGCTGGTTTACTGAAGAAGTTGAGATTTGAGAATACTCCCAATAAAATTGTGTGAGGGTTTTAGTCCTGTAAAATGTGTTGTGTGAACATTTTCAACTCTTTATGAAGACAGCCTCATCGTATTGCATATCAATTGGGTTGATTCGCTAAAGGGGTAACGAATGTTCAGTGATTAGGCGATGATGAGTTTACTTCAACCATCAAACCATGTTTAAGGAAAGGGTATTTTTGTCATTTCCCCTGCACTCTATTGGATATTCAAAGAAAAACACAACTTCGCCGTATTTACTATGCTGAGTGTTCTCTTGGCATTCTCTGGCTCTAGTAAAGCAGCCATTGTTGTGAGATGTCATTCCACAGACAGACAGACAGGACTGCTTCTCTGTAGGAGTGATTGTAAGTCCAGCAAACTAGTAGCTCAGTGTACTTTGCGGTATGTGGCTGCAGGGCATGGAATAGAGGAATCATAACCCCAGCTGAGGGATCAGGAAACATAAATGTTATTTTCTGCAGCTTCCATTGCACACTGCTAAGCTTGCATTTGTTTGCAGTGTTTTGTATACATGTGTGTTAATTTGTCAAAGCGTGTCTTTGAAGCAATGTGGAGTGCACTCGTCCCCCTCATGCTCTGAACTAGTACACTGGCCCTTTCTTCCAATGACCCCACAACACACTGAGATGGCTCCTTTGAACGTTCCACACGGCAGCATCGTGTGCTGGGCACTTTTCAAGAAAGGAAATGTGCTCTCTGTGCTGATCAAATTCAAACATCCTTCCAAGCAGGGGGAGGTGAGAAGTGCATATTTGTATTATTAACAAGCATGTGCATTTCAATATTAAGCAGCCTGTTTTGTCTTTGGCTTGTAGACAACTAACCCAGTGACCACATAGGCAAGACTTCCTAATACCTCCCACAAGCAGGTCACTTCATATACATTACTTAGGTAAATGAGCTGTACTACCTTCAAAAAAAAACAGAAAACCTACCAAGTACTGTAAAGGAAAGTGCTCAGAAAATATGTTTTAAATCATGCAGTATGTCCACAGAAAATGTACTTATAAAATGACATATAAAATAGTGCATTATTGTGTCCACAGAAAATGTACACTGCCTTATAAAAAAAAAAAAAAACATGCATTGTGTCCACAGAAAATGTACACTGACTTATAATTGAATGCATTGTGTCCACAAATTATCAGATTATATGAACTGTCTTATAAATTAATGCTTTGTGTCCACAGAAAATGTACACTGCCTTATAAATGAATGCATTGTGTCCACAAATTATCAGATTATATGAACTGTCTTATAAATTAATGCTTTGTGTCCACAGAAAATGTACACTGACTTATAAATAATGCATTGTGTCCACAAATTATCAGATTATATGCTGTCTTATAAATTAATGCTGTCTTATAAATTATTGTGTCCACAAATTATCAGATTATATGCTTTTATAAATTAATGTGTCCACAGAAAATGTACACTGCCTTATAAATGAATGCATTGTGTCCACAAATTATCAGATTATATGAACTGTCTTATAAATTAATGCTTTGTGTCCACAGAAAATGTACACTGCCTTATAAAATAGTGCAGTGTGCCCACAGAAAAATGACAGTGCCTTATGAATGAATGCTTTGTGTCCACAGAATATCAGAATACACGCATTGTGTTTATAAAATAATGCAATGTGTCCACATAACATGTATGCAATGTGTCCACTGTACATTTACACTGCCTTATAAACTATTGAAATGTGTCCACAGAAAATGTACACTGCCCTATAAAATAAGAATCAGAATCCATGCACTGCTGATAAAATAATGTAATGTGCCCACATAACATGTACACTGCCTTATAAATTAATGGTTTGTGTCCACAGAATATCAGAATACATGCACTGCCTTATAAAATAATGCACTGTGCCCACATAACATGTACACTGCCTTATAAATTAAGGCAATGTGTCCACAGAAAATTTACACTGCCTTATAAATGAATGCTTTGTGTCCACAGAATATCAGAATACATGCACTGCCTTATAAAATAAAGCAGTGTGTCCACAGAATATCAGAATACATGCATTGCCTTATAAAAATAATGCACTGTGTCCACAGAAAATGTACACTGCCTTATAAAATAATGCAGTGTGTCCACAGAATATCAGAATACATGCATTGTGTTTATAAAATAATGAAATGTGTAAACATAACATGTACACTGCCTTATAAAATAATGCAATGTGTCCACATAACATGTACACTGCCTTATAAATTAATGCAATGTGTCCACTAAAAATTTACACTGCCTTATAAAATATTGCAATGTGTCCACAGAAAATGTACACTGCCTTATAAAATAATGCAGTGTGTCCACAGAAAATTTACACTGCCTTATAAATTAATGCAATGTGTCCACAGAAAATGTGCACTGCCTTATAAAATAATGCAGTGTGTCCACACACTATCAGAATACATGCACTGCTTATAAAATAATGCAATGTGCCCACAGAAAATTTACAGTGCCTTATAAAATAATGCAGTGTGTCCACAGAAAATGTGCACTGCCTTTTAAAATAAGGCAGTGTGTCCACAGAATAACAGAATACATGCACTGCCTTTTAAATATCACTGTGTGTCCGCAGAAAATGTACACTGCATTATATAATAATGCACAGAAGCTACTGATAAATGCCCTCCCCCATACAATAAATAGCATATCCATAGCCTGATGTATATTGCTTATAAAACAATGCACTGTGCCCACAAATGTGTGCAGTACCTAACAAAGTGTTCCAGTCCAGAATAATATAGCATATGTACAAGATAATGTGCATAGCCTACAAAACAATGTACAGGGTCTTACAAAATATTGCACTTATGTTTTCTAAGTATTGTGCAGTCCAACAAATGTATATAGCTTAGGAAATGTGAGCCTGCATAATTACATTATACATTCTCTTCAGAAAAAAATGAATATTATCTTACAAAATAAGGCACAGTGCTTACAAAGTAGTGTAGTGTTTCTAAATAATACACATTGGATCACATAATAACTAAATAATGAACAGTAGATTCTGTGAGTACATGTGTAACGCCTTATAAATGATCATACAATAAAATGTGATATTAATGACAGCTAGGTACACATTTAGAACCCGGCTTACTAGAGTGTGAAGTCAGGTGACATTAGGAGCATTTCTAATTGACTTCAACAACCCATCCCTTTGCAGAAGAGCTAACGTTCTAATACACACTGTATAGGACTGGACAAGTGTAGTCAGCTCACTTTTACTATATTTTCCAGGATGGTATGTCAGGCCCTCAGTGAATAATGAAGAAGAAATGATGAAAAAAATATCTTACAAGAATGATTATGAGCATATTGTGCAGAAAGAATAATGTACACTATCACCAATCACAAACTGAGCTTTGCAAAATCACAAAGTACATGTAGAATATTCTTTCAGAGGAACACATAAATGTATATAATATATCGATTTCTATTTCTATTTTTAAATGTATTTACACTAGCCGAGAGAGAGAGAGAGAGAGAGAGAGAGAGAGAGAGAGAGAGAGAGAGATGAAGGGAAAGAGAGAGAGAGATGAAGGGAAAGAGAGAGAGAGAGAGATATGAAAGAGAGAGAGAGAGAAAGAGAGAGAGAGATGAAGGGAAAGAGGGAGAGAGAGGGGGTGGAGAGAAAGAGAGAGAGAGAGATATGCAGGGGAGAAGAGAAAAAAAAGAGAGGGAGAGAGAGATGGAGGGAAAGAGGGAGAGCTAGGGGGTGGGGGGAAAGAGAGAGAGGTATGAAGGGGAAGAGGGAAACAAGAGAGAGAGAGAGCGAAAGGGAGGGAGAGAGAGAGAGAGGATGTGGAGGGAAATAGAGAAAGAGTGATAGAGAGAGATATGAAGGGGAAGAGAGGAAAAGAGAGAGAGAGGGGGGGAGAGAGAGAGATGAAGGGAAAGAGAGATAGAGGGGTGGAGGGAAAGAGAGAGAGAAAGAGAGAGAGCGATATGAAGGTGAAGAGAGAAAAGAGAGAGAGAGAGATGAAGGGAAAGAGAGAGGGAGGGAAATAAAGAGAGAGGGAGAGAGAGAGAGAGAGAGAGTGAAGGGGAAGAGAGGAAAGGAGAGAGAGAGATATGAAGGGAAAGAGGGGTAGAGGGGGTGGAAGGAAAGAAAGAGCGAAAAATTAAGGCTAAGAGCGAAAAAGAGAGAGAGAGAGAGAGAGAGAGAATAAGGGAAAGAGCGGAAAGAGAGAGAGAGAGAGATGAAGGGAACGAGAAAGAGAGATTAAAGGGAAAGAGAGAAAAAGAGAGATAGGGAGATGAAGGGGAACAGAGAAAGAGATAGATATAGATACATGTTCTATTATTTTCTATATACATGAATTAATTTTCTACATAATTGCACACAAAAACCTCAAATTTAACGTCTACTATATATGCAACTTGCCCGAAGTAAAAACATATATTGATGTAGCATTAGCAGCTCTCCAAAACAGAAAAAAATACATCTATCTCCTGTTTTGGAGTGTATCTAATCGGATATGATGTCATGGGAGCTGGTTATGCACTTCATCATTTATAAGCCAACCCAACAACCAGCCCCCCCCCCCCCCCCCCTATCAAAATGCACATATGTCTGTTTTACTACACGATACAAAAAAATAAGGCATCCAATAGAAGAGGAAACAATTAAGAAGAGGGGGGGGGGAGAAAGAGACGAGAGAGGGAGAGAGAGGGGACATGAGGATATCGAAAGTAAATGAGAAATATATTTGAAGATAGAGTGGAGATAAAAAGGGGTATGGAGAGAAATTGAGGAATGGGAAACCAGAGAGAAGAAAGAAAAAAGGAGGGAGCGAGAGAGTGTGGAGAGTGAAGGGAGGGGAGGGAGAAGAGAAAGGAGCCTGCTAATGGGAAGGATGCAGGGATATTGTTTGTCTATCTATAGAGAAGAAGTATATATATATATATATATATATATATATGCCCTGACCATGCGCTGTATAAAGCAGCCTGTGCCTAGCCCATTCCAGGAGGACCCAGCCTCCAGCCTGTAATTTGGAGGCTGTTGGAGATGCTGGTGTGGGTTGTGTGTGGCAGGGAACATCTATCTGTTGAATAGGCGGTGTCACACGGTAGCATGCACTCTTGTCAGGGCCGATTGTGTTTTAGGCAAACATTTGAGCAAACATAAAGGCAAAGGTCAAGTGCTGTTCAGTTCCAGTGTGTGTTAATTTACCTAGCTAACCAATAGGGCAAAAGTTGCATTATATGCTTGGATTACAGAACAAGCCTGTGTGATTTCCAGTGCTATCAGGGCAGGTAGCTCTATATCTGAACGAACCACTACCCACTGCAATCTGTGTATGAAGGGCCAATTTATCTACAGCCTTCTGAACCAGGACTGAGATCAGGGGGACACACAGGGCATTTATAGGGAGAGAGATGCCAGTCATCCTGGGCAAATATATGTAGAAGCAACAGGGTGGGGGTGATGCCATCCCATTATCGCAGGAACCTTTACCTAGAATATATTAGTATAAAGATTTGTCAGGAGCCTGCAAGGACCAGATCAATCAAATACATAAATCAATGTCCATGTGTGTGTGTGTGTGTTGTGTGGTGTTTCAGTCCTGGTCAGTGTGTGTGTGTGTGTGTGTAGTTTATCGTACTGTGTATGTGTAGATGTGTATGTGCATACTGCATAGTTCATCATAATGTGTTCACTATGAGTGTGTGTGTGTGTGTATATATATTTCAGTGTTAGCATCATAGTATTGTGTATCTAGTTTTGCATTTCATTGCACACTTTGGATCGTTTGTCTATATATATATATATATATATATATATATATATATCTCTATCTATCTAAATGTATATATAGATCTACACACACACACACACACACATATATATATATCTCTATCTATCTAAATGTATATATAGATCTACACACACACACACACACATATATATATATATATATATATAATATATATATATATATATATAGATCTCTATATATATATATATATATATATATATATAGATCTCTATATATATTTATCAATATATCTCTCTATCTATCTCTCTATATCTGTCTATCTATCTATCTATCTATCTATCTATGATCTATCTATCTATATCTATATATTTATATATATATATATATATGTATATATATATATATATATTGCTGGTCCCCTTTAATATGTACCCGTGCTGAGATGACAGTTTTACTAAACAAACCCTTACTTACCAAACTCTTTAGAGCCCTGAGCAGGCATTAGTCTTGTCCACTTATCTTCTTGCTTGATCGAGCTGCTTTCTGTTGGAGGAATCTAAGCTGAGCTCATAAGGTACAAGAAAAGTTGTGTGTAAACCTTTCAGACTATTATGTGGCCATAACGTTGGGTCCCTGTACACAGCTCCCAGTCCTATAAACACCACCTGTGCTCCTCCGTCAGCTCCAACTTTTTTTTTTTTTTGGCTGCATTAAAAAAAAAAAAAGACGAAGTTGACATTTAAAATAGTGTAATGAAAAGTGCTGCACTGATCTTTGCTGGGCTGCTTTTAGCGGCATCTCCCATTTCAGTTAACTTTTTAAAGATGAGAAAATCTCCGAGCTTAGTTTCTGTAGACTTTTCTCGTTATTCATCTGCTTGGTCGCCTAAGCTGCACAAAGGAGTATCAGCTGCGTTATGAAAAATGGCCCAAGCCCAGAGAATGTCACAGTGGTCGACTTATTATTTTAGGCTTTTTTTAAAAAAAAAAAAAATCTCAGGGAAAGTTTGCTTTTGATGAATTCAATAAAAGAGGGTCTACAACGGAAGAGATTTTAAGCTAAAAAACATACAGCAAGGGGCAAAGCCGAACACAGCCAGATGGCCGGGGGAACTTTCCTCTTTAGAGAATTCACTTTATTAGTATATCACTTTATTCCCTCTGATAGGAGACAAGATAAACAACTCATTCATTGTCTTACCGAGAGGAAATAAACAAACACACTAGTAAACAAAACAAAAAATACAAATATTATAAAAAAAATAAACAAAACACCAGAAAAAGTTATAAATAACTGTCAATGTCTCTCGCCTATTTGTCTGTCTGTTTGTCTATGCTTGCTACCTCTTTATCTCATAACTATGAAGCTGTATGTAATACTATAAGTAAGAATTCTACTTTTATGTATTCATTCTCAAAGCTATGACTTACATATACGTTTATATATGTTTATTTTTTATTAAGTCAACAGGTCCATCAACTAGGTCTATAAAACACGAACCCAATTTTGCTTTCTTCCTTCCTTCCTTTCTTTTTTTCTTTCTTCATTTTTCTTCCTTCCTTCCTTCCTTCCTTCCTTCCTTCCTTCCTACCTTTCTTTCTTTCTTTCTTTCTTTATTTCTTTCTTGTTTTCTTTCTTCCTTTTTTTCTTTTGGTTTCATTCTTTCTTTCTTTCCTTTTTTCTTTCCTTCGTTCTTTCTTTTTCTTTCCTTTATTTGTTCCTTCCTTCCTTCCTTCCTTCCTTCCTTCCTTCCTTCCTTCCTTCCTTGTGTCTTTCTTTCTTTCTTCCTCCCTTCCTTTTTCTTTCTTTGTTCTCTCTCTCTTCCCCCTCACACCTTTCTTTCTTTCTTTCTTTCTTTCTTTCTTTTCTTTCTTTCTTTCTTTCTTTCTTTCTTTCTTTCTTTCTTTCTTTCTTTCTTTCTTTCTTTCTTTCTTTCTTTCTTTCTTTCTTTTTTTCTTTTCTTTCTTTCTTTCTTTCTTTCTCTCACTCTCTGTCTCTCTCTCTCTCTCTCTCTCTCTCTCTTTTTTTCCCCCTCTTTGTCCTCTCACAAATTTCCTATCTCCTTCAGTCTTTTTGAGAATCAAAATTTTTCACATTGAATATACGTTGCCAGATTGCACAGATGAAACTCTAATGCACTTAAAATATGTTATTTTGTTACGTCAACAAGTCCATCAACTGGGTCTGTAAAACAGGAACCCAGTATAGTCACATTCATTAATTCATTTTTTCTTTCTTACTTTCTCCCTCTCTCTCTCTCTCTCTCTCTCTCTCAAAGGGATGGGTTGGTCGATAAAAAAGCACTTCTTTCTTTCTATCCTTCCATCCTTCCATTCTTTCCTTCTCTCCTTCCTTACACCTTTCCCTTCTTTCTTTCTTTCTTTCTTTCTTTCTTTCTTTCTTTCTTTCTTTCTTTCTTTCTTTCCTTTCTTTCTTTCTTTCTTTTTTTTTCTTTCTTTCTTTCTTTCTTTCTTTCTTTCTTTCTTTCTTTCTTTCTTTCTTTCTTTCTTTCTTTCTTTCTTTCTTTCTTTCTTTCTTTCTCTCTCTCTCTCTCTCTCTCTCTCTCTCTCTTTCTTTCTTTCTTTCTTTCTTTCCCTCTCTCACATTATGCTCAGCATACACACACCGACCAGGATTGTGTAGCCTGTAGCAGGAGATGACCGTCAGAATGAGGGAGCACAAGACGTGTTAAGTGTGTATTGCCTCAAAGCCGAGTCGTTGTGTGTATTTATTTATTGTGAGTCAGACAAAGGCATATTTCTCCTTTGCCTTGCTCTCCCTTTTAGAGGAAATTTCTTGGTCATGTGTGTTTGTTAATGGTTAGAGACAATCACACAAAAAAACAACTACTTGAAGCGTCCTGGCAAAATCAACACTCTTTACTCTAGAGGTCAGGAGGGCAGAGGAGACAGAGCCTCGAACACAATGGAGAGCGCCATTAATGCAGACATTGGACAGGCTTCTTGTTTCCATGTTACACCATTAGTACCCAATGCGTGTCACCACAAAGGCTCATTGAGGGCTGCAAAGCCAAGTGTCTACTATAGGCTTTCATTCTGCTCAGCCGCCGTCTCATGTGTCTCCTCTACTTCATACCCATCCATGGAAATGTCTGCTTGTTATCAGTTCATAAATCCAGCCTCCATCACTAGCTAGGTGACAACAGCATGTGTACAGGGGACACCATGATGACTTGGCTCATACAGGCTAAGGGAGACACCACATAGCAAACAACACACTGCTATGACGTCATATGAGATTTAGGAAACGCATTTTCATGATGTATACATCTCCACTGCCCACTGCTAGTATTACTTATTAAGCTTTATTTAATCAGGCAAACCAGAGGGAAAATAGCCAATAGGGTGTCGTTTTTCAATCATCTGACTCCAGTAAACTGACATGTGATTGGTTAGCTCACGTCATCAGAATCATTTGTTTGCATTGTTTGCTCTTTTCTTTACAACATACTCTATATCTCTAGTGATCCATTGTGGATAACAATGCATATAAGTCTTGACTGATATACACCTTCTTTTCATTTCAGCATGGTAGGAAATGCAAAGGATCACAATAAAGCATAGAAAATATAAATGTATTTTGTGTCACGTGCCCTATATGTCAATGTAGCATATATATATATATATATATATATATATATATATATATATATATATATATATATATATATATATATATATATATATACACACACATACATACATACATACATACATAGATGTATATTTAATATAACTATAAATGCAATGCTTTGGACTTTATTTCAGCCATATTGGGTATATTATAATTCAGTTATTCTATCTTATATGTATCAGCGTTTCTTTCAGACAAAATAAATAGAGGTGTTGTATTCTGTATCATATATGTCAATGTTACTTGATTCCAGTTGTATTGTGGTTTCCTTGTAATATTATTATATTCTGTATCACATGTATCAATGCAGCTTACTTTAAGACATAGTAAACATGAGTGTTATATTCTATATCATATGTATCAATGTGACTTCCTTTCAGACACATGGGGGAGGGGTATTTACTAAATCTGGAGCCCAGCGACTTATCGGCAGCTGTGCCCGGTAACCAATCAGCTTCTAACTTCCGCTTGTTCAATAAAGCTTTGACAAAACACCTAGTAGATGATTGGTTACTAGGCACAGCTGTGCCAGATTCCTTGGGTTCCAGTTTTAGTAAATCCCCTCATTGGATATATTAAGTGTTATAATTTGTATCATATGTGTCAATGTAGCTTTTTTTCAGATATAGTAAAAAAATGTTAATGTTTTTATATTATTTTATTATGTATTTAAATGTAGCTCCCTTTTAGACATGCATTTTCTGTGTTATATATTGTATCATATGTGTCAATGCACATAGTAAATATAAAGCGTGTGTTATATTCTAAATTATATATACTATGAAGGTGGCTTAATTTCATAGTACATTCTTTAGATCGGTTATATAATGTATCATATGTATCAGTGTAGGTTCCTTTCATAGTAAATATGTTATTGTGTTATATATTGTATAATATGTATCAATGTACATTGCTTTCATAGTATATATGTTATTTGTGTTATATATTGTATAATATCTGTCAATGTAGATTCCTTTCAAAATATATATGTTATTTGTGTTATATATTGTATACTATGCAATAGTGTAGATTACTTTCATAGTATATATGTTATTTGTGTTATATATTGTAAAAAATATGCATCAATGTAGATTACTTTCATACTATTATTTGTGTTATAGATTGTATACTGTGTAATAATGTAGATTCCTTTCATAGCATACTTTATATATGTGTTAGTTGTGTTATATTTTGTATACTAAGTAATATAGTTAACATGTTATTGTGTTATATATTGTATAATATGTATCAATGTAGATTCCTTTCATAGTATATATGTTAGCTGTGTTATATATTGTAGACTATGTAATATAGTTAATATGTTATTGTGTTATATATTGTATAATATGTATCAATGTAGATTACTTTCATAGTATATATATATTATTTGTGTTATATATTGTATACTATGTAATAATGTAGATTATTGTTATAGTATATATGTTATGTGTGTTATATATTGTATCATATGTATCAAAGTGGCTTCCTTTTATAGTACACTTTTAATATCAGTTATATAATGTATCATAAGTATCAATGTAGATTCCTTTCATAGTAAAAATGCTATTTGTGTTATGTATTGTATCATATCTATCAAAGTAGCTTCCCTTTCAGCCATATTGAATATATTCTAAGTGTCATATTCTACATCATGTGTTTCAAAGTTACTTCCTTTTAGTAAATATGAGTCCCCTGTGTAAAAATGTTGCATTCTATATCCTATACATGAATATAGCTTCCTCCCAGCTATAGTAAATATCTACAGGTTGACTTTTGTATTCACTCCTTTGCATATACACTTTACCTTTCCTTTCTTGTTGTTGAACCCCTCCCCTCCCAGAGGTCATGATTTGTGAATGAGATCTATCACTGGTATTAATTGATCCAATAAATTGAGGCTGAGTCTATAGTATGAATTGTTCCAATATGGGTATATTCCTGGTCTATGACTTAATTAAGCTATTTGCAGCCTGATGCTGCTAGTCATCGCGGGTGTGCAAGTGGATTAACAATGTAGTGCTCAGTGTATCCTCAGGATGATGTATAATTAGTTTACTGGCGGTACATATCAATTTTTGATGATTGCAGAACACATGCTCACTTTACCAACGAGCCTGAAACTGCTCTCTATAGTGTAGTAAAGGGAATATTGTGTACAATAGCACAGCTAAATGAAGAAAGTTTGTAAAGCTGAAATGACATCCACCCTCAGTAATGACACCTGCCCTCAGTAATGTCACCTACCCTGAGAAATGTCACCTGCCCTCAGTAATGACACCTGCCCTCAGTAATGTCACCTACCCTGAGAAATGTCACCTGCCCTCAGTAATGACACCTGACCTCAGTAATGATACCTTCCCTCAGTAATGTCACCTACCCTCAGAAATGTCACCTGCCCTCAGTAATGACACCTGCCCTCAGTAATGACACCTGCCCTCAGTAATGTCACCTACCCTTAGAAATGTCACCTACCCTCAGTAATGACACCTGCCCTCAGTAATGTCACCTACCCTCAGTAATGACACCTGCCCTCAGTAATGACACCTGCCCTCAGTAATGTCACCTACCCTTATAAATGTCACCTACCCTCAGTAATGACACCTGCCCTCAGTAATGACACCTACCCTCAGTAATGTCACCTACCCTTAGAAATGAAACCTGCCCTCAGTATGACACCTGCCCTCAGTAATGACACCTACCCTCAGTAATGTCACCTACCCTTAGAAATGTCACCTACCCTCAGTAATGAAACCTGCCCTCAGTATGACACCTGCCCTCTGTAATGACACCTACCCTCAGTAATGTCACCTACCCTTAGAAATGTCACCTACCCTCAGTAATGAAACCTGCCCTCAGTAATGACACATGCCCTCAGTATTGTCACCTGCCCTCAGTAATGACACCTACCCTCAGTAATGAAACCTACCCTCAGTAATAACACCTGCCCTCAGTAATGACACCTGTCCTCAGTAATCTCACCTACCCTCAGTAATATCACCTATCCTCAGTAATGACACCTACCCTCAGTAATGACACCTACCCTCAGTAATGACACCTGCCCTCAGTATTGTCACCTGCCCTCAGTAATGACACCTGCCCTCAGTAATGACACCTGCCCTAAGTAATGTCACATGCCCTCAGAAATGTCACCTACCCTCAGTAATGACACCTGCCCTCAGTAATGATACCTACCCTCAGTAATGTCACCTGCACTCATTAATGACACCTACCCTCAGTAATGACACCCGCCCTCAGTAATGACACATTCCCTCAGTAATGACACCTACCCTCAGTAATGTCACCTACCCTCAGTAATGACACTTACCCTCAGTAATGTCACCTACCCTGAGTAATGACACCCGCCCTCAGTAATGACACCCGCCCTCAGTAATGACACCCACCCTCAGTAATGACACCTACCCTCAGTAATGACACCTGCCCTCAGTAATGACACCTACCCTCAGTAATGACACCTACCCTCAGTAATGATACCTACCCTCAATAATGTCACCTGCCCTCAGTAATGTGCACCTGCCCTCTGTAATGTCACCTGCCCTCAGTAGTGACACCTATCCTCAGTAATGTTACCTGCTCTCAGTAATGACACATGACCTCAGTAATGACACCTACCCTCAGTAATGTCACCTACCCTCAGTAATGACACCTGCCCTCAGTTATGACACCTACCCTCTGCAATGACACCCACCCTCAGTAAGGAGTAAGGACCCCTACGCTCAGTAAACTGACACCCACCCTCAGTAAGGACACCTACCTCAGTAATGACCCCTACCCTCAGTATACTGACACCCACTCTCAGTAATGACCCGTACCCTCAGTAATGACCCTTACCCTCAGTATACTGACACCCACCCTCGGTAATGACACCTACCCTCAGTAATGATCCCTATCCTCAGTATACTGACACCCACCCTCAGAAATGACACCTACCCTCAGTAATGACACCCACCCTCAGTAATGACACCCACCCTCAGTAATGACACTTATACCCTCAGTAATGACACTCATCCTCTGCAATCACACCCACCCTCTGTCCTAGCCAGACTTAACCCCTGCCTGCCCGGGGCCCTGTAGACCGCAGACTGGCTGGGGTCACAGTGTCACTCAAACAGCCATTCTGCTCCTGCTATGTGGGAATAACAAAGCTGTTGCTCCCAGTCAAGGAAGGAGCCGCATTGAGTTTTCTAGAAATCAAGTGCCTTTGTCCATAAGGACACAATGTATGTCCCATGTGGAAGCTGTGCTGGAAATTATGAATTACAGACACTGCGGGGCTATGTCTACCAACACATGCTTCTGAAGCTGCAAACCGGCTAATGAAATTATCCAACTTGATTACAAAGACTTTGACAATGTGTCTTTCTGAGTTTAACATCTTTACTGCCGAAATGGCGCAACGCACATAGGCGAGTCCATGCTGAGTGATGCTATTTGCATTTTTAAATGTGATTTAATTTTACAGAGAGAGAGTCAAAGGTAGAACAGCGAGGATCAGTTGACCCTCTGCACCGAACTTAATCTATCACTTGTAATGTTATCAGAGAGATAGGACTCCATCAATCATCAGGGATCCTTCTAGTGCAAATATGTATCCACCAACTTGTCATAGTGTGATTCATGATCGCCCTATTCTGCTTAACCGGATTACAAACGTGCCAAAAGTCTCACTCTGCACCCATACTACACTTTTATTATGGCAGCAAATCTGTATTTAGGAATGTCTTCTATATAAATTCATTCAAATATATTACATAGAATAGGATAACATTCTACACACACACACACACACACGCATAGAGATATGCTCCCACCTCTCTCGATCACCCTTGTCATTGGGAATATATATATATATATATATATATATATATATATATATATATATATATATATATATATATATATATATATATATATATATATATATATATATATATATATATATATATATATATATATATATATATATATATTCCCAATGACAAGGGTGATCGAGAGAGGTGGGAGCATATCTCTATCTATCTATCTATCTATCAATCTATATATCGCTCTAGTGTGTGTGTGTGTGTGTGTGTGTATGTGTATATGTCCCATGAATGCACAAATCCATAAATCCATAAATGTTTGTATATATGTCTTAATATAGTAGTATGTATGTAAGAAACAAATATATACAAATAGATATACAGATATATCTATATAGATGTATGGATATCTATCTATCTATCTATCTATCTATCTATCTATCTATCTATCTATCTATTATTTTTTCCTAAGACACCAAAGTGTCTTATAGGGACATATAGGCACATATAAGGAATATATATATATATATATATATATATATATATATATATATATATATATATATATATATATATATATATATATATATATATATATTTTCCTAAGACACCACCAAAGTGCGTCTATCTATCTATCTATCTATCTATCTATCTATCTATCTATTATTTTTTCCTAAGACACCAAAGTGTCTTATAGGGACATATAGGCACATATAAGGAATATATATATATATATTTTCCTAAGACACCACCAAAGTGCGTCTATCTATCTATCTATCTATCTATCTATCTATCTATCTATCTATCTATCTATCGTCTATCTATCTATCTATATATATATCTATCTATCTATCTATCTATCGTCTATCTATCTATCTATCTATCTATCTATCTATCTATCTATCTATCTATCTATCTATCTATCTATCTATCTATCTGTTCATGTATCTGTCTGCCGTGTATGTAAGTGTGTGTGTGTTTGGGGTGTGTAGAACCAGCTTGAGCATCTCAAAACTCAATCAGCTTTGCTGACCTGGAGATTTTTGTTTAAGGAGTCATCTTTCTTGATTTAAGACTTATTTGAGGATATGTCTAACTTCTATAGGAATATCAAGTTCTAAGCCCCACAGGAGCAGTGTTTGCACTTACTTGTTCTATATGTACTAAGGCTCTGGGGAACATGTTGGTGATATCTAAGGAAATAAAATAAATAAAATCAAAGAACAATTTTCACTTTTGTCAAGCGATATGTCTATGTGACACCATGTTATGAGTGTGCTGCTGTTTTTATTGGTATTCCATGAGAAGTGTGGTCCCCCCTCACCATGTGTACCTGGAGCAGGTGATAACAATGCCCCTACTGAGCCCTCACTGTCTGCGGGAGGGTCGGATCCATGTCATAAAACAGAGCCTGGATCTATATGTCATTATACTGGCAGACACATAAGACACCCCACCCCCACAAAAGGTAAATGTCTTCATTAGTCTGATCTCTGAAGACTGTCGAACATTTCATTAATTTATAATTTATGAATGTTTGACAAATATTAAAAAGTATGTAAATATGAAAGGGATAATGTGTTTTCTGCGGGGGACCAGCAAATGACCCGCACTCTACTTTGCCTGCTAGATTACACAAGAGGTTCCAGCTATCTGTTATCAAACTGTGCCTTCCCCATACTCCAGCATATTGTGGGACTGACAAGTGAAATAGTGCATATCAACCAATGGTTTAAATCGTAATAAAGAGAAGAGCCATTTGCATTTTTTACATTTTATTACTAAGGTAATTTACTATGACACATTTCTAACGGTAATTTATGAAAACATTTGAAAGCAATTATATAAAGTCTACAAGCATTTTCAAGAAAAAAAAGTGAACAAGGAGAAGTCAAACAAATGGCAACTGGTTTGATCTTTTTTAAAAGGAGTCTATAAAAATATAGACAAGATAAAAGTGAAAGGAGAAGAAAGAGTTAACAAACCAGCTAACTGTTTTATTGTGGAAACGAATAACAAAGAAATATCTACTGATATGTTGAAAGCAATAGTTCGTTCTGCATAAGTATAATTTCATAGCTGAACTGAGTATAATTCATAGGTAGGTTCCATTCTACAGACCCAGAATCGCCTTTCATGATTGCTATTCACCAGTCATTTATAATTTCACATAGAACATGGGGCCCTAAAATATATATAGTGTTTTATATTTAACAGAAAATGTGTTGAACTTAAACTCTTTGTAGCCGTTAATATATATGCGACTTTTCAAAGGCTACATTCACATGGGCGTAAAATTGTTACGGATCTTTGTGCTTTTTTTTTTTTCTTCTCAAAAGTTCCTGTGTAATGATCAGTAAAGTTATGAGCGTTCAAGGGTTGATTCATGTCAAAACGCATACAAAACGGCGTTCTTCTAATATAACGCACTATGCATAAAATAATGTTTTCAAGGCAAAAACTGGCTTATACAATTCAGTACCATTTTATTATTTTATTTAGTACCATTTTTTCACAAGTAATTGTTTATTGTAACTTGAAAGATCCTTTGTTTTACAGACTTTTTACAAGCTGCCAAGCAAGAGACTGGAAAAAAATGCCTTCCAGTTCTAAAATTCCAGCAGAGGAATTCGTCTACTGTACTAGCCACTAATATAAACTGTCCCCCAGACGTATTAAACTTGATCGCCACAGACATTGGTCACAAATGAAATTCAATTTATGAGACAGCCCTATGTAAGTATTTAGGAGAACACAAGGCTGATAGTCCTTCACCACCCCTGACCTCAATATGGTTGTCCTCCAGAGAGTCAATCTCAATGGAAGCCATCCACCATCACTCTTGTTGTGCTAACTTGTATAAGACACACAACTCCATAAATATCACAAAATACAATCATAAAGAGGAATCCAAATCCTGGAGCACTTATTGGAAGCCATGTGCTTCAGACATTATCAAAACACCATATTAACAGCAGGCTTTGGCAGCAATGGCTTACATGTGTGGTGGCTTCCTCCAGCAGTTGTGGAATGCGCCATTTACACTGTAAGACCACTTTGTCAAGGTCATTTGAAGGTTATGGTCAATGCATTTCAACCACAAGAAACTAGAACTGTATATGGAAAAAAGAAAAAAATAATCACATAAAAAGTTTGACTAGGGCGCCTTGTACAAGCTAGGCTGTAGGGTCAACCTACTCCAAGTATTTGTATGAATTGTAAGGAGATCGTAAAGAAACTTGGTCATATTTCTCGTCCTTGTTCTCTATTCCAAGAAGCCAGATGATATAAAAAAAGCCCCAGAAATGATAAATGACAGCGACTAGTTAATGGCTAGAGGGCGCATTTACCGATTCATAATCATTTGTTCTTGGTGATGTATGACCTTAGTCTTAGATTTGAAAAGCTTCTATTTGAAGGTGTAAATGGCTTCTCTCTCTCTCTCTCTTTTTCCTTAGCACACTAAAACCTTGCTGCATTAGTAGTGATTGATCTGACGTACAATTCGTCCCAAAGTGCTATTTTAGAGGGGAACACTGGCTTTTGGAGATTAACTGGGGTGTCTGTTCCATATTAATGAAGCTTGGAGATATACTAACGTTTTGGTAATTTAGTTATTTGTGTCTATAGCTATTGCAGTCATTTTCCCTTAGTCCCCCGCGGTTGTTATACATTGAATTAAAAAGTGCTTCTTAACATCATTTTTTTTCCAGTAGCAAATTAACGGCATTATAATGCGAAAAACAAATGTTGACTTGTGTCTTGGAGGAAGTCAGTTGGTTGGCGATACATCAAAGTGTTCGCGAAGGAGTAGTTTGGGCTGCAAGATTGTGGTGTTGCAATTACAGGACTTCACAGCCATCCCTTGCTGTAAAGATATGATATGGACTACAGGGGGTACATACAATAGGGTATGTTCATTGTTTTCATAGCTGTGTCTGTAACCAATTTCACTCATTACCTCTCTTACCTTTGGGATTGCTGGAGAAACCAAAAAGCAATTATGCATTACAAAATTTGTTTAGAGCTATGCATGAGTCCTGGATTCTGGACTTACAGATGATTGTATTTCTGTACAGAAACACATTTCATCTACATTCTGTAGCTATTAACATACATAAAAGCCAAAAAAAAAAAAAAGACCAAACTCATCAAAGTAACAAAATGACATTCTGGTATGCTGGTATGTTACTATACCATTGGGTTCCTCTTTTATAGACCTAAATGATGGACCTGTTGACTTAATAAAAGGCAACATATTTTAAGTGCATCAGTTGTATCTGTGCAATCTGGTAACGATTACTCAGTGTGCTGCACGATACTTCTTATAGTCCAAAAGACTGAAGGAGGGAAGGAATGAGAGACAGGGAATGGAATGAGAGAGTGGAAAAAGAGAGAGATAGAGAGAGAGAGAGGTACATGGAGAGGAGAAAGAGAGAGATGTATGGAGAGGAGAAAGAGAGAGGTACATAGAGAGGAGAAAGAGAGAGATGTATGAAGAGGAAAGTGAGAGAGACAGAGACAGAGAGGGAGACAGAGACAGACACACAGAGTGGAGAGGAGAGGAGAAAAAAATAAGCAAAGAAAGAAAGAAAAAAAGTAAGAAAAGATGTAAGGGAGGAAGGAAGGAAGGAAAGGAATGAATGAAGGAAAGAGAAAGAAAGAGAGAGAGAGAGAGAGGGGGGATAGATGGGAGAGAGAGAAGTAACAGAGTGGAGAAAGAAAGAGAGAGAGATGAGAAAGAAATAAGGAAATTATGGAAGGAAAGAAAGAAAGAAAGAAAGAAAGAAAGAAAGAAAGAAAGAAAGAAAGAAAGAAAGAAAGAAAGAAAGAAAGAAAGAAAGAAGGAAAGAAAGAAAGAAAGAAAGAAAGTAGCTTTTTTTGTGTTTGTTTTTGTGTTTTTTATCTACCAACCCATCACTTTGTTGGTTATTTTTATTGTAGCAAACCGAATATATATTAAATGGAAAGAGGCATATTTTGAAAAAAAAGAGAAACTAGGTTTTTGTCGCAAATAGAATACAAGCAGATGTATTTCATCTATTATTATTATTATTATTATTATTATTATTATTATTATTATTATTATTATTATTATTATTATTATTATTATTATGTATGAAAGCCACAATCATATGTTTATAACTATATATAAATATTAGATGGATGGATAGATAGACAGATAGATAGAATAATTAACAGATAGATATTTTTACTGTAGCCAAGCCTAGTTCGCACATGATAAAGCAACATGTAACATGTGAACTAGTATACATTTTGGCACATCTTGACATGAAAAGAATAGAGAGAGAAATATTGATACTCTATTTTGTTTTGATTAATAGCAAAAACATCAATGGGTATATTGATAGATATAGATGGATAGATAGATAGATAGATAGATAGATAGACAGACAGACATACAGACAGACAGACAGACAGACAGACAGACAGATAGATAGATAGATAGATAGATAGATAGATAGATAGATAGATAGATAGATAGATAGATAGATAGATAGATAGATAGATAGATAGATAAATAGATAGATATATAGATAGATAGATATATAGATAGATAGATAGATAGATAGATAGATAGATAGATAGATAGATAGATAGATAGATAGATAGATAGATAGATAGATAGATAGATATCATAGATAGCAAAAGTGTTCAAAAATATCACTTGTAACCTTTTAAAATAAAAATAAATAGATCCATTAAATAAATAGGCACCCATCGTTCAGCAAGCTGAATTCAGCAGCTAAATAAAGACAAAACTTTTGTCCTTGATTTGAGGTTCGTGATTTG
This sequence comes from Rana kukunoris, assembly GCA_029574335.1. NCBI lineage: Eukaryota > Metazoa > Chordata > Amphibia > Anura > Ranidae > Rana > Rana kukunoris. Next base: position 153,196,823 of record CM056052.1, on the reverse strand, counting down.
GAAAAGAAGAAAAGAGGGAAGAGATGTGGAAATGCTGTTACAATGAAAAAGGACAAATTAGAAGACATTTTGTGTGATCAAAGGAGGAATAGAAAGAGAGTTTGGCCATTGAAGGAGCTGGCCTCATTCAGACAAGTCTGGAATAGAAGGGCAGCAAGCGTGTCTTATATAGAATGTGCCTCTATTCACAGTGCAGGTGCGAAGGAGTGTAGCACATTCTGCTACATTATGTAAAGGTTGTTGGAGATTAGTGTTCAGACTTAATAACACACAAAGCGTGATTTACATTGAGGGAAAACCCCCCTCATCCGTGAACGCGAAATGATTTAACTGTTGATGGCTATGGAGTGCTGTGATACCCCTTTAAGTTCCATTGTCCTGGGGAAAGTTTGGGAAGTCTGTGTGCAGCTCTGGCTAGCCTGGAGCTTGGACAGCCTCCTCCTAGAACAGAAAACTTTCCTCTAACTCCACCAGATTCCATCTCCCTATGCAAATCACCGCCGACATTGTTTACAAGCTAAAGTCACTTGAGTGAACATTGATCAACGGCCAATGACTTGGAGATGCATCAATAGATGGTGAAAGTGATCTCTGATTAGCACTTTGCTGCTGGCATAAACATTTCCAAAAAAAATAAAAAATAAAACGAAATAAAATAAATAAATAAACAATTTTTTTTCATATACATTTAATAATGAATTTGACCAGAAAATAAAGCAAAAAAAAAGCTTAAAAAAAGGAAAACCAATGTAGCCACTACATTGGACTAATAAATACATTATTGTAATTATTGGCAAGCTACAATATGTTTTGTTTTTTGTTTTGTGGTTTAGATACATTTTTTTATATTTTGGAAACAATAATAATTTTGCAAAATAAAAAAAGGATTTGAATTTTACTAAGTACCAAAATACTATTTTCTAGTGGGAGAAGCAAATGTACGTTTTGTTTGTGTGTGTATAGCAGGTCACAAGTCAGACTATTGTTGTCTGACCTATTAGTAGAGAAAAGCCTCCTTTCATAAATAACACTTTCCTCTAATTTTCCGATGTTGTCTAAACATACACCCAAACAAGTGATATCAACAATCATCAACCGCTACAAAATAGTATTGCATGGAGCTCGGCGAATTTCTACTGCTCTAAAGTTAAAAAAAAAAAAAGAAAAAAGAAAAGAAAGAAAAGAAAAAAAAAAACAGAGGGATTTAGCGATAAAATCCCCCTAATCTCTTTTTAAAGGCTCTCGTGAAATAATTCAGAACGGTTTCCGGAAGATGGATTACACACATCTCAATGAAATATTCACACTTCAAACTCCATGCCTGCCCAGTTCAGTCCACTGATAACAATGATTCGCTGTACAAAACTTCCCCAAAATTCTGCCAATGATCCCTACAAATATATTCTTCATGGAGGTCAGTTGATTGACAAAAAAAAAACTTCAACAAAAAATATATATTTTTAGTGATAAATGCACACGATTTGGCAGTATAATCCTTCTTATTATTAAAAGAAAAATTAGGTATCTATTTAAATTATTTCGTTTGTATGCATTTCGTTTGATTAAAATCTATACCGTCTGATCCTGAATTCGTTAGTGTTAATTTTAGTGTTCTTGTACTCTATTCCTCTTTTTTTTGCATTGTAATCTCATGTGTCTATATAGACATGCATTGATTTTCACCAGTCATATATAACTTTTTCTCGATGAGTGATCCTCTATTTTTTTATTTTTATTTATTTCCTATTCTGATGTATCTGCTCTTCTAATATTAACGTCAAATCCATTTGTGAGAATATAAATGTGAGGCTGATTGATAAACTTGAATGAGACCTTATTGATTTCTGTACAATCCCAATTCAGCAACACAAGAGAGCAGAGGTCAGTGCTTTTGATCCTATAGCTGTGATATGACCCATAGGGTACCCTGTCCTATTGGAATGCTTGGACTAGCCTCATAAGTTGACAAGTGAGTTATAGGAATGGATGGGGGAGGGGGGATTCTTGTCCTTGTGAGAGCAAGATGTCGGTATGTTGGTTTTCTGGGTAGGAGATGGTCGATGCAGACTCATTATGTCTGATTCTGCTCATCCTTAGTCATAGAAAGGTATCATGGTGTTTTACCAAAACCAAAACTTCCACTGGCTCATAGTATATATATATATATATATATATATATATATATATATATATATATATATATATATATATATATATATATATATATATATTATATATAGATAGATAGATAGATAGATAGATAGATAGATAGATAGATAGATAAATAGATAGATAGTTATAGATATATCTATATCTATCTATAACATATATATAAATATATATATATAAATTCTTTTGACAATTAAGATTAATTATATATTTAATTTTATATGATATATCACCAAATCAAATAAAAACTTGAAGGACTGTATAGCTAGTAAGGCAATTAATGTACTAATATATATATATACTAATATATATATATATATATATATATATATATATATATATATATATATATATATATATATATATATTAGATGTGAACCATAATCGAATGACAGTAAAGTGCTGATTTTTATAAACAAGTGCCATGTTTAAATATAAAATTAATATTATTATTATTATTGTTATTATACAGGATTTATATAGCGCCAACAGTTTACACAGCTCTTTACAATATAAAAGGGAGACAATACAGTTGTAATACAATAAAATACACGAGGATTAAGAGGGCTCTAGACCTTACAATCTAATAGGGTGGGGCACTTGATACAAAAGGTTGTAACTCATTTATTTCATCTTGTTTTATGCTTTATACTGCTGATTTTCTGCAGTATTTTTAGTCTTAGTGATGGCTGTCTAGCATTTCTTGGTGAGGAGGGGGGGGGGGGGAGGGTGGTATGGGGGACTGATGGTGACAACAGTGCTCCATGTCCCTGTTAATGTGTGTTAAAATGGCTACTTGTAGTCTCCATCTAAAGCCTGTGAGACAGGATGGCAAAGCAGGAGTACAATTGAGAAATTGGGACATAGCATTGTCTCTCTGTACATAGAGTAAGGCTCTTCATGGCAGGATCACCAGGTCATATTGTAATGCAATATGTGGATCTAAAAATATTTAAATACTCTTGTGATTACATTAAAATATTAAATCCTATTTGAGATTTTAGTGAATGGTTGGTTCACAATTCGTTTTTTTTTTTTTTTTTTTATTCCTCCAGTAGTTCCAAGTGCATTTAGACCCAATTTTCAGAGAAAAGGAATATCAGATTGTGATTGGAAATCTGAAGTTTGTAAAGATTTGTGACTCTTATGGGATAAGCCCCAGAGCCCCTCTAGGAAATTATTCCCCAAATTATTTTATTGGAATTGAAAATTCATCTGAAAATGTAATTTAAAAACTGGAGGAAAAAAAAAGTACAGTCCCTCAACAACATCACATTTGCCTAATTTTTCTTTATTCCAGTTTTCCATGTTCAACAACCATGATTCCCTTTCCCAGAACAGTTTGGAGGATAGAAAAAGCAATGTAATAGGTTGCTATACCACCTGTCCTATGTACCCTTTACCTAACATTGATCCAATGCTCTGACTGTATTGTTGTGAAGATACATCACCTGGTTCATTTTGCATATTCAAAGCTGAACGTAAAAGAAGGTTCACTTTGTCCAGTGAATCTGTATTTATTTCCTATTCCTTTCCAAAGCATTCTATCATAACAACAGAATAGGAATATATACATAACTTTTCTTTGCAGAGGATTTCATGGTTAAAGTAACAAACTACACTCTCAATGGGCTAGGCGAACATTTTACTGCTTATTTTACTGCTTAGCAAATCAATTTCAAAATGTCCAATGTACTTAAATGATCATGTTTGAATAACCAATACGAATGCTTGTATGTATAGACTATATATGTATAAAACGCTCATATGTATAAACATACTTTATGTATAGAATGCTCATGGATACAATACAGCCTTAGCCAAACATGTAGCCCATTCATCAGACAAAAGATTGCTCTAAAAACAGCAATGACTTTCTATAAGTATACAAGTAATGATACCAGATAATACTGAAATCTTGCTTCTAGGTATAAGAAATGTGATTGTATATTGTGTATAATAGTTCAGTATAGTAACACGGAAAATTTGACTTATATAAAGACAGTTAACTCAAGAGAAAGCAGCTGGGTTTCCCTTACATTGAAGAGGTTTCCATTAGCTTCCTGTTGTGTCTCCAGGGCAAAAACTGTAGGGGATTCTACCCTATGGGACGCAGACAAAAAAGGGTTATACCCATTCCCTATTCTAATTCTCTGCTTTCTAAATTAAAACAAACAAAGGCTATGGGCGTATGGATGCTGACTCATAACAGAAAGCATTCCACTATAAGGCCTTGTACACACGAACGAGAATTTCGTCATAAAAGAAACATCGTTTTTCTCGACGAGTTTCTTGTCAGGCTTGTCGAGAATCTTGTCAAGCTTTTTTTTGCATACACACTGTCAAGACAAAATCTTGTCGTTCTCAAGCACGGTGACGTACAACACGTACGGCAGCACTTTAAAGGGGAAGTTTGATTCCACTGGCGACACCCTTGGGGCTGCTTTTGCTAATCTCATGTTACTGCGTGTTAGTAAAAGTTTAGTGAGTGACGATTTGCGCTTTTCAATCTGTTACAGCGTGACGAATGTGCTATCTCCATTATGAACGCTACTTTTACCGAAGGTGCGCTCCCGTCTCATACTTTATTCTGAGCATGCGTGGGTTTCTAAGCATACACACAAACGTATTTCTCGTTGTAAACCAGCCTGACGAGAAACACAACGAGGAAAATGAGACTCCCGACGAGAAAAAAGAGAACATGTTTTTTTTTTTTTCTGCCAGCATTTTTCTTGATGGATTTTGTTGAGGAAAACGGTTGCGTGTTCGAGGCCTCAGATTTTTATAGTCGTATTAAGAAAAATCCATCTGTAGGCACTACACAACCATTTCTGGGTTAGAGAGATATTCGACCAGATTGGATTCTTCCTAGCCAGTTGGATTGTCTACTCTAGAGGCCAGTGCTGGGATGTCTGCTAAGCACTCCCTTTACAATGTCCATGAATGATCAGCTAGTAACCCTGTGAATGATTATACTATTATCCTTCTTTAGAAAGATCATTCAGCTGCCAGATTTTGAATGTGTGTAAGTCCCACTAGTATAATTGTGTGCAACTTAATCAACTTTCTAAAAAGAAAATCCCCATTTCACTATCACAAGCAGACATTCAACAAAAAGACACTCTGCCTGGTATAGCTACTGAGCGATAGCTTGGATTGGTAAAGCCTACTCAGATTAATAGTCAACAAAGTCAATATTTCCAGTACGTTGAAAAAATACATTTCTATTTCAGTTAGTTATTGGTGGTAATTGTTGTAGCTTGACTGCTCCTATTCATTTGCATTTTTTAACTCTGGTTGAAATTATTGTAAAGTCTGCTGTGTTTGGTCACTCTGCTATCTACTGAGGTGTAGCTATATATTTTCTGCACTGAACAAATGCATGGCAGTTTACTATTATAGCTGCTTACATATATTATACCAGAGTTGTTGGGTTCACAAATTCAAACTGAACTCCAGATAGATGTGAAAGACAAAAGGTATGCAGCTAGGTATTCATTGATGTTGAACTCCAGCCTTCCAATCAGTCTTGCACAGCTGTGCAAGCTCATCTACCGTATTGTAATTGTTTGCCCTAATTTCACATGACACTGTGAGCTTCTCACAGTGTGATTTAGAAGCTGCAGCAAGTCAGATAGAGCCAGCCATCATCTAGCCTATTCTTCTCTATCCTCACTGTCCCTGGTCCACCCCTTTCATTCATTGGGTTTAAGTTCTTTTAATCATGGAGTCTCAGCACCACATATGAGAACTACATAGGCTAGTATACATGTAACTATAGCCTGAGCTTGCCTAAGACAACTCACTCCTCCAGGATAATATTCACCCATCAAGGCATTTTGATTTTCATAATTCCACCTAAAAAACAGCCCTATATCCATGAGAGGAGTACAGAGACAGGGTGTTGTGATGTTTTCAGGAAGCCATATAGAGCATTCTCTGAGCTTGAGCTATCTAATGTCCTAGATAATGTCATGTTTGACGAAACGCATCCACGCACGTTTATTGCAATTTGGATTTGTCTCTCTCAGGTTAATGTGACTATACAGCGCTATATTTCTCTTTTTCCATAAGTGCAATTTTATCTTTTTTTACAATTCTGCTCTCTGGTTCACACTATGTGGAGCATGGGTCTTATTTATGCTTTATTTGAGTGACAACTGCATGAAAGTTTGGTAACAGAAAAGGTCTTATTCATTAGCCCTCTTCTATTCTTATTGGGAGATTCTTCTGACATCTTTGGGCATGTTGATATTTAACCTACTATGAAGTTGTGTGTTCTACGGTGAGCCAAGGAGTTTATTTCTATGTGTATTATGGCCTTTCTATTGATCTAGGAGGTCATGGATTTTTGGTAAGCCTCCATACATTCATTTTTGGTGATAGTCTGATTCACTGGTGGAAGATGCACTGATTCCTGGTACTTTGCAGTGAAGAATACATTTATCACATGGACTTTGAGTTATAAGGGGACATTCTTTTAACCTTTATGTTTTACATTGTTTAAAGTTGGATACGTTGAAATTGTTGGTTATTTTTTATATTATTTTTGTATTTTGGGTCACTTGTGAAGTTTACTACTTTCACTTTTTTGATTTGTATCTATATAGGACTCTTACTGCCACATCTGTAAATTCTAAACCACCACAAATGGAGGAACATTACAGTTACTATACAATGTCAGATTATTAAGGTACACCATGAGATCGCAAGACTTGTCATAGAAGAATATCATTTATGTACAATAAATTCTCATGCATCCTCTGTTAAGAAGCACACAAACTGGTAGAGGGAGGGGCAGTGCTGGGAGCCAATCAGGGGATCTCTATGCAAATGTTCTGACAAGGAACATACTGATAGTAGGAGAAAGCAGAGAGAGCCTAGGGATAACCTCATCAGGCTGCTACTCGTTCACTGTTCATTCAGCAGGCTTTGGGATGGAGAAAAGTCATCACTGTATGTATTTCACATTCTAAGACTACAATGATAATCTTCTGCACATAAGTGTGATTTTCCAATAGGAAAAGTCACTCTGTTGGATAATTCCCTTGAAGTCGTGCTGCCTTCTAGGACTGGGGTTACAAAGTTACATAGTAGGTGAGGTTGAAAAAAGACACAAGTCTATCAAGTCCAAGTAAAATGATGTGTCTTTTCCGACGAGTTCCTCGTCGTGTGTACGAGGCCTTACAGTAAAGAACTCTCTGCGCAGTTTAACGTTAAACCTCTTTTTCTTCTAATTTAAATGAGTGGCTACATATCTTGTTAAACTCCCTACTGTGAAAAAGTTTTATCCCTATTGTGGGATCACCAGTATGGTATTTGTGCAATATAATCATATCTCCTCTCAAGCGTCTCTTCTCCAGAGAGAATAAGTTCAGTGCTCGCAACCTTTCCTCATAACTAATATCCTCCAGAGCCTTCATTAGCTTTGTTGCTCTTCTTTGTACTCGCTCCATTTCCAGTACATCCTTCCTGAGGACTGGTGCGGCTGGACCAGAGTCTTGTAGAGCGGGAGAATTAACGCTTTATGCCTGGAGTTGATCCCCTTTATAATGCATGCCGGTATTCTGTTTGCTTTGTTAGCAGCCATTGCATGCCATTGCTGAGTCTATCATCTACTAGTGGATTGTCCTCAGAAACACTGTAAAAATAGATAAAAACAGATGGCACACTAGCTTGGTGCATTATCCAACACAATTTATATTTGAAGTAAAGCATACTGTATTTAACAGCCTAAGCTTTTGGCTCTGATGACATACCTTTGAAAATGCTTCAGCCAGCAGGGACCCTGGTGAGGTCCCCCCTGAGCTTTAGTGTTTGGCCAGCCTTGGAGAGTGGAGCCATGAGCAGTGGCCTGATAAGCATTTTAACTACATACTATATGTTTGTGAGTAGATATTTATTATGCTTTACTTTCAGTAAAAATAGGGTTGGATAATGCACTAGGCCAGTTTGCCCTCTGTTTTTATCAATTTTTACTAGTCTAATGCTGCGTACACACGATCGGAATTTTCAATGAAAAAAGTCTGGACTTTTTTTATCTGAAATTCCAATCATGTGTGGGCCCCATCAGAATTTTTTCTGTCGGTTTTTAGAAATAGAACATGTTTTATTTTTTTTCTGATGAAAAAAAAAAAAAACGATAGGAAATTCCTATCGTCTGTGTGCAACTCCAACGGAGAAAAAACCCACGCATGCTCAGAATCAAGTCGACGCATGCTCGGAAGCATTGAACTTCATTTTTCTCGGTTTGTCATAGTGTTTTACGTCACCGCGTTTTGTACGGTCGGAAATTTAGTCTGACAGTATGTATGCAAGACAGCTTGAACGGAATTTAGACAAAAAATTCCATCGGGTCTTAGGCCATCGGAAATTCCCAACCTGTGTACGGGGCATAAGTCTGTCTGGCAGAACTGCATCCATTTCTGGACTCGATAAACAGAGACACCACTATTTTGCCAAACAATATTAGCAAACAGTTAAAATTAGCTATATTCAAGAGTTCAGCTTACAAGTTGGTGATACTGTAAAATGTATAAGAATCTGCACAATGTGAGATCTGTGGTTTGAATGTTTTTATAACAGTGTTCCCATCTTATTTGTTTTCTTTCTGTGCATTTTCTGCCAGCATAATTTTTGCCACATTGTGCCAATGATTAAACTGCATGTTAAGCATCCTCCACGTTGAAGAAGAAAGGCCCTTTCCTAAGAAAATGAATATCAGTATTCACAAAATAATATGTGGGAATAGCATTCAAAAATGTGAATCAGCCCTTCTGGCTCAGAGTCTGTGGGTAGGCAGGTAGGCAGAAGCAAAAATCAATCTGTAGAGCTCTGAGACCTCAAATGCTAATGTGGATGTCAAGTGCACCAAAACATCCGGCACACATGTCTGCCCTCTGGTGCTGCCAGTGACTAATACATACATTTCCAGCTATTATTCTTTTTATTTTAAATTACAGGTAATGATATAACGGCATGGGTATCGAAGCAAAAGCTGTCTTGTTTCAGTATTCTCATGTCTTTTAGCTATGTGTACAGGTAGAAGGGCTTTGAAATGGCCAGAACATCTAAAAGTGATTTTTAGTTAAAGGATGAGCCTGCTGTCCTGAGTAAGCCCCTGGCTTCTTTGGTGCTTTAGATCCTTCTACAGCGAGGTCCCATACCATTATTCTCAATACAGTTCCTGTCGCCCCTAGAGGTTTTGTGTGTCTCCACCCTTCTCTGCATGTTTCAACTCCTCCTGTTTTATTGTTCTTAATATAAATGTAAAAAAAAATCCTACAGGTGCCCCTCATAATAGGTTCTCCTCCCTTGACTCTCAGAGGGGAATTTGATTTCATCTATAGGACCATTTTTTTGTGCACAGATGTATCAGAAAATATGCAGTTTTGCAAGCGACAAATGTTTTTGCTGCTTGCAACGGCTGCGCCAAATTCACTTAAAGTGATACTAAAGGTTTGTTTTTTATTTTCTAAGTAGGTTCCTTTAAGCTAGTGTATTGTTTGTTAACTTACCTTTTCCTTCCATTTCCCTTCTAATTTTTTTTTTCTTTGTGTGAATTTCTAACCTCTAGTTCCTCCTCTGTAAGCTTGACCCCATCATCCGAGCCATTCTGGCTGGGGGTTAGTATGCATGCTTGCCCCCTCCATTGGGACTCTATCCCTGCGGGGAGACGTTGTGTACGTTCAGAGGCACGGGAGGCAGGGGAGCCACGAGTGTGTCTAAGATGCTGTAGCTCCGCCTCCTGTGCCCTTTGGCACGCCATGTCACTGGATGTGATTGACAGCAGCGCCAGACAATGGTTGCGCTGCTCTCAATCCAACCCGCGTTAGCCAATCAGCGGCCAGGCTGAGCAGCAAAGAGAATATCGGGACCACGCAGGACTTTCGAGGGGTCAGGTAGGTATAACGGGGCACGGGGGGGGGGGGGGGTGGCAGCAGCAGATGTTTTTTCACCTTAATGCATAGATTGCATTAAGGTGAAAAAACATTTTCCTTTACAAATCCTTTAACAACTTGCGGACCATGTTATACGTCGGTACTTTGATAGCCGCCATAACCCCAGTATATTCTTAGACAGCAGACGGTCCTCTTTTTGATAAAAGTGGTCTCCATGGTGGATTTGCTGCAATATCACATTTATCAGAGGGTGGGAGAGGGCCTCCGCTCAGCTCCACAGCAATGGATGATGAAAGCAATGTCAAACTTCACTTAAAAAAAAAAATTATATATTTTTTTATTTTTTATTATTATTAATTTTAAGTGTAATGTGACATCTAAGGTCTTTTTGACCCCAGATCTCACATTTAAGAGGTCCTGTCATGCTTTTTTTCTATTACAAGGGATGTTTACATTCCTTGTAATAGGAATAAAAGTGACCCAATATTTTTTTTTTTAAAGGACAGTGTAAAAAAAATAAAAAAAAGTAAAATAAATACGATTTTTTTTTTAAGTGCCCTGTCCCGCCGAGCTCACGTGCAGAAGCGAATGCATTAGTAAGTCGGGCCCGCATATGAAAACCATCTTCAAACCACACATTACTGCAATCATTAGAGTGAGGACATCCTTTCTAGCAAAATAACTCCTCTGTAACTGGTAACCTGTGGAAATTTGTAAATGTCGCCTATGGAGATTTTTAAGGGTCAAAGTTTGTTGCCATTCCTTGAGCAGGCACAATTTTGAAGCGTGAATCCATCAAGAAACTTGGTGGCAGAGCTTTTTTGCCGAGGAAAACGGTGGAGTGTATGCTTTTCATCGAGAAAACTAACGTGGAACTCGACGAGAAAAAAAGAGAACAAATTCTCTTTTTCCTCATCGAGAGTCTCAATTTCTTCGTCGGGCTGGTTTTCAACAAGAAACACGTTCTTGTGTATGCTTAGAAACCCGCTCAGAATAAAGTATGAGACGAGAGCGCACCTTCGGTAAAAGTAGTGTTTGTAATGGAGATAGCACATTTGTCACGCTATAACAGACTAAAAAGGCAAATCGTCTCTCACCAAACTTTTACTTAACGCGCAGTAACGTGAGATTAGCAATAGCAGCCCCAAGGGTTGTGCCAGTGGAATGGAACTTCCACTGCCGTCTATGTGTTGTACGTCACCTCTTTTGAGAACAAGGAGATTTGGTCTTGACTGTGTGTACGCAAAGACAGCTTGTCAAGTTTCTCGACAAGCCTAACAAGGAACTCGTCGAGGAAAACAGTGTGTCTTTTCCGATGAGTTCCTCGGTCATGTGTACGAGGCCTTACATGTTGGGTATCAATTTACTTGGTGTAACATTATATTTCACAATAAAAAATAATAATAATTGGGCCAACTTTACTGTTGTCTTATTTTTTAATTCAAATTTGTGTATTTTTTCCCAAAAAATTGGGATTGTAAGACCGCTGCGCAAATACGGGGTAACATAAAGTATTACAATGACCACCATTTTATTCTCTAGGGTGTCTGAAAACATATATATAATGTTTGGGGCTTCTAAGTAATTTTCTAGCAAAAAATAAATAAAATGATTTTGACTTTACAACACCCTCTAAACACCAAGTTTGAAAAATAGGCTTGGTCCTTTAGTGATTAAAGGCAGGTTGGCTCGGCTGTGCAAATCACCATACCGTTACAAGGGTCCCTTTAATGGCTATAGCAGGCGCGTGCCCATTGCCAGAGCTGATGCGATGGCCACCCTCGGTCGCTCCACAAAGAGCCAGAATGGGGATCTGTCAATGTAAACAAACAGATCCCTGTTCTGTCAGGGGAGTAGAGAGAGATTGTCTGTTCCTAGTGATCAAGAACAGCAAACTCTACTCCCTGTCAGTCCCCTCCCCCCACAGTTAGAAACACCTCCCTAGGGAGCACTTAACACCGTGAAGCCCCCTAGGGTTAACCCCTTTCCTGCCAGTGTCATTTATACAGTGATCAGTGGCTATTTAGCTCTGATCACTGTAATAATGTCACTGCAGGGTCTCCAAAAAAGTGTAAAAAGTGTTTGATCTGTCCGCCGCAATGTCGCAGTCCTGCTAAAAATCGCTGATCACTGCCATTACTAGTAAAAAAAATGAAAAATAATAATAAAAATGCCATAAATCTATCCCTTTTTTTTATGTAGACGCTATATCCCTTTTGCGCAAATCAACATACGCTTATTGTGATTTTTTTTTACCAGAAATATATAGAAGAATACATATTGACCTAAACTGATGAAGAGATTTTTTTTTTTGGGGGGGGGGGGATATTTATTATAGCAAAAAAAAAAATATATATATATATATATTTTTTTTTTAAATTGTCAGCTTTTTTTTATGTTGTTGTTTATAGCACAAAAAAGAAAAATCGCAGAGGTGATCAAATATCACCAAAAGAAAGGTCTATTTGTGGGAAAAAATTACCAACATTTTGTTTGGGTAGAGCGTCGCACGACCACGCAATTGTCAATTGCCGTATCGTAAAAATGGCCTGGTCATTAAGGGGGTAAATACTTCCGGGGCTGAGGTGGTTAACCACTTCATTACTGGGCACTTAAACCCCCTTCATGCCCAGGCCAATTGTCCGATGTGTTCGCCATAGTTTCGCAGTCACAAACAAAATCGCTGATCGCCGCCATTAGTAGTAAAAAAATAAATTATTAAAAAAAATATCATAAAACTATCCCCTATTTTGTAAACGCTATAAATATTGCGCAAACCAATCGATAAACGCTTATTTCATTTTTTTTATACCAAAAATAGGTAGAAGAATACGTATCAGCCTAAACTGAGACGAAATAATGTTTTTTTTATATAATAATGAATTTTTCCAAAATTGTCGCTCTATTTTTGTTTATAGTGCAAAAAATAAAAACCGCAGAGGTAATCAAATACCACCTAACTAAAGATCTATTTGTGGGAAAGGATGCCAATTTTGTGTGAGAGCCACATCGCACGACCGCGCAATTTTTAGGTAAGCGACGCAGTGCCGAATCGCAAAAACTGGCCAGGTCCTTTACCTGCAGAATGGTCCGGGTCTTAAGTGGTAAAGCCATCAGTTTAGTCATCAGTTTAGGCCAATATGTATTGTGCTACATGTTTTTGGTAAAAAAATCCCAATAAGCATATATTGATATTGATGGTTTGCTCAAAAGCTATAGCGTCTACAAACTATGGGGTATATTTATGATTTTTTTTATATTGTTTTTACTAGTAATGGCAGCGATCAGCGATTTTTAGCGGGACTGTGACAGTGCAGCAGACAAATCTGACACTGAGTAGCACTTTTTGGGGGGCCAGTGACACTAGTGATAAAACAGCAACTAGTTTACAACCACTTTAAGTATATAACATTTACAATTTGATCTGAGCAAGGCTTTGAAGAACTTGTGCTAGTAATGGCCAGCAAGTCAAAAACAGCTGTTTACAGTTTGAAATAAAAGTCTCTATAATATTTAACTGTATCTGTGCTATAATCCAACAGTTCTTGTTACTCTATGTACTGTACTTAATGGAATGATTTGCATAGATAGTTGTTTGCACTGTCCATAAATTGAGATTACATCCCCTTTTTGATGATAAAAGTGATGATATGTACAGGCCTTCTGTTTCAAGAAGGTTCTGTTGCAGGTTACTCTGCTCTATGGGCTATTTGGCCCACCTTACCATAACCTAGGTGGTCTGAAAAAATAAGAAAGAATGAATGGTCTATATAAAGATTATAGTCTTGGATTTTTGCGTTACATTCTTAGAAAGACCATGAAACACCACTGAAGTTTACCAAGAGCAAAAAGAATAGTATCCCAGATGATGTTTTCATGACTGCTTCTGTAGTATTAGTGCTATTTAATCAAATACAGCAGTATATTGTTCCTTATTTGCCTGTGATCACTTCAAAGAAATAGAACACAGACAAAACCACCCTTCAGTCAGTCAGTAGGTGTGTCAGTGAGGTGTGCAGCAGATGTGCAGCAGACGCTCTCACCTTAGTCTGCTCACCTTAGGGACTGGGAGAGCAGGACGCTCTCAAACGAGTCGGCTCTCCCCAGGGACAGCATCAGCTAGGCAGGCAGGATCTTGTCTTTTACAGCTCTCTCCTTCTCCAGACATCCTCCCCAGGTAGGCCCTACTTTCTATCACCTCCCCTGGAACCGATTGGCGGCCGTCCTTATCAGGATAAGCCGCCGAATCGGCTGAACGCTGGGGTCTCCTTCCCTCTCCTCACCCCACATTACCACCCACCTGTCAATGTAACCTTCCCCCCGGAGCCTCCCCGCGATTCCCCGTTTTTTTCCCCTGAACCGCGCCAGCCGTCACTGATTCGCGGCCGCCGCATCTTAGGAAAGGCCGCGGCTTCATCCGCGGCCTAGCGGCGCGCCGCATTCTCGGCCAAATCTCCGGTAGTAGCCCCCAGGAGCTCACCCCCAGCCCCTGTAGGTACTCATCCACCCCTGGCCTCAACAACCAGCCCCCCCCCTGGCTCACCAATCCACCCAGCTGGCTACACACCAGCCTGGGTCCCATGCCCTGCTCCTGGTCGGCGGCCATCTTGGTACACCCAGCAGCAGTGTCAGCAGTGTCAGCTTTCCCCCCCCCCCACCCCCCCTGTCACAACTTAATAGTACTTGATCCAGGGGTTCGCCCGATCGCCTTTCAGGGATCAGGAAGGAATTTTTTCCCCTACCAAATGCAAATTGGCATAGCATGGTTAGGGTTTTTTTGCCTTCCTCTGGACCAAGCCGGGAGGATTCACTGAATCCTCTCTTCATCGCCACCAAAAGGAACGACTTTTTCCCTGGTGAATGGCGACCATGGCTAATCTGCGGTACTCCGCAGAAACCATTTGGAATTTGAGGCGTTTCGCCGCAATACTGCCAGCCATCACCAAAAAGACCCTAAGAATTGAGCACCTTTTGAGGATCGATCGACGATCGACCGTCAAAATTTTTAGCCATTTACCCCAACCTAAGCGCATTTCATGTGCTCTGATCAACACAAGATCGGCAGTAAAACACGGACTTGAAATCCATGATTTCATTCTACAACACGATCTAGACTGCCTCTTCATTACAGAGAGCTGGCTCACAGCCGACTGTAACACCATTCTAGGAGAATTGGTGCCAGAAAACTACCGTATTATTACGGAAAACAGAATAGGGCAAAGAGGAGGAGGACTGGCGGTGATCCATAAGACGTGTCTTGCGATCACAAAACCAAGCCTCCAAAACCCTCTTCCATTCATGGAAACCCTTACTCTTCAACTGCAAGTAAACGGCCAGGAGACCGTCCGGATTCTACTCTGCTATAGGCCACCCGGCCCCAAGTCGCAGCTGCTCCCATCTTTGATGGACTTTGTCTCCACCTATACCCTGAATAGCAAACACCTTTTGCTGTTCGGGGACTTCAACCTCTGGGCCAACTCCCCGCAAGACCCCATTGCCGACGCCTGCATCAACCACCTGGAAGGATTAGGGCTTCAGCAACTAGTATGTGGGCCCACACATGCTTTAGGTCATACGCTCGATCTTATTTTCAGACAAGATCTGGAAATAAAAATCTTGGAAAATGAACCATTGCCATGGTCAGATCACCATGCAATTAAATTCATTATTTCTGAATTCCCTCCCTTAACAAAAACATCAAATCCAGTGACAACACACTGGACCAGATGTCAAAAGAAGCTCCATTCGGAACTCTTCAAAGCCACGTTAGAGGAAAAATTAAACACAATTCAGCCGCACCAAACAGCGGAAGAAACACTGGAGGCCATAAACACAGCACTATTGCAGTCAGCTGACTTGATAGCGCCGAAACGAAAGACCCAGATCAGGAAAAATAACTCCGGCTGGTTCAACAACCATCTGGCGTTACTGAAGCAAGAGCGCAGAAGGGCAGAAGCAGCCTGGAAAAGAAACTCTTCAGATGTGAACCTCTCGATCTACAAGACAATAACCAGAAAATACTACAAGCAAATCTTCGAAGCCAAGAAAAACTATTTTTCTGAGGCTATCAACGGTGCCCTAAATCGCCCCCGTGAACTCTTCAAGCTGGTCACTCAGACCATGAATCCAGAATGTCTTGAAGCCCCCAACTTGGACACACAAGAATTTTGCGATGAGTTATCGGATTGCTTCATTAACAAAATTATGGCTATCCGGCAAAGCGTTCAGCAAAACAATTGCTCTCCCAGCCCCCCCGTAGTCATTTACACAGCACCGGCAGCAACTCACCACAGTTTAGTGAGTTCACGCTGGAACCCATCTCCATTCAGACCACTAAAAATATCATCGGCACTCTGCGCAACAGCACTGCGCCAAATGATATTATCCCCACCAAACTGCTGAAGGAATGCGCCGACATCCTGGCACCTCCTGTCACACAGCTTATTAACCAATCCTTCAGGGAGGGCAAAATGCCCTCCCAGCTGAAGGAGGGCTTCATTCAACCCATTTTGAAGAAAGCCACCCTGAATCCTAAGGATCCACTCAACTGGCACCCCATAACAGGCTAAATGTTCTCTCCAAGGTAATGGAGAAAGCAGTGGTACAGCAGCTGCAACAGCATCTAGATACCCACAACTTACTCGACCCATTGCAATCAGGATTCCGGCCCGGACACGGGACGGAAACAGCATTGCTTAAGATATGGGACGACGTTCTCGAGGCCGCAGACGAAGGAGAATCTTCTCTTCTGGTTCTGCTGGACCTAAGCGCAGCCTTTGATACAGTTGATCACAAGCTGTTATTGACTTGGCTGGCTAAAATAGCCAAAGTCGCAGAAAGCGATCTATCTTGGTTCTCCTCTTTTTTGGAAAACCGATCGCAAATAGTGAAGCTAGGACCATTCACTTCGGAACAACGCACATTATCGTGCGGGGTCCCTCAGGGATCTCCCCTGTCGCCGATGTTATTCAACATCTATCTGCGTCCTCTTTTTGAAATCATCAGCAGCCAAAAGCTGCTTTATCACTCTTACGCAGACGACACGCAACTGTACTTCCGCATTTGCAATAAAAAGGATCACCACCTCAATCTAGAGACATGCCTCTCTTTGATAGAGGACTGGATGACAAAGAGTTATCTCAAACTCAACGGAGCAAAAACAGAACTTCTTCTGTTTCACGCCAAGCGTAGGAATCAATCGATAACAACCTGGATCCCCCCGCCCATTCTGGGCAAAGTCATCACCCCTAGCGCCAAAGTCAAAAGTCTTGGGGTCATTTTTGACTCCGACATGACAATGAACGCACAAATAGGGGCAGTAGTCAGCGGATCTCACTATCTGTTGCGCCTACTACGCAGACTCACGCCTTTTATTCCCAAGAAAGACATAGCGGTCGTGGTGGGAGCGATTGTAAACTCCAGATTGGACTATGCAAATGCCCTTTACCTCGGACTCCCCAAGTACCAAATCGCTCGTCTTCAAGTCGTTCAAAATACGGCCGCCAGACTTGTGACTGGGAAAAAACCCTGGGAATCAATCTCACCTTCGTTGAGATCCCTTCACTGGCTACCAGTCAAAGACAGAATCACCTTTAAAGCACTCTGTCTAACGCATAGATGTATCCATGGGAATGCTCCCTATTATCTATGCGAAAAATTAAAAATTTACAATCCCAATCGTATTCTACGATCCAACAATCAAAATCGGCTTCAGATACCGAAAGCCAGATATAAGTCCAAAGGAGACAGGAGATTCGCTGTCCAAGGTCCCAGACTATGGAACGCCTTACCAGCCAGCATACGACTGGAGGAGAACTACTTAGTCTTCAGGAGAAAGATTAAGACTCATCTCTTTTGATCTCAAAGGAGACAGGAACAACAAGCGCCCAGAGGCGATTTACTTCGCATGTGCTGCGCTATACAAGTTCTTCATTCATTCATTCATTCAATGTTGTCCTATTTGAACTAGCAGGTATATAATTAATTTTTGAAAATGTTTTTTCCTGTATTTGTTCAAAAATAAAGTACATTAAGATGACACATACTAGTTGGCTTTGATTAGACTGATAGGAGGCAGCACTAGCATTGTACGCCAACCAACATTGTAACATGAAACTTGCATTTAACATTTACACCTCAATGTTGTTGTTTTCCTAGATTTTTCCTTTAACCCTCTCACTGTCAGAATTTTTTGTTTGTTTTTTACACATGTGTAAAAAATTGTTTTAGGCCTGAAAAATATTTAAAACCCCTAAAATTATTACATTTTCTGAAAGTAGAGATCTTGAAAAATAAAGTAGTGTTGTTCCAGTGCTAGAAATACACTTAAAGGGTCACTAAAGGAATTTTTCATTTTTTAGGTAAATAGCTTCCTTTACCTTACTGCAGTCATGTTTTCATGTCCTCATTGTTCGTTTTTTGCTATGATGTTGCTGTAATCCTTCTCTGTTCTGGACACTTCCCGGTTGTCTGTTTCCTGATGAAAAAAGTCATGGGAGCTTCTCTCTGTGGTCACTAATCAAGGAGGTGTGATTACTGTGTGTCTAAAACCCCTCAGAACCAATCACTTTTGTTTTACAAACCATCACTGCCCTCTATTGTCTCAATGTCTCTGTACATCACAGAAGCATGAAAAAGCATGCAAAAACTAAACTGAAACTGCAGGTACATTATATGATTGATTTTTTATCAATTTTTAATTATTTTTAAAATGAATCAGTTAACTGTTATGTCTCTATACCCTGTAAACAGTAATTTCAGCAAAACAGCATTTTTCCTTTACAACTCCTTTAACCACTTGTCATCTGCCCACCGTCAAATGACGGCGGGCAGAGGACTCCATTATCCTGACATCACGTCATATCACGTGATGTCCCTTTAAAGCCGTGGGCGGGCGCGCACCCGCCGCTCTGCGGGGATCCCGCGCGAGTGCCCGGCGGCAACGATCGCCGCCGGGCACACGCGATTGCTCAGTAACTGAGCGGGGACGTGGAGCTCTGTATGTAAACACAGAGCTGCATGTCCCTGTCAGGGAGAGAGGAGATCGATTGTGTCCCTTGTACATAGGGACACAATCGGTCACCTCCCCCAGTCACCCCCCCCCCCTCCCCCCACAGTTAGAACACTCATAGGACACACATTTAACCCCTTCCCCGCCCCCTAGTGGTTAACCCCTTCACTGCCAGTCACATTTATACAGTAATCAATGCATATTTATAGCATTGTTCACTGTATAAATGTAAATGGTCCCAAAAATGTCAGAAAGGTGTCCGAAATGTCCGCCATAACGTCGCAGTCCCAATAAAAAAATCGCAGATCGCCGCCATTAATAGTAAAAAAAAAAAAAAAAAAAAATGCCATAAACTATCCCCTATTTTGTAAACGCTATAAATTTTGCGCAAACCAATCGATAAACGCTTATTGCATTTTTTTCTACCAAAAATATGTAGAAGAATACGTATCGGCCTAAACTGAGGGAAAAAATATTTTTTTTATATATTTTTTGGGTTATTTATTATAGCAAAAAGGAAAAAATATTGCATTTTTTTAAAAATTGACGCTCTATTTTTGTTTATAGCGCAAAAAATAAAAACCGCAGAGGTGATCAAATACCACCAAAAGAAAGCTCTATTTGTGGGAAAAAAAGGACGCCAATTTTGTTTGGGAGCCACGTCGCACGACCGCGCAATTGTCAGTTAAAGCGACGCAGTGCCGGAAGCTTATATTTTGTCTGGGCAGGAAGGGGGTGTAGGTGCACAGTAGGCAAGTGGTTAAGTACATTTTTGGGTACACAAACACAATATATTTAATATACAATTTTGGCAAAATGTAAAATATGTCAAATTTGCGCACACATCATGGATCTTCAGACTAAGTCCAAATGTTTTTTTTCTTTTATTACAGAAAGATCGCATCTTAGACAAAAGAGTGCAACATTTTGGAACCACGCAGGACCCGGTCATTAGATGAAGGGGTCCTGCGTGGCTCTGAAACATTTCATCTGTTTGAGATGTGAGTTTTTTCAATAAAAAAATTTGGACTAATGTCACGTACACACGATCGGAAATTCAGACAAGAAAACAATGGATTTTTTTCCGACAGAATGTTGGCTCAAATTTGTGTTGCCTACACATGGTCACACAAAATTCCGACCGTCAAGAACACGGTGACGTACAATACTACAACGAGCCAAGAAAAATAAAGTTCAATGATTCCGAGCATGCGTTGAATTGATTCCGAGCATGTATGTTTTTTTGTGCATCGGAATTGCATACAGACAATTGGATTTTCCGACAAGAACTTTTCTTTTTGGAAAAATTGAGAACCAGCTCTCAAAGTTTTGCTGTCAGAAATTCCAACAGAAAAAGTCCAATGGAGCCTTCACACGGTTGGAATTTCCGACAAAAAGCTCACATCAAACTTTTCTTGTTGGAACTTCCGACCGTTAGTCTGAAGATACATGGTGTGTTGGCAAATATTTACACTGTACTGTGCATCAGTGGTAGCCCATCCATTAGGGGCACCCGAGCGCCACCCCCTTTATCCACGGCCACCACCCCCATGCGCTATCCATGGCCGCTATTTTGACAAAACATCGCTACCCCCTTATTTATGCATCCTGTCCCTTTCAGGATGCCAGGCACATAAATTACTGTGGTGGGAGTGTTTTTTTGAAGCACCTGATTCTAATAGGCTTCAAAATAGGGTGGGCTTGTGGTGCAGAGCATTGTGCCAGGAGCCCACCCAGGGGTTACAACCGTGAATAGATATTCACTACTAAAACACTGATCCTTAATCCAGACAATCAGAAACAGGTCCGAGACCTGTTTTCCGATTGGACAAAAAGAGAAGAGTGCCAACCAATTGGCCGCTGAGGAGGAAGGAGGAAAGGAAGCTGCTGCGTTGCCCATGGAGAGCAGGGGAAGGTAAAGCCTTTGCTGCTGCCGCCAACCAAGGGGAAAGCACTGCCCGCCATATATTGGGTTAAGTGCACCAGACCCACCGCACCGGCCGGGGGAGTGTTACTGTTTGCTGCCCCCCCCCAAAAAACTCCCATCGGTCGCCACTGCTGTGCATGTTCCTGTCTCCAGCTGGTGGTTGCTGCAGCACCGATTACTTTAACCACTTGTCCACCGCCCACCGTCAAATGACGGCGAGCGGAGGACTCCAATCTCTTGACTGCACGTCATATGACGTCCAGTCACTTAAATAGGGAATGCGCGCGATCGCGTGCGCGCATCCCTGTACTGTCGGTAGCGGCGTGTCACAGAGACACTGCTCGTTACTGACAGGGGTGAACAGCGGCGCGGATGCGCTGTTAACCACGTGATCAGCCGTGATGAATTCACGGCTGATCACGCATTGGAAACACCCCCATAGTGCACGGCGCATGTTCGCGATCGCTCCGCGAGTGCCCGTCGGTGGCAGCGTGTTCCCGGGAACACTGCTCATCACCGACAATGGTACACAGCCATTGGTCAGGGCTGTGTACCACGTGATCAGCTCTGATTACTAAGTGTAAACAAAGAGCTGTAACTAACTGTTACCAGCTCTTCTCCCCTCACACATTGTTTCCAGTGTGAGAAGAGAAGAGCTAGAAGCAGTGAGTTACAGTTCTGTGTTACTGTAGTGTCTGCACAAACACCACATCTGTCCCTTTGCCCCCCCCCCAATTGTACAAACACATATGCGTATATCAACAGAGCAATGGATGGTGTCAGTAGAGCAGAGATTGGTGTCAGTAGTTTTTATTTCAATAATTTTTTACAATTTTATTTTCTTAAATTATTTTTTACAATATTATTCTTTATTTTTTTTCTTTACAATTTTTTTTTAGCCCTGTTGGGGGTGTTTTGGGGAAATATTAAGGGTCTAAACAGACCTGTGATTTGTCACTTCTGAGGACAGAGCTTCCCCAGTGTTTTTCTCTGCAGCCTCATCTACACTGGACAGTAAACTAATGAGAAGTGCTCTGTGCTAAGCAGCTTCCTGTTCATTCACAAACTGAAGCATAGTAAACACAGTTTATTATGCTTCCATTAAGAAAGAACACAGGAACGACCAGTATAGATCACTTGCTTTTCATTCAGAAAAGGAAATGGCCAGTAAAATAAATATTTACCAGCTCCTTCCCCTGCTCTCCATCCTGAAAACATCCATGAGAGGAGGAAAGCTGGCAGCACTGCAGGGGGAGACAGTGGGCACCAGTAAGCAGTGAAAATCTGCACTGCAAGGGGTGATTATGGTGTGCCCAAGCACACCCAGCACACCCTGTGTGCATGCCTATGTATAGGAGGCATGGGCTGGTGTGAAAGGCAGCCCAAAGAACAAATGACAATTATGCTTGTAATGCAAAGCAGCAATTTAACATTGTCAATTTTTAAAAAAGGAGGTGATATTACTGGCAGGAACTCTAGGTAAGACATTTTACATTTTTGCATTTTGAAAGTCACAACAGCATTTAAAAAAAACTGTGTACAGTGAGGCATGATGCAAAACATTAGGCTTCATGTAAACTTGGATGTCATTTTCCACAGCCACGGGAAAATGATAAACGCTGCAAACGTTCCTATCCTGAACATGATTTTTCCACGTTCAGGAGAGGGAGGTCGAGGGAGATTGAACCTCATCTATCCGCAGCAGCCCCTAAATGCTGCTAAAAGCCTATGTGTACATTAACAAAGGCTTTTATAGAGTTGGGTTTAGGAGCTTTAGCAAAAAAAAATCCTTCAAAGCTCCTAAACTCAGATTTAGGAGCTGCTAGTGTACATGAAGTCTTTAGATTTGGGAGTTAAACACGCTGCAAGTCATCTAAAGGATAAATTAGTTTAAGCCTCCTCTCCCCACTTCATTCATTCCCCTGGTTAAAAATGACATGGGAACATATGGAAGCTTGCAAAACAAAGAATCAAATCATGATATGGCTTACAGTATTTCTATAGCTTCTTCTATTAGGTTTGCTTCAGTCAAAAATTACATATATTACACTGATACATTAGCATTTTTGAGACACATGCTTAACATGCCTTACTGACTATCAGCTTTACAGTACACACATATTTCATTCATGCAAATCCCCAATGAGACAGAACAAGTAAATGATCTGAGAAATATTGAATAACTCAAGGAATGAGATTAAATATTTAGTTTCGTACAGATACGGAAGCAACATTTGCTAAACAGTCTTCATAATAATATAAAGTTTCTGCGTTTTGTGAACATTGTCATGCTATGTTAAATAGTTCTGTGGGAAACATTTTTTTTTTTAATATGTTACACAAGAGACACTTAATAGAATACATCTGTGACAGTTACATAAATCCCTTCCTCTTTGAGTCTGATTTACTAAGATTGTGTTGACAATTCAAAAGAGGATAAGCAATTTTCACACTCACTTACTGAAAAAAGAATGCTCACTCTCTTATATGTCTCAAACGCAGCAAATCTAAGTGGATGTTCTCAGAGGTTGTGTAGCTCACTATGAACAATATGGGGTGTGCATAGAATGTGATGCAGCATTTCCTTGGAAGAAGTTCTTGCTTTTGACCTAATACATTTCGATTTCACTGTATATTTTATATACTGTAACTTTATCCTACAGTTTTTTAATGACTCTATTTTATTTGAAATAAACACAAACTTGAATGATAAAAAAAGAATGTGATGCAGCTGTGCATAGCAACCAATCAGCTTCCAGGTTTTATTCTCAAAGCTTAATTGAACAAGCTGAACTTTGAAACTAAGGGCCCTTTCACACGTCCGTTCAGTTCGTCCGTTTTTTGGACGTCCGTTAACGGACCTCAATGCTTCCCTATGGGTTAGCGTCCGTTAGCGGATGAGCATCCGCTAACGTCCGTTAACATCCGTCTGCGGTAAGCTCCGTTTTTTTGGACGGAAGAAAACCCTATTTTTCTTCTGTCAAAAAAACGGAACGGACGAAAAACGGACGTTAGCGGATGATCCGTTTACTATCCGATGCGCTAACGTCAGTTTTTCATCAAAATATGTAAAAAAAAAAAAAGTTCTAAAAAAAAAGAACGGATGAAAAAACGGATGAAAAAAACTGATGAAAAACTGATGAAAAACGGAACGGAAACGGATGTAAACGGACGGAAAACTGACGAAAAACTGATGAAAAAACGGATCAACTGAAGGGGGAAAAAACTGATCCAAAAAACTGAACGGACGTGTGAAAGAGCCCTAATTGGTTACTATGCACAGTTATTATTATTATTATTAAAAAGTGTTTAATATCGCGCCCGTCTTACCCATAGGGCCTCGAAGCGCCAAACGCAAAAGTACACATCACCCATAGCAGAGAACAAAAGTCGGCACCGCAACAATAAAAAGGGGTACTAAGAAGGGAGAAACCTAGTATAACATGAGAAGGACTCAAGACACCCCTCTACTGATTCAGCCATAGGCTTGGGTAAACAGGTGGGTTTTAAGTTTGCGACGGAAAGCCAGGAGATTGCTAACCTGTCTAATCGGCAGGGGGATGCTGTCCAAAATTTTGCCCCCTGGACGGAAAAAGAGCGACCTCCTCGACGAGCCTTCCTAAAGCGAGGCACCATAAAATCCAGAGAGGTACTGGAACGGGAGGGGGCGGGAAGGGACGTATTTGATGAATCTTGCACGGAGGTAGCCTGGACCCGAACCATAGAATACCCTGTGCATAATACAACCAGTCTTGAACAATATCCGTTTTGAAATAGGAAGCCAATGCAGGGCGACAAGAGGGGGGTGATATGCTCTCTACGGGAAAGCCCCGTGAGTAGCCGCGCAGCTGCATTTTGAACAAGCTGGAGTCTATGCAGGTTGTTATTAGGAAGTCCTAGATACAGGGCATTACAATAGTCCAGGCGACTAGCGATCGTGGCAGAGACAACCGTTTTTTTGCTGGGGTGGTCAATGAATCGAAATAACACCCTCAGAAGTTTAAGATGGAAGTGGCAGGTGCTTACCACCTTGCTTTCTGGGGGATCAGAGTCAACCGGGAGTCCAGGATGACTCCCAAGTCCCTGACCTGGGTGGCTCTCTCGGGAACGCTGCCAAACTCCGAGGGCCATTGGGGCAGTGTAGGGGCCAGACTCAAGTCACTGAAGGTAATACAATCGGTCTTACTATTGTTTAACTTCAGAGAGTTGGCACACATCCACTGATCGATCTCCCGAAGGCAAGCGGCCAGGGTTTCGGGAGCAACTTCACCATGTTTGAATTTAAAGTAAAGCTGCGTGTCATCGGCATAGACATGGAACTGGAGATTGTGATGCCTGATGAGGTCAGCCAGTGGCCTCACATAGATGTTGAACAGGACTGGAGATAAAGCCGAGCCCTGTGGAACTCCACAGGAGAGGGGGAGGTCAGCTGATTGAAAAACCCCCAGCTGTACTCGCTGCGTTTCTCTCCTGGAGAAAGGAGGCCATCCATACTAAGGCTTGACCTTCTAGTCTGGCAATCGTCACCAATCGATCCAGAAGCACCTGATGGTCAATGGTGTCGAATGCAGAAGACAGGTCCAGTAACACTAGAACCACCGAGTGATCCTGGTCTAAAGCCGTCAGAAGATCGTCCTGGACGTTGACAAGAGCTGACTCTGTGCCTCGCCCAGGCCGGAATCCCGACTGGTAGTCATCCAGAATGTTATTGGACTCTAGGTGACTCTGAAGTTGACCTACCACAGCTTTTTCGGCTATCTTTGCCACGAACGGAAGGCCAGAAATTGGTCTCAAGTTGCTCATCTCAGTCGGGGGCGAGCAATGGTTTCCTAAGCAGGGAGTCACCACCGCCCTGCTTAAGAGAACTCGACACCCGACCGGAGGCAAAGGAGCTATTAATGATGTCCTGTATAAACGGGGCCAGGGCCTCCGCGCAGGACCTCATCAACTTAGGGGGACAGGGATCCAAAGGGGAGGAGGAGGCTTTTAAGGCCCGAATAATCTCTCTAACCGAGATTTCCGTGAGTGGGGTAAATTCCCGTAAGGGAATAATAGTGTGATCCCCACTCAGTTCTAGGGCTGGATGGCTTACGCTAGGGGCAACTAAAGGAGGTATAGAGTCTCGTAACTTTAATATTTTGTTGTGAAAGTACTCTGCCATTTGTTGGCAGAGCTCCTGTGTATGAGCCAACGGGGTAGTTTTACTAATGGGATTAGAGAGTTCCTGCGTGATGCGGAACAATTCACCAGAATTGTTTCCCGCCTTGACTACCCTTTCCGAGAAATAGTGTCCTTTTGCTTGTAAAATGGCTGTTTTATACATTTTTTGGCACTCTCGGAATTTAAGAAGATGCTCTGGAGTTTTATTCTTCCGCCAAAATCGTTCCGCGGCCCTAGTTTGCTGTTTTAGCAATCGTAGCGCCGGCGTAAACCACTTCGGATTTTTTTCTGCCATTCTAGAATTGGGTTTATTAGAAATTGGGGCTAGGGTATCCAGTGACGATGATAAGTGATTATAAAAGAAACCTAGTTTTTCTTCCGTAGTTCCCAAGGCCAATTGGTCAGTCAGTAGTGTATTCTGGGTAAAGTGCTGTGCAAAGTCGGAAGGAATTAGGCCATTTAAATTCCTTTTTTTGACAGTAGGTCCTAATCGATTGGGAATGTGCGGGGGTTTAATATTGGTTCGAAAGTAGTGATTAAAAAAGATAATGTAATGGTCTGACCAGGCTAGTTCCCTTGTTTGAATATCTTTAATAGTGACATTGTGGGTCAATATCCAGTCAAGGGTGTGCCCTGCCCTGTGTGTAGCTTGAGTTATCAGTTGAGAGAACGAGAGATCTTTCAATTGATTAAGCAGGCAGGAGAATGTGGCAGCATCCGAGGCGTCATCAGCCCACCGGTTGAGATCGCCAAGGATGACACACTTTCCACTGCTAAGACTGGCCAAAGAAGCCAGGTCCATTAGATCCCTCTCAAAGTCTTTCTTTAAGTGAGGAGGGTGGTAGACCAAGTAAAATTTGACAAGTTCTTCCGGGTTAATCGTACAATTCACCACTAATAGTTCAAATGAACTAAAAGAAGGATTGTCAGGTGCTACTTTAAAATCACCAGATTCTATATACACAAGTTTTTGTTTTAAGTAAATCCCCCCCCCCCATATAAGTATGATCAATTAACAGAAATGCATCCAGGACCTGCTAGCATATAGCCTATTCTAAAATAAATATATAAAAATATGAAAAAAAGTAATTTTAGAATGTAAGATAAAATTAAAAAAAATATTTCATGAAAAAAATCTGAAATAAATAATTACATTTCTCATATGTAACAATAAATGTATTGATTATATAAGAAATAGTTATCAACTAGAAATAATAATGGTATGAATTAGGGATTAGCACAATATGTAGATGCATTCTTGCCTTAAAATTAACTTCATAAAATATTTTGCTTATCTGAAATTTATACTGGTATATTTGCATACAAAAATGATTACGACATCATTAAAATTAAAGGGTGCTCGACACAATGTAAGTTTACTTTACACAAAAATGTAAGAAGAAATATGCATTAGATTTTTATGTGACATGACAGTTTTCAGATGTATACAATCACAAATCAATCAGATTTTTTACTTTCAAAATGATTGCAAAAATGTTTGTTATAAATATTCATTTTGTAAGTGAAATTATGACACAGTTTAAAAATATAATTAAATGTGAGATACTAGTATTTATTTCTGTTTTAGCTTATTGCTATACATTGTAACACATTTCAAAATTTTAAAGTCCATTAATACTCCTAGCTTTCACTCCTGTGCTCCTCTCAGCATTTTTAAAAAAACTTTTGGAGCACTCAGCCCTCACCCATGTCCCTTGCCAAATATTTTTGAGTGAAGGGACCAGTAACCCAGCGCAGAAAATGTGCCCACATCAGCTGGTTTTGTCACATTCATGTCATCGCTCCAATCCATCTTGCTGGACATTCAGTAGGAAGTATTAATGTCACACTGAAAGTGAAGTGGAAACCCAAAGAGAAACCCTCCTTCCCTGCACAGAAAAATACAGACTTGGGATAGGAATTTCAGATGACTGCAGTTTCAGGTGAGTAAAACGGGCATTTAGTTTTGTTTTGTATTTTTTTTTGCTTAATTGGGGGTCAGAAAAAGGGAGAGTAGATTTGAAGCTGAGCTACAGGCAGGGGCGGACTGACCATTAAGGAACTCGGGCACTGCCCAAGGGCCCCATGCCACTAGGGGGCCCCATCAGGGTTGCCATGCTCATTAAAACCAGGGACAGTAGGTAAAAATCTGTGTTTTTTTTTACATCTGTCCCTGATATGTCCAAAACCTACATGCTTTTATGTGAAAACCCTGAGATTTTAGCTGCCCCGCCTCTGTACTGCCTCCTGGCATGGTGGCCATCTGTAAGCCTGGGGGCCCCATAATCTTCTATTGCCTGGGGGCCCCATGAGTTGTCAGTCCGCCCCTGGCTACAGGCATATATTAAAACACCAGGTAGTATTTATGCATTTGTTAATGAAAAATAATAATTTAGAAGCTTATGGAAAGTGAAGGTCTTTTAACCTTAAGAGATATACACTGTAGGTATTTATTAACGTGAGATCACTGTGAGGACCCATTAAAGGGCTGAGACGGCGGGTTACTTAGTTTTCTGAATTCTGCGGTGGTTTGGAAGTGGGTTAACCTTCACTTTCCATAAGCGTCTAAACTATCACTTCCACTACCTAAAATAGAGAGGATCAGCCTCTCTCCCCATACAATCCGTTGGAGAGAGTGAGACATGGTCCCTCATCCTTTTCCCTTAATCCTACCTTTCCCTCTATAACCTTTTTCCCGCCTTGTCATGGGACCACAGGCATTATGCATAGAAAAACCCCAAACAAACATGCAATAGAGGAAATAAAACAACTAACCACAATTTATTTTTTCCAAAATGTATTAAAGTAGAAACATACATTAAATATAACATTTACATATATATTGTTCTTTGGAATTTAACTTGGCCACGGCCTGATTCATTGGTTTTATTAAATCATTCAGATAATAATCCTTCAAAAGATATAATCATAACATATAATTAAACTTAATACTTCTCCATAACCATCACGCACGGCCCAGCCACTGAGACTCAAGCTGTATATCAATGAAATCAACTTAACTCTCCCATCAGGCTCCTGCCTTAAAGGAAAACCACCACATGAATCTGGCCGCGACGGGGGGGGGGGGGGATAGTGTGGGGAGCTCCGCCGGCCGGGTTCTTTTGTAAAAACGTCCACCTGCTTGTAATGGTTTCTAGAGACTTCTCCCTGGACCACCTGACTCCTGCTGACCAACCACTGACCTAATTTGTCCTGACTTATAGAACCCCTCAGCACAGCTGATCTGCCTGATTAATTCCTTTACCTGAACCCAGTTAGCCCTGCTTGACCTGCAAATGACCTGTTTCTTTAGCCTAGCTGCCCATGCCGTGGACCCATAAGAAAAGGAGGGCCTAAACGGCACTCCCTTTAATTTCCCATTCTCCTTCTATCTTTTTATTTTCTAATATCCCCTCTGACATACAATGAGTTCACTTTAAACACTGACTACCTTTTACCACATTTCAGGTTCCCCTACTCCTGTTGGCATATCCCAACCCTCTCCTGAAATCTTAGCACCAACTCGTTTACCATAAATACCCAGGTATACCCACTAGTTCCTTAACATTTTGACATATTTCACCCATTGATGGGTATGGTTCTCTAAGATAAAACTCCAGCCCCATCCCAAAGCCATGGAATACCGGATCTATTCACTACACAGTCTGTCCTCACCTATTTTCCAGAAACACTTAGGACCATCTGTGTTCCCTTTATATGACTCCCCCAAGCAACTAAAATTCATATAACTTTACAGTTAATGATAGACCGGTTGGTCATTCTTGACAAGATCCTCAGTTAAATTTATATTCTTTTGTGATCTTATGTTATCTTCAACATCGTATGTAGAGTTTATAATATATGTAT
The DNA here is from genome assembly GCA_029574335.1 of Rana kukunoris. NCBI lineage: Eukaryota > Metazoa > Chordata > Amphibia > Anura > Ranidae > Rana > Rana kukunoris. The sequence continues at coordinate 153,166,789 of CM056052.1, read as the reverse complement.
TCATTTATGTACTAGTTCTATCTGTTTTAAAAGATATTTGCTTCTTTTATTCCTAAAATAACTTTTATGGAAAAAAAAAACAATAAAAGGCATTTCTATTTTCAGATACTTTAAATTTAAACCTACACTTACCTTGATTTCAGCCTTCGTTAAACCCCTGCAAAGAAGACTAAGAGAAAGACACAGTGCTAGAAGTCAATTAGACCCTGTTGCAGTGCATCTATGCTTCCAAGAAACAGGAGAATACAGAAGGGATATAGTGATGAGTAGTTATAAGCGAATGTGCATGGGTTTGATTAGTACACCATTCTTCAGACCGGTTGTAAAAGCCATAGACAAGCAAATCCTAAAAAATCAACTCTGGCCATTTTCAAAGCTAATTGACAAAGGATTGTCAAAAAAAAAAAAAGGCACAAGAGCTGAGCACTGCCAGGAGAGATATGTAGAAATGCAAAGAAATATCTTAAACAAAATATAAACAAATCACTGGAAAGCTGCTGGACTGGGTTCAGTCCAGCAGAGAGTAGGGCATTGGCTTTTTTAGCTCCTGATGGGAGAATATTCCAAGTGCCAGAGGAGGCACTAGCCCAAGTAAGTGTATATTTTTTATGGTTTTAAAATTAATTATGAATAAAGTTACGCTATGACATTTCCTCGTGTCTATGGAATATATTGGTGTTGTGGATGGTAAAGCATTAAAAAAGGCTAAGCAGAGGCATTAAGCACAATTTGACCCACCTCAGTGTATGCTCAGAGAGTCAACTACTTGCAGTGAGTGCGGTCCTGGAAGGGCACGTGAGTGAAGATATCACAATATCTTCAGCATGGAGCACATGTCACTTTACAGTATTTTATAATAGCACTGTATGTTAAATGTGCACTATATTTTGGACTTTCAGTATTAGGGGCCGTTCTCCACTGTTTGAAGCATTGGTAGATCACTTCACTCCTCCAAGGGTGAAGCGATCTTCTCCGCTTCATAAACAGGCACACAGAGGAGAAAAATCTTCACTGTGAATGCCGGAGAAAGAAGCAGTGAATAGATTTCACTGCTTCATAAACGGACACCTAAATGTGAACGCAACTCACACAACAGTACCAAAAAATGTATGTCCACATTCATTCCTCCCAGTTGCAGGGTACATAATTAGTAAATCCACTTAGTTTCTTTCTTTGATACTTCTGTAAACATATACTTCCCTCTCCAATGATTAATAATCCTTTCTATGTCTCTTTTTTAAATGTCTGGATACACTGTGTTTTTCAAATCCATTCTTTATACGTCCCCCTATTTCTGTTTTTAATTTTCTTGTGGTCCTACACACGTATTGAATGTCACAAGGACTTGTGCTTGCTCACTATAACAGTTTTGGCCATACTTCTGAAATCCATCATGGGATATTCCATGTTGGTGCAATTGCAAACAGTTTGCTGCTGTGGTAAGCTGTGAACAGGCAAAGTTCAGGTTGAACTCTGCATCAACCTGAAGTTGATTCTCATCCTTTATGTTATCATGGATCATTTGTGTGCTACTGTTTATTCACTGTCTGGACAGCAGACTGGGTGTGTTTTCATGACCAAGCTGTACTGCTGTTATGGTAATGTTTAAGGGCCTGGCAATGTTATCTAAAAGAGTGCCTAAATCACAAAACTAGCTGCACAAAATTAACATGTATATATTTAGTAAACTTAAATCATTTATTTATTAGATGCTTGGGATAGAAAAGTTATTTCAGAGCTGTATTTGCACATGCATGTCATTTCTTGCAAGCAGTTCCAGTGTCCCTAATGAAACATGGTCAGTACAAACCTAAACTACCCTTACTTTCTGCCACAACACATTTATCTAACCAAAGCATTATTAGAAGGTGTTTAAGGTCCCTGCTAGTCCTATTTGTGGGTTAATCTTTATTAAGCATGAGACATGCCAGCTGGCTGCTTTTACATGAAGAAGATCAACAATCTTTATTTTTTATTTTTTTTCCCTTTTCTCTTTTTTCCTTCCCTTTTCTGTAAATCATTTATTTTATTTTTTTATAATTAAACTTTATTACATTTTTTTCTTGACATATAACATTTAACATGTCTTGACAATTAAAAGGTAGTTTGATACTACCATCCTTTACTATATGGTGGTTTTCGGTCCTCCGCAAACGGAAAAAAAAAGGAGGGGGGAGGAACAACGCAGGAAGACGTGTGTGACTATAACAATTTATTAATATATATGTATTATTAGTGCTATATACTTGTGATATTTTTATTTATTATGTTCCTCTGTGCCTTCTTATATTTATTTGTCTGTGATTCAGGTTTACCTCCCTTATTGAGGGGTAAACACCCCCAAAAAATAAAAAAAAGGGGTTGTGTTTAAAATGTTATATTTATATGTGTCTTCTTATTTATAATTATAGTATTCCCTTCTAAATTATATGTGTTTTTGGATCCTCCCCCTCCCCCCCCCCCAAAAAAAAAAAGAGAAAGAGGAGAAAGAGAGAAGAAAAAAAAAAGGAAGAAAAAAAAAGAAAAAACAACCACACGTTCTCCCCCCCCCCCCCCCAAAAAAAAAAAAATAGGTGAGGAGGATCGTTAAACACCTTCCCATATTCTTGTAGTGTCACATTATTTGCTTAGACATAATAACTAGACATACATAAAAACATGCACATTAAAAATAAAAGCTGTGGATTGTTCCCCATCTTTCTTTTATAGTTTCAATCTACTTTTTTTTTTCGAGCTTCATAAGGCTTTTGGTTTTATCCATCTATTTCCTGGTTATGATTTTCCCAGATTTCCCAGAATTTCTCCTGTTTATGCCTGATGTCATGTATCCATTTTTCTGCTCCCATTATTATAACTACTTCTCTTTTCCATTCTTGAAGGGTGGGGCATGTTGCTTGTTTCCAATACCTTGGTATTAATCTTTTTTATAATCATTTATTAAATGCAGTACAATGCAGTTTTTATACGTTTTTATAGCTCTTGTGGTTCCATGGAACAGGAATTGTAACAATGTAAACTCTATTGTTTCCTCCGACATTTTCCTGATCCATTGCGCCACTTCCCCCCAAAAGATTCTGATCCCTGGACATGCCCACCAAATGTGGAGGTATGTTCCCTGCTCCCCGCATCCCCTCCAACATCGATCATCTCTTGTTGGATATATTTGAGCTAGTCGCACCGGGGTGCGGTACCATCTTACCAAGAACTTATATGCCATTTCCTGAATGGCTGAGCTTGTGGATGTGGCATGTGTAATTGTGATTCTTTTTTTTAAATAGCATATGAAATTCTATGTAAAAGCAGGGAAGAAGGAGGAGTTGGGCTCCCAAATGTTGCATCCTATTTTAAAGCGATGGCTCTGGTGCGTATACTGCACTGGTGCCATGATGAAGGTAATAGAGCATGGGTACTAATGGAGACAAATAAGGTGGGGAGGAACTTGGTGGGGGCACCATGGATACCAACAAAGGCCAGGGGGTTATCAGAATGGACATCCCCATTAACTCGGAACACACTGGCAGTATGGGATAGGATAAATGAACTTGGCAAATATGCCCCAAAAACATCTCCATTGGCACCACTGGGGGGTTACCCATGGTTCTCTCCAGGAGAGGAAAAAGGAGCATTAGGCCCATGAGAATTGGAAGGCAACACAATGTGCCTGAGGTATGCACAACTGGGGGTCCTGATGCCTCAGGTAGATTTAGTATCAACACAAGGAGATTTGGTAATGGCAGGATGGAGATATAGTCAGATGAAAAGTTGTTTTAGAAGATTAGACCCTCAAGTAAGAACTTTGAATTCTGTACCCATATTTGAAAAAACATGTCGAAAGATATTAAAACCAGACCACTTACTGTCACAAATGTATAAAATAATATGTAGTGAACAGAATAAAACAACCCCTTACTTTATTAAATAATGGGAAATAGAACTAGGATGCAGATTAACCCCATTACAATTAACAATTAAATAATCACAATTACACATGCCACATCCACAAGATCAACAATCTTTATACCCTCAATCTTTTATTAACTTTAACATTGGCTGTCAGTAAACTTCTTTGCCTCTCTGTGATAAGCAGAGTTTTTGTAAAATTGTACATTGGCAGACATAAAATGTAGAACAATGCATTTTGCGTTGGTCAATGTAATGTTCTGCAGGAACTTCTGTCTGTTATAGAGACAGTTATAGGTCCCACACAACAAAGATGACACTTTGTATGAGATGGCATGGCAATTTTTGTGGTCTTTACAGTCTGTTATATGAAGTCTGCTGAGGTTCTTTACATTGCATTGATAATTTACCTAAAGTGTTTATTAGCAATGTTCAATCTTGATTGTGTTTAATCTGTTCCAAGGATTTTTTTTTTTTTTTTAAACAAATATGGGTAGAAATGATGGCTACAGTAAATCAGCCACTTTGGACTTATTTTAACAAATGGAATGAGCTATACATATTGTGAATCCTGGCAAAGACTTACAGCAACAGGCATTCCGTTCAGCAGTTAAATACCTACATGCATAATTAAATTTTAAATACATGGCAAGTGTGACATTCTAAAATAGGAAATGATTAGTTATGCAGCATATATCTGACCATGTTTAAAGGCTACATGTTACATTGAAGTTTAATGGCTGAATACCGTTTTATTGCATGGGATTAGTAATTTTAGACGTCCTTTCCTTGGCTGCTCTACAGGTTGCGTCTGGCAGATTGTGGAAAACACGAAAATTGAACATAAAACTGTGAAATACAAATGTAGCATGCAGATACTTTTTAGCCACGTATGATACAAAATATGACGGATGCCTGAATGACAGAGTATGACAAAATCTCCAAATGTTGAATTAGTAGCAGAAGCTTACATGTTATAACTCAACTTGATTTAACATTTGAAAAATGTGGTCTGCGTTTTACCCAGGGAAATTAGAATGATCACTTCAGACATCCAATCCATGAGGCAAATTATCACGTAGTTTTCCACTATTAAACTTGAAATATGAGGTATGAGTGGACTGATCATCTAAATAGTACCTCTCTCTAGCTTTCTTACTGTATCACCCTGCATAGCAGGACTTAAAGGGGTGGATTTACTAAAGGCAAATAGGCTGTTGCACCAGAGCTTAGTAAATGAGGTAATAATAATAATAATAAACTTTATTTTATGTAGCCCATTTAAAGGTAGCTTCTTAAAGCGCTTTACAAGTAAAACACAATAAATACACAGGATAACAGAAAGAAAAAAAAAGAACAATTAAGTGAAAGCTTGTCTAAAGAAAAACATTTTTAGATTTGAGTTGAATACGTTTAGCGAAGATGGCTCTCTGATGTTCTTTGGAAGTGGATTTCAGAGTTTTGGAGCATAGCAGGAGAAGGCTCTGTCTCCCATTGAGTGTAGATGAGTAGAGGGACACACAGCAAACCAGAATTTGAGGAGCGGAGGTTACGGGGGGTGTAAGTTGATAAAAGATCAGACAGATAATGGGGTGCCAAGCCATGAAAAGACTTGTAGGTGAGCAAGAGGATCTTAGGATCTTAAATCTATCTAAGTCTAAGTCTATTGAAAGGACTCCAGGATAGAGGTAATATGATCACTTGTACCAGACCTGGTCAGGATTCTGGCTGAAATTTTTAGAACATATTGAAGTTGGTTAATAGTGGATTTAGGTACCCCAGTGAGCAGAACATTGCAGTAGTCGGAAGAACTTAAATGTATGGATCAGCTTCGCAGCTTCAATGCATGATAGCATCCACATGCTCAATGCATGCCAACATTTTGTACATGTGGATTAAAGGTTAAATTAGCATTAGGTATGGCTTTACTTTCCAAAGATCACCCAGTCACATGAAAGGAAACTAAGGAAAAACAGCATTTTTTGCTTGCACATGATTGGATGAGGGAAGTCAGCAGAGCTTTCCCTCACTCCCTAAGCTCCAGAGTATCCGTCTATTTTTCCTTTAGTAGATCTACCTACCCTAAAGTGTATTAACACATTTGTGGACAAATTTTGATAACACACACTTTATATGTGTATACATATTCCTATTCACATAGCATATGGGGTGGCAACGGTTGATCGCTGCCCCATTGTACCAGCCACAAGCTCCTGACCCCACCCAACATCTATCAGAATGCACTCTCTGCCACTGGAAGTTCTGTCTGTAGACAGACCACACCTAGCACTGTCTTGTGCAGTACCCATAGCAGCAGTGGCATAAGCGCAGTGTCAGTCTAGTTGTTTGGAATTGGAATGAGGACATGCAGTAAGAATGTGGGGTGGAAAGAGAACTCCTGGAAAAGGGTAATTTTCAATATGGGGGCCGATCTTCATCTGAGGTCAGGTGACTGATTGAAGGACGGTGGGGTTTTATGTTATGGAACTTGTTGTTATTTACTACTGACCCCTGCACTCTGCATGACTTACTTATATATTACTTATATGTGCCTTCTTCTTTATTATGACTTTTTTAAGAGAAATACAAAGCAGTAAAAAAACACTAAATATATAGATAGGAGACAGTGAAAATATCTGGACTTAGTGGAGAAGCCAGATGACAGTATAAGATTTGAGTTTTTACACTTTTTTATTTATCTATAAATACTGGGCATTGCATACATATTGAGACTCTTAAAAAGTTCTCCTATTTTGCTTTTGAATAATCAATTCTACATTAAAACTTAGTTTTGAATTTTTTAAAACACCAAATTTCTATAAAGCTTAGAAAACTCTTGTTTGTGCCTTCTCATTTATTATGATTTTTTTTAAGAGTAATACAAAGTAGTTGTAATAAAGTAGTTTCAATAAAGCTTAACATTAAGACTAATTAAGAATATTTTAAATATGTTGTTGTCATATATTAATAGTATATAATATTTAAAGTGGGCCCATCAAATTACCCTCCACATACTTCACTAACTAAGGCCTATGTAAAAGGCTGAAACATGTCAATAATTGTAGGTATTGATTGCTTTTAATGTATGTATCTAATAGAATTGTATGTGTTTTATCTTTGAGACATCGTGGTGCCGGACTTAATTCACACCTGTTGGCACCATCAAACAACAATGATTAATTCGGCATATTTCTTACAAATTACATTTTTATTTATTTTTTGCTAAAAAGAGAAACAATGGCCCAGAGTCAGGTACATCTGCGCATTATTGGACCGGCGTAGCGCACCGCCTTTACGTTAGACTTGCGCAATTTTGTCACGTAATCACCCTATTCTCGTAGCTTTTGCGCAGAAAATTGCGCATATATAACGTTTTTTCAGAGGCGTAAGGAGGAGTAATACAAATTGGGAAGGACGTGGGCGTGTTACATTGAAATGAGCCGTGACCCCATGCAAATGAAGGGCTGGCTGGCTCGCGCATGCGCGCTTGAAGGAGACCATGTCAGCTCCGCTGTGCTCACAACTCGGGAGCAGCGCAATCAGTGAAATTGGAAATGGACTAGGGCAACGTTGTGAACTACGCAGACAGCATAAATAGACACACACAAACACACTTGCATTGCAAAAGTACATCCCTTTGTCCCTTCCCATTTAACCAAGTGCTTTTGTCCTGTTGTTCGTTGCGGTGTGTTTTGTAGTTGTCAGATTAGTGTTCTGTGTGATCAAGTGTTTGCTAGTAGATTTTTGAAAGTGTTTTTTGATAAGTGTTTGAGAGACTGTTTGTTTGATTGATATATTTGTGTTTGTTTCTTTTCCTGCTGTATTTTTGTTTTGTTTTTTGGTGACTGTTTCTTGCTCAGTAGTTTTCTCTCTGTGTGTGTTTTTTTTTGATTGGTTGTGCTTGTTTGTGTGCGTGAATTTTGTTGATTGGGACTGTTTTTTTTGGAAGGATGACTGAGAGAAAACGAAAGCTGAATTTTACAGTTGTGGAAAAACAGATTCTTGCCCGGGCCATTAGCGAGTATGGGCGTTACCTCCACGGCCCACAGAGTGCCAACACCACCCCAGCCAGGAGGAGGGAGATTTTGGATAGGATCACTGACCAGGTGAATTCAGCGGGGCAGGGGGAGACACGGACCCGGTCTGGGATTGACAAAAAAATCAATGACCTCCGGCGTCTGGTCAAAAAAAAGCTGGCCAGAATGCATGCCCATGTCAGGGGCACAGAAGGGGGCCCACCATGCCGTATAAGCCTGACAGCGGAGAAGCGTGCGGTGGCCCTGACCTTTCATCGGCATGAAGTTGCGGGCCTGCCCGGCTTTGACTCAAGTCCGGAGCCCGTGGTGCCAGGTACGTTTTTTTTTTTTTAATATCAGGTGTGTAGCATGTGTGGGGAAGGGGTGAAAGGGAATATGTGGCAAGTGTGTGGATCCTCCAACCTGTGAATGTTTTGTGTCATCCACAGATGTGCAGGAGGGTGCAGGGCCATCTGGCCTGACCGCACCAACCCCAGGACAGCAGCCTAATGAGGCCCCCCCAACAAGGCCGGAGTCCGCGGAGGAGGTTCAAGAGGAGCAGGAGAATCATGAGGAGGAGGAGAATCATGAGGAGGAGGAGAATCATGAGGAGGAGGAGTCCATGTCAGGCACTGGACGTTTGGGTTTTGAGGACTCTTCCCCTCTGGCTGGCAGCAGGCAGGCCTCCCTAAGGGGGAGCCCCCCCCTCCTCCCCCAACATGGCTCCCCTCACAAGGGCCTCCCCTTCTCCCGGCCACAAGCATCAGCTGGAGGCAGGATGTCATCCCAGACCACCAGGGGGTTGGCCGATCTCCTGCCCGCCACTCTGAGAAGGGACCAGTTCCTCCAGACCCGCCATCTGGGACAGGTCAGCCAGACATTGGTGCGGATGGAGGAGAGCCTGTCCTCCATCAAGGATATGCTGGGGAACCTGAACTCCCACTCCCGGGCTTTCACAACCTGCCTAAATGAACTGCAGACGACATCAGCAGGAGTTGGGCAGGATGTGAGGGCCCTTACCCTGGCTATCCAGGCCAACACGGCAACACTTGGTGCTGCCCTGGACAGAATAGCCGTGGCCTTGGAGGGCAGGCCGCCAGGTGGGCAGAGATCAGGGGCTGCTCCTCCTTCCCCGGTTTTACCCCTCCCCATGAGTCTCCCCTGAGAAGCCGGGGCCGTGGCCGGGGCCGCCCCAGGTGTGGCTCATGCAGAGGGCAATAATTTGTTTTTCCCCATTTTTTTTTTTTTTTTTATATATTTTTTTTTTTTTTTTTTGCTGGAAATGTTTTGCTTTTGCAGGTCATTTTTTTTTGTTTATTTTTGGGTTGTGAATGCTGTGTGAATGTGGGGGTGACATTCCTGCCGGAAAAGGGGTGTCACCCTCTATTTTGGTGGAGAAGGGTTCCCCAGGACCAGGAAGAAGTGATCCCCAGGTCCGTGTGAATGGTGTATGAATGTACAGTGACATAATTGGAGCCTTGGCGTGGCGTTGGTGCTCACAAGTCCTGCATGGTGGACTGGTGCCAATCCAATTTGATGTGGATGTAAGGTGTGTGTGCTAGGGACCACAGTGGTGTGCATGCATGCATTCTCATTGTGCCATGATTAATAGGTGTGTTTAACGTGCAAAGATGCCCAATGTGAGCTGTCTCCTGGCTGCTCTTCCCTCAGAAGACGGGGTAGCCTCGGTTAGGGGGGGATTGTCTGGTTCAGGGGTCAGGTCATCACGTAGGTCAATCTGCAGGCCCTTTCTTTCTGCGAAGTTGTGCAGCATGCAACATGCACCGATGATCTGGCACACGAAGTTTGGGGAATACAAGAGGGTACCCCCAGACTTATCCAGGCATCGGAAACGTGACTTTAGGAGGCCAAAGGTGCGCTCCACCACTGCTCGTGTTTGGGCATGTGCTTGATTGTATCTTTCCTCTCCTGGGGTTTGGGGGTTCCGGATAGGAGTCATGAGATGGGGTCCCAGTGGATATGCAGAGTCACCTGTAAGGGAAAAGACAGGAGGATGTTAGTCATGCATGTGCCCCTTGTGATGTGCATCATGGGAGGGGATAGTCATGCCTGCCACCCATGTCACTCACCAACCAGCCAGGTGTCCCCATACACGTTCTGATCGAATTCCATTCGGATGTGGCATTGATTGTATATGTAGCTGTCATGGCTGGACCCTGGGTGTTTGGCACGGACGTGCCATATGAGGCCTTGGGCATCGACTATCACCTGTACATTGATGGAATGCCAATGCTTCCGATTGCGGTACATGTGCTCTGTCTCCTGGGGGGGCTGGAGTGCCACATGTGTGCAATCAATGGCCCCCACAGTGCGTGGGAATCTGGCAATTCTGTAGAAATCTGTCATTGCCTTCAGCCGCAGCTCCTCAATGGTGGGTTTGAAGATTTGGTTGGCCATGCGTCTGAGGATTGCAGGGACAACCTGGTGCACACATCTGCTCATGGAGGATTGTGACATCCCAGCCACCACTCCACTTGTACGCTGAAAAGAGCCACTGGCAAGGAAATGGAGTGTTGCCATGACCTTGACCAGTGGCTGCACTGCATGTGAGCGGTGTGTTGGGCTGGTGATGTCCTCCTGCAGGGTTGTGGTTAATTCCAGGATGACATGAGGGGTGAATCTGAAGATGCGAAACACCTCAGAATCACTCATGCCAAACAGGTCTATGCGGGTGCGGTATATCCTCTCCCGTGCCACCCTCCGTGCCATCCTCCGTGCCCTCATCCTTCTTTGTTCATCTAAAGTCAGTAGTATAGCTATGTGCGACGATGCCCCTGGCATGTTGGCATACAGATTGTTGTGCAACACGTGTGACTGCTGAGCTGCTCACTAACAGTGTTGCTTCATCTAACAAGTAGACTTTTTTTCTCTTTTTAGACCAGCTTTTATATGCTCTAATTTTAGACAGGACATTTTGCTGTTGCGCACACTGCGTCGCCTGCGCTGCCCCAACGTTGTTTTGTGGATCCCCCTAAGTCCCTCATTAGCATATTTGACTAGCAAATCAATGGTGTGTCTAGCGCACTTTTGCGCGGAAGGATGCGCCAGTCTAACGAAATTACGCGGGACAAAAAAAAATCGCTTTTTTGTTTATCTCGTTCTGTGGATGCCACGCAACGAAATGCACGCGCACATTTCGACTTACGCACGCGCATCTCCTGTTGCGCAGGCGTAATCGCTCTGTGAATCTGGGCCAATGTCCTTTATCTCCCTTCTGACCCAGAGCTTTGGCAATCTAGACCATAAGGTCTCTGGCTACCAGCAGCATTATGGATGTTTCTTGTCATTGGAGACTGTAGAGATTCTATTATTTTCTGACAGATTTGCAGTTAGATAAGAGGATCAGCCAGCCACAACAAGGGATTATAATTTGCATACGTAATGAGAAGATATGGTCGGCAACATTTGCATGCTCTATATAGATACATACTATATATATATATATATATATATATATATATATATATATATATATATATATAGTTAGTTTTTATTAATTATTATTAAAACTAATTAAAAATCATTTATATGAATCTTATCATATTCACAATCACGGTAACAGTATATAAAAACAAAGATTAGTGGGACATTTATCCATTCCCATAACTGACTACTTTGTAGAGCCACATTTTTCAGAAATACAATTTTGGCATATATTTGGCATGAGTATGTACCAGCTGTGCATACTGCTTGGCAATGAGTGTGGCCTATTCACCCAGCAGATATATGCCAGGTTGTTCAGCTTAGTTAGATGACATTATATTTTGCACTACAATTACAAAAATCAAGGCTTTGATAGTTCATCAAGATGTTGGTCAATCACCTGTTTTGTTCTGTAACCACCCCAATGATATTTTGGAATTATGTTTAGAATTATCGACCTGCTGAAAATTTACTTTTACCAAGAAAAAAAAAATAGAACACCTTTGGGGTGCATTAGAGCGGAGACTTTAAACCAGGCCTTCTTGTCCACATCAGTGCCTGACCTCACAAATGCACTTCTGGAAGAATGGCAAAATATTCCCATAGATACTAATAATCTTGCCTCTATTTAATATTGACATGGTAAAGTATTTGGGATTTTATATATTTATATGTGTTATTTGGTCTTCTAAATATCTAAATTTCCATATTTTCTTACATTGCTGTTGAATTTCAGGCTGAGATGGGATGATACCATCAGGATACCTTATACCGTTTTAAATTATGCTAGTTCCACCATGTACGTTGAAGCTGTTAAAAAGGTTTTGTGCTCATATGAGACCAAGTGTGAGCCCAAAATTCAAAGCCATAAAATTCTAAGCAATTTGTCTAGCTTAATTCTAAGTCTGCACAGATCTAAAATAAAACATATATAATGTAATGTTGGTGGTGCCGACATTCCATGGCACATCAGCAAGTATCTTATTAAGTAGAAGGAAGAATGGAATGTACAAAATTGACATTATTGGAAACCTTTTCAGCTTGGTAAATATATATATACAGTATATATATATATATATATATATATATATATATATATATATATATATATATACACATACAGTAGCTCACACACTTACACCCCTCACATTTTTGTAAATATATTATTCTATCTTTTCATGTGGCAACCAGTGGCGGCTGGTGCTCAAAATTTGTGTGTGGGGGGGGGGGGGGGGGCACAAACGAAAAAAAACAATTGTTGCCTCACTGTGCCTATCAAACGCAGCCACTGTGCCATCAAACGCAGCCACTGTGCCATCAATTGTCACCACTGTGCTGTGCCATCAAACGCAACCACTGTGTCATGCCATCAAACGCAGCCACCATGCCATCAATTGTCACCACTGTGCCATGCCATCAAATCCAGTCACTGTGCCATGCCATTAAACGCAGCCACTGTGCCATGTCATCAATTGCAGCCACTGTGCCATGCCATCAAACGCAACCACTGTGCCATGCAATCAAACGCTGCGACCATGCCATAAATTGTCACCACTATGCCATCAAACACAGCCACTGTGCCATCAATTGTCGCCACTGTGCCATCAATTGTCACCACTTTGCCATTAATTGTCGCCACTGTGCCCCCAATTGTCTCCACTGTGCCCCAATTGTCGCCACTTTGCCCCCAATTGTCGCCGCTGTGCCCCAATTGTCACCACTATGCCCCCAATTCTCGCCACTGTGCCCCCAATTGTCACCACTGTGCCCCGCAATTGTAGCCACCGTGCCCACAGTAAAATGCTCCCCCTGGCACTTACCTTTCTGGCTTCTATGTCCCTCGATGTGCCTCGTCCCGCCGTCAATGACGCTTCAGCCAATCAGGTTACTGATTACCAGAATCAGATTACCTGATTGGCTGAGACACCTGTCAGTCTTATCCAAGGAACGCACCACCGGTACGTCCCGAGGATAAGCTTCCGGAAGCCGACTACAGCCTCAGGGTTGTACTCGGAAAGCCTATCAGAGCCGCTGGCACTTCCACACAGCCAGCCAGCTGCCATTATTCAGCTGACCGGCACGCAATGTCCGGCCAGCTGAATAGTGGGTAGCAGCGGCAAAAATATACAGATTCATACAATGTATGAATCTGTATATTTTAGTGGCTGTGAGCGAGCGAGCCCGAGGGGGCGGCGCTCCGGCGTCCCTATGGAGGCACCGCTCCTGGTGGCAACACTGCAGAAATTACACTTTTCTACAATGTAAAGTAGTGAGTGTACAGCTTGTACAACAGTGTAAATTTGTTGTCCCCTCAAAATAACTCAACAAACAGCCATTAATGTCTAAACCGCTGGCAACAAACATGTGTACACCCCTAAGTGAAAATGTCCAAATTGGGCCCAATAAGCCATTTTCCCTCCCCAGTGTCATGTGACTCATTAGTGTTACAGGGTTTCAGGTGTGAATCGGGAGCAGGTGTGTTAAATTTGGTGTTATTGCTCTCACTCTCTCATACTGGTCACTGGAAGAACTCTCTGAGGATCCGAAAAAAGAAATGTTGCTCTACAATAAGATGGCCTAGGCTATAAGAAGATTGCCAAAACCCTGAAACTGAGCTGCAGCATGGTACAAAAGACCATGCAGTGGTTTAACAGAACAGGTTCGATTCAGAACAGGCCTCGCCATGGTTGACCAAACAAGTTGAGTGAACATGCTCAGCATCATATCCAGAGGTTGTCTTTGGGAAATAGATGCATGGCTGCTGCCAGCATTGCTGCAGAGGTTGAATGGGTAGGGGTCAGCCTGTTGGTACTCAGACAATACGCCACACACTGCATCAAATTGGTCTGCATGGCTGTTGTCCCAGAAGGAAGCCTCTTCTAAAGATGATGCACAAGAAAGCCAGCAAACAGTTTGCTGAAGACAAGAAGACTAAGGACATGGATTACTGGAACCATGTCCTGTGGTCTGATGAGACCAAGATAAACTTGGTTCAGATGGTGTGAAGCGTGTGTGGCGGCAACCAAGTGAGGAGTACAAAGACAAGTGTGTTTTGTCAACAGTCAAGCATGGTAGTAGGAGTGTCATGGTTTGGGGCTGCATGAGTGCTGCCATCACTGGGGAACTACAGTTCATTGAGGGAACCATGAATGCCAACATGTACTGTGACATACTGAAGCGGAGGATGATCCCCCTCCCTTCAGAGACTGGGCCACAGGGCAGTATTCCAACATGATAACAACCCCAAATACACCTCCAAGATGACCACTGTCTTGCTAAAGAAGCTGAGGGTAAGGGTGATAGACCGGCCAAGCATGTCTCCAGACCTAAACCCTATTGCGCATGAAGGTGGAGGAGCGCAAGGTCTCTAACATTCACCAGCTTTGTGATGTCATCAAGGAGGAGTGGAAGAGGACTCCAGTGGCCACCTGTGAAGCTCTGGTGAACTCCATGCCCACAAGGATTAAGGCAGTGCTGGAAAATAATGGTGGCCCCAAAAAATATTGACACTTTGGGCCCAATTTGGAAAGTTTCACTTAGGGGTGTACTCACTTTTGGTGCCAGCGGTTTAGACATTGATGGCTGTGTGTTGAGTTATTTTGAGTGGACAAATTTACAGGGTTATACAAGCTGTATACTCACTACTTTACATTGTAGCAAAGTGTAATTTGTTCAGTGTTGTCACACGAAAAGATATAATAAAATATTTCCAAATATGTGAGGGGTGTACTCACTTTGTGAGATACTGTGTAATTATATATATATATATATATATATATATATATATATATATATATATATATATATGTGTGTGTATATATATATGTATATATATATATATATTTTTTTTTTTTTTTTTGTTGAGATAATAAAACATTTTGGATTTTATATATTGATTTATATTTATATGAACTAAACACCAGTGCTTAAATAAAGTATCTCTCAAAAAAACAAACAATGCTTGTGACATTGTCTTCCTGTTTATAAAAGAAATAAACTCTCACCAGATTCTATGACCCCTATTGCAAGTAGGTCAAATAAAGCTTGAATTCCAAACGACTATGGTGTCTCAATTTTACTTGGTATGCTTCACCGCGCCTACATTTATAAGTGTTGTTTGGTCTTCAGAGGGTTATATCTAAAATCAAATTTTTTTCTTACAGTGCCATTGAAACAAAAAAAATCCTTTTCCACGTCTAAACAGAATCACCTTTGTGCTTTTGGCAAACATTCTGCATGCTTCCACGTGGTTCTTTTTTCTGTTTTTCAATACTGGCAGGTTTTTATATTGTATGTTTACCTTATCATACCTGTATTGCCGATTGCATTACAATTCCCAAAAAGCCTCTACTGGGTAAGTATGAGAAATAATCTCCTGTGATAAAAGCAAGGCTTCTAAAATCCCCAAAACAGATGATGCTCATTGGAAAGAGGGTCTTTCCTATTGTGGGCATTATAACTGGTGTGTATAGTGTGTAGGTTATTAACCACTTAAGGACCGCCTACTGCACATATACGTCGGCAGAATGGCACGGCTGGGCACATCAACGTATATATATACGTTGGTTTTAGTACCCAGCCGTAGGTCACGGGCGCGCACCCACGGCGCGCCGAAGCTGCATGACCGGGACCGCGGGACTCGCGGACCTGATCGCCGCTGCAGTGTGACGATCCGTCCCTGGAGCTGAAGAACCGTGCTTCACTGTGGCCGCAGCTCGATCGCGTCATCCCTGTTATAGGGGGACGCGATCGATGACGTCACACCTACAGCCACACCCCCCTACAGTTGTAAACACACACACAGGGAACACTCAAAGTCACAGCGCCCCCTGTGGTTAACTCCCAAACTGCAACTGTCATTTCCACAGTAAACAATGCAATTTAAATGCATTTTTTGCTGTGAAAATGTCAATTGTCCCAAAAACGTGTCAAAATTGTCCGAAGTGTCCGCCATAATGTCGCAGTCATGAAAAAAATCGATGATCGCTGCTATTAGTAGTAAAAAATAAAAAAAAATAAAAATGCAATAAAACTATCCCTTATTTTGTAAACGCTATAAATTTTGCGAAAACCAACCGATAAACGCTTATTGCGATTTTTTTTTACCAAAAATAGGTAGAAGAATACGTATCGGCCTAAACTGAGGAAAAAAATGTTTTTTTATATATTTTTGGGTGATATTTATTATAGCAAAAAGTAAAAAATATTGCATTTTTTTAAAATTGTCACTCTATTTTTGTTTATAGCGCAAAAAATAAAAACCGCAGAGGTGATCAAATACCACCAAAAGAAAGCTCTATTTGTGGGGAAAAAAAGGGCGCCAATTTTTTTGGGAGCCACGTCGCACGACCGCACAATTGTCAGTTAAAACTACGCAGTGCCGAATCGCAAAGAAGGGGCAAGGTCCTTTACCTGCATTTTGGTCCGGGTCTTAAGTGGTTAAAGACAATAATGATTTTGTATA
Organism: Rana kukunoris; assembly: GCA_029574335.1. Lineage (NCBI taxonomy): Eukaryota > Metazoa > Chordata > Amphibia > Anura > Ranidae > Rana > Rana kukunoris. Next base: position 153,149,965 of record CM056052.1, on the reverse strand, counting down.
TAGTGATATTTTATTGTGGGGTATTTTATTGATCTGATTTCTAAATTCATACAGTGTGATTTCATATTCCGCTAGTGGCACAGCACTACAGGGTTCAACGCATATTTTTGGACCCATGTTCCCTAAGTGATGAGGCACTCTAAAAAGATCACACACAACAAATCTGCTTAGAGAAGCTGTTAATGACAAAGGCAGACAACAATGATCAGTCCTTGCATTTTGTCACATGATCCGTGATGCCATAAGACCAAACACAGAGAGTAGGTGCACACAATATTTTACACAAGATTTCATTAGAAAAATGTGTTATTGATTGGTAAAGTTTGTGTAAATCTAAGGTGAACAAATAGATTATTGGACCGCTAGTTGTACCTTTTATTACAAAAAGGGCTTACACAGTACAGGGATTAGCATATTTATATTTATTTAGGCCAAAAAAATTAAATGCATAATATGTCCCATTTTTAAAATGTATAAAATGTCCAATTTTTTTAATGTATAAATGTCCCATTTTTAATGTATGAAATGTCCAATTTTTTAAAGTATAAAATGTCCAATTTTTTAATGTATAACATGTCACATTTTCTAAATGTATAAAATGTCATATTTTTCTAACATAAAATGACAAATTAAATAATATTGTGTGGTTCGGGTTTTTTTTTTTTTTTAATAAAATCTTTACAGAGGCCTCAATTCCAGTGTAGGAGTTTATTTTTTCCTTCAGCAATTTAAGAGAATTAGTTGGTGTTATTGTAAATGACTACCATTATTTTATAATTAGTGCCAATGAAACCAACAAAATCTGTTGTTTATCAATTTTTATCTTGCTTAAATCTTTGAATGGAGATCCATCTGCTCCGCTTGATGTAGGAATCTAGGCCATTGTAATTCATTAATTGTATGATTGTACAAACTCCTGTATTAGAGAGACTCCACTCTGTATGAAGGAGCACAGGAGCACAGCAGCATTTTTAATCTGGTGGGAAAGGGGGTGTTGGATGCTGGGCTTTTTTTCTCAGAGAATAGGTGCAGGAACTCCCCACATCTTGCCTCCACCTCCTACCTATTTCTGAGAACCCTCCCTTGGATGTACCCCCTACACCTCCCAGTGCTACCCCTTTTAGAGAATACAGAACTATTATTAGAGGATACAGAATTATAATTTTGTGGTGCTATTTGTGCTATTTTTATCTAATTTGTTATTAATACCAAGAAAAGCAGTAATGTAGATTCCCTGTGGCCAGCAGCAACATACACTCCAATGGCAACAATAGACCCCCCCAGCAACAGTGGACCCCAACAACAGACCACGGCAGCAAGAACAGATTTCCCAGCAGCCAGCCCAGCATCAATAGACTCTCCAGTAGCATGTAACAATAGACCCCCCCTCAACAGTAGATAGTTCCCAGCAACAATTAACCCTCCAGCTACATAAGCCCAACCAGCAACAATAGATACCCCACCAGCAACAGTAGGCCTCCCCAGCAACAATAGACTGCTATGCAAAAAATAGTGCCCTCCAACTACAATAGATCCCCCAGCAGCCAGCAACATTGGACCCCTCTCTCAACAGCAGATCCCTTTCAGCAACAATCGACCTTCCAGCAACATATGTCCCTCAACAACAATATATCCCCAACCAGCAAGAGTAAACCTCCCCAGCAACAATAGACTGCAATGCAAAAATAGATCCCTTCCAGGAACAATAGTTCCACCAGCAGCCAGCATCAATATTCTCTCGAGCACACGTTCCCCCACGTTCCCGCTGAAAAAAAGCCCTGGTTGGATGTGCTATCAGATTTACACACTAACAAATTGAAGCCAAACTCTGGTTCACACTTTATAATGTTATAGCAAAGGTTTTTTTTTTTTCTTTTGGGATAAAGGTTTTACATGAATGAATGCAAGCTGATCATTTTAAGAACATTTTCCAGTGTTAAATAGTTTGTCTCATTTGTGCAAAGTTACACATTCTGCTGGAGAGCTTGAGCTACACATTCTGCTGGAGAGCTTGTGCTTTTGAAAAACAACAGACTTGCTGGTTGGGTCACCTGATGAAATAGAAGAAAGAAAGCCTTAAAAAGAAAATGAATGCAGTCATCACATGTAAGAATTGGTAAGCTGCAATATAAGTTTGTTTTTGGGTACATGCTATTGGATGTTCATATATTTGGGTACTAACATTTATAGGTAAAGTTTTTGCAGGAAAATCCGATTGCCTCTCGGGGGGATCAGGATGGATTTTTTCCCCCTGCTGTAGCAAATTGGAGCATGCATTGCTGTTTTTTTTTGCCATATCAACTGTGGATAAAGGATTGTGTGTATGGGACTGTATTTATTTATTTATTTTTGAACTAGATGGACTTTTTTTAAACCTGACCAACTATATAACTACCGTATTTATCGGCGTATACCGCACACTTTTTTGCCCTGAAAATCAGGGCAAAATCGTGGGTGCGCGATATACGCCGATACCCGCTTTCCCGCGCCGATTTTGAATACTGCGCCGGCATATACCGAGTGCAGTACACTCGTGTATAGTCGGGCAGGCTCGGCTACTCTCGCGCTCACGTCCTGGACGTACAGGACGTGAGCGCGAGAGTAGCCGAGCCTGCCCGACTATTCACGAGTGTACTGCGCCTGCATATACCGAGCGCAGTACACTCGCGTATAGTCGGGCAGGCTCGGCTCCTCTCGCGCTCACTCCCTTGACGTACAGGACGTGAGCGTGAGAGGAGCCGAGCCTGCCCGACTATACAAGAGTGTACTGCGCTCGGTATATGCAGGCGCAGTATTCAAACTCGGCGCGGGAAAGCGAGGATCGAGCGGGGAGGACGCCGCAGAAGGACGCCAGAGCCAACGAAGAGGACACCCGAAACCACCGATGGACGCCGCGCAAGACACCAAAACTGTAAGTATAAAAATCTTTTTTTCCACAGAAATGGGGGCCACTTTAGGGGTGCGCATTATACGCGGGAGCGCGCTATACCCCGATAAATACGGTATGTAACCATGTATATTTAGTCCCAAGGCACTCCCCAAGAGCAAGTAGATGCAAACAATGCTGGCCATAGATGACTCAGTTTTTTTTTTATTAACCAGCAGGCTGATTGGAAAAAAAAACGGATTCCCCCATCTACACAAGTGAGGTGGATGGGGAAATCTTCCCCGCTGTGCTATTGTATTATAACAGCAGAGATTCTTTCCCTGTCAACATACACTGATCAGTGCTGCAGCCATTTAACTGCAAGCGATGATCAAACAAATTATACGAACAGTCCCGTTTGAGAGGAGTCGATCATTAAATCAACTCCTCTAGAATGGGAAAGGCCGTAGATAGGTCCAAATTTGACCTGTTCACACAGCTTAAGGGAGAAACGTACAGAAAGCAGAACTAGCAATACAACCTATACTGATTACAGCCCAACAGTATTACATTTAGAATAGGGACACACCTTCTTAGGGCAAGGTCCCTACACTGGTAAAAGGATGGGCTTCATGACGAAAGGCTTTCCCCAAAGTATTAGGCGGCGTACACACGAGGGGATATGTCCGCTGAAACCGGTCGGATGGACCGTTTCAGCAGACATCTCCGCTCGTGTGTACGGGCTAGCGGACAGATTTCTCCACCCGACAGATTTCAAAGCAAGCTTTGAAATCTGTCCGCTGCAAACCTGTCCGTCGGATATGTCCGCTGGTTAGTACACCAAACCATCGGACCAAAATCGCGCGCATGCTCAGACAAAAGGAGGGGACGGGAGCGCTCGTTCAGGTAAACCTCGTGTTTGTTTGTGAGTTGGCACATTCGTCATTGTAACTATCTATATTGTATCGTTTATTGCCTTTCTTCGTTCTCTTGCTATAATCAAGCTGTTCTATTGCTGATGCCATTTATATAGACTGAGTTGTCCCAATCTAGCAAAGTTTGATTGTAGTATATCGCGTTGTCTTTTTGTAATTCTTTTTTTGCTGCATCTCCTAATTGTTTTGAGCTTTCCTCCACATGACTATAATTTTTTTTTGGATCTATTTTTTAAATGCATTTTGTTGGTTTTTTTGTACCTTTTTTTTCAATGTTTTTATTTATTTTTTTAGAACATTTTTTTCAATGCATTTTTTTGGATTTTTTGTACCTTTTTTTCAATGCTTTTTTATTTTATTTTTTTTGGATCATTTTTTTCAATGCATTTTTTTGGATTTTTTGTACCTTTTTTTCAATGCTTTTTTATTTTATTTTTTTTGATCATTTTTTTCAATGCATTTTTTTGGATTTTTTGTACCTTTTTTTCAATGCTTTTTTATTTTATTTTTTTTGATCATTTTTTTCAATGCATTTATTTGGATTTTTTGTACCTTTTTTTCAATGCATTTTTTTGGATTTTTTTGTACCTTTTTTTCAATGCATTTTTTTTTTTTTTTTGTAGCTTTTTTTTCCATGGGTTACCAAGTTGTCACTCCAAACCTACCCCCCCACCCAGGAGTTTGTGTCCTTCCAAAATTCCACCTTGTAGTTTTAGTAGGTTTGGGGCATAATCACCACAGTAGAAAACACAATAGACAAGGTTTTAACGTAAATACAAAAAGCCATTTATTTTGGCAAGAAAATAAATTAAATTAAACATGATCTGCACCACTTGATCAGATAGCAACCTACATGCAGACTTGTGCATTCCACAAAACATGATGAAGGATAAAATGAACAATCTCAGGAGACACAAAACAAATCAAATCTGAATCAGCAGCACATGAGCAAAGAAACCCAAGCTGTGGTACTCCAACAAGCTCACATTTTAGAATAATGAACTGGAAGGCAGGTAATCACCTTCTCTTCTTACTTCCAGCCTTCTTTCCTGGCTGCCTTGCAGCGGAACGTCCACGGGCCCATCCATGGCTCCTTGCAGGTGCTGATGATGTGGCAGCAGGAGGCAAAAGATGGGAAGCAGGCTGGGCTGGGTCACTGAGGTCTGTGTCCCGGGTCAGCATGCCCCTGTGCATCCAAAAGATGACCTTATTGATTAAGTCCTTAGCCAGGTCCCTTTGATCCTCCTCCGCTCGGCTCAGTTCATGAGCCACAGAGGCACTGAAGGCTTCTGTGGGGTTGAGGGGGGCCCGCATTATTTCAGCAGCCTCCCTCATCATTTGAGGCTCTCCTCCTCCATCTGCCTCATCCGCCTCTTTTGGCCTGGTCGCCTCATCTGGAGGGGAGGGACCTGGTTTATGGTGCTGAGCCTGGGGACATGCTGACTTCCACTCGGCCCAGCCTCCTCCTGGCTGCCACTCACCCCTTCCCCCTGGCTGACATGGTCCTGAGGAGCTGCCACCTCCTGGCTGGCCTCTTCCTGTATCAAAAAAAGGGACATGTTGTAATATTTAGCTCAATCAAGCACACACACACATTATTTGGCTCTAGACTCTTTTTGTTTTCTTAATTTAAATAGACCTGCCTGTCCTTCAGACCCCTCAGTTGGCATCCCTGAGATCCCTAGTTTTTTGCACACGCCTTTTTTTGTTGGTCCAAACGTTACAATTTTAACAATACTAACTCAAGAATCAAACCCAAATTAGAAGCAAATAAATATTTAGGAAACTACTATACCTCACTGAAGATCGCCAGATCTGGGTCCATGTCAGCCAGGCCCTCCTCTGGCTCTGCAGGGGCGTGGGGATCCTGGGAAGTTCCGCTGCAAGGAAGCGTGGGAGGAAGGCTGGAAGGAAGATTGGAAAGTGATGGCCGGCCCTCCAGTTCATCATCCAAAAATGCAAGCTCGCGGAAGTACCACAGCCTGGGCTCCTTTTGCGCATCTGCTGCTGATCCAGATCGTTTGGTTTTAACCTCTTTATATACCTTACGATAGGTGCTCCTGAGATTGCTCATTTTATCCTTCACCATGTTTGCTGTGCAGGATGGAACCCACGTCTGCATGTAGGTTGCTATCTCTTGTAGAGTGTCTGCTCGGAGATTTTTGTTTGGGTAGCCTGGGTGCCTGCTATCCCATAGATTAGGCTTTTCGCGATAACATTCGATTAATTTAAGAGTGTTGTCTTGGATAGCCAACTGGTCCATCTCTCTCTTTTTTTTATATGTTCAGATTAATGCTCTAGAATATACAAATAAAAATTAATTAAAACCCACAAGAAAAATGGCTCAGCTTTATCATTTTCTGAATATGTATGTGTACAATCATTGTGGAACTAGTATACAAACACATTGGGGGTTATTTACTAAAGAAAAAATCACTTTAGCACTGCAAAAGCACTTGAAAGTACACTGCCTGAAAGTGCACTTGGAAATGCAATCGCTGTAGCCCCGAAGGGGACATGCAAGAAAAAATATATATTCAATTTTAGCCTCCACCTGATTGGTTGATAAAATAAGCAGAGCTTCCCTTCATTTCAGATCTTCCCCTCCACATCTATGGAGAATGCCCTTCCAAGTCCACTTGCAGTGCAAACTGGATTTCCCTTTAGTAAATAACCCCCAATGTGTCCTGCTGATACAATGCTGGCCAGCTCCACTCCATTGTTGTGCAATTCATTTTTGGAACATGCAGACCCTTTGGTAACATGAAAATAAATACATGCCATCTCTTTAATCATCCACAATTTTTTTCTTTTTCCAAAAATGAAGCCACTAGTTATTGTGTAGATATCATGCACCTCACACAGCATTGAGGAGCTAATACACAACCTAATTACCTCTGCCCAAACAATACAGAACAATACATGCATGATGTGAATCCACAAGACAAAAATAAAGAGGTAGAGCATTGTCATATATATATGTAGTGATGTGTTCAATCATTTTTGTCCAAAACTTGCATTGGTGGCCCCAAGCTACCTAAATAGCGCAAACGCTCCTAACAACATTCCAAACCCCCACCCCCACATGGGGTTTCAAAGTTGAGACGCCTCTGCTGATCCCATGTTGTAATTTACCTTCGTGTCTGTAGCTCCTCGCGTACGCTCGAGTAATCTCCGCGTAACCGACGTAATCACGTCGATCTCCTTATATAGGCCGCGCAAAGCTATACCGCCGCCCTCTTCGTTCGCAATGTCTCCGCCCGTTTTTAACCCCCCCATTTCAACATCCAGGGCCTCATATTGCAAGTTACCGGCATATGTGTATGTCATCGTTTTAACGCGCGCGTAAGCTCCGCGTAAACACGATGTATTCATCCGCGCATGCGTGAAACGCCGCCTTCGTCCACGCCCATGACGGAACTTTTCCTCTTTTCCACGCCCCTTATCAGTGTGAAACGAAAAGATGGCCATGTCCCACGAGCGAGCATTACCCGCTCATGAGGATCAGGAAGGGACACAACCAGGAACGTCACGCTCAAGGAGCAAACGGTACAAGGCCACAAATATGAGTTTGGAGGAGATGGTGGAGATGGTACACATCCTGCGCAGGAAGGATTATGATGGGGATTATGGCCCATACAGCACCCCGAACCGCCGTAAGGCCAAAATTATGGACAAGGTGGCGAAGAGGCTTACTGAGATCTTTGGGGTGAGCAGGTCCAAAGAGCAGCTACGCAAGCGCTGGTCCGATTTGAAGTTGCGTGAGCCACACCAGTTTCGGAAGATAAAGAAAATCCTGGATAAAAGGTATTATTTTTGTGGGGGGGGGGGGTTTGCAATTGTGTGATATCATTGTTTGATATGTATATTTATGCATGTGCCTTGTTGGAATGGTTGTACTTTGGAAGAATTATTTTTGGATATTTCCTGTAATATGAAAAAAAAACACACACACACACACCAAATAAGAAGTTATGCACGATCGTTCTTTAGAAACATCGTTCAATCACCTCGTTTCATCCACATACTATGTCCTAAGGAACAGCACACCAGGACATGGCTATTTGGCATTTATAGAGAAAAGTTATTACACATTTTGGATAAAATTATGTAGATTTCCTAACTGATTTGAATGTGAAAAGACAAACAGGATTCATTCACATTCACACAGTGATAATAAGCAGCTGGATTCACATCTGGACTCAAGAGCACCTGTGTCTCCCCCATAATGAGCTTCATTTTTAACAGTCTGTGACACCTAATTTTTAGGGAGGGGCATCCATGCAGGGGCAGACTGACCACTGAGGAAATCGGACACTGCCCGAGGGCCCCATGCCCCTAGGGGGCCCCATCAGAGATGCCAGGCTCATTTCAACCAGGGACAGTATGTAAAAATCTGCTAATTTAGCTCATCTGTCCCTGATATGTCCAAAGCCTACATGCTTTTGATGTGAAACTACTGACTGAGATTGTAGCTGCCCCGCCTCTATACTGCCACCTGGCTTAGTGGGCATTTGTAAGCCTGGGGGCCCCTAATATTCTATTGCCCGGGGGACCCATGAGTTGTCAGTCCGGCCCTGCTTCCATGTGTGTCCCTTCGCTAAAAAGGGTCATTATCACAGCTTGGGAGAAGTCATTAGAAAAACAAAGGTTAAGGTTTGGTGGCGGAAGACAATAATCCAAAGTTTATAACACACTTTGACACAATGATTATGATTTAATAATGCCCTCCTCAAATATCTGTGTGCTGATAAGTATACCTTTTGTTTTCTGATATTTCTAGGGGAAAGAACAGGACAGAAATTGGAGGACGCAAGGAGGCCCAAACTCTCTCATAAGAAAAAATCTAGCCATGTGGAGGAGGAGGACCAGGTAGAAGAAGGAGTGGTGGAAGGGAGAGATGAGGAAGACGCAAATGTGGAAGGAGTATTTAGTGAAGAAGAAGGAGTTGGTGAAGAAGAAGGAGTTGGTGAAGAAGAAGGAGTTGGTGAAGAAGAAGGAGTTGGTGAAGAAGAAGGAGTTGGTGAAGAAGAAGGAGTAGTTATTGAAGGAGTTGTTGTAGAAGAAGGAGGAGTTATTGAAGAAGGAGTTGTTGTAGAAGAAGGAGGAGTTATTGAAGAAGGAGGAGTTATTGAAGAAGGAGGAGTTATTGAAGAAGGAGGAGTTATTGAAGAAGGAGGAGTTATTGAAGAAGGATTGATTGTGGAAGAAGGCGAAGTTGTGGATGATGGAGAGGTGGAGATTAGTAGCACAACAGGTCAGTGTCACCGCAGCTTCACACAGGGAGAAAGAGATGTAGATAGGCCTGCACATTACTAATGTATTTTTATTTTATTTTTTTATAGGGGATGAAGATGCTGCAAGCACATCCAGTAGTCCACCTTTTTCACGTGCAAGTGCACAAATTGTCATCCAACAAATTATGGAGTGTAGCACAGAGATGGATAATATGAGGCAAACAATGGTTGTAATTGAACAAAATTACAAAAATATTATTGATATGATGGGCCGTATCAAAGACTAAATCCCCCTGCCCGGCCCCCCCCCCATCACCCATCCGTCTTGCAAACAAAAAAAAATGTTTTAGAAAAATAGAAAGATGCACACACAGTGTGTCCACATGTGCTATCTGCCATCACAGGTTATGGATTGTCTTTGCTTTGTGGGTACACCCCCTTCCTCCCTTCTCAAGCAGGTAAGAGGGAAGGGTTTGCACCCACAAAACACATGCATTGATCACCCATGATGCCAGATAGCACATGTGGACATTTGATATAATCCTCATTTTTGGGCCCTCTCACTCACACACAAGAATGTGTGCATCTTCCAAGTTTGTTGTGTTCCGGGGTGACATTGGGAGACTGTTGTAGTAATGACCTTGTTGTACTTAGTATTTTTAGTGGTTTTGAAAAATATTTTATATTTTTTCTAAAAAAAATGTTTGGTATAATCCATATTTTTTCAGTAAAAAAAAAAAACAAAAAAAATGTTTTTACTCCAAAAATGTTACATGGTGGCAAACCCAAAAATTGTTGATAAAAAATTTTGTACGCTAACATGAGTGGCTTGTTGTTTATATATGCTCAATACCCAGTTTGTAGATGAGTGACTTGTAACTACAGCCATAAACCCGGTTTTAAGTACACACTAGCGTTTAGTTCTTACCGCTGCAAATCACAATATCAGCCTCACTTCTGCGTAAAAAACAATATTCTTCCAACACCAGCTTGTTCAGTTAAGCCAGATTTTATAAATGCTGGTATCTCATTGGTTTGTGTGCAGAAGTGACCCTTCTATTGTGGACTTAAAAGTGGGGTATGCCTGTAATGTCCAATTGTGGTTATTTACTAAAACATGACAACTACATTTGGCACTAGAAGTGCACTAGTTTCAGAACCAAGAAGACAGAGATAAATAGAAAAAGCAATAATGACAAACAACTGTATATAGAGTCCAATGGTCAAATTATTTATTATATTTTGTAATATTTCTTTCTTTTGGGGGCCGAATTAGAAAGAAATATGATCTGGCATAGCTATGGCCCCCCGGCCCATGAAGTACTCAACATATTTGTCGCGTACCTCACGAGCAGATTGGGTGGCCGAGCCAGCGCGACCAGTGTCCAGCCCAGGAAGGGTATCTGAGGGTAGTCCTGCCTCAGCACCGATGTTGGGTAGGTACGTCTGGGAATGCCTGCGTAAAAAATTATGCAATATGCAACAGGCAAAAACAATATGGTTCAATTTATATTCCGCCATATTTATCGCTGTCAGGAACAGGCGGAACCGGCTGGCGAGTATCCCAAAGGCATTCTCGACTACCCTCCGGGCCCTGGCTAGCCTAAAATTGAACACCCTCCTCTCCGGGGTAAGAGTCCTCTGGGGAAAAGGCCGCATGAGGTGAGGTCCAAGCCCGAAAGCTTCGTCCGCTAAAAAAACAAACGGAAGTCCTTCCACATTGTCTTCATCCGGTGGCAGTTCAAGACCACCAGTTTGTAGACGGTTGTAAAATTCAGTCCGCGCGAACACTCCCCCATCAGACAGCCGGCCGTTCTTCCCCACGTCCACATACAAAAATTCGTACTGTGCCGACACCACCGCCATCAACACGATACTATGAAAACCTTTGTAGTTAAAATAGTAGGACCCCGAACGGGGTGGTGGCACTATGCGGACGTGTTTCCCATCTATTGCTCCTCCGCAGTTCGGAAAATCACAACGCAGGGCAAATTGGGAAGCCACAGTCTGCCATTCCTGTGGCGTGGAGGGAAACTGTGGGGACAAAAAAAATATACATAAATAGTACTTAGGCACATAAACATTGCAAACACAATACAAAAACCATACTTGTGCACCATCACACAGTATTAACAATTTTATCTTATTATTGGGGTGGAGTTGTGGCCACTAAAAAATCCCACTTATTATCACACTCCCCACCCCTCTGATGGGGCAACATTTTAGGGGGGGTTGGGGTTGAACTACAATGCAGCAAAGAAAAATATGCCACACACACCAAAAAAAAAAAGGCTAGGTGTGTTTGTCCCTAGGATAGCATGCTGGACAGGTTAATAGTCATGCAAGGAAAAAATATGTAGGTAGGCCAACAAAAAGAACATGGAAAGCTTAACAACATGCATGCATGGGGAGAAAAGGCAACATTCAACACTCAGCATGGAAAAAGCATGGTCATTATAGGGAACAAATGCCAAACAAAAAAAAAAAAATCACATTTATAAAGACAGAGAATGTGAGCTTCAGAAAAGAGGAAACTTACCTTCAGATACTCCTCCTGCATGACTTGTATGACAGCAGAACACGTCTCCGGTATGATGATCCCAAGCGCCCGGGGAGAGATGCCTGTTGAGAACTTGAGGTCCTGCAGGCTCCTCCCAGTCGCCAGGTACCGCAACGTGGCAATAAGCCTCTGCTCGGCCGTGATCGCTTGGCGCATCACAGTGTCCTGCCTCGTGATATAGGGGGACAGAAGATCCAGCAGACGGTTGAAAACGGGGTCCGTCATACGGAGAAAGTTCCTGAAGTCATCAGGATTATTCTCCTGGATTTCCCTAAGCAGAGGCATATGAGAGAATCGGTCACGCTGGCGCAACCAATTCTTGGCCCAGGAACTCCTCCTCCCCCTGTTCCTGGCCAAAGGTCTGGAATAATTATAACATCCAGAAGCAAGCCCATATCCAGCACGAACTCTAGCAAAGTTACGCTGCTGCTCCATTAATGGCTTCAAACCGGCCGGCTGGTCAGTCAAGAACACATTTACAGAAAGCACCCCCTAATCCAGCAAGACCTGCAAAATACGCTCGACAAACAGATACCCGCGGACAGAACGCCACTGCAAAGCAGAAACGACCTGACAGCCAGCACTGACTGCCAAATACGCACCCACAAGCACACACTGAACCCGAGAATACGACCTGTAAAGCGCGGAGACCGAAAAGCGCGAATCAGCTCTAACCAAACCTTTGCTAACACGTTACTAGCAAAAGAGGAACAGAGGGCGGCGCCGTAAGCTTTGGTCTTCCCCTTTATAGTGACGTCGTACGTGGTTTACGTGCACGCGTTCTGGTCCGGGGAGATTTCTATCCGCTCGTGTGTACGCACAGCAGACCAACAGACAGATTTGCTGCGTCGGCTGGAAACGGTCGGGCCGACACATTTGAACAAATCTGTCCCCTCGTGTGTACGCGGCCTTAAAGGTAAAGCTGAAAGCTTACTAAAGGAGTTGACAATTTGGCAACAGTAAATATTTATTTTGGTTTTCCAGTCATGTGAAAATTTTATTCCTGTTTACATGCTTAATCTGCACATGTTTGGGTATTTAATGTGTACAGGAATTTGTTGAAAACATTTTTGTATAAGCAAATTAAATATTCGCTAAGTGAAAATTTCCAACTCCTTTAGTAAATATGCCACTGTACTTTCTATTTGACAAATTTAAATAATGTTACTACAATTGTCTTGAGGTTGTAGGGTAAATAGGCTAACCTGTAGAAGAAATATTCTTTAGACAAATAGCACAAATAATGTAAAATAACATGTTTTTCTTATGTATTTAATGCCCGCATTACAATTTTCCAATGGTACACTTTTCATATATTGCGATTCCTGAAAACTCATCTCTTCAGGGAAGCCTAGCACACCTCCAACAAATTTTTTATCACTTCCATCAGCACATCCCCCACAGTTTGTACCACTTGCCCCACCCTATTACTGTAAATTGTAAGCTCTTATGAGCAAGGTCCCTTAAACCTTCTTGTATTTTATAATATTGTAACTGTACTGTCTCCCTTTTTATATTGTAAAGCACTGTGTAAACTGTTGGAGCTAAATAAATACTGTATAATAATAACATAATAATAACAATAATAATTTATTAACTGACTTACTAAAAAAGTAGTGAAACACAAACTAAGAAAACAAAAATCATATTCATTGCCTTAAAGTGGATGTAAAAGTTTCACAATTCACATCCCCCTCCCCTCCACTCCTCTTCCCCCTCCAGCTCTCCCAGGATTGGGTGCCTTTCCTGTGTTTTGCCTGGATGTTTATCATAATATGGGGTGTGATCCACAGTTTAGTGTGACAAGGAAATGTATGCTGCAGTAAACAGCCATCAGAATATACATAGACAAGTGACAGTTAAAGTGGATGTAAACCCATTTTTTTTTTTGATGTCACAATGTAGAGTATAAGATTTCCTATCATCTGTGTCCAGTCTTGCCACACAGAGTTAATCCAGCGCTGAGTAATCCTCTTTCAAAGTTCAGTAAAATTAACAGCCTTCCAGATAAAAACCTGCCTAAATAAAAAGTCTCTCTTCTTGCTTTGAGTGACAGGTTATTTACATATCTAGCTAGGACATGTTTATCATATGTTATGTTATGTTTATCATAACATGAGGTATAAAAAGTGAGAAATCCTCCCCTCCCCCACATAACACATCCTGGTAATATACAATGAACTTTGGATCACCTCATGTTATGATAAACAAAACATAACATAAGATAAACATGTCCAAGCTAGATATGTAAATAACCTGTCACTGAAAGCAAAAACAGAGAAACGGACTTCATAATTTGGCAAGTTTTTATCTGGAATTCTGTTAATTTGCACTGAACATTACAAGAGGATTACTCAGAGCTGGATTAACTCCGTGTGGCAAGACTGGGCACAGATGATAGGAAATTTTATACTCTACATTGTGACATCAAAAAATAAATAATTTTTTTGGGGTTTACATCCACTTTAAAACATGAATCGTATCGCATGGGTGTGAACATCACTCTGTAACGAGCGTTCGCGGGTGCCCAATAAAAGAAAAATAAGTGCAGCGCTAGTGGGCATGGGATTGCATGAAACAATATAGACCAATCCCATTTACATGGGTAACATTATAATGATGTAGTCCAAAAACAAGAAAATATATAAAGGGTGGTAAAACCCTATATGCAAACAGGTGAAGTGAAAATAACAAAACAAGTCCTTCAAATCAAAGCAGGCAAGTCTTCATATGGAGCACTCCTGTCCACCGCTCCTGTGTTAATGGAGAGACTGATGGTGCCCGTGGTCAGCACGGATGGGCATACAGGTAAACCAAACAGATATATGAAAAAAGATGGGTACTCTTACCACAAATGTTGGACACATATGCCAAGAGCAATGTGTCAGATGCGCGTGTAAGAGCTCCTCAGATGGACGGCTCTATAGGGAGTGATGATTCAAAAGGTTGTGGATCTTTCCCAGGAATTATAGGGTCCAAGATGGAGAGTAGTTCCAAGATTTCAGATGGAGTAACACTTTTCCATCAGTAGTTATAGCATGCTTGTGACTTGCATCACTGTCTGCTCAAGGCTACAAGCCTTGAGCAGACAGTGATGCAAGTCACAAGCATGCTATAACTACTGATGGAAAAGTGTTACTCCATCTGAAATCTTGGAACTACTCTCCATCTTGGACCCTATGATTCCTGGGAAAGATCCACAACCTTTTGAATCATCACTCCCTATAGAGCCGTCCATCTGAGGAGCTCTTACACGCGCATCTGACACATTGCTCTTGGCATATGTGTCCAACATTTGTGGTAAGAGTACCCATCTTTTTTCATATATCTGTTTGGTTTACCTGTATGCCCATCCGTGCTGACCACGGGCACCATCAGTCTCTCCATTAACACAGGAGCGGTGGACAGGAGTGCTCCATATGAAGACTTGCCTGCTTTGATTTGAAGGACTTGTTTTGTTATTTTCACTTCACCTGTTTGCATATAGGGTTTTACCACCCTTTATATATTTTCTTGTTTTTGGACTACATCATTATAATGTTACCCATGTAAATGGGATTGGTCTATATTGTTTCATGCAATCCCATGCCCACTAGCGCTGCACTTATTTTTCTTTTATTGTGTACTCACAGGGTGTTTCACTGTTAGTGCTGGCTGCTTCTTTTTTTCTTCACATTTCAGCAGCGCAACTTTATTTTGTTTTGTTTGTTCGCGGGTGCCTGGCGGTGATCGCGCCCGCCGGGCACGCGCGTCGGCACCAGAGGCACGCCCCTAATGTCTGAAAGCGAAATGATGTATACCTACGTGATTTTGTGCAGCCGAGCCGACCTGCCGCCGTATAACTGCAGCGGCTGGTCGGCTAGTGGTTAACAGCTCAGTCAATGTACAGTTTCCTTAGAATTCTACAAACAATATCCCATAATGACATTGTGAAAGAAGTTTGTTTGAAATCTTTGCAAATTTATCAAAAATTAAACAATTTAAAAATTGCATGTACATAAGTATTTACAGCTTTTTCCATGACACTCAAAATTGAGCTCAGATGCATTCTGTTTCCACTGATCATCCTTGAAATGTTTCTTCAACTTGATGGAGTCCACCTGTAGTGAATTCAGTTGATTGGACATGATTTGGAAAGGCACACATCTGTCTATATAAGGCCCCACAGCTATAAGGCCCCACAGTTAACAGTGTGCACAAACCAAGCTATCAAGTCCAAGTAATTGTCTGTAGACTTCAGAGACAGGATTGTATTGGGGCACAGATCTGGGGAAGGGTACAGAAAAAAATGTCTGCAGCATTGAGGTTCCTAATGAGCACAGTGGCCTCCATCATCCATATATGGAAGAAGTTTGGAACCACCAGGACTCTTCCTTAAGTTGGCCGCCCGGCTAAACTGAGCAATCGGGGGAGAAGGTCCTTAGTCAGGGAGGTGACCAAGAACCCGATGGTCACTCTGACAGAGCTTCAGCATTTCTCTGTGAAGAGAGTAGAACCTTCAAGAAGAACAACCATCTCTTCAGCACTCCACCAACCAGGGCTGTATGGTAGAGTAGCCACACGGAAAACACTCCTCATTAAAAGGCACATGACACTCCACCTGGAGTTTGCCAAAAGGCACCTGAAATTATCTGATCTGATGAAACAAAGATTGAACTCTTTGGCCTGAATGGCAAGTGTCATGTCTGGACTCTCTGGAGGAAACCAGGCACCACTCATCATCTGGCTAATTCTATTGCTACAATAAAGCATGGTGGTGGCAGCATCATACTGTGGGGATGTTTTTCAGCGGCAGGAACTGGGAGACTATTTAGAATTAAGGGGAAGATGAATGCAGAAATGATCAGAGACATCCTTGATGAAAACCTGCTCCAGGGCCCTCTAGATCGCAGAATGGGGTGAAGGTTCATCTTCCAACAGGACAATGACCGTAAGCACACAGCAATGATAACAAGGGAGTGGCTATGATTGTGAATGTCCTTGAGTGGCCAAGCCAAACCTAAACTTGAACCCGATTGATCATTTCTGGAGAGATCTGAAAATGGCTGTGCACTGACACTCCCCACCAGCCCGATGGAGCTTGAGAGGTCCTGCAAAGAAGAATGTGAGAAACTGCCCAAAAATAGGCGTGCTAACTTTGTAGCATCATATTTAAAAATACTTGAGGCTATAATTGGTGCCAAAGGTGGTTTAACAAAGTATTGAGAAAAGGCTGTGAATACTTATGTGTGTTTTTTTGTTTTTGTCTTTATTTAATTTGATATCAAATAAACTTCTTTCACTTTGTCATTATGGGGTATTGTTTGTATAATTTTATGGAAAATAATGACTTAAATCCATTTAGGAATAATGCTGTAATATAACAAAATGAGGAAAAAGAGCAGTGAATACTTTTCAGATGCACTGTAGACACATTTGTGTAGTATGTGGGTGTTAAAAACCTATCTTCATTGCTGCGGCACATATGCATTATGTGTGAAGCAAGAGGTTAAAGTGATTATTCATTTCACTTAGTGAGTAAAGTAACCATCTAATTGTATGCAAGTGCAATCTAGTTTTTTTTATATTCTTACCCATCCCATTGGTTATTGAAAGTTGGTCAAAGTGAACAAAGCCTTCCTTTATCTACAAAGCTAAGTGAACATCCAGTTTGTAAAGGGAACATCCTTTTCTCCTTTAAATACCACTGTATTATTTTCTGCTGTGCTCAGGAACTAAATTTGGTGGGAATGCATGCTTTTATTTAAATTTTTTCTGTAAGCACTAAGTGTGTGGATATTCCACCACTGATTACTCAGTAGAGGCAGCATGAGTTTAATAAATAACATTATTTCTAAGCTGGCTCAGTCTACATTGAAGGACTATGATGTTAACTCACAAGTGATGGATTTACTTTAAATGTACCACTATGACATAGAATGAATCATCATCATCGTCATTCTAAATTCCAGGCAGTGACCTTTTTTTAAAGGCACACGATTTGTGTAGTGGTGCCACCTCCTACTGAGAAGGGAGGAATCAGTGTCTGGAAAGATCCCTCTTTTATGTCAATAGGTTTTGTATAGCCTTCAATACAAGGCATTCTACTAAATGCACGGTGCATTATAGTATTTATTTTTCAGTGAAAACATTTGAAAATCAGTGACAAGCCTTGACATTTTTGTTAGAGGGATTCACATTTTTCACATAGGTTTAACATAAATAAAATTCAATTTAAAAATATTTTTAGAAAACATGGGCGCATGCAAGTCAAGAATATCTACATACAAATATCTTGGAAGAGTAGATTATTTAATGTGCACGTAATCGGACTGGTTATACATGATATGCCTTACTAATTTTATTTTCTTATTTTACTACGTATGACAATGAAATGCAAAACACCAATAGTACCTGTTTTATGTATGAGTATTTAGTTGTCTATTTAATATTGTTTATTAAAGCTAACTCTCTAGCACAGGTTATATAATACCACCTGAATGTTGGAATAAAAAATCTTCTTGTTAATGTTTAAAAGTAGGAAAACATACATGCATCATTTTAGCCTAACTTTATGAAATAAAAAAAATACAAATAAGCTGTAAATGCTGCAGTCGGTCAAAAGTATGGATGCAGCAGTCTTTGTCTTGTTGAGTCCCACATTGTTTTACCACCCACCAGATCTGTTGTGTTTCCGCTTTCTTTAACAGGGTAACAACTCCCTATGTACTGCAATGAAATCACCACAGCATTGTCATCCTTTGGGCAGTGTATTTTTATATGAACAGGTAGGTAGACATTAAAGCTGGCCACCAGCCTAGAATGGAATTAAAGAGTTTGTAAAGGCTGAAGGTTTTTTACCTTCATACATTTTATGCATGAAGGAAAAAAAACGTCACTGTGTAGCATCCCCCAGCCCCTTAATACATACCTGAGCCTGATCTTCCTCCAGCAATGTGCACGAGAGCCTCGGCTCTCCCTGGGGACTCTCCCTCCTTATTGGCTAAGACAGCAGCAGGAGCCATTGGCTCCCATCGCTGTCAATCACAGCCAGTGAGCCAATGAGGAGAGAGAGAGGGCAGGGCTAAGCTGTAGCTCTGTGTGCAAATGGACAGGTAGAGTGAGCTTGCTCGTGGCCCCCATTGCAAGCTGCTTTCTCTGGGGCACTTGGCAGGAGGGACCCAAGATAAAGAGGATTGGGGCTGTTCTCTGCAAAACCACTGCACAGAGCTGGTAGGTATAACATGTTTGTTTTTAAAAAAAAATACTTTATTATCAATTTATATTGTAGCAACAGCAGCATCCTCAAGATGGAGGCAGTGTGACCTTACCCAATCCATATATTAATTACCTGGCTGCTCGGTTGCAGCACCTGGTATGTGGCATGGCGTGACCCAGAAGATCTGTTCCCTTAAAACCCCATTCTGTGTTGATGATTCTCTTGTACCATATGGAAGTGAAGGATCTTCCCTCGGGGCTGGAGTCCCTTGCTTTTTTATTAAATCTAACAAAAATTTCCTCACATATGCCCTCATACAAACAATTTGAAACAAGGCCAGACAGATCAAGAGGTACAGGTTTTACTACATATAGCCCAATTTGGCAGAATGATACCTATAAAGAACTCTCCAAATTACAGTTTAGTATTAGGTGGAGGGAATAAGGAGTCATTAATCTCTGACAGATATTTTCAATGGCTCCCTAATAAATTTCAAGAACTCCATTCAAAATTCTCCCTACCCCCATACATGTATTTTAAATATATATAGCTCCACCATGCTGCGAAAGCCCAGGGTAATACTTGTGAGCGGAATCTGTCCCCACCCCGATTTTAAATCAATGTAACATACATAATCCTCTAAAATGTTCATATTCTGCTCTTACACTATGCTTTTATCTGCTTTTCTTAAAGATTACCCCATCAAAGTGACTCAACAATGGGAATCTGAAGATGGCATGCTGGTGGAGGACCAGTGGGAGAAGACCTTGCAGGCTGCACCTTTGAGCCAACTTATCACAGAGGCTCACTTAACTATATATTCTACTGCGCTCCCATTACACTCCTTCTAAACTTTTCACAGTGAGCATTGTGGAGGGCCCATTATGCAGTCAATGCTGCAGGAATTATGGAGACCTCTTACACTTAATGGTGGAGCTGCCCCAAACTATAGATTTACTGAGTGTAGGTAGTGGGCACCTTAAATAGTGTATTTGAAACCAATATTCTAGGAATCTTGGACAATCTTGAGGTACGGAAATCTAGTAGAGAGGGTATTGGCCAAACACTTGTTCCAGGCTCTCAAACTTATTTTAATACATTGTAAATCAGAAACTCCCCCCACACTAATAGAATGTATTAAACATGTTGGCGATACCCTCTAGTTAGAGTGTTTTATATATATCTATATATATATAGATATATATACATATATACTGTATATAAGCATAGAGGCATGCCCAGGCAAATTTGAAGAAAAAAGTTAAACTGGCTAGATACATAGGGCATAAGTACCCTAAACGTAGTAGTTGGTAGGCTCAGACTCAGTGTGTTTATGCTAATGACTGTATGTCTTTTAGCAATGACACTACTTGCCTTTGCATTATTGTAATATTATGTGGTTGAGTATGCTGGATATCTCTCTTTATGTGATCTATGTTCTGATATACCGTAACTACTCTGGTCCAGTGCGTAGGCTCCCTCGCTCAACAGAAGTTGATTGTTTAATGGACATGTTGAAAATGTTTTAATTGGTTGGAAGCTGGTCACCACAATCCTACAGTGCTACTGTCAGAATACAATGTGCAGGCAAGGGGATTGTGCAAATTTCCTCATTTGTATGGATGGAGGAATCTGTTAGATAGCTGTGTATGGTGAGATTTAGTAGGGGAGACAACCTAAAACCCAACGTCAGTTAACACTTTCTAAGTAGCTACAACATTATTTAAAATTGAATTTAATTATTTTAAAATGCAACTAAGCTATAAAAATAAAAGATGACCATTGAAAGCACCCCCCCTCCCCCATCTCTATAACTCTAAATTTTGCTGGAAAATTTGACCTGCATGCAAATATGTAAGCAAATGTAATTAAATGATGTGAGAAAAAGTTAATTTACAGAATACTATTATTATAGGTATCAAATCTGTTATCAGAATACAATATTTTTCACAATAGTGGGCCTTTAATACATTCACTTATACCTGCTACAGGAATAAAATAATTAAATTAAAGGAATTTAAGGAATTTAATAATGTACATTTATTAAATGGTGAAAAGCCAGTGATACTCAGGGATACAATATTTCACAGCTTATCAGTGATAAGGGCCTTTGTTCTGTGTTTAATAAACAGGGATAAGTCAGTCAGGAACTAAAAATTAGGGGATTTATACTTTTCTTATTTTCACAGTCAATTCTTGGTGATAAATGCAGAGAAGGTAATAGGAATGTACCTGTTTAAAAAATGATAAAAGGCAAAAAAAAATCTTATGATCATGATATGTATGGAGAAAAGACCCGTAGATTTACAGTATCACCAAGTCAGACTTTATGATAAAGGCTTTTTGTTGGTGAAAAACTGAGAAAGAAGCCGAGAAGTGACTATTTCAACATTAACCACTTCCATACTGGGCACTTAAACATCCTCCTGACCAGACCAATTTTCAGCTTTCAGCGCTCTTACACTTTGAATGACAATTACTCAGTCATGCAACACTGTACCCAAATTATTTTTTTGTCCTTTTTTCCCCACAAATAGAGCTTTCTTTTGGTGGTATTTGATCACCTCTGCGGTTTTTATTTTTTGTGCTATTAATTAGTTTCTGTGATAAAATTTTGCAAATTATTAATGTTTCTTCATAAATTTTGGCCATAATTTATACTGCTACATGTCTTTGATAAAAATAACCCAAAGTTTTTGGAAATTTTTTGGTCTGTGTGAAAGTTTTAGGCCGCGTACACACGACCAAACAAATCCGATCAAATCGGTCTGACAGACCATTTTGATCGGATTTGTCTGCTGGGGTATATTGGTTTGATTGTGTACACATGATCAAACCAAAATCCCCGTGGGCAGACAGCTAGGTGACGTGGCGGTGACATTGACGCCGCCATGTCACCAGGAAGTAAAACACTTCCGCGCATGCGTCGAATCCATTCGACGCATGCGCGGGCAGATATGTCTGCTGGTTAGCGTACTAACCAGCAGACATGTCGGGCGGACAGGTTCACAGCAGACAGATTTTAAAGCATGCTTTAAAATCTGTCTGCTGGAAAAACCCATCTGTCCGCCTGTACACACGATCGAATTTGTCGAATTTGGTCTGGTCAGGAGGATGTTTAAGTGCCCAGTATGGAAGTGGTTAATGTTGAAATAGTCACTTCTTGGCTTCTTTCTCAGTTTTTCACCAACAAAAAGCCTTTATCATAAAGTTTGACTTGGTGATACTGTAAATCTAGGGGTCTTTTCTCCATACATATCATGATCATAAGATTTGTTTTTGCCTTTTATCATTTATTAAACAGGTACATTCCTATTACCTTCTCTGCATTTATCACCAAGAATTGACTGTGAAAAGAAGAAAAGTACTGACGGCCTATCTCATTTTTAACCCTAACAAGCTAGAAAAGTACAAATACCCCCCAAATGATCCCTTTTTGGAAGGAAGACATTCCAAGGTATTTAGAAGAAGACATGGTGAGTTTTTTGAAGTTGTCATTTTTTCCCCACAATTCTTTGCAAAATCAAGATTTTTTTTCTTATTTTTTTTCACAAAATGTTCATATTAGCAGGTTATTTCTCAAACACAACATATGCATACCACAAATTACACCCCAAAACACATTCTGCTATTACTTCCGAGTATGGCGATACCACATCTGTGAGATTTTTACACAGCATGGCCACATACAGAGGCCCAACGTGCAGGGAGCACCTTCAGGCGTTCTGGAGCACCCAGACCAACTCTGACTTTTCTCTCCTACATGGAAAAATCACCTTTTTTTGCTAGAAAATTACATAGAACCCTAAATCATTATATATGATTTTTTAGCAAAGTCCCTAGAAAATACAATAGCGGTCATTACAACTTTTTATGTCGCATGGTATTTGCGCAGTAATTTTTCGAATGCGTTTTTAAAAAAAATAGTTTTGTGCTAAAAAAAAAAAAAAACTATAAAGTTAGCCCAATGTTTTTGCATAATATAAAAAATGAAGTTACGCCGAGTAAATAGATATCCAACATGTCACCCTTCAAAATTGCACACGCTCGTGGAATGGCGCCAAACTTTGCTACTTAAAAATCCCCATAGGCGACGTTTTAAATATTTTTACTGGTTACATGTTTTGAGTTACGGAGGAGGTCTGGGGCCAAAATTATTGCTCTCACTCTAACATTCGCCGTAATACCTCACATGTGTAGCTTAAACACCGTTTTCATATGTCGGCGGGAATTACGTATGCGTTCGCTTTTGCATGTGAGCACATGGGGACAGGGGCACGTTTAAAAAAAAAATGTATTGTTCATTTTACTTTATTTATTTTACTTTGACTGTTTTTTCCCCAAAAATACATTTTTTGATCACTTTTATTACTTTTACAAGGAATGTAAACATCCCT
Organism: Rana kukunoris; assembly: GCA_029574335.1. NCBI lineage: Eukaryota > Metazoa > Chordata > Amphibia > Anura > Ranidae > Rana > Rana kukunoris. Next base: position 153,126,772 of record CM056052.1, on the reverse strand, counting down.
TGTAATAGAAATATAGCATGACAGGTCCTCTTTACAGCGAGATGTGGGGTCAATAAAATCCCACATCTTACCTCTAGGCTGGGAAGCCTCAAATAAAAATAAAATAAAAAAATGATCCTGGCTTTGACCGTAGAAGCACCGGAGGATGGCGGGAGGCAGGGGGGTGTATTGCGGGGTATTGCACAAGATATTGCGGAGTATTGCACAAGGTATTCCAGAGTATTGCACAAGGTATTGCGGAGTATTGCACAAGGTTTTGCGGAGTATTGCACAGGGTATTGCGGTGTATTGCCCAGGGTATTGTGGAGTATTGCACAGGGTATTGCAGAGTTTTGCACAGGATATTGCGGTGAATTGCACAGGGTATTGCAGTGTATTGCACAGGGTATTGCGGAGTATTGCACAGGGTATTGCGGTGTATTGCCCAGGGTATTGTGGAGTATTGCACAGGGTATTGCGGAGTATTGCCCAGGGTATTGCGGAGTATTGCCCAGGGTATTGCAGAGTATTGCACAGGGTATTGTAGAGTATTGCACAGGGTATTGCAGAGTATTGCACAGGGTATTGCAGAGTATTGCACAGGGTATTGAAAAGGGTATTGCAGAGTATTGCACAGGGATGGCTGAGCATGGAGGGGTGGATGGCTGGATCTGTGACTGCAATTGTCACAGATCCAGCCCACAGCACTACTGCTGCCATCCGATCCCTCCCCCTCTACTCTCACACTGTACCGATCGGTACAGAGAGGGGGGGGAGGAACCAGCGTCATCACATGACGTCGGTTTGTTTACAAGTGATGGATCCATCATTTGACGGAGCGATCACGTGGTAAACAGCCACTATCAGTAGCACCGGAGGGTGGCGGGAGGCGGGGGGTGTATTGTGGCTTATTGCACAAGATATTGCGGAGTATTGCACAAGGTATTCCAGAGTATTGCACAAGGTATTGCAGAGTATTGCACAGGGTATTGCAGAGTATTGCGGAGTATTGCACACAGTATTGCGGTGTATTTCCCAGAATATTGTGGAGTATTGCACAGGGTATTGCAGAGTATTGCTCAGGATATTGTGGTGTATTGCACAGGGTATTGCAGTGTATTGCACAGGGTATTGCGGAGTATTGCACAAGGTATTGCGGAGTATTGCACAGGGTATTGTGGTGTATTGCCCAGGGTATTGTGGAGTAATGCACAGGGTATTGCGGAGTATTGCCCAGGGTATTGCAGAGTATTGCACAGGGTATTGTAGAGTATTGCACAGGGTATTGCAGAGTATTGCACAGGGTATTGCAAAGGGTATTGCAGAGTATTGCACAGGGATGGATGAGCATGGAGGGGTGGATGGCTGGATCTGTGATTGCAATTGTGCAGTCACAGTCACATGATAACTCGTACTCCATGATTTCCAATGAGTATCATTCATTTCTGTGCTACCTCAAGTCACACCGACTTCAAAGAATTCTCTGTACTACTTTGGTCTGACTTTGATTTATGTTGAGGTCCATAGACCTCATGTTTACTTCGGCATTCCCTGAAATCTTGTCAAAATCACGGTCTTGAAATCGGTATAAAATTGCAGCAAAATTACGCTACTTTCAAGTCTTTCAAGCTACTTTCAAGCTACTTTCAGTGTGAAAGGGACCTAACAAGTTAAGCATTAGACATGTGCATTCGTTCTCGTTAGAATGCATTTTCGTCCGAAAGTCTGGTATTTTCGTTAACGTTTTAACGAACGAAAACAAAAGCGCAAGAAGCGAAAACCGAAAGATCCAACATAAAAAAATGCTTTATTTTAGTTTTCGTTCAGATCCGACGATTTTCAATGCTTTGTCGAATTTCCTTTGTTCAATTTCACAAAGTCATCGAAAATCGTCGTTCTGAATACAGGGAATAGGTATATTCCCTGTATTCAGAACGATGATTTTCGATGCTTTGTCGAATTTCCGTCATTTAATTCGACAAAGTCATCGAACATCGTCGTTTTCGGACGAAAACTTTCTAGACGAAAACAAATTAAATCAAAACGATTTTCGGGAGTAACTAAATAAATTTATTTTCTGGACGAAAATGAAAAAACTAAACAAAATATTCCAGTCTGCACATGTCTATTAAGCATAAGTTTCTATTAGTCTGTCTTAACCACTTAATGGAGTTGTAAAGGAAAAAAAAATTTTGCCTAAAATTAATGGCCCAGATTCATAAAGCAATTACGCCTGTCTAACTGGTGTTAGACAGGAGTAATTTCAAATTTCGTGCGCCGTATCACTAGTTTGAATCCTCAAACCATGATACGGCGGCTTCGGGCTTCGATCCGAGAGGCTTACGTCTTCGTAAGCCTTCGGATCTACGCTGCAATATTTTTGCGGCCGCTGGGAGGAGTTTGCGTCATTTTGATGCGTCGGGATATGCAAATGTGTTTTTACGGCGATCCACGAAGATACGAGCGGTCTTCGCAATCGCTTACGTCTGTTTTTTTTTACGTACTGTTAGACCAGCTTTTTGCTGGTCTAATGGTGCGTAGCCCATGTTAAGTATGGCCGTCGTTCCCGCGTCAAATGTAATTTTTTTTTTTTTGCGTAACTCGTTCGGGAATAGAAATGTCCGTAAACGACGCTACTCAAACAACGAATGACGTAACGACGTGATTTCGAGCAATGCACGGCAGGAAATTTGCGAACGGAGCATGCGCAGTTCGATCGCCGCGGGAACGCACTTATTTTAAATCCTTCACGCCCCCTACTCGTGTAGATGGATTGCGACGGGAGAAATACACTACGCCGCCGTCGTTTACTGGACAAAATCTACCTGGATTCCACGTAGAGCCAGGTAAAAAACGGCGGCGTAGTGTATTTCTGATACGCTACGAGAATCCAATTCTCTCTGAATCTGGGCCAATGTCTGCAAGGTAGACAGACAGAATAGTGTAATGTTTTTGTTAACAAACAAGTAAATACCTATTAAATTCCTTCATCTATATCACCTCCGGCGTTTTAGTTTCTGTTCTCTCATTCACTTCCTGGTTTGCATCACTTGTTCATGTAAGAACTACATTCCCCAGTATGAATTGTGGCGCGCCCTGTATTTCACACCTCCTTGAAGTCTCTAACACGTAGAGAGTGTCCTGCCACACAGATGTAGTTCCCAGGAGGGGACGAGCACGTTACTGACCACCGCAGTAAAGTCTCCCTTCACGGTGGTCAGTAAAATCAGACAAGCAGGAAGTGAACAGCACAGAGAAGAAATAGAGAAACTTCTGAGCAAAAACGAACAATGAGGAAGTGAAAAGAGGAATGTCTGCAGGTAGAGGATGCTTATTATGAAAAAAGAAAGCTTTTGCGAGGGGGAGCCGAGACAACTGCCGAGACATGGATCAGGGACATTCTGTGCAAAACGAGCTGCACAGTGGAGGTAAGTATAACATGTTTGTTATTTAAAAATAAAAATAATCCTGACTTTAGTGTTCCTTTAAGGTCAGTAATCTTGATATAGAATCATTTTGTACAGACTGAACTGTATAGATGAATTACATTTGACTAGATGGGGAATCAGTTACAGACAACTTATGCATTTCTGTGTAGGCCGGTGTAGGCCGGTATAAATAATATAAAGGCCTGTTTGTCATCATTTTGTGGATTTGCACAAGCTATAATTAAAGCTAAACTTAGTCTTAAAGCATATACCAAATAACAAATGTAAGAATTTCTAAAAATTGGAAAAAATGGTTGATGGTACCTTCTTGCATGGTGGAAATTTTCTATTTTAAAGGCCTTTCTTTCACACCACATAAAGCACCCCTATCTGCTACAAGGACACAAATTGTATATGTGCCTTCCTGAGCAAAGGACTACCTGGTAACACATAGGTCTGAACAAGTGCTTACTCCCACATAAGCAGTGGCGTCTCCAGCTTTCATATTTAGGGGGGGCACATGGGGGGACAGGGACATAAGTAGGGGGGCCAACTATAAAATGCAATCATATATATATATATATATATATATATATATCTCCTGGGGCCCTTTACTACGATCCCACAACGGGCCCTTTTACATGTTCTGCAGTGAGCTCCCTTCCTACTATACTGGGGCCCCCCAGGGTGGCAGAAAACAAGAGATATATGTCACCAGCACGCAAAGAATATATAAGGGTCCAAAGCAGTGGGAGAACTTTCAGGGTTGCAAAGGTTGTCTTGCCACCGAGTCCTGGTGTTCTGCCACTGTGGGGTTCCCCAGCTGTCCTGTCCCTGCTATTGACAGTGCTGGTCTGGCATCTGTCTTCTTGGCAGCGGCGGCAGTCCATTAGGACCTAGTGCTGGTGACATTATGGGTGCATGCAGGGGAAGGCTGGCACTATTGGTTATAGAGAGCTGAGCCCCCAGCTGGTCACCTAGCAGCAGTAATGCTGTATAACCTTCTCTGTTGACATGCTGATCGGGATGTGACACAGGTAATGCTCCCAGTCAGATCTAATAAATACAGTATTTATTAGCATCAAGAGTACAACCACATATATATATATATAATCAAGCGTATGTTCCGCAGCCGTGTGGGCTCTATGCCTGTAAAGTGTGGGCTCTATGGGCCAGATTCAGGTAGAGTTAGGCTGGAGTATCAGTGATTTTTTTTTGTTTATAGCGCAAAAAATAAAAACCGCAGAGGTGATCAAATACCACAAAAAGAAAGCTCTATTTGTGGGGAAAAAAGGACGCCAATTTTGTTTTGGAGCCACGTCGCACGACCGCGCAATTGTCAGTTAAAGCGACGCAGTGCCGGAAGCTTAAATTTCGTCTGGGCAGGAAGGGGGTGTAGGTGCACAGTAGGCAAGTGGTTAATGAGCAGATTATCTTATGATTATCACTAGTGGTTGCTGTATAGCCACTAGTGAGAATCACTGTTTGTCCGGAGAATACAATTGCTGGGCAGGAGGGATATTCCCGTCAGCACTGTCTGTGTTGATGGGGGAATCATGCAAGTTTCTTTCCTGCAATCTGTGGATGTAGGAAAGAAATTTGCACTGTATATTATCTGCCTAACTGAAAGTGAAAGTGTAACAGAATGGCCCGTGACACCCGGAGACTTTTGATGGATGGGGGGTACTCGAGTGCCAGCATCACTAATGACTCTTGGGTCTAGGGTCATCCTGTGCCCCTTTTGGGCATAGGGTGACTGAGAAATGATAATGATAAATTACATGGGATGGGACATTACTGATAATTCATGTTTTGCAGAATATCTTTAAATATTACAAGTTGTTAAAGTCTGACTCCGACAGGTCAATAGAGTGTTTTCATTCAATGTGGGGACACATGCTTTTGAGGTGTTAATTGAGTCCGGTCCTAGACATTCTATTGTGTGATGCTAATACTGTTTTGTGTCCATTGGGCTAATTAGGTCTGCTCCTAAGACCTGTTTATTGTGTATGCTAATGACCCTGTTAAGATGTGGAATGTGACTTGTCAAGCTGTAGTAATTAACCCCTCTAAATGCGGAGCCAGACCGTCTGGGTAATGAGTAGTAATTATCTCATCGGAATGTCATTATCTAAAAGAATGTGTATGAAGCCCCCCATTGTGTGATGTGTGGGTGGAGTGTGTCTTTGTCCCTGTGATTAACTGTAACATGATTGTACTGTATATAAGAAAGCTAAGTTACCATTAAAGGAGTTATTCATTCATTTTGGAACCAGTACCAGAGCTTGTGTTGTCTCGGTTATTCTGGGAAATGAAATGGGTCGTGTCTGATGTCTGTCTCACTGTCGGATAAGCTGTCGTGGGGCGATGGAATGGAATATCATAAACGGTGGTGACCGTTACAGAAAGTAAATTGTGAATGTCTTGAAAGAAAAGGAGAGGGGAGGGAGACAGTTGGGGGAGAGAAGGGATGGAGATAATGCAGTTCAGTGATTACAGTGTACTGCAGTCTGCAGTGCACACACCTACCCACCGTCCAGGCTAGAATCTCAGGCATCATTCAAACACATGCTGCTGATTTTCATATTTCCTGAACACACATCCCCTCTCTTTAGATACAGCACACCGAGATAGTGTGGGCGGGACTGAAAGTAGGAGGAGGAGGAGCTATATTCCTCCCTGCTCGTATGTGAGGAGAGTGGGGGGGGGAGGTGGCTGGACTCGCTGGGCTGTGAAAAAGAGTGTCATAGACTGACACTCGGCTCAGCTTGCAGTCACCACTCTCGGAATTTACAGGCTGGTTCTCCTGTCCTAAGGACGGGAGAAATCAGTCTGTTTTTTCAGTAACTGAGATGAAGGCTTGAGCCCCCCCTCCCCCACAGTGCTTATGGAGTCCTTTCTGCAACTCACTCTTCTCCGTGCCAATGAGGATGCAGGGGAAGGAGCAGATCGGGCGGCCGTGGTTGTGTGAATGCTTGCATTATGCAGTGTTAGCGAGCAGAGGGAGGGGGAGGAATGCCCCGCAGAGCTGACTGGGGACGCTCTTCCTCTCAGGAGAGACTGTTACTCCAGGGGCGGCCCGAGAAAAAAAAAAGGAGAAAAAATATATATATTTTTTTGGGGGGGCACATGGTGGGGCACAGCATAATGTTGGGGGGGTCAGGGTCCCCTCTGCCCCCCCCCCCCTAGAATCGCCTCTGCACATAAGTAGTACAATAGGGCATAACCTCCTCTTTAAAGTATTAACAGAGTACTAAAACAAATCAGGCTGACATTTCACAGCCAATGGAACGTTTCTTCTCTGCCCTTCCCCCTCCTTCTTCTTATAGGCCCACACACAGATTGGGGTTTGCTAATAAAATAGAAAGCATGAACTGTTGCAGAGTGACAATTCATATGTAATTATTTATTTATTTTTTAATTCCTGAACAAAATAAAGAAAGAAAGAAATGAAAAATATACAAAAATTGTATATACAGTATTCTTTTTAAATAGTAATACTGTATAAAAAAGAAACCACGCTCTTATAAGCCTGCATGGGTCAGTATTCCCGATTGTGGCTCGGGGTGAAATTTCAGTGCCAAAAGCGGTAACCCCGAGCTGGATCTATGATGCAGGATCCATGTACAGAGTTACTTACCTTGTCCCCTGAGCGATAGCGATTTGTGGGGAGATTCGTCATCCAACACTGAAAGTAATGACAGTGACAATTCTGAAACTGAGCAAATTTCAGTGTTTTTGATTTGATTATATTATTGAATAATTTGTATTATTATTATATTATTATTTGTTGTAGTTATTTATAGTTATTTATTATATCATAATTTATGATTTCGTGTTTCAAACTTTATCATACTCGGGATGTCTACTAGACTCTGGTTTTGACAGATTTACGTGAGTTATTTCTAAGAATTACAGGCCTACAATGTAAAACGCCAAATTTCCATGCAAAACAATTGTACCGATTTCAGCACCAAAAATCTGACATAATCATACCCCCAGGGAGGTTAAGTTCTAGTATTAGTATTGCATGTTTTTGAATTGTATATTCTCGGGGCCTTGTTCTGAACTAACTATTCCCATGTAATCGGATTTCTAATAGTTACAGAGTCATACAAGATGACACGGTTCTGAATGTGTATTGAAATATTTCATTGCTATTACTTTGATGTACTTTATGATGGTTTCTGATCCGCCATGTTTGACACACTACTTTTTTGTTTTACTTTAATATGTGCTTTGCTGAAGAGCAAAATAAAAAACTATAAATGTAAAAGAAGAAAAAAAAAATACTGTTCTAAAGAATCTGTTTATCCCTGTATATTTAATGGTTTTGATTAACTAAAAGAGAAGATAATTGTCTCCTTGAAAACTGAATGTTAACTTAGCTTAGTCACTCAAACCATCCAATCACATGCAAGTGAAAATCCTTTTTTTTATTTCCTGTGCACATGATTGAGTATTCAAAGTGAACACAGCTTCATCACACTCATTGATTTTGAAAAAAAAAAAAAAACAAACAGATGCCACTGCTGCTTGTCTAGCAACCACACTTCTCCCTGATCGCTGACTCTCCAACACTGCCAAGTTGTGTATCCAATGCATGAACAGAAATAGAGTCTACAGACAGCGTAGAGTACCAAGGGGCTTTTTTTAGAATAGTGTATTACGTTGTAATGTGTTGATCTAAATAAAGCTTCCCAGTGCTCTTCTCTATTCGTGGACTCTTTCTGTTTCTGTATTCATTTTGCACAGTGAACATTCTCAATCACATATAATCAGATCATCTAAACTAAAGCTGCCTATACATATTTAGTTTTTTTCTCATTCAACCTAAAGGTTAAGCAAGAGAAAAACACTAGGGGCCAGATTCAGGTACAATTACATTGGCGCAGAGTATCAGAGATACACTACGCCGCCGTATTTTACCAAGCTCTACGACGAATTCAGGTAGATTTTGACCTGTAAGGTACGGCGGCGTAGTGTATTTCTCGCGGCGAAATCGAAATACGCGATTAGGGGGCGTGAAGCATTTAAATTAGGTGCGTCCCCGCGGCGATCGAACTGCGCATGCTCCGTTCCGAAATTTCCCGCCGTGCATTGCGCAAAATAACGTCGTTACGTCATTTTTTTTTGAGTAGCGTCATTTACGTACATTCCTATTCCCGGACGACTTACGCAAAAAAAAAAGAAATTTGAAACTCGACGCGGGAACGACGGCCATACTTAACATGGGTCGTTTAACTATAGACCAGCTAATAGCTGGAATAACTTTACGCAGCAAAAAGATGACTACAGATGCCGTAAGAGATTGCGAAGGACGATCGTAACTTTGTGGATCGTAGGAAAAATCTCATTTGCATACCCCGGCGCGTAAAACGACGGGAACTCCACCCAGCGGCCGCAAAATTATTGCAGCGTAGATCCGAAGGCGTACGAACACGTAAGCCAGTCGGATTGAAGCTGTCGCATCATGGTTTGAGGATTCAAACTAATGATACAACGCGCATAATTTGAAAGTACTCCGGTCTAATGCGAGATAGACCGGAGTAAGGGCTCTGTGAATCTGGCCCTAGATTTTCACATCCACCCTAAATAGCATGAATGAATGAATGAATGAATGAAAACTTGTATAGCGCGGCACATGCGAACTGAATCGCCTCTGGGCGCTTGTTGTTCCTGTCTCCTTTGATATCAAAAGAGAAAAGTCTTGACCTTTTTCCTAAATGCTAGGTGGTTCTCCTCCAACCGAATGCTGGTTGGTAAAGCGTTCCATAGTCTTGGACCTTGGACCGCGAATCTTCTTTCTCCTTTGGACTTGAAGTTGGCTTTCGGAACCTGGAGCAGGTTCTGATTCGTGGATCGCAGAGCGCGATTGGGATTATGCGTTTTTATTTTTTCGCATAAATAAAGGGGGGCATTCCCATGGACACATCTATGCGTAAGACAGAGAGCTTTGAAAGCAATTCTGTCTTTGACTGGCAGCCAATGAAGGGCTCTCAGTGAAGGTGAGATGGATTCCCAGGGTTTTTTCCCAGTCACAAGTCTGGCGGCCGTATTCTGAACGACTTGCAGACGAGCGATTTGGTACTTGGGGAGGCCGAGGTAAAGGGCATTTGCATAATCCAGTCTGGAGTTAACAATAGCTCCTACCACGACCGCTAAATCTTCTTTAGGGATGAACGGAGTGAGTCTGCGTAGTAGGCGTAGTAGATGGTGAGATCCACTGACTACTGACCCTATTTGTGCGTCCATTGTCATAAAGGAGTCAAAAATGACCCCTAGGCTTTTGACTTTGGCGCTAGGGGTGATGAACTTGCCCAGAATGGGCGAGGGGGTCCACGCTGTTAAAGGTTGATTCCTACGCTTGGCGTGAAACAGGAGAAGTTCTGTTTTCGCTCCATTGAGTTTAAGATGACTCTTTGTCATCCAATCCTCTATCAAGAAGAGGCAAGTCTCTAGATTGAGATGGTGATCCTGTCTATTGCAGATGCGGAAATACAATTGTGTGTCGTCTGCGTATGAGTGATAGAGCAGTTTTTTGCTGCTGATAATCTCAAAAAGAGGACGAAGATAGATGTTAAACAGCACTGGTGACAGAGGCGATCCTTGAGGGACTCCGCATGTTACTGTGCGTTTTTCTGACGTAAAAGGTCCTAACTTTACTGTTTGCGATCGGTTTTCCAGAAAAGAGGAGAACCAAGATAAATCGCCTTCTGCGACTCTGGCTACTTCAGCAAGCCGAGTCAGTAACAGTTTGTGGTCTACAGTGTCAAAAGCTGCACTTAGGTCCAACAGAACTAGAAGACAAGATTCTCCTTCGTCTGCGGCCTTGAGAACATCGTCCCATACTTTTAGCAATGCTGTTTCCGTCCCGTGTCCGGGGCGGAAGCCTGATTGTAATGGGTCAAGTAGCTTGTAGGTATCTAGATGCTGTTGCAGCTGTTGTACCACTACTTTCTCCATTATCTTGGAAAGTACGTTGAGGGTTGTTATGGGACGGCGGTGGAGTGGGTTCTTGGGGTCCAGGGAGGGTTTCTTCAGGATGGGTTGGATTATACCCTCTTTCAACTGTGTGGGCACTTTGCCCTCCAGAAAAGACTGGTTGATAAACTGCGTGATGGGAGGAGCCAGGATGTCGGCGCATTCCTTCAGCAGTTTTGTGGGGATAATGTCATTCGGCGCTGTGCTATTTCGCAGAGTACAAATGACATTCTTAGTGGTCTCGATGGAGATGGGTTCTAGGGTAAACTTACCTGATGTAGGAGAATTACTATGGGTGCTGTGTGAGAGGCTGCAGAGGGGGCTGAGGGGGGAATTGTTTTGCTGAATGCTTTCACGGATTGCCTCGATTTTATTAATGAAGTAATCCGATAGTTCATTGCAAAATTCTTGTGTATCCGAACTGGGGGCTTTGATGCATTCTGGATCCATGGTCTGGGTGACCATCTTGAAGAGTTTGCGGGGACGGTTAATGGCACCGTTGATAGCCTCCGAAAAATAATTTTTCTTGGCTTGGAAAATTCCTTTGTGGTATTTTCTTGTCGCTGCCTTGTAGATGGATAGGTTTAGGTCTGAGGAACATCTTTTCCAGGCAGATTCTGCCCTTCTGCGTTCTTGCTTCAGTAACGACAGCTGGTTGTTAAACCAACTGCGGTTGTTTTTCCGGATGCGGGTACTTCGTTTCGGCGCTACCAAGTCAGCTGACTGTAGCATAGCCGAGTTAATGGCTTCCAGAGTTTCAACGGCCGTTTGATGCGGCTGAGTTGTTTCTATTTTTTTCCTTAAAGTCGTTTTGAAGAGTTCCGAGTGGAGCTTCTTCTGACATCTAGTCCAGTGTGTTGTCACTGGATTTGATGTTTTTGTTGCGGGGGGGATGGTGGAAATACTGAATATAATTGCATGGTGGTCTGTCCATGGCAACTTTTCATTTTCCCAAATCTTTATTTCCAGAGTTTGTCTGAAAATAAGATCAAGTGTGTGACCTGAAGTATGTGTGGGCCCACATACTAGTTGCTGCAATCCTAATCCTTCCAGGTGGTCAATACAGGCGTCTAGCATAGCTAGATTAATCTCCCATTAACAGATATTCAGTTCTGACAGTCTGTGGATGTCAGACTACCCAAAACAGTGACTGAAATTGGTTGGCTACTTTTTTTCCACCTGGCTCCTTTAATTTCTCATTTGAACTTTGTCCTGCTGGGTGGTGTTGGCAGGGACACCCAAGGCTCACATTTTGACCTATTAGGAATCAGTGAAAATTCAAGCTATGTATGGCCAGCTTAAGTCTGGCTTGATCCTGAATTGGCTTAACCTGTATAATTCAGGTATCCCTATGGGACAAGAAGAAAATTATTTGATAATCAGTTTATTTATGGAAATTTATAGCCTATTCGTAAGTGTAGATGCACTAAACTATCTCTCATATGATTGCTAGGTGATTTAAATGGATTGATTGTTTTTTTTTTTTGGTTGGTTTATTAAATTACTTTTATACTGGTAGCAAGGTTAATTCAAATATAAGCTGTTATCACAGAGCAAAGTATTCAAGTGCCTAAGAAGAACCCAGTTATACCATTTAGGAAACATGAGTCTGGATACAGTCTTTAAAACTGATCAGTAATACCCATCTTCAAAGGGGGAAGTGTGCACATTGTAGAATCAGTGCCCAGCGTGTGGTAGAGCTCTTCCATCATGGCTAAGATGTCCTGCTGGGCACATATGGTTCTTCAAGGGAAACCAGTAGCTGTTCCTGGCTATCACAGATACTTATATTTCTAGACACTGGCCTAGATTCACAAAGCGATTACGCCTGTGTAAATGTTGTTAGACTGGAGTAATTTCGACTTACGGGCGTTTTTACGCTAGTCGAAATCCTCAAACCATGAAAAGACACCTGCGGGCTTCATTTCGACTGTATTACGTGTTAGTACGCCTTCAGATCTACGCTGCCAGAAAATTGCGGCCACTGGGCGGACTTCCTGTTGTTTTTCGCCGTCAGGGTATGCTAATGAGCTTTTGCCTGCAATCCACAAAATTTCGCACTTTCAACGCAATCTCTTACGGCACCTTTAGTCATCTTTTTTTTCCGTTTCACTATACCTGCTTTTTGCTGGTCTAATATTAGACAGCCCATGTTAAGTATGGCCGTCGTTCCCGCGTCGAATTTCAACGTTTTCCGATGTCTTTTATTATTTTTAACGTAAGTCGTCCGGGAATAGGAATGTTCGTAAACGCCGCTACTCAAACAACGAATGACGTCACGACGTGATTTCGCGCAATGCACGGCGGGAAATTCCTGAACAGAGCATGCGCAGTTCGATCGTCGCGGGGACGCGCTTAATTTAAATGCTTCACGCCCCCTAATCACGTATTTCGATTGCGCGGCGGAAAAAAAATACGACACAATAGCGTACGCGCAAAAAAACTACCTGAATTCGGTGTAGAGTCTGGTGAAATACGGCAGCGTACCGTATTTCGATTACGCAGCGGAATATTACGTCTTTGTGAATCTGCCCCACTGTCTCTTACCACAAAGTCCATGTGTAAGGGCAAAAGGAGTGTGAAAACCTAGTGTCATGCTTAAAAACAATGGCAATAATATATACTAAACGACATTAACATTAACGTTAAAAGAGAACATTTATCTGAACATAACTGGGTGTTTAGGATGAATTCAGATTTCCTGGTCAGGAGTAAATTTCTGTTAAGAAAGGAATTGCCGTCTTTTACCTACAGGACCCCAACAGTCACTAACTGTAACTAAAAATGAGTCTAGCTTATTGTTTTCAGTAAGTATAATACACCTGATTCAGCCTTAAACACCAAGAAAGGTGAAAATGGGGATGAGAGCTTTAACAATGTGGCATTGATATAATTATAATAATGAACATGCTGGAGTTGATTTACTGAAACTGGAGAGTGCAAAATCTGGTGCAGCTTCCAGGGTTTTTTTTTTATCAAAGCTTAAAGGAGTTGTAAAGTCAGAGGGCCAGATTCACATAGAATTACATAGGCGCAGAGTATCAGAGATACACTACGCCGCCGTATTTTACCTGGCTCTACGAGGAATTCAGAGAGATTTTGGCCCGTAAGGTACGGCGGCGTAGTCTATTTCTCCCGGCGGAATCAAACTACGCGATTAGGGGGCGTGAGGCATTTAAATTAGGCGCGTTCCCGCGGCGATCGAACTACGCATGCTCCGTTCAGAAATTTCCCCGCCGCGCATCGTGTGAAATCACATCGTTACGTCATTTTTTTTGAGTAGCGTCGTTTACGGACATTCCTATTCCGGAACGACTTACGTAAAAAATAAAAAAATAATTGAAAGTCGACGCGGGAACGACGGCCATACTTAACATGGGCCGCGTAACGTTAGAGCAGCTAATAGCTTCTGTGTGTAGCAGCCCCCCCCAGCACCCCCTAATACTTACCTGAGCCCCATCGCTATCTAGCCATGTCCACGAGTCCCTTGGCTATCCGGGACTCTCCCGCCTGATTGGCTGAGACACATCAGCAGTGCCATTTGCTCATGTTGCTGTCAATAAAAGTCAGTTAGCCAATGAGGAGAGCGAGGGGGTGGGGCCAAAATGCAGCTCTGTGTCTGAATTCACACATGGAGCTGCAGCTTGGCTCGGGTGCCCCCATAGCAAGCTGCTTGCTGTGGGGGTACTCAACAAGCGGGAGGGGCCAGGAGCAGCGAAGAGGCATCTGAAAAGAGGAGGATCCAGGCTGCCCTGTGCAAAGCCATTTTACAGAGCAGGAAAGTATAACGTGTTTGTTTTTTTTGTTTTTTAAATGAGACTTTACAATCACTTTAATTAACCACTTAAGAACCGGACCAATATGCTGCTAAATGACCCAAGGGGTTTTTACAATTCTGCACTGTGTTGCTTTAACAGACAATTGCGCGGTCGTGCGACGTGACTCCCAAACAAAATTTGCATCCTTTTCTTCCCACAAATAGAGATTTCTTTTTGTGGTATTTGATCGCCTCTGCAATTTTTATTTTTTGCGCTATATACAAAAAATAGAGCGTAATTTTTGAAAAAAAAAAACAATATTTTTTACTTTTTTTTATAAGAAAAATCAAATCAACTACATTTTAGTCAAACATTTAGGCCAAAATGTTATCAGCCACATGTCTTTAGTAAAAAAAAAAATCGCAAAAAATAAAAAATGTAGCTACCTAGCGGGAACAGCGATCAGAAAAATTATTGCTTAGTGACACTGGCAATAGGGAGTGAAAGGGTTAACTAGGGTGGTGATCAGGGGGTTAAAACTTTATTGGGGGGGTACGGGGGCTACCCTGAACCTAACACTAACTGCCTGTCACACTAACTGTCACACTGACACTAAATGCAGTGATCAGTACATATATGATCACTGCATTCAGTGACAGTGTGCCAGGGGGGTGGGGGGGTGATAGCAAGGGGTTAAATGTGCCTATGTGTACTGGTGTCAGTGTAGTGTTAGTGCAGACTCACTGTGTGTTGTCTTCTCTCATCTCGGCGGTTGAAAATACCGCCGAGAGCAGAGATTACATCACTTCCCCCTCCTGTGAGAAAAAGTTAACCGCTCAGAGGTCCCAAGGAGCTAAAGCTGAAAGGTAGGATCCAACCCCTGGGTGCAGGCACTGCAATAGTATGCAAAATTGTATGGAGAAAAACCAGGACGGCCGCACTCCAAAAAATGTTCCTTTATATTAAAACAGATCACAACATCAACATGTCACAGCAAAAAACAGAAAAGAGCTGACGCGTTTCACACCAAAATACAGTGCTTATTCATAGCTATGAATAAGCACTGTATTTTGGTGTGAAACGCTTCAACTCTTTTCTGTTTTTTGCTGTGACGTGTTGATGTTGTGATCTGTTTTAATATAAAGGAACATTTTTTGGAGTGCGACCGTCCTGGTTTTTCTCCATACAATTTTACTTCCCCCTCCTGTGTTTACACAGGAGGAGGAAGTGCAGAGCAGGGGGAGCGAGCAGATTGTCTGGGAGCGATCCGGGGGGGGGGCGGACAAAAACTAACTGCTGCCACCTCAGCACGGATCGCTCCTGCAGCCACGGGGACTGTCGCATGTACCGGGGGGGGGGGTCCCGATCAGACCCCCGACCCACGTCAAGGCAGGGACGTACAGGTAGGCCAATGTGCCTGTACGTGCCATTCTGCCGACATATATGTATATGCGGCGGTCCGCAAGTGACTAAACAAGCTGAAGTTAGAATATGCTTGGCTACAATGCACAGCTGCACCGGATTTTGCACTCTCCAGCAGCACTTGTTCATGTACGCCCCTGTTGCATCAGAAGCTCACCATTACCATTTCGCATTCAATAGATTTAATTGCAAAATGTCTATATTCAAGACATCACAGCATTCAAATCATTAGTAAACATATTGCAAACATTTTCACAACATCTTATATAGATGTAATCTTATGCATTTTATTTAACTGTTTTTTTTTTAACTATCTCAATAGATTAAATGTTAACTCCGTCAAAAAACTGTTTTGGGTGTATTCATGAGTGTAGAATGGCAAATTCTTGCATCAACTGGACACACTTTTATTTTTTCAAAACACCCTGCAACACAAAGGCATAATGAGCTAGCATGCATAGTATACTAGCTCATTATGAAGTACTTACCTGAGATCTAAGCCCCGGTGCTCGTTGCCCTCATATGTCGGCGCCACCTCAACATGAATGACTTCCGCATATCGCGGTTCCGACACTGTGACTGGCCGGAGCCGTGATGACGTCAGGTGCCAATACTAACGGCATGATCGCCGCTAGAAGCCACACGCTCAGTGCGCCTGGGCGCCGTTGTCGGTGCCTTTCTTTTGCACAAATCTCCTAAACCATGTATTTGTTGCACCTACAGGTAAGCCTTAATATAGGCTTACCTGTAGATTAAAGTGGTCTGTAAGGGTTTACAACCACTTTAAGGCAAGATTTCGGACCCTGAGTTCAGCACCGCCACTGCTAGGCCTATTAATGATGGGCAAACTTATTTACTGCTGGATTCCTTATTTATTGTATATTATATGAAGAATAAAGAAAGAAGAGTAAGACCACGTTGCTTGTTTTTCTTTTATGTGGTAGTCGCTAATACAATGATACGATGCACTTATTTGTAATAAAATGTTATGAGGCTGTCCAAAAATATCATATTTGCAAGCTATTCAACTGATCCAGAACTTCCATTAATCGCATGATATGCAGCACATGAAGTGTTTGGTCCCAAGTGCAACATAGATCAAAGATGTTTTGATTTTTTCCAACAGTCTTTAAAGGGAATGTGTAGTCTTTGTAATTTTTTTTTTTAGATATGTAAATATGATTAGTTTAATGCAAAAACCCTGTAGATGGCTGTTAAAAAAATGTAAATAAATATATATGTATATATGTGTATATATATATATATATATATATATATATATATATATATATATTGCATATATATTTGTGTGTGTGTGTGTGTGTGGGGAGGGGGGGTGCTTGCATACACATGGTCATCTCTATATACGTATTTCACTTTCTGTGCTGCTATGTAATTGTAGTACATAGTAACCTTAGGCCTTGTACACACGAGGGGATATTTCCGCTGAACATGGTCCGACGGACCATTTCAGCCGAAAAAACCCCTCGTCTGTAGGGGCAAACGGACGCTTTTTGCCGGATTCATCCGGCGGAAAAATTTCAAAGCATGCTTTGAAATAATTCCGCCGGATAGCTGGCCGTCAGATATGTCCGCTGGTTAGTACGGCAAACCAGCGGACATATCTTGCCGCACATGCGTCGTATCCTGTGAATGGATCCGACGCATGCGCGCGGAAGTGTTTACTTCCTGGTGCGGTGACGTGGCGGCGTCAACGTCACCGCCGCGTCACCGCACTGTCCGTCGGCGGGGAATTTGATCCGATGGTGTGTACAGCCATCGGATCAAAACACCCCGGCGTAAATATACGCTGTAAACGGTCCGGGGACCGTTCACAGCGGATATATTCAGCCGTGTGTACAAGGCCTTACTGTCCTCTCCTTCAATACAAATCATTTCCTGGTGTCTGTTAAGTCCTATTCATAAGTAATACAGTCTGTAAAGGTACAATCTCTAAAGTTGTAGCTGTCTGTCATAGAAAAAGACAATATTAGGAGAAAATGAAAAATTGGAAATAGATAAACTATGAAGAGATTAATATATAAAATATGAAGTGGAAAGCAATGGTCTAGGGTTTCATCGACATACAAGAGGTGCACACAAGTAAAATGTGGGGAAGTTAAGCAGTTTGTCTGGTGGTGAGTCAGGCAACATTCATGGATATTTGGGTATGGTTGAACCTGCCTAATCTGGTTAGAACCTCTGTTTGGCTGAACTGTTGCACTCCTTTTGAGAAATAGCCTAGGGGTATCTGTGATGCCTTATGGATCATTGGCAAATTCTTCTGAAATTGTAGTGACTATTCTGACCAATCAGGTTTCATCCTTTAATCTTGTGTTCCCAATTATTTATTTATTTTGTGCAGGGAGTAACGGAGGCAGTGTGACACCTAGGCACATATGATAAATTAATTATTTATTCTAAACCAATGACATCTAAAGCAGATTAATCTGTGATCATCACTGACATTTTGCTGGCCAAATTTTTAATGCAATATGAACAAAGATATGAAATGTATCCATTCTCTATTTGCAGACTACTAGTAAAAGCTGCAATGTACCCAGCTGAGCCAAGGTTTCGTTTGTCAATTAGTGATAGGAGGATACAAAAAATGTAATCTAAAAAATTAAGAAAAAAACTGTTCCACTAATTTATTGGCTAACTCTTATGCCGCGTACACGCGACCGTTTTTCACACCGAGAAAAACTACGACGTGAAAAACTAAGAGAAAAAATAGAGCATGTTCTAAATTTTTAATGCCCATTTTCCCCAATAAGAAAAATGCTCTAGAGCCTACACACGACCATTTTTAACGACCAATTTAAAAAATAGCATTTTTCTCGCCATAAAAAATGGTCGTGTGTACGCGGCAATACTTTTGGGCCTCACATGTTACATCTGTATCTGCACAGCTGTGGTATTTATTCATAGAGATTTGTCAATGAATGCACTACAAGTCCCATCTGCCACCATGACAGATGGGCTTGTAGTTCTTAATGGAACACCAGTGCGGTGATCACTGCACTTGTAGTCCATTGATACTTCTTTCAGCCCTCTAAATGAAATTCCATACCTTGCAACAAACCTAGAGCTAGAGGAAGATTCTGCAGGAGCCTGGAATTGCACCCACGATCCACTGATCGCAGTTGCAAGGCTTTGTAGGCTGATTTGCCAAACAATAACAAATGTATATTTTTTCCTGAACATATGTGTTTATATTTTTATTTTATAATTTCACAGAAAAATATAACATATGTGTTTATATTTTTATTTTATAGTTTCACAGAAAAAATATAAAGACTAAATAAGACTTGTTTTTATTGAACATATGTAACAGAAATGAAATGCTTGTGATAAAAAAAAAAATATTTCAGTAGTCCTAAATGGTAGATAACTGCAAATAAACACAAATGTTCATCATATTAAACCAAATTAGTCTGTGCATAGAAACGTTATCTCTTTCTTTTTATCCCTCTCTCTATACACACGCGTGTGTGCATGTATATATATATGTATATATATATATATATATATATATATATATATATATATATATATATATATATATATATATATATATATATATATATATATATATATATAAGGGTTTACTGTATAAAATGATTTTGGTATCAGATAGCTATCAATGGAATATATGATAATAAGGCAAAAACAGAACAGCTTGAATAGAGTAACATGGGAGCTTTTCCAAACAGCCAGAAGGATCTGTCACTTTAATTTGAACAAGGAGTATTTTACAGTAAGTGGTAGACTTCCTTTTAACATGAAACTCTTATCTGGAATACCAGTATAATTCCCAATGAGCAGCTATTCTTTGACTATATGTCTACATAATGTTAAGCTTTATTGTACACAGTGTTGCAAAAACCTAGATAGAAAGATAGATAGATAGATAGATAGATAGATAGATAGATAGATAGATAGATAGATAGATAGATAGATAGATAGATAGATAGATAGATAGATAGACAGACAGACAGACAGAGAGATAGACAGACCGACAGACCGACAGACCGACAGACAGACAGACAGACAGACAGACAGACAGACAGACAGATAGATAGATAGATAGATAGATAGATAGATAGATAGATAGATAGATAGATAGATAGATAGATAGATAGATAGACAGACAGAGAGAGAGAGAGATAGACAGACCGACAGACCGACAGACAGACAGACAGACAGACAGACAGACAGACAGATAGATAGATAGATAGATAGATAGATAGATAGACAGACAGACAGACAGACAGACAGACAGACAGACAGACAGACAGACAGACAGATAGATAGATAGATAGATAGATAGATAGATAGATAGATAGATAGATAGATAGATAGACAGACAGACAGACAGAGAGAGAGAGATAGACAGACCGACAGACCGACAGACAGACAGACAGACAGATAGATAGATAGATAGATAGATAGATAGATAGATAGATAGATAGATAGATAGATAGATAGATAGATGTTTCATGTTTGAGAAGCTTTTTTTTATAATTTCTTAATACTTGGAGTTTTAGAAAGACATGATAATATACAGTAAGTATGACATCTGCATGCATTTTGAAAATGAAGACTCTGTCTGTTGAGTGAGTGGTAAGTTGTTCTGTCTAATAGCATTGTTATTACTGAGACTGAAGACCACTTGATAGCTCTGTAATGTCTTGATGCAGAAATCATATGATCTTGAATTTTGAGTATCTCTTTTGGAACATAGAGTATAACAGTAGAGTATAATAATTACTTCATCTTTTTTTTTTGTATAACCTTACATTGCAGTTGAGGACATTTGTAGGTGGTTCGGGGAAAGGTATTTAGTATGATGAGTTTGTTAATTCTCTTTAGACAGTGGTCCTGTGACTGGAAACACTGCCTGAAGACCTGGGTTACTTACAGGATCGTGATACCCAAGCTGATAATAAGATTGGTCACACAAAAAAGGATCATTTACAGTCAAGCATTTCCTAGTCATTTTTAGCGAACACTTTTTTTTTTGTTTGTTTTTTAGTAACTGGTTGCATTGATTACCAAAAAAGTGGATTTTCTTTTACAAAATGGTTTAATTACTGAGAATATAGAAATGTGTGCATTGATTATTCCCCAGAATATCACATTTAAAGTGAACATATGACTACCTGGCAATTTAAAATGACAATGCAAGAAGGTCAACAAAATAAAAAAAGCATTACCCTGTGAAGAAAGTTGTATAATACATACCTGTCTGTTGGCTCGTTTGTTAAAACTTCACTATGCTCGGAGCTCCGATCCAATTTCATTCTTCGGCTGGTCCCCTTGTTGGCTGCTGTGGTGCCTCTGGACTGATCCCTTGTCACTGCAGGACAAAATAGTGATGTACGGTAGGGGTGATGCTTTGCTTCATACACAGAAATGTGGAATTGGAAGGGTGCTGGGAGCTCTAAGGATTTAGCAAATAGAACAACAGACAGGTATGTATCATACTGATTTGTTCACAGGTTAGTGTATTTTTTTATTATATATCAAAATTTTAAGATATGAAGCCAACATATTATTCCAAACAGAATATATAAAATCAAATGTCTTTTATTGACATAATAAATTGTTAAAACATTTGTTAAAAACACATTTAATCAAGAGTGGAGCATGATTATTAAATCATTGGTTCATTTAATTCCTTATTGATGTTATATGGAGTGTTGTGCTTTCCCTGTGGATATGCATCTTCTTTAAGAGAAAAACACTTCAAAATATCTCTTCAGTGTGGTTCTTCTGTACCTTTGCTGTGCTCTACTATATGCCACCTCTGGTCTTTCCAAGGTGCATTTGGTGTGGGGGTCTTCAATTGCTATTATGTCTCCCTGTATAGTATTTGCCCATAGGGCCATGATTTATGAGATCTGGCTTTTTTGATCTTCTGGTGTTGCTGTTTGTAGTAAAATTTCTCCTGACAAAACAAGATAAAGGCGCAACACGTTAAGCTTACTACTTCAAGCCACCATATAAAGAGATCTGTATGGAACTGACCACTGAATCATATTATTCAACCGGTCCTGATGAAAAAGTCTGTAGAAACTGGTCCTGATGGACTCTTGTAATTCTCAGTGTTTTTAACAAATGTTTTTAACAATTTATTGCCTTAACCTCCTTGGCGTTTTTCCCGTGTCTGACACGGGGTAAAAATTTGCTGCTACTATTGTTGATCCCGTGTCAGACACGGGCTCGCCTCGCAGAATCCAGAGACTGTTTACTTACCTTCTCCCTGGATCCAGCGATGCATCCCCGCTGTGTGAGCGAGCGGGTGCTCGCTTGATTCACACAGCGTCCCCGTGTGCCGCCGAGCTCCGTTCCCTGCGACGTTACGTCGCACGGGGACGGAGAACGGCGCCAAATTCAAAAATGTAAACAAACACTTTACATACAGTACAATGTAATCTTATAGATTACAGTACTGTATGTAAAAAATACACACCCCCCATGTCCCTAGTGGTCTGCCCAGTGCCCTGCATGTCATTTTATATAATAAAAACTTTTCTTTCTCCCTGCAAACTGTAGATTGCCCATAGCAACCAAAAGTGTCCCTTTATGGCAAAAATTGTTTTAGAGCAGCTAAAAAACAGCGATAATAAATTATAATCACTTGCAGAATTTAGCGATAGCGATCTGTGGGGAAATTCGTCATAAAAAAAAAAAAATAATGACAGCAAACATTCTGCAACTGAGCAAATTTCAGTGATTTTGATTTGATTACATTATTGAATAATTTTTACTATAATTATATTATTATTTGTTATAATTTTTTATAATTATTTATTATATTATAATTTTTAATAAAAAAAAAAAAAAAAATCATACCCGGATGCCTATTAGACTCTTGTTTAGATAGATTTAAGTAAGTACTTACTAAGAATTGCAGGCCTATAATACATAACACCACATTTCCTTGCAAAACAATTGCAACGCTTTTGGTACAAAATTCCAGACAGAATCATAACGCCAGGGAGGTTAATAAAAGTCATTTGATTGTATACATTTTATTTGGATTAATATGATGGCGTCTTAAAAATCCAGTTTCTTTGTGCTGTACTATACAACAGTGTTTTTCAACTCCAGTCCTCAAGGCACACCAACAGCTCATGTTTTCAGGCTTTCCATTATTTTGCACAGGTGATTTGATCAGTTTCACTGCCTTAGTAATCACCACAGCCATTTCATCTGAGGGAAATCCTGAAAACTTGACCTGTTGGTGTGCCTTGAGGACTGGAGTTGAAAAACACTGCTTTACAATTCTAGCAATTGTTGCCAAATTAAGGTGATTCCATCACCAGCTGTATTCTGTAGGAGACGTTCTTACCTTTTTTTTTTTACAAGGATAAACATTTCTGTCATGTGACCATCTCTTCTTCATGACAATAGGGGGCAGAGTTACAGGATACTGTGTAGACACACAGTGTTCCTGTATTCCATAGTCCGTTTAGCCTCAGGCAAGATGCAGACTATGCTTAAACATGGGAGGTGATCAAAAGTTAAGGCGTGATTGAGAAGGGATATTTGTGTCACAGGTAAGCTGTGATTGGTTAGGGGATATGGTGGCTGACAAACTACCCAATACAGCCATGCTGTGTGTCTGTGCAGTGTTCTTTACCTCTGAGTGGCCAGCCAAAGGATGAAAACTGAGCACGCCAACAGAATCAGCTTCTCTGCTTGATATGGTCAGTTTAGAACAAGGAAGTGAGGTGATTTCCAGGATCAACCAACCAGTTAAAATGGTTGTAAACCCTTTACAACCACTTTACCTACAGGTAAGCCTAGATTAAGGCTTACCTCTAGGTGCAAGAAATATCTCCCAAACCTAAAAGGTTTAGGAGATATTTTCAAAAAATAGTGTCACCGATGTCTACGGCGCAAATCGGGCGTGGGTGCACTGAGCGTGCCTCTACTAACGGCATCATGCCATTAGTGGCGGCTCCCCCTCCGATGCGTGGGAGTGACGTCATCACTGCTCTGGCCAGTCACATGTATCATGGCGGCGTTGGGGGAGGCGAATGAGGGCCGCTGCAGGGGCTTTGATCTAAGGTAAGTAATTCATAATGAGCTAGTATGCTATGCATACTAGCTCATTATGCTTTTGTCTTGCAGTTTGTCTTTTTTATTTTTTTTTGGACGAGAGGGTTAACTTCCTCCTTAAAGCAAACCTGGTAAGAGATGGGGTGAATGTTTGAATATGTGCATGTTCTGATTGAATCTTGCTAAAACCTGCAACAAAATCATCAACAAAGGTAGATTTCCCTGGATGACTGTTATTGCTTTCTTCTGAGACAAGGAAACAGTGCTTTCCTTATCAATGCCATAGCCACAGACATTACCTGATGTGAGCAAACTAGATGGTATAATTACCTTCTACTGGAAGTTATGTACAGTGACCAGAGTGTACATGTGCATGCATGGATGTCTTTAGTTTTATTTTTGTCAATTTACAGAATTTCAATTTGAAAATATTCTAAATCTGAAATGCTACACTAATCACACACAGCGTATCCTGAGTTTTCTATAATAAGAAGGAATATAAAAATATTGTATGTTGACTTGATATATCCAGGGACACCAGAAAATCTATAACAGTCATCCAGGAAAATCTACCTTTGTTAATGCCTTTGTTGCCCAAGAGGGTGCAGCAAAGTTCAATCAAAACATACTGAGCAGGACCTACACATATTCAAACATTCAACCTATCTTTAACCAGGTTTGCTTCAGCTGCTGCCAGAACAGCATTATTTTTGTTTTTATTCTCTAGGGTTTTAAACAGTTAAAGCGTTTGTTACCTCAATACTTCATATTCTTGATATGTGCTTACTGAACAAGTATCCTGTTCCTGCCAGTCCCTCTGCTTTCCTATTAAAAACTGACCACACTTAGCTTTAAAGCACATCATGGTCAGTTCTCTAGCTATGCTGTGAACACAGTGTGCTCTCCTCCAATGAACAGACTTGTCCTGACATGTACCCTGCTGCACCGTCATTTATTTAGAAGCTAAGTGTGCTGCTGCTTCTCCTCCCCCCGGCACTTATGCAGCTGAGACCAGAGGGAATTGGATCACTTATAAAAAAAGGGAAAACAAATGGTAATGTTTTTTATACCTATGCAAACATGTTTTGCCTTTTATTTCTATTTTAAACTTAAAGTGGATGTAAACCCGAAAAATTATTATTATTATTATTATGTCACAATGTACAGTGTATGATTTCCTATCATCTGTGCCCAGTCTTGCCACACAGAGTTAATCCAGCTCTGAGCAATCCTCTTTTATTGGTCAGTGAAATAAAACAGACTTACAGAGAAAAACCTTAGTCCGTTCCGCCCCCTTGCTGTGAGTGACAGGTTATTTACATATCTCATGTACTAGCCTGGAGACAAGCATTATTATTTTTTAATTCCCACCCCCACTCCTTTTCTAAACTCATGTGGTTACTTTTCTGGAAATTTGACTGGATGTTAGTGATCATAGCAGAATTTAATGTAAGGAATACACAGGAAAAAATGCATGTTGACAAGGGGAGTGTAGAGGAGGGCGGGGAGTCTACTGACATCACAACTCCACCCACAGAGCTCTAGACAACAGATCCACCCAGAGAATCTGCAGTTTTTCAGTTCTTATAACAGACAGAGGGGAGACATTTGACAGGTAAGGATACATGCAGGAGGCATCTATATCCTTATAAATCAGCACTATGGCAGTAGTTTAGAAAGGATGAAAGGTGGGTTTACATGCACTTTAATGGGTTGTTTTATAAGGTGATCATTTACAATCAATTTTAGCCCAGGTTCACACTGGGTACGATTTAGTTTGATTTGAGATGCGATTTCACATGTGAAATCGCATCTCAAATCGGCGGCATTTGCTGGCAATTGCCGGCAATGACACCGTCCTAATCGGTGCGACGCCGCATCTGCGGCGCTGCACCGATTTCAAAAAGTAGTTCCTGTACTACTTTTTGTGATTTCAGGACGCGATGTACATCTGTGCAGAAACCTGCAAAGATGTATCTTAAATCGCGGCTGAAATTGGGACTGCCAGCGGGAGTGAAATTGTGCGAGTTCAGCTGAACTCTCACGGCTTCACTCCCGTAGCCCAGTGTGAACCAGGGCTAAAGGACATATTATGCGGACTACATTAGTTGAATCACTTTCACATTGATGTATTTTCCCTTCACAGTGCATCTGTGCTCCCCAAATCAATCATTACTAAAAGTTGTTGTTCCAAAAATATGTGTGGAAGTCTGTAATAAAATTAAAAAAAATCCAGACCAATTCAACCAATTTCCTATAAGATATCAAATCTTCACTTTTTGAATTCAGGTCCACTTTTAGGCCTTTTGGGTATGTTGACCTGCATTTTGCCATTCAAGTCAAGTCATCGTGGGGTCTGTTAAAACTGCAACACATCTGAAGCATATGCCAACGCATATCAATATATACATGCTGCTTGCGTGACTTGAACTGATTACAAGATAATTAGCTCTTTTGAATGTGGCTAAATGAGAGTTTACACACCCTATTGTATTTTTAAGGGTTGTCGATAGTTGAAAGGGACACTGTGAAAATTTAAAGGAGTTGTAAAGGCAGAAGTTTTTTTTTTATTTTAATGAATTCTATGCACTAAAATAAAAGGCCTCCTGTGTGCAGCAGCCCCCCTCAACCCCCCTAATACTTACCTGAGCCCCCTCTCTCTCCAGCGATGTCCATGAGTGCCTCGGCCATCCAGAACTCCTCCTCCTGTAAAATAATGTTAATTTTACATGATCTTAGCATCCTGCTATTTATGTGCCATGACATCTTTATGTACAGTAAATTCAAGTAAGCATCATTATACAAAATTATAGGTCAACAATCTTAGAAACTAGATTGTTCTGCATATGGCTATAAATTATACTAAATCTACCCATAAAGTGTGTTGAGCCATGTAGACATAAGCTGACTGCTCTCAGGAAAAACACTATATAGCAGGCCTTGTGTCCATTGTAAAAGCCACAGAGTGATGTGGGGGGACACACAGACAACTCTGATGCACGTTGTCTTGGGAGAAGCATTACTGTATGTAGCGCCCCCTTACTTTCAGTGCGGGCACTACGCTAAAGTTAGTGGGTGAATGGGAGAGTTACTTTGCTCCCATTCCTTATCTGTTAAATTGCAGGCTGCTGCTGTTTCAGAACTGTCCTGTGGGCCGGTCTGTGGCCCTGAGGTGTGGTAACACCGCTGGGCGGCAGTGGGTGCTAGAGGGGTTCTGACGGAGCCGCTCTTTCCCAGCAGCCAATTGGAGGAGTTCTTCCCTCGCTGGGCATGCTGGGGAGGGGTATATATGTGGCAGCTGGAGCGTGTTCGTGGGCTTTTGGTGCTATTGGGGCTGTTAGGGTCCCTTGGGGTCCACGTTCCAGGTGTGGCATCCACCTTCAGGGTGCGCGCATCCATGGACCCCGTCCGCATGGCCCACCTGGCCAGAACCAACTGTTCCACAGAGACCCATCCAGATGTGGATAGGGGCCCCAGTGACCTACTGGGTCCCCAACCTTTTTGAGAGGATCCCAGGCTGTGTGCCGCTCGGTGGGGGATCGGCTCAAGGAGAACCCAGAGGCAGGTTGTCTGAGAGGGCTGGATCGAACCATCGGGGATCTGGTCGCCGAGAATTGACAGGTACATGTCAGCTGTCAACTGGTGACACTTTCATTGCATTTACTGGGAGGATTCACTCAATCCGAATTGTTCTCTTGAGTACTGAAGTACTGCCATAGAGACCTGTTCCTCCCAGCAAGCTCCAAGTGACATTCCGGCTGCCAGGCTTATAACGGGGTCTGTCCAGATGCACTGTATCTACTACTATGAAAAAAGGGGGGGTTAGAGCTGCGCCATAACATCCAGACATGGTGTAAACCGATAGTCTATATTTAAATTAGAGAGCTCTTCAGCAGAGATTATGGTGATAAACCAAAGTCTATAACATCAGAAGCTTGGGAGTATGTCTACTCGGAGCGGAATATAACGATCACCAACGTGATGCACACCACACTTCACTCTTCGTGAGAGCCCACCACCAATAATGTCAAGCAGCTTACCAGATGGACTATAATGATAGCATTCGCCTATAGCCCAGCCACGGCCTTTGGGGAGAAATCTCCCTTCCTGGATGGAAGTCTGAAGCTATGACTCCAGCACACCAAACGGTCACCGCCGCACGGTCATGTAGAAAAGATGGCAAACATATTGTAGTTCCGCACGATAATTTATTAAAAACACAAAGTAAAAATCTTACTCACATTTGAGACGAGTAAATGGAACACATAAAAACTTTGTAGCCGGCCGGCAAACACATAAGTGGAGCCCTTCCTCCTGAACGCGATGACGTCACCGCACGTCCTCCCAGACGCGTTTCGTCAATTTGTTGAAAATTCATTATAAAGGTGTCCACCTCCACCAAGAAGATCCCCCAAATGTGCACTAATGGATGGCTTACCGCACGGTGTTGACCTGATTGTTTGGAAAAGGTCAAATACAGCAGTTGGTCACTAAACCAGTTGAATGATTCAGCTGCGCAGCTCTATGTTTCCCCGAATCAAACACTCACATGAAGGAGGGAGAGGGGAAACGACCATAGTGAAGTACAGTTTATTTAAAATATGTGACAGATAAAACAGCATAGCCAAATGGCCTCTTACTTTAGTAGTGCCTAGGACCCGGCACTGAGGCTAGTCAGCATGGCAGGATGGGCTATGATGAGAGTTCCTCGCTGAGGAACTGGGGTGAAGTCCAAGCCGGATAAGGGTTCCTCGCTAGGGAGCTGGCGTGCGTTCCAAGCCAGAGGACCAGCGGGACCGGAAGTGCGTTGTTTTTACGTATCCAGGCGCTTCGACGTATGTTTCGTGATTAACACGTTGGCTTCCTGACTTATTATTCATTATTAGCGCCCCCTCCATATACTATTACTGTTCAGTTCAGACCTTTGATGAGGTCTCTATCTTAGGGGAGCTGCTTATTCACTATAATTATATGTTGTTGTCACATTAATTTTTATTGGCGCGAGATACCACACCTTTTAAAAGGCACGACCATCAGTTAAAAATCCACGCATGCTCAGAATGAAGTTGACGCATGGTTGGAAGCATTGAACTTCATTTTTTTCAGCACGTCGTTGTGTTTTACGTCACCGCGTTCTGACAAAATCCATCAGACCGTTCTCATCAGTTTGACTGATCGTGTGTACAGGGCATTAGATGTAGTGGCTGCATTTGTTTTCTTTTTTTTGTTTCCCTCGGTTTTCACCTAGTGATCTGGCCACTAACACTCCTCCTGTATCAGAGTACTCCAAGTCTGGATGAAGGAGCACAGAAGACACCTTTGGACAGCAGAATTGGTAATCTTGGGGGAGGGGACTGTTAGGTGTACTAGAAGACTCAGATACATTACCACTTTTAACCAGTTGCCGACCGCCACCTGTACATATATGTACAGGTACGTTGCTTTAAATTTGCGGGCACGGCCCTGTTGCGAACTCCGTGAACGTGCCCGCGGGACCCGCGGACTCGATGTTCCCTGGTGTCCCGAGATTGTGTCACGGAGCTGCAGAACAGGGAGATGCCTATGTAAACAAGGCATTTCCCTGTTCTGCCTTGTGACAGAACACTACGGTTCCCTGTCATCGGGAGCAGTGATCAATGTAGTGTCACTAGTAGCCCAGCCTCCACACAGTTAGAATCACTCCCTAGGACACACCTATCCCCTTCCTCGCCCCCTAGTGGTTAACCCCTTCCCTGCCTGTGTGATTTACACAGTAAGCAGTGCATTTTTATAGCACTGATCGCTGTATAAATGACAATGGTCCCAAAATAGCGTTAAAAGTGTCCGATGTGTCCGCCATAATGTCGCTGTCACAATAAAAATTTATAAAAATGCCATAAAACTATCCCCTATTTTGTAGAAGCTAAAACTTTTGTGCAAACCAATCAATAAACGCTTATTGCGATTTATTGTTACCAAAAATTTGTAGAAGAATACGTATCAACCTAAACTGAGGAAACTTTTTATATTTATATATATATATATATTTTTTGGGGGGGGATATTTATTATAGCAAAAAGTAAAAAATATTGCTTTTTCTCAAGATTGTCGCTATTTTTTTGATTGTAGCGCAAAAAATAAAAACCGCAAAGGTGACCAAATACTACCAAAAGAAAGTTCTATTTGCAGGAAAAAAAGGACATCAATTTTGATTGAGAGCCACACCGCACGACCGTGCAATTGTCAGTTAAAGCGACGCAGTGCCAAATCACAAAAAATGGTCCAGTCATTGGGCAGCCAAATCCTCCAGGGCTGAAGTGGTTAATACTTTTTAAGCAGTTACAGTAACAGTTTTTTTTTTTTCCTTTCGGGATAAATGTTTTAGATATATAAATGAAAGCAGGTCATTATAAGCACCCTTGTCATTGGTAAATGGTTAGTCCCAAGCCCATAACCGCTACATCTGGAAGAAAGCTTGGTCATTTGAAAAACAGCAGAAAATAAAGGAAAGAGAGCCGAAAAAAAAGAAAACAAATGCAATCCCATCAAAGAATGGGTACGCTGCAATAGCGCTTTAAGTGTCATTAATGGTTCCTATACACAGGGCCAGATTTCCACCATTATTGGCACACCACCTTTAGCGGTCATAATAACACCCTTTTGCTGGGGTCACCTATTTACATTTAACATTTTCTTATATTACTGACCACAATGTGTAGATAAGAGATGGCTGTAATTGATGGAATAAAATCTTGGGACTGATACCAATACTAGGAAAAGCCTCTTTTTCACTGCTGTCTATAAGCATAGGCCCCACTGTCTATAGGCATAGGCCCTGCTGTCTATAGGCATAGGCCCCGCTGTCTATAGGCATAGGCCCCGCTGTCTATAGGCATAGGCCCCGCTGTCTATAGGCATAGGCCCCGCTGTCTATAGGCATAGGCCCTGCTGTCTATAGGCATAGGCCCTGCTGTCTATAGGCATAGGCCCTGCTGTCTATAGGCATAGGCCCGGCTGTCTATAGGCCCTGCTGTCTATAGGCCCTGCTGTCTATAGGCATAGGCCCTTCTGTCTATAGGCCCTGCTGTCTATAGGCATAGGCCCCGCTGTCTATAGGCCCTGCTGTCTATAAGCCCTGCTGTCTATAGGCATAGGCCCTGCTGTCTATAGGCATAGGCCCCACTGTCTATAGGCATAGGCCCCGCTGTCTATAGGCATAGGCCCCGCTGTCTATAGGCATAGGCCCCACTGTCTATAGGCATAGGCCCTGCTGTCTATAGGCCCTGCTGTCTATAGGCCCTGCTGTCTATAGTCATAGGCCCTGCTGTCTATAGGCATAGGCCCCACTGCCTATAGGCATAGGCCCCACTGTCTATAGGCATAGGCCCTGCTGTCTATAGGCCCTGCTGTCTATAGGTGCCCTGAACATAATTATGAGACTGAATCCTAATATGGTTGAAAAAGCTCAACTGGGCCGGTGCAATCTCATTACTATTGGTACCTTAATTATACCGTAAACTGGCTATTATTGACAATGTTAAGATATACCAGATCTCACAACACAAGAAAAATGGTTATTCTGTTAAAAAGGAAGGGAAAAAAAAAAGAACTTCATAATGACACAGGGTATACACACTGTCACTTGCAGGCATATGCCTTACACATTTACCCCAAATACAAAGAAAATGTGTTCACACTTTATTCATTAATACACATTCAACAAAAAACTTTAAAGCGCCAGGCTCTTGAGTGGAGGCTCTTAGTCAAACATCTGTTACTCATTTGTTATCCAGTCTATTATGTGTGTCTCTTCTTCCTGCGGGGAGAGGTGAGAAAGAACACAGTAATACATGGGCCAAAGACTTTTCTCTAACAGATGGACAAGGGCCAAACAGTGCATATGATAGCAAGGAATACAGTGCATGGACAGGTTAAAGCATCCTTGTATGCAAATCACATCGTCTTAAGGAGAGCCTATCACTAACTTACAAAAATTGCAGGTAAAATGAAAACCAAGTATTTTTAATGCTTAGTTGCAGTATTTTCCTTTCCATAGATATTTTGTATCCACCTGAAATGTTTTGGCTACTCTAGGAAAGTCAATTGCCTAGTACAGTTACCTTCTTGCACTTTGTAGTCCTCTACTCTCCTGGTTACCCTTTCTGCACCGCCCTACATCTCACCTGCTTTAAAAACTTTTATTGAACTACCAGGGAAGGAGCAAAGGGAAATACTGTAAAGTGTAATTTAAGAGTCTGCTAGGGCAGCTGACATCCAGTGTTGCTCATCTTACTTTAAAAAAGTAATTAGTTACAGTTACAAATTACTTCTCCGAAAAAGTAATTGCGTTAGTGACTCAGTTACTACATTGAAAAAGTAATTAGTTACTCAGCAAAGTAACTGATTTTTTTTTTAATATTCTACAATGCTTTGTTGAGATGATTCCCTTTCTAGAATGCAGGTGACGGGCGCTTGCCAAGGAGTAGTGAGTTGATACTCCAAGACAAAAGAATGCCAGATCCTTGAGAGAAGAAAACCGGAAACAAATGGTGATCTCGTGTATATCCCAGCCTAGGTGCATCCGTCCCACCATGTATGTGCAGCTAATAGGACTTAAAACCCTTATCCATCTGCTATATATTACATCCAATTTATTACATCTGTAATTTAAAATCTTATATTAGGCTTTATAAGAATTTTCTATAGTTTATTATTTTATTTATCTTATATAAGCTTTATTAGATGCAAGGGATCTGGAATGGGGATGTCAGATTTTTCTTAGTTGTCTGATGAAGAGATGAAATCACTGACCAAAAAAACCTGCTGATTATTGGTCTGTATAGGTGTCCTGCACTTACCATGTTGACCACTAGATGTCGCTGTGTACACTGTGTTGTATAGGGAACGTTTGTTCTGTGGAACATTTTTTTCCGGCCATGATTCTAATGCGGAGTTCCACCCATATTCATATTCACAGCGCCGGCAGAAGCAATTACTCTGCTACCATCTAGTGGTGGTAGATGTAATTGCAGTAATGCCGCCCAAGTAATGGGAACTGCGTTACCGTGAGGGGAAAAGTAATCAGGTAGATTACTCGTTACCCTCAAAAGGGGCTGCGTTAGGTAACTGCGTTTATTTTAACTCAGTTACTTACAACACTGCTGACATCACATCCAAGATGGTGGCACCCAACAGCAGACTCAGGGCTTTTGGATCTCTACACAAGGGAGACTTTTGTGGGTAAATAAAATGCATTTTGGTTGAAATGAATGGTCTGGTGACATTAACAGAATTCCAGATAAAAACCTGTCTAAATAAAAAAGTCAGTTTCTCTCTTCTTGCTTTGAGTGACAGGTTATTTACATATCTAGCTTGGACATGTTTATCATATGTTATGTTATGTTTATCATATCCAAAGTATAAAAAATGAGAAATCCACCCTTCCCCCACATAACACATCCTGGTAATATACAATGAACTTTGGATCACCTCGTATTTTGATAAACATAACATAACATATGATAAACATGTCCAAGCTAGATATGTAAATAACCTGTCACTCAAAGCAAGAAGAGAGAAACTGACTTTTTATTTGGACAGGTTTTTATCTAGAATTCTGTTAATTTTCACTGAACAATAAAATAGGATTGCTCAGAGCTGGATTAACTCTCTGTGGCAAGACTGGGCACAGATGATAGGAAATCGTATACTCTACATTGTGACATAAAAAAATGGGGTTTACATCCACTTTAAAGTTTGTCACTTTTAAACCTTGTCACCAGACCATTCATTTTAACCAAAATGCATTTTATTTACCCACAAAAGTCTCCCTTGTGTTGAGATCCAAAAGCCCCGAGTCTGCTGTTGGGTGCCACCATCTTGGATGTGATGTCAGCTGCCCTAGCAGGCTCTTAAATGACACTTTACAATTTTTTGGGGTTTACATCCACTTTAAAGACAGAAAATAAAAATGTATAATAAACTAATCAGGGTTATCATTCAAATTGAAAATTTATTTTTATGTTTTTTTTTTGTTTTTTTTTTAATTGACAAAAGCAGTATCAATTCTCAAAGTTACCCATGGTAACCAAATAACAGATACTAGAGTCATATGACCATAAGTACTGCAGACACTTGGTTGCATTGTAAAATTTGATTCACTTTCTAAATAAGTTTATATCTAATTGTATGAGATTTATTAGGTACTCTACTGCCATAGAGTTTAAAAAAAATGGCCTATGCCAAATTCATTAATTTCTACCGACCATTTGGTAACTTTATTGACATGTGTGGCAGATTCGGGTAGTTTTAAATAGTGCCACTTTTACAAATATAATTACCTCCAGTTTGTAGATAACAGAACTGGAGGTAATTAAGAGGCATATTTAACCACTAAAGGACCGCCTCCTGCAGAATGGCATGGCTGGGCACAGGCACGTACCTGTATGTTGCCTTTTAGAGCCCAGCCGTGGGTCACGCGCGCACGTGACCCAGTCCGAAGCTCCGTGACCACTCCCGCGGGACCCGCAGACCCGATTGCCGCCGGTGTCCCATGATCAGTTACAGGAGCTGAAGAACGGGGAGAGGTGTGTGTAAACACACCTTCCCCGTTCTTCACTGTGGCAGTGACACTGATCGTCTGTTCCCTGATATAGTGAATGACGAAAAGTGAGTTTCTAAAGGTGGGGGGGTCAAACGAATAAAAAAAAAATTCATTGCCAAAATGTATAAAGGTTTGTTCTTTATTTTCTAAATAGGTTCCTTTAAGCTAGTGCATTGTTGGTTCACTTACCTTTTGCTTTTGATTTCCCTTCTTTATTATTAAGCTTTTTTTAACATCATACATATAGAAAAAACATAAACACTATTACATTGATACATTGACATACATACAAACATCTACATATACGTGGTCTCCTTGTATTCCTTTAATTAGTTAGTCTCTTATGGCAATACCTGTCTACCTAACGTACCCCTGCATTAATCCCATTCCCCTGCTTAATTTCATTAGATCTCTAGAACATGCTCCAGGTCCAGGGGAGTAAGAGGAGGGACAGCGAATCCAGTTGAACAGAGAGAGGGACCAGGACAGGGATGGGGGGGGGGGGGGAGGACGGAGAAAGGGGGGGGGGAGAAAAAAAAAATAATAATCATATTGTGATCTAATCTTCTCTAGGTGAGTTTAAGGGGACCATATTGTCCCATACCCCGTCCTCTAAAAAAAAAAGAGGGAAAAAAAAAAAAAACATATTGTGATTTAACTTTCCCTCAGTGATTTTAGGGGGACCCTACTGTCCCATTTCCCTCCTATGAAAAAAAAAAAGGGGGAAGAACTCCCCTATTTGTGTGTAAGGTATAGTGATCCGACTCCCTCATTTCTTTAAAGTGCAAACATGTATATTCTGTTTAGGATGTATGTTCTTACCTACCCAATGTATTGGTAAGAATTCTGAAACTATGTAAATTTAAAGGGACTTCCTTGTCCCTATCCTCCTCCTATGAGTAAGAGGGGGACAGGAAGAATAAGGATCTATATGATCCTACTAATTAAGTGTGAGTACCTATCCAAAAAAAAAAATTCAATCCAAAGTACAGCTACGAAGAGTGCGTATAGCTATCCAAAAATTCCCCCAAGTGAAAAACAAAAAAAAAATTGTTTAGACGGGTGAAGAAGGGAGACCTCTCACGTTTCCTCCTCCTCCATCCCCCCCTCCCCCCCATCCCCCTGAACCTCCCCCATCCCTCCCACATCCCCTCGTGTCTCAGCCTGGAGTTACCGTGGAATGACCACAATTCCTCCATCACTTTAATTCTGTCCATCTCACTAATCCACTCCTCTATCGAAGGTGCTTCCTTTTCCTTCCACTTTTGTCATTGTGGGGATATCCTGAGGTAGTCCTCTATATTGCTTCGGGACCCATATTCTGTTTCCCAAATCTTGAACACTTAAACTCTCTTCTACTTCTACCCACTTTTTTTTCCTTTCCCCCCCTCCCTCCCTCTGGAACCAGTCCATTATCCTCCTCAGTATGGATGCCTCATAATACCGTTTAAAATCAGGCAATTGAAGTCCTCCTTCCTGTCTGGATCTAATCAGGGTTCCTACCGCTATACGAGATTTTTTTCCTTCCATATAAATCCCCTTATTATCTTGCCCAGAATTGTAAAGAAGGCTTCGGGAATTTTTATCGGGAGTGTTTGAAAGATATATAAGGCTTTGGGTAATATCATCATTTTTATAGTGTTTATCCTTCCTAGCCAGGAAACTCTGTTAACATTATATCCCTTTAAATATGCCTTTAATTTGTTTAATAACAGTATATAATTATCTTCATATATGTATCTTTCTATAGTAGACAGAAGAACCCCCAGATATCTCATCCTCCTCTGCTTCCACTTAAATGAATATAGAGCTTCAAGATCTCTGCGTTCTCTACGATCCACCGAGATACTCAGAATCTCTGTTTTCTCTTGATTTATTTTTAAGTTTGATATCTCGTCGTATCTCTCATATTCCGCTATTATCTTCGGGAGTGTTTGTCTCGGATTAGAGACATACAGCATCATATCGTCTGCGAACGCAGAGATCTTGTGCTCCCTCCCACCCACCTTTATCCCTTCTATTTCTTGGGTCATCCTAATTGTCTCCAATAACGGCTCAAGTGTCAGGAAAAATAAAAGGGGGGAGAGCGGGCATCCCTGGCGAGTACCATTATACAGTGGGAATCTATCTGACAGGGTACCATTCACTCTCACCTGGGCCGAGGATTAGAATATAATGCACCTATCCACCTAAGCACCTTTGGGCCTAATCCATAATGTGATAATGTAGCTAACATAAACTCCCAATCCAGCCTATCAATGATTTCCCTTCTAAATGTTTTTTTGTTCTTTGTCTGAATTTCTCACTTCCTATTTCTCCCCAGTAAGCTTGCCCCCATTATCAGAGCAGTGGTTAGTCAGCCAGAACAGCTTACTGAGGAGGAACAGGAAGTGAGAAATTCAAACAAAGAAAAAAAAACATTTAGAAGGGAAATTGAACTAAAAGGTAAGTGAACCAACAATGCACTAGCTTAAAGGAACCTTTTTAGAAAATAAAAAACGAACCTTTACAACCGCTTGAAGTTATCACCCATCGAGCAGGTAAATATTGCTAGTGTTGTTTTACTGGATTTCCCTGTCTTCATTTTTTCAATCAACAGGGTCCATTTATTGTGATAGAAAACAAATTGGCCAATACGATAGCTTGGAAAGTTCAACATAAAAAGTCAAAAGACTATATTTTCAAACTTCAGCTGTGTATATTGAGATTGATTTAATAAACCTAGGCAGCACAAAATCTGGTGGAGCTCTGCTAGGAAACCAATCGGCTTCCAGGATTTTTTGTCACAGCTTAACTCAGGTGTGCCCAACCAATGGCCTGGGGGCCACATGTGGCCCGTGGAGCCCTCTGATGTGGCCCATGACCTCCTGCTCCGGGATGGGATAAAATAGAATAGAATACTGTTATTAAAGTTTTTATTACTATCAAGTTTATTACTATAAGTTATTAAAGTTTTCATTACTATTAATTACTAGTATTACATTTTTATTTGACTAAACTCACAGTGTATATATGGGCATTCAGTATCTGTTCTGCAGTGGTTACTGGGTTGCTTTTAAACTGATCCATAGGTATAGAGAAGTGCACCTGTGGGTTAGGTGCACTGACTAGACTATAGACTATTACCTGCGAGTTTGGTGTGCTGAGAGTACAGTGGGCTCTATAGAGCCGAGTGGGCTGCCATCCACTCACTCCACTCATTGTGGCCCGTGACCGGATACCAAGTTGCTTAAGTGACCCTTGCTGTTCAAAAGGTTGGGCAACCCTGGCTTAACTGAACAAGCTGAAGTTAGAAGCTGATTGGCTACCATGCACAGCTGCCCTAGATGTTGTACGCTCCAGTTTATTTATTTTTTGTAAATCAACCTCATTGCAAGTCTGAATCTACCAATTGTTTCATGCACATTTATTTTTAATGTTTTGAAATTTATTTGATTTAAAGGGGTTGTAAAGGTTTGTTTTTTTATTTTCTAAATAGGTTCCTTTAAAGGAGTTATAAAGGTAATTGTTTCCCCTAAATAGCTTCCTTTACCTTAGTGCAGTCCTCCTTCACTTACCTCATCCTTCCATTTTGCTTTTAAATGTCCTTATTTCTTCTGAGAAATCCTCACTTCCTGTTCTTCTGTCTGTAACTCCACACAGTAATGCAAGGCTTTCTCCCTGGTGAGGATTTCTCAGAACAAATAAGGACTTTTAAAAGCAAAATGGAAGGATGAGGTAAGTGAATGAGGACTGCACTATGGTAAAGGAAGCTATTTAGGGAGAAAAAAATACCTTTACAACCCCTTTAAGCTGGTGCATTGCTGGTTTACTTACCTTCCCCTTTGATTTCCCTTCTAATTTTTTTTTCTTTGTCTGAATTTTCTCACTTCCTGTTTCTCCTCAGTAAACTTGCCCCTATCATCTGAGCTGTGTTTAGTCAGCCAGAACAGCTTACTGAACAGCTTATGAGGAGGAACAGGAAGTGAGTAATTCAGACAAAGAAAAAAAACATTTAGAAGGGAAATTGAAGGAAAAGATAAGTGTACCAACAATGCACTAGCTTAACCAGTTAGTCACCGCCCCATAGCCGAATTACGGCTACAAGGCGGTTCCTTAACTCTGGGAGGACGTCTACTGAGTCCTCCCAGAGTCGTGCTCCTGCACGCCCCCTGGGGGGCGCACACGGGAATGTCTGGACCCGGCGGATCACAGTAAATTGCCGCTGATAGCGGCCGTTTACCACATGATTGCTCCCTCCAATGACGGAGCCATCACATGTAAACAAACCGGCGTCATTTGATGACGGTACAGTGTGAAAAGGGGGGAAAGCGGGTGGCAGCAGCTCTGTGGCTGGATCTGTGACTTTTGCAGTCACAAATCCATCCATCCCTGCTCAGCCATCCCTGCAATACCCTGTGCAATACTCTGCATTACCCCCTGTAATACTCTGCAATACCCCCTGCGCAATACTCTGCAATACCCACTGTGCAATACTCTGCAATACCCCCCACGCCAATACTCTGCAATACCTTCTGCACAATACTCTGCAATACCCCCCGCGCCAATACTCTGCAATACCCCCTGCGCAATACTCTGCAATACCCCCCGCGCCAATACTCTGCAATACCCCCTGCGCAATACTCTGCAATACCCCCTGCACAATACTCTGCAATACCCCCTGCGCAATACTCTGAAATACCCCCTGCGCAATACTCTGCAATACCCCCCTGCGCAATACTCTGCAATACCCCCACACAATACTCTGCAATACCCCAGGCCAATACTCTGCAATACCTGACCAATACTCTGCAATACCCCCCGCACAATACTCTGCAATACCCCCAGGCCAATACTCTGCAATACCCCTGCACAATACTCTGAAATACCCCCGCACAATAACTCTGCAATACCCCCTGCACAATACTCTGCAATAGCCCCCGCACAATACTCTGCAATACCCCCGCACAATACTCTGCAATACCCCCGCACAATACTGTGCAATACTGCACAATAATCTGCAATACTCCCAGCACAATACTCTGCAATACCCCGGCCAATACTCTGCAATACCCTGGCCAATACTCTGCAATACCCGGAAAATACTCCAATATACCACTTCCCACCCGCCGTCATATGACGTCCTTGACTTTGTGCAGGGATATCTGAATGATGGGTGCAGCTACAGGCATCACTCAGATATCATTTTTCAGCTGGCGATTCCCTACACCATAAGAATGATAATGGCGGCTGTTCCGCCTCTTGATCGTTCTTACAAGAGGCGAAAGGGGACGTCCCCCCTCCCTTCGCCCTCCGGTGCTTCTTCAGACTCACCGCTACGATTAAAGCCAGGATCGTTATTTTTTTCAGGCTTCCCAGCCTAGAGGTGAGATGTGGGGTCTTATTGACCCCACATCTCACTGTAAGGAGGACCTGTCATGCTATATTCCTATTTCAAGGGATGTTTACATTCTTTGTAATAGGAATAAAAGTAATCAAAACATTTATATTTGGGGAAAAACATGGCAAACTAAAATAAATAAAGTAAAATGAACAATAAAAAAAAAAAAAAAAAATTAAAGCGCCCCTGTACCCGTGTGCTCGTATACAGAAGCGACCACACACGTAAGTCCAGCCACATATGAAAACGGTGTTCAAACCACACATGTGAGGTATCGATGCGAACGTTAGAGCGAGAGCAATCATTTTGGCCCTAGAGCTCTTCTCCAACTAAAAAGATGTAACCAGGGGGCGTGGCCTGGAGCGGCATGTGAGCAGACGTCTTTCCTAGCAGCTCCGAGATCCCTTGAAACAATCCTAAGCCATCCTGCTCTTCTGCCCCGCTAACTCTGCTACCAACCTTGCTGTTCCCTCGGGGAACCCCCTGGGATACTTTTCGGTGCATTCCGGTGGATGGGAAGACGGAAGAAGCAGCCCGCGGTCAGGATGAATGTCACCACGCGCTCCGGCCATTATGGCCGCCGCAACACCGCGCCGCTCTCCTCTATGGCATCCAAGCCAGAGCTCTTTGACGAGGACCATGGGTCATCTCCTCCACCCTCCCCTGGGACCTCCGCTGCCCCGGCGCTGCCTGCTCCTGCGTCACCCAGTGAGGACGGCCTGGAGGAAGGCCCGGAACTGGAGCCCACGCTGCTGGAGGTTCTTAACCTCATGAAGGTAAACCATTCTGATACTATGGGGAAGATGG
Source organism: Rana kukunoris (assembly GCA_029574335.1). Lineage (NCBI taxonomy): Eukaryota > Metazoa > Chordata > Amphibia > Anura > Ranidae > Rana > Rana kukunoris. Next base: position 153,086,359 of record CM056052.1, on the reverse strand, counting down.
AGGAACTTAAACTGGACATTACTATAATGCGCCAGGACATGCACAAAGTGCGGGACCGGGTCGCAGAAACTGAGCGCCGCATTAGCGACTTGGAGGACACGGTAGGCCCAGCCATCCCCACCCTAAAGGCCCAGGGCACTAGAATCCGCTCCTTAGAGGAAAAGATGGATGATTTGGAGAACCGTTTACGCAGAAATAACCTGCGCTTGGTGGGCCTTCCTGAACGGGTTGAGGGTTCCGACCCGGTTGCCTTCCTGGAGAGCTGGTTTGCCCAGGAATTTGGTGAGAACTGCCTATCCCCCTGCTTTGTTATTGAGAGGGCCCACAGGGTGCCGGGCAGACCGCTGCCTGCGGGGGGGCCCCCTCGAACCATGATAATGCGTCTCCTCAACTATAGGGACCGGGACTCTATCCTGCGGGCTGCCCGTATCAAGGGGAGCCTGAAAATCAACAATGCCTCTGTGTCTCTCTTCCCTGACTACTCCCCTGCTGTCCGTGCCTCGAGAAGACCATCCAATACTCCATGATGTTTCCTGCGACGCTGAGAGTAGTGCACCAGGGCCAGGTGCACTTTTTCCAAACCCCTGCCAACGCGTTATCCTGGTTTGAATCTCTACACCAGCCTGGCCGTGGATCTGATCGGGCTCCTGACACTTGAATTTTTTTTTTTGCTCCTGTTTTTCTTTCCTTTTTTTGTGTCTTTCCGTTTTTGGAACTTCTGCTTTCTGTTTTCCTGTCCCACCGGAGTGTGCCCGGGACGGAAGGCTCCAGTTGTCCACTGGAGGTAGGGGATCATGGATCCCCGTTGGATGTCTGAGCTGCTAGTGCATGTTAAAAACTGTTCTTTTCCTTTTTCCACCTGTTTTCAGCTGTTTGGTCACTGACTGTTCCATCTTAGTTTGCTGCCTTGCCTGCGGCAGGCCATGTTCCTAGCATCTAACTGTAGTTCGGGGTCAAAGCCAGCCCCTTGTTCCTGGGGTCTGGCAGGGGTTAAGTGTGGTAGGCCGTTGCCTACACTGAGTTTTTTTGGGGTTGTGGATGTTACGCTGTACGTTGTGGTGTGTGTGGTATGCATGTGTGCGAGTGTGTTTGGCCTTCTCTCTACCCCCACCTGTATATTTGATGGTAATCTGTTGTGCCTTAATATTGCAACTGCTGTACTATGTCGGTGATCAGGTGTATCTCCTGGAATGTCCGGGGGCTAAACTCAAGGTTTAAAAGAGCTCTGCTGTTTGATTTCCTTAAAGTGCACAATCCTCACTTACTATGCTTGCAGGAAACGCACCTTTTGGGATCAAAAGTAATGCCACTTAAAAAGTGCTGGGTCATGCATGGGTATCATTCCACCTACTCTAATTATGCACGGGGGGTATCCATTTTGGTACGGAAGGGCCTCCCGTTCTCCTGTGAGAGGGTGATATTGGACCCTAAGGGTCGGTATGTTTTTCTCCAATGTACAGTGCACGCCACGCCGCTACTGTTAGTGGTGGTATACGTTCCTCCCCCTGTCACGGCGGATGTCTTCACGGACTTAAGTGTACAGTTTGCCACCTTCCCAGTGGTGGCCTCTCTTATAGTGGGGGACTTCAACTCGGTGCTCGACCCTGTTCGGGACCGCTTGAGGCCCATCCAATATGAATCGAAGCTATTTAGTCAGTGGTGTGCCTCCTTTGGATATGTAGATCTCTGGAGGCTCGGTCGTCCCGAGGCTCGGGAGTATACATGCCAATCAAGGATGTACCGTACCCTCTACAGGTTGGACTATGCTTTGGGGACCCCTGATTTGGTCCCCAATGTGCGGTCAGTTTCCCATCTATCTCAGACACTGTCAGACCACTCTGCCCTTTCTATAGACTTGGTACTGGGACACAGGCCCTCCTTTTGTGTGTGGCGGCTCAGTCCACTCTGGGTCTCCACTCCTGAGTTTCAGGAGCCGGTTCAGCAAGATATGTCCCACTATTGGGGGGACAATGCTGGTTCGGCCTCCTTTGGCCCCACGTGGGATGCCTTTAAGGCGTCAGTGAGGGGCTCATACATCTCCAATATTGCCCGACATAGGAAATCCTCCCAGGCTGCCCTTTTGGCCTTGGAATCCTCCCTGGAGAACGCCAGGGCCCAATACTCTGCGCTTCCCACCCCAGACTCACGTTCTGTTCTGGTGGGGGCGCATAGGGCTCTGGACCTTCACAGGGTGGAGGTGACAAATAAACAGCAGTTATATCTATCTGCCAGGTTGCTGGAACATAGTGGTAAGAATGGTAAGTTGTTGGCATATCTCTCCCGCACGGAGTACGTGGATCAGACGATCCCTCGTATCCGGCTGCTAGATGGATCTGTCACATCGGATCCCTTGGTCATAAATCAAACCTTTCAGGCCTTCTATGAAAACCTTTATACCGCTCCGCCCCCTCCGGATGAGGTGGAGACGTTGGGATTCCTGGAATCACTCCAATTCCCTGTCCTGGAAGTGTCGCATAATGCGATCCTGGACAAGGCCCTTACGGTAGAAGAGGTCACTGAGGCTATCTATTCACTCCCTCCTAACAAGGCCCCTGGGTTGGACGGCTTGCCCGCGGAGTGGTATAAAAACTATGCGGCGGAATTAGCACAGAAGCTGCACTCCCTGTTTGGGCAGGCACTGCAGGGGGGCGAGCTTCCCTCCTCCATGTGTGAGGCCCTGGTCGTACCGCACCATATCCCTGCTAAACAGTGACGTAAAGGTGCTCGCAAACATTTTGGCTATTAGACTTCAGGGGGTTATTCTCCGCCTTATTCACAGGGATCAGGCGGGGTTTATGCCGGGAAAGAGTACGTACGATAACATCCGACGACTCTACTTGCACATACACAGGGCAGCAGCGGTGAATAGGGGTGGTTTGGTGTTATCTTTGGATGTGCTGAAGGCCTTTGACACTGTCAACTGGTCCTTCTTGTGGGAGACCATGCACCACATGGGTATTAGTGCCCAGTTTATTCGGTGGGTCCACCTGCTATACACTAACCCAAAAGCCAGAGTGTGCACTAATAGAGATGTCTCGGCTGTCTTTACTTTGCAGAGGGGCACCAGGCAGGGCTGCCCGCTCTCGCCACTCCTGTTCGCTCTGGCCATTGAGCTTTTGGCTCTGGCGGTGCGGCAGACGGCGGGGGTGGGGGGCATCTGTTATGGTTCCCTCTCTGAAAAGATCTCTCTATATGCGGATGACGCCCTGATTTACCTGGATGGCACGGAGCGGTCGTTTGTCTCACTGATGGGCGTGGTGGAGGAATTTGGGAGGGTCTCCGGGCTGAAGGTGGGTTGGGAGAAATCGGTGGCATTCCCTATAGGTCCTGAGCTGGACTACTCCTACCTCTCTAGGTCTAACTTGTCCATCCAACCTACTTTCAAATACTTGGGGATACAGGTTAGTGCAGACTTGTCTTCTTATGAGGCTCTTAATGTTGCCCCAATTGTGTCCCATTTGGAGACAAGACTTAAGACCTGGGCCTCTCTACCGCTTAATCTTATAGGCCGTGTTAATATTTTCAAAATGATATACCTACCCAAGTTCCTGTATGTGTTCCGGGCATCCCCTATTTTTTTGCGGAAATTTAAAAAAAAAAAATAATTTGCTCCTGTTCACTTTTCTTTGGCAGGGGTCGTGTCCACGCATTGCTAGGGCCTCTCTCCAGGCCCCCAAGCTGGACGGAGGCTTGGCGTGCCCTAACCTGAGACAGTATTTCACAGCGTCACAACTTACGTATGTATATGACTGGTTCCTGGAGGCCTCCCGTCTTGTTCCACCGCTCTGTTGTCCACTTTCGTGGGTTCCAGGGACTCGCTGGTCGATGACCTACTTAGGTCTAAGGCCGGACGATGCTCCCGGGATTCCCCGATGGAGGTTAGCTGGCTGGCCTGGCATGAGGGTAACGGGATGCTTACAGATTCGGGAGGGGTGTCCCCTAGAGCTCCCCTATGGCATAATCCTAATTTCCCTGAGCTCCTGGGCCACCCAGATTCCGGGTGGTGGACACAAAATGGGGTCACACGAATTTCTCATATTTTCGCACGAGACGAGTTTGCTTCATTTGATGTACTGAGGGCGGGCAGTGGGGTGCCAGCTAATTCTTTGTTCAGATATATGTCACTCCGTCATGCAATACGGACACAATTTGAGGGTCTGACCCAGGAGCTTGGCGAATCGCCTCTGGAGGCGCTCATGTCATACACTGATCTGGGGAAGCTGGTCACGACGTTTTACTCACGTCTCCAATCGGCGGGGGTTAAACACTTTCTGACAGCTCAGCGGAAATGGGAGGTGGACATTCCGGGGCTGTCCGAGGAGGGGTGGGAGGAGGCCTCGGAGGTCTGCTTCCTTGATCTTATTGGGACTAACGATCAGTATGTTCAGTTTAAGTTTATCCACCAGTTACACTATACTCCTGCCAGGTTGGCCCGTATGGGTCTGGTTTCTGCTGCTAACTGTCCTAGGTGCGGCTCCAATGAGGCCGATTGCATGCACATGTTCTGGTCATGCCCTGCTATAATGTCATATTGGATGGACTTGTTTTCTTTTTTTAAGGACAATCTACATTTTTCTCTTCCTTTCAACCCGGAGGTTGGACTGCTTGGGGTGCTCAATGACTTTGTTTCCACGGCTCATGCTCGGACTCTGGTATGCATAATCGTGTTCTATGCCAGGAAACTGATATTGCTACATTGGAAGAATGCATCCGCCCCTACTGTTCAAATGTTATATCGTATGGTGAATAAGGTCCTACCCATATTCAAATGTGTATACAAAAGCAGGGCCTGCCCCAAAAAGTTTTATAAAATCTGGCAACCCTGGCTGGATATTGAGGACTCCTTTTGGAAGGATACCCCATTCTCTCAGCCATGAGGGGCCGTGAATAGGGGGACTATGTGAGATTGTGGTAAACCGTAGAGTGTTTGGAGGGTGGCGGAGGGGGTACAGGTATAGTCTGGGGCGGGGGTGAGGGCCAGGAGGGATGTATGTGTGTGAGTGGTTATGGATGTAGAATGTGTGTGATGTGATGGGTTTTGTTTCTAATGCAGGGTCAATCCATTTGGTATAACTGTAATGTGTGTCAATTACTGCCGGTGTTGTAACGGCTACTGTGCCATGTGGAGATTGTACTGGTTGAAAATTAATTAAACAAAGTTTGCAAAAAAAAAAAGATGTAACCAGTAAAAATATTTAAATCGTCGCCTATGGGGATTTTTAAGTAGCGAAGTTTGGCGCCATTCCACAAGCGTGTGCAATTTTGAAGGGTGACATGTTGGGTATCTATTTACTCAGCGTAAATTCATATTTAATTTTATGCAAAAACATTGGGCTAACTTTAATGTTTTTTTTTTTTTTTTTTTTTTAAAAGCACCAAACTGTTATATTTCCTAAAAAAACGTGTTTCAAAAATTGCTGTGCAAATATCATGCGTGATAAAAAGTTGCAACGACCGCCATTGTATTCTCTAGGGTCTTTGCTAAAAAAGCATATATAATGTTTTGGGGTTCTATGTAATTTTCTAGCAAATAAATGATGATTTTTACATGTAGGAGAGGAATGTCAGAATTGGTGTTCCAGAACGCCTGATGGCGCTTCCTGCATGTTGGGTTTCTGTATGTGGCCACGCTGTGTAAAAGTCTCACACATGTGGTATCGCCATACTCAGGAGGATTAGCAGAATGTGTATTGGTGTGTAATGTGTTGTATGCATATGCTATGTGTGAGAAATAACCTGCTAATATGAAAGTGTTGTGGGGAAAAAAAAATCTTGATTTTGCAAAGAATTGTGGGAAAAAAACTTTAACCACTTAAAGCGGAAGTAAACCCATCGATTTAACAGTTTTAAAAAGCAGTTACATTTCCGGCATGCCGGGATTGCCAAATGTCACATTGGTTGTGCTCTCAACCAAACTGTCATACCATCCAATGGCTGGTGTCATAACTGATCACATGTGCAGCACCACAGCAGTTGAAGATTAAACATAGGCCAAGATGGCAGCTTCCTTGGCTGAAAATGATAGGTGGGTTTACTTACACTTTAAGACCCGGACCAAAATGCAGGTAAAGGACCTTGCCCCTTTTTGGGATTCGGCACTGCCTCGTTTTAACTGACAATTGCGCGGTCGTGAGACGTGGCTCCCAAACAAAATTGGCGTCCTTTTTTTCCCCACAAATAGAGCTTTCTTTTGGTGGTATTTGATCACCTCTGCAGTTTTTAATTTTTGCGCTATAAACAATAATAGAGCGACAATTTTGAAAAAAATGCAATATTTTTTACTTTTTGCTATAATAAATATCCCCCCAAATTATATATAATTTTTTTTTTCCTCAGTTTAGGCCGATACGTATTCTTCTACCTATTTTTGGTAAAAAAATCGCAATAAGCGTTTATCGGTTGGTTTTCGCAAAATTTATAGCGTTTACAAAATAAGGGATAGTTTTATTGCATTTTTATAAAAACAAATTTTTTACTACTTATAGCGGCGATCAGCGATTTTTTTCATGACTGCGACATTATGGTAGACACTTCGGCCAATTTTGACACATTTTTGGGACAATTGTCATTTTCACAGCAAAAAATGCATTCAAATTGCATTGTTTACTGTGAAAATGACAGTTGCAATTTGGGAGTTAACCACAAGGGGGCACTGTAGGATCTGTGTGTTCCCTGCGTGTGTTGACAATTGTAGGGGGGTGTGGCTGTAGGTGTGACATCACCATTCTTCAGCTCTGGGGACCGATCGCCGCACTCCAGCGGCGATCGGGTCCGCGAGTCCTGCGGTCCCGGAGCTTCGGACCGTGTCACGGGAGCACGCCGCGGGCGCGCGCCCGTGACCCACGGCTGGGTACTAGAACCAACGCATATATACGTTGATGTGCCCAGCCGTGCCATTCTGCTGACGTAAATGTACAGTAGGCGGTCCTTAAGAGGTTAAAAAACTCACAATGCCTCTTTCTAAATACCTTGGAATGTCTTCTTTCCAAAAAGGGGTCATTTGGGGGGTATTTGTACTTTTCTGGCATGTTAGGGTCTCAAGAAATGAGAGAGGCTGTCAGTACATCAGGTGTGATCAAATTGATACATTTTTAGTAATCGGTACCATAGCTTGTAGACCCTATAACTTTTACCCCGGACTAAATATATATATATTTTTTTACCAAAGATATGTAGCAGTATACATTTTAGGCCAAATTTATGAAGAAAAATTACTTTATTTGCAAAATTTTACAAAATGTTCGTTATTTTTACATTTATAGTGAAAAAAATTAAAAACACAGAGGTGATCAAATGCCACCAAAAAGAAAGCTCTATTTGTAGGGAAAAAAAAGGACAAAAATTAATTTGGCTACAGTGTTGTTGTCATTCAAAATGTCAGAGCACCGAAAGCTGAAAGTTGGTCTGGTTGTTAAGGGAGTTTAAGTGCCCAGTGGTCAAGTGGCTAAAGGAACTTATTTAGAAAATAAAAAGCGAAACCTTTACAACCCCTTTAAATGTACTGCTATCCATTAAAAGAGTAGTATGGGTGAATGTACAGCAGTGAAGTCTTCCTACTTTGAATCATTACCAGCCAGCTGAATGGAGCCCAGTTCAGGCTTTCATATTGATTTAAGTTTTTCAGTTTCTGGGGTAAGAGCACTGCAACCAGAGAAAATCAATACAGTTTACTCCAATCAGGTGTGAATTCCAAACAGCTGATCAGCAGGGGTCTGAGTGTTGGAGATTTCACAATTCTAGGTGTTAAAGGGCTTAAAGACGCACATAGGAGTCAGAAGCCCTGACAGCCACACACTCATGCAAGAGAACAATCTTTGCATCAACATGCATACTTGTACAGGCCAAGCATACATGTTAATGCAGCAGGCGCATACATGTTACTGCAGCAGGCAGACATGCTATCTATATCAATGGGGATCATTTTGTAAGGTTGAAGGTTTCTAAATAGAACCTTTAAATATAAACAAGACTTCACTTAAGGATCTCCTGAGTGTAAATGATGTTTAGTGTTAGATCATGCTTCAAGTGCGAGAATAAAAACTAATTTAAAAAGAAAGACATGCACCACACAGATTCATCATGGCCGGTCCTGCTAGAGAAACCTGATTATGATTGATACTGATAAAATTAATTGCTTAACTTTAGCTAAGCACCAGACTTGTTTCTGTAGCCTAAGAGCTTCTCATACATACTGAATGCTGTGCTTTTATTAAGGTAGGCAATAGATTTGCACTGCAAGGGGTTCATTTAATAAAGATATGCAAGACGATCTTTATTCACTGCAACTATCTAATTAGTTAAAGAGAAATTGCTTTAGGGAAACTGTAGTGGCTTAAGGCCAGGGCTATTTTATTTGTATTACATCTTTATTTTATATAAAATCTTTATTTTACAAATGAATAGTCAACACAATAGGGGAGATTTACCAAAACTGGAGCACTCAGAATCTGGTGCAACAGTCCATGGTAGACATGTGCATTCGTTTTCGTTAGAATGCATTTTCGTCCGCAAATCGGGTATTTTCAAAAACGAAAGCGCAAGAAACGAAAACCGAAAGATCTGACATAAAAAATGCTTTAGTTTTCGTCCGAAAACGAAGATTTTCGATGCTTTGTTGAATTTTCGGCGTTCAATTCGACAAAGCATCGAAAATCGTTGTTCTGAATACAGTGAATAGGTAAAAATTGAACGACGAAAATTCGACGATTTTTGATGCTTTGTCGAATTTCCGTCATTCAATTCCTACCTATTCACTGTATTCAGTGAATACAGTGAATATAGGTAGGAATTGAATGACGAAAATTCGACAAAGCATTGAAAATCGTCGAATTTTCGTCGTTCAATTTTTACCTATTCACTGTATTCAGAACGATAATTTTTGATGCTTTGTCGAATTTTTGTCATTCAATTCCTACCTATTCACTCTATTCAGTGAATACAGTCAATATAGGTAGGAATTGAACGACGAAAATTCGACAAAGCATCGAAAATCGCCGAATTTTCGTCGTTCAATTTTTACCTATTCACTGTATTCAGAACGACGATTTTCGATGCTTTGTCGAATTGAACGTCGAAAATTCGACAAAGCATCGAAAATCTTTGTTTTCGGACATAAACTTCCCGACGAAAACGACATAAATCAAAATGATTTTCGGGAGTAACTAAATAAATGTATTTTCCAAACGAAAACGAAAAAACAAAACGAAATATTCCAGTCTGCACATGTCTAGTCAATGGTAGCCAATCAGCTTCTAACTTCACCTTGTTCAAATAAAAGCTTTGACAATAAAACCTGGAAGCTGAATACCTGAGGTACCGGACATAATTATCTCAGTGGGTGGCTCCCCTGCCCCCTTCCATTGGACAAATATACATTTTTCAATTGGAATTTGTTGAGGAAGTTTTCCAAAAAAAATGTTTGGCCTAAATAGCAGCATCCGCTGCTTGGGTATTTTGACAAGACGTGAGGCCAGCTGTCAATTTACAATAGCTGCAGTGGGAGATTCATCTATCCTTGCTGTATATCTTGAATTGAGAAACTGGTCAGCCTACAGGATGAATGGAAAAGATCTATCAGTGTATGGCCTTATAAACTGAATATAGAGCCATACAAAGCAGGGAGAGAGGTGAAAGAGAGTAGGATGAGTCACCCTTCTGATTCAGTAGGTTGTGTGTTTTGCTCTGTAAACTGCAAAGCAGTTAAGAATAGGCTGATCACTGTCCACCCAAAAACAGGATACATTTTCTATATACTTAAAGTGACTGTAAAGTCTTGTTTTTTTTTTTTCTATAAAAATAACTAACATTTTATACTTACCTGCTCTGTTGCAGTGGATTTGCATCATCCTCTTCTTGGGTGCCTCTTCAGCAAGCAGTTTGCTATGGTGGCACCCAAGCTCAGTCACAACTCCCTGTGTCCATTTAGACACAGAGCCCCTACTCAGCCCTGTCCCCTCTCTTCTCTGATTGGCTAGCTGACTTTTATTGACAGCAGCGGGAGCCAATGGCTCAGCCAATCAGGAAGGATAATCTCGGATGGCTGAGAAACTCTTGGACATCGCTGGATAGAGAGGGACCTCAGGTAAGTATAAGGGGGGCTGCTGCACAAAGAAGGCTTTTTATTTTAATGCATAGAATGCATTAGGATACAAAAAAAAAAAAACATTGTGACTTTACAAACACTTTAACCCCTTCCATACAGGACATTTTCACCCCCTTTCTGCCCAAAACAATTTTTAGTTTTCAGCGCTGTTGCACTTTGAATGACAATTGCGCTGTCATGCAACTCTGTACCCAAATTAAATCTTTATGTTTTTTTCCCCACACAAATAGAGCTTTCTTTTGGTGGTATTTGATCATCTCTGCGGTTTTTATTTGTTGCGCTATAAACAAATATAGATCGACAATTTTGAAAAAAATGCAATATTTTTTACTTTTTACTATAATAAATATCCCCCAAAAACATATATAAAATGTATTTTTTTCCTCAGTTTAGGCCGACAAGTATTCTTCAACCTATTTTTGGTAAAAAAAATTGCAATAAGCTGTTTTTTACTTTTTTATTTAATAAATATCACAATTTTTTTTTTTTAAAAAAACATTTTTTTCTCAGTTTAGACCGATACGTATTCTTCTAAGTATTTTTGGTAAAAAAAAAAAAAAAAAAACGCAATAATCATATATTAATTGGTTTCTGCAAAAGTTATAGCGTCTACAAAATAGGTGATAGATTTATGGCATTTTTATTTATTTATTTTTACTAGTAATGGCAGGGATGACCGTGACATGATTGTGGGACCATTCACATTTACACAGCGATTAGTGCTATAAATCTGCACTGATTACTGTGTAAATGTGACTGGCAGGGAAGGGGTTAACACTAGGTGGCGCTGAAGGGGTTAAAATGTTCCCTAAAGGGTGTTCTAACTGTAGGGGGAGGGGGACTCACAGGGGGAGGAGACCGATGTGTGTTCAGTCTCCTCACCGCTGACAGGAGGTGGCTAGCCCCCTAGATCGCCGGGAACAAAAGACGTCATATGACGTCCACCCGGATCAAGGAGGGGTTCCTGCCGCCGTCATTTCACAATGACGCGGTAAGGAAGTGGTTAAGTAAAACAGTGTGGATACTAAATAAGGGAATACCATTGTCTATAAGGTAAATATATTATTTGTCATATTTATAAGAAGTATTTATATAACACCAACAATTTGTGCAGTGTTTTACATAATGTACACTCACATCAGTCCCTTCCCTTTAAAGTGGATGTAAACCCAATTCCTAAAATTTGAGCTGGGCACATATATCTGCAGTATTTTGTTATCTCTCTTCAAAGAGCTAAGTCCCGTAGCTCTCTCCTGACCCGTTCCTCTGTTATGAGCCTGATAAATCCTGACAAATTCTCGGACACATCAGATAACAGCAGCCTGAAATTTATGTTGGGGGAGGTTGCTATAAATAGATTAGCAGGCAGCTGGCCCTGTTACAAAACACCTCTGAGAGGCTCTGCCTATGTGGAGAGGGGGTGTGTGAATTTCCTGCAATCAGCAATTTTAGCTATCTTGGCTGTATGCCCAAACATCACACTCTTTGTTAACCAGGAAGAGAACATTTCCTAACATGATCTGAACTTTCTAAACAGTATATAAATGTGAAGACAGCAGATATTAATGTAACACCTATGTAGGGAGATTTGGTTCATCTCTGTGTATTATCTGAGGCTGTTCACTTCACTGGGTGTATGGAGGGTTTACATCCACTTTAAGGAGCTTACAGTCGAATGTCCTTATCTCACATGGACACATAAAATAACTAAAGCCAATTTGAACTGGAGCCAAATATCCTACTTTGTACTATTTTAAAGTATGTTGTCCTCCACATATTCACAACACATGATTTACAGAACTACAGAAGACAAGCATAAAGCATTACTAACATAAAATGTATCTTTTCAACTGTAAGAGTACATTTAGGTGCAACAGTGTGTCATATTCCCAAGTCTTGTTTTATTAGTATTATTCTTGAAATCTCAGTGTTGTGTATGTAGTATCAAGATTAATGTTTACATTCAGATTGATAGGAATATACTCTTTTCACAGCACTGATTGCTGCATGTATCCGAGCAAAGCCGAGTGGTTTTATATGCTCCCCTCTGCTCGGGAAGAAAACTCTTACAGGCTCTATATTAGTTAATGACTTGTTCTACACTGTCAGATGTGCATAATGCTTGGGTTCATGCTTAGGAGGTAAAGGAACATGCCGAGAAGTAGGTAGCTTACAGATTAACCACTACGGACAAGCATGGGCTTTATGCACCTCCAACGCTGTAGACAAGAGCAAAGGGTTGTAAAAAATCTGCATGTTTTGTCTGATTCCAGCGATAACAAGGCCCCATTTAGTTTCAGTCATGTTAGATATACTTTGATATTTCTGATTTCTTTTAGATATTAACAGTCACTTTTCTACATATTATTTTATGTTACCTATTCAGTTCACCAAATATTATGTGGTTTCTTTAGTAACCCTCAACACCTTGCCGCTAAAACCTTGAGCCTGTGTTCACACTAGCGCAATCTCAGAGATAGCATGTGATTCCCACCCGCACGGCAGGTGCCGATTACATGCGATCTCTGAGCAATGCAAGTTCAGCCATACAGTTGTATGGCTGAATTCACATTGGATTCACAGAGAAAATAGTGCAGGGACTTGTTTTTCCCCGAAAACTAGAATTGGATTGATTGGGTGATCTCCCCTATGCTATCCACTTCTTGTGGGAGTTCACAGTTCGCAGGAGGGATGCGATGATGGAACCGACGCTGGAATTGCGCTGGTTCCCGCATCGCACATATGTGAACCCAGGGTGAGGCTTGGTTCACACTGGAACTGGCTGCGGATCACACAGGAACGCTGTGTGTCCCCATTCTCCGCTTTAGGAATGAATCAGGTCCAAATCTTTGCCTGAATTCAGCCCTGACCCTGGGTTCACATAGCTGGTTTCCGCATCACATCCCTCCCGCAGGCAGTTCACACTGCCTTCTACGAACCGCTGCAGGTGTCATTAACAAAGTAAACACCCCCAGTTTAGTTCACAGATCACACAGGAATCAGAACTTAAACAGGAATCAGACTAAATAGGTGAGAACACCCAGTGCGATATGATTCTAGTGTGGGAAAAAAAAGTCCCTGCGCTATTTTCTGTGCGAATCCAATGCAAGTTCAGCCATACAACTGTATGGTTGAATTCACATTGGTAAGAGATCGCATGTGATCGGCACCTGAGGTGCCGGTGGGAATCACGTGCTATCTATGAGATTGCGCTAGTGGGAACTCAGGCTGAAACTGAGCCAGAGACGCACTCTGCAGTCACAACAGAGATATGTAAACCTGCTCCATAGAGAGACGGTCACATTCTCCTGCTATGCGAATTAGATGAGGGGAAAAATCTGCATTCAATTTCCATAGGTGTAAACCCAGCCTGAAGCTCTGGGTCCTTATCCCACCTTAGACATCATGCGCATTCGTGATGTATTTTTATGTGCATGTGTGTATTTTCTTCCACAATCCAGAAGCACAATGGTAAATTAACTGGCAACTTCTCAAACTTGCAATAGTATATGTATGCGTGTCACATGGATGTTAGATTGTAAGCTCTTTTAGCTCTAACGCACTATGAATTTGTAGACACCTTATTAATACTGGAAATAAGTAAATCTTCTTAAAATAATCCTGTGTATGGCCGCCTCTAATCATCCAGACTAGCTTTAAAATATCCCTAGCACATAATACGTGGGGATTTGTGTAAGGCTGGGTTCACACTACGATATTCCCGTCCGTTAGCCGCATACGATTTATATGAAAAAACGTATGCGGCTGAAACGGATTGAACCGTACGTAAACGTATGCGTTTATAAAACGTATACGGTTTCAAAAGTGCGTACGGTTCCATCCGGTTTTGATTAAAAACGCATACGTTTTTGGAATTAGTGTCATTTAATAAATAAAGATTTTCTAGTTTTGAAAATGTGCATGCGCAGATGAAAAACGCATACGGTTTATACGTATGGAACCGCACATATGTGCGTTTTCCATTGACTTTAATGTTAAAAAAAACGTATGCGTTTGCCATACGGTTTCAAAAACGGACTCAAAACCGTGGTCGAACACGGTTTTGTGTACTGTTAAAAAACTTTTTGCCAGAAAATCGTACGCACCCGGATGCATCTGAGTGCATACGATTTGCAATGCATTGTCTATGTATGCGTTTTCCCGTACGGGCCCGTACGTTTTTAAAACTGAAATCGTATGCGGCTGACAGGCGGGAAAATCGTAGTGTGAACCCAGCCTTAGTTTCATATTTGATTATGTCACCAGTGTTCTGATGTACTAGATCAAGGATCTCCAAACTACGGCCCTCCAGCTGTTTCAGAACTACATTTCCCATTAGGCATTGTAAAACTCTGACATTCACAGACACGACTAAGCATTATGGGAATTGTAGTTTCTGAACAACTGGAGGGCCATAGTTTGGAGACCCCTGTACTAGATGGCTATAGACAAAAGTCCTTGCCTGGGAAGTGATGTCAGTTATAAAGCATAGGGCAGGATGTCCAGGAGCTAAGCTCTACAACCAGTTTTTTTCAAGTTCCTGTCCATGACCTGGGGAAAATTAAACACAACAGCTTAGATCTACACAGCTTCAGGAGGTAAGCAAAATATATCATTCAGCAGCCATAAAGAAAAACAAAAATAACAGAGTTCTCTAAATTAAATTGACTGTATACATAACACAGAGGTTAAAGTTACTAAACCCAGGACCTTGCATTCACTATATCTGGTCTTGCACAAGACACAACACAAGGAAATGCAATTATTATAGTAAATATAAACTGCTAAATACCTTTTCTCATCAGCAGTATATATAGCAGTCTTGTGACTTCTATCAGTGTCCAGTTAAAGCTTGTAGGAGGAGTTTTCATTCTACTCTGATTGTCCTATGAGGCTGCAGGACCCCCGACCCTCTGTCTGGATAGTGCTTATTGGCCCTGTGCACCCTCCCAAGAACAGAAAAAAACACACCAAAGGCACCTCTGCAGAGTCCCCCAAAGTTCTGTACTATTAGGAGATGGATTTGAGACAGTGGAAGAAGATGATCAGAGAAGGCTTTTTACACAATGAAGAAAATTTAACCCCCTAGGGTTTCACAGTAAGTATAACAAGCATGCTTTACTGCATATATACACAGATTTTGTGGGTTTAGTAATTCCCCGTACACACAATCGGAATTTCTATTGGAAAAAGTCCGACTGACTTTTTCCATTGGAAATTCTGACCGTGTGTATGCCCATCTGAGTTTTTCCATTGGATATTCTGAGGAATTCCATCAGAGTTTACATAGAGAACATGTTCTCTTTTCCTCTGATGGAATTCCTTTGGAATTCCGATGTGAGTTTGGTCAGGCTAAAGTCTGATCGTGTGTACAGGGCATAACACTTTAATTAGGGAAGTAAACTCCTCACTTCTTCAACTAAAAATCTGCATGGTCTCTTTTGTAGTACTGAGGTTATAAGTGTAAACACACCACACCAAAGACCCTAGCGTCACAGAATTTTTATATCCTTCATATGTGTAGGTTTTCTCCACACTTCAGAGACATTATTTTGTAAATGATCTAACACGTATAAGTCAATCACTGTCTTAACCTCAATTCTTAGGGGATAAGGAAAATGAGCACATAATTAAAGTCGATGCACATAATGGTCATTTAGTATTCTTGTTAGCCAATGTCACAGGGTCCCTACGGGTCATTGTTTTCTTGAGGAAGAGACCCTGCAAGGCCTCACAACATTGGCCTTCTTCTCACATGGCTACAGAGAAAAAGACATGCCATATGATCTCCCAAATCTTCCCTATATCTCAGCTATTCGTACTCCTCCAAATATTACATTGGCAATCTTAAATTTCAGAATTAAGGCATTCTCACCCTCATATCGAAAGATTGTCACCAGCATACTGCTATACGTTAAATTAACAATCACAAGACGTTGGAAATGAAAGATGGCACCTAATCAATCCAAAGCTTTTACTTTGACTCTCCAACACTATTTGTATGAATAAACTCTTTATGATCAGTTTCTTTTTATACCTTTGAGAAATCTTGGAAGCCCTGGGTTACCTATTATGCCAACTAAACTGGCGATAATTTATGTAGTTCAGCTGTAAGCACATTCTGGAATATTATTTTCTTCCTGTTGTCATCAATGTGTGGATGCTAATATATTTGAACAATTGTCCTGTTCATACTTTTGCTCTTCTACCCTAATTTCTAGTTACTTGTTTCTTACTGTAACTCTTTTATGCTATATTTATTGGCGTTTGAGGTGTCTGCGTCTGCTGATATGTTTGTGGTATTGTCATTGTTTCCTTTTTTTTTAAACTTAATATAAACTCAGTGACATAAAAAAGAAATGCCCCGTCTATTGGGTTTATTACAAGTACCCACATTCTGGTTGATTGCTGTATGAAGTGCAATCCCTGCATGGAATATGCCATCAGAATTCTTGTGTAGACATATTTATACTTTCTACAGACTGTCTCCTATCCTAAAGAAATCACGCTAACAAAATCATATATCACAAGAAATCATGAAGGCACAAGGCAGGCTGGGACCAAGGGCCTAAAGGCTGAAATAGTTCACCCACTCTTCAGGACTGAAATTCAAGCTGTAGATGGCCCTGGCGGCACCATCTGGCTCGACAAACTTTGATCTGAAAATCAAAGGAGCAGGGCAGAACATTTTTGGCCAAGCAGTTACTGCAGGCAATAAGATGCATTTTCTGTTGTTTAGAATGTATGGAGGAATCTACTAATTTCTCTAGACTGTACGAAAAAAATCTTAACATGTATGGTTAGTCTTAAAGTGATTGTTAATTGCTACAATCCTCTCTGTTATAATAATTGCTGTGCCCCACTGTATGTGTTTTGTAAAAAATTCTGCCACTACCTTATTTTATAGCACCGATCGGCACTTAAGTGACCAGCCGTCTCTCTCCTATCCATAGGTGTGTGCAGCCTATTGCATTAGGGTGTGCACCCCAAAGCTCAAACACATGAATGCCACCTGCTGGCTCTTGTGGTGGGAGTCAGTTGATTGGGAGCATATTATGATACACCCCAAATACAGATGTAACGTGTTCCTAAAGTTGAACCTAGGATTTTAATATAATGGGGGCATTTACAATGGCCACTGGCACCCCCAACCACCCACCTGGTGATGCTCCTAGATAATGCTAATGCACATATGGTGATTAGGGTGTGCCTAGGCACACCCAGTACACCCTGTGCGCATGCCTATGCTCCTATCCCGGTCTGGCCGCTGAGCGACGATATTAAATAAGGTATTTATTGGCGGATACAAAACACATACAGTGGGGCACAGCATTTATCATAACAGAGAAGATTTTAGCAACAACAATCATTTATGATACCAGCAGGAAAGGGGGAGGGGTCAAGGCTACTGGTATGAGCTGACAGGCAGGGCGTGGAAAGGAGGACAGAAAAGGACACAGGAGAGCAGGGAGCAGGGCTGTGAATGATGGAGGCACATAAACTGACCACAGTGTCAGGGATCAGCAGCCCTGATAAACTGTGGTCAGTTTACAGGGGTGAGGGTATAGCCAGACAGGTTTTTAAGGTGATAGAAGGGGCCAAATTACACAGCACAAGCACTGAACATCCAGGTTCTGTTGCATGACCAAAAAAGGTCTACCATTTGGCATCCGATGAGCGATCTCAGCGAATGTGTTCTAGCAGGGAGCCATCCCCCTGTCAAAACACAATAGCTCAGTGGGGAGATCACTGTACTAATATCAGATTGTTAGTACTGATGCTCCTGAGCTCTTTTTTTTTGTTTAGCCTGCTGCATTTAACGGAAAAAAATGTGTGCACTAGGCTTTAGGGTCAAACACTACATCACTTCCCCCAATAACAGTTTAGCAGAGTTCACCTTTAACTGAATATTTTTTTTTTTTTTTTTGAGTAGGCATATGTACATTAATCTAGTTAATAATAATTTTCTTCACTGTTCTTTTGGAAAACAATCCATGTAATATACCATATATACTCGTGAATAAGTCAAGTTTTTCATAAAAAAAAATTGTGCTGAAAAAGCCCCCTCTGCTTATAATCGAGTCCCGCTGCCTCACTGTGTCCATCTGCAGCCTTATGATCTCCCGGCGCTGTGATATGAAGTCTAGTCAGTGGCCGTGCAGTTTAACAAAGCCCTGCCTTCTCCTCGCCCATGTCCGAAATAGGCTGAACTATAACTTATTGCTGGGAAACTGAGTCTGTGTTTTCTCACGAATGAGGATGAGGTGGGGGTTTGTTACACTACATAGCTGCCAACTAGACTTGCATATAATTGTGTGCAGCTGATGGTCTACAGCTGATCATCAATTCAGATGTCCGGCGGCTTTCGGTGGCTCATACTGCGCATGCGCAGTTCCGGCTGGGCATTTTTCCACAGGTCACAAGAGATCATAAGGCAGCAGATGAACATAGCACCGGTACACGAGGCACAGATCAGGTACATGAAGCAGGGAGATTTGTACAGTGAAGCAGGTAGATGGGCACAGTGAGGCATGCAGATGGGAACAGTGAGGCAGAGGCATGCAGATCAACACAGTGAGGCTGCAAATGGGCACAGTGAGGCTGCAAATGGGCACAATGAACTTGAAAATGGGCACAGCAAAGCTGAAAATAGGCACAGTGAGAATGCAAATGGGCACAGTGAGAATGCAAATGGGCACAGTGAGACTGCAAATGGGCACAGTGAGGCTGCAAATGGGCATTATTGACCCTCTTTCACTTACAGTAGCTGCTGCATTTTTCACCCTAGGCTTATACTCGAGTCAATACGTTTAAAAAAAATTGTGATAAAATTAGATGCCTCTGGTTATATTCGGGTCGGCCTATACTCGAGTATATACGTTAAGTATTTATATTTTAATAAACACCAATACCTTATTTTTTCCAAAAAATCGATTCAGTAAGCAGAAATCCACTCCCGAGTCTGTAAGTTTGAATATTAAACAACATTTGCCATTGATGTAATCATTTTGAAAAGTTATGCAATATATGTGTAGAGAACATTGAGGAAGATGTATGCCCTGTACATATGATTGAATATCTGATGGAATCTAATCCGATGGATTTTTTCGTCGGATATCCGATGAAGCTGACTTTCATCAGTCTTGTCTACACACCATAAAAAAATCCGACCGTGTCCAACGCAGTGACGTAAAACACTACGACATGCTGAGAAAAATGAAGTTCAATGCTTCTGAGCATGCGTCGACTTGATTCTGAGCATGCATGGATTTTTCTCCAATGGAGTTCCACACAGACGATCGTTTTTTTCTATCGGTGTTTTATCCATAGGAAGATTTTAAAACATGTTGTATTTTTTTTTCACCAATGGAAAACAAACCGATGGGGCCCACACACGATTGGTTTGTCCGATGAAAATGATCCATCGGTCCGTTTTCATCAGACAAACCGATCGTGTGTACAGGGCTTTACAACTTCATGTAATTCTGCAATAGATTCTGATATTATCTATAAAGTGCTATTTTTACACATCTGACTACTCGAAAATGGCATTTGGCGACATGAATAGCAAAAGTATCTTCTACATTCTTCAATTGTGCGTACAAAGTATTATATATATTACTATCATTCCGGTTTCACAACATATAGACAATCTGACTTTGTTCATAAAAATCCCATATATATGGCTTAATGAGCATTCAACTTTGATAATATATGTATAGTTTAAAAACAGCAACAACGCCACTATTAATTAAAGGCTATAAAAGGCACTACACTGTTTTTTTCAATCAGTTATATTGTTCGTGGATACGCACTTATAAACATGTGTTCTAAAAATATTTAGGAGGCGCTGAAATGTTTTCAAATAAGTTAAGCACATTTAAATAAAATTATATAGAAAATGTCAGAGCCACGAAAGAATAAAATAGAGAAGTGGCCCCATAGGGTTGTCACCCCTAACACCCATTTGTTTAATAAATACATTTTACTCTTAATAGAGGGCTATGATAATTGTTAAGTACATGTCTCCCTATGGCTGCTTTGCTGGTTCTTTCTGTTTTGTGTTTCAGGTGACAAGCTGCCTGCTGTTGCTAGGAAGGTATATCTCAGCTGCAGAGCACTGGATTGGTGACAAATCCTTTGGCGGGAAACATGTAGCCAATGAGTATAACCTTTTACTTATATCCTCTCCTGTCACTGGGAGGAGTCAGCGTTTACCTCAGGTCTGTCAGCTGGACTCACCTCTGGATTCTCCTCAGCCTTTCTTCTGGATCTTTTGGGGGCGGGTATAGATATACTGCGCCGCCAACGGAAATAAGAATAATAGCAGCTAACACAGCTGATTTGAAAAAAGCCAAAATAGAAATAGAAGTATAAGTGTAGCGCTAAACAATGATATTCATAACAAAAACCATTGATAAACCATAAGTATGTGTACCATGGACAATAAACACAATATAGAGGTTCTGTCTGGTGACCAAAGTGAAACAGTATATATAAAAAATATTATAAAGAAAGTCAATGGTGTAAATCAATACACATTACAAATCCACAAAGCAAACTATAAGAATAATTAACATAAGCGTATGAAATTCCACCACGTGAATGTGAAATGGCATAAAATGTCATAGGGGTGACCTTTTCCATATAAAGTGTTCCCACCACTGGAAAGAGTACAGGCTTACCGGACTGAGTGGACTAATGGGACTTATGCCACCATGAGGCCTTGTACACACGAGGGAATGTATCCGGTCGGAAACATCCGACGGATATTTCCCAGCGGATAAGTCAAATTTGTCCGTTGGTCTGATGAGCGTACACACCATCGGACCGAAATCCCAGCGGACCAGAACGCGGGCACGTAAACCACGTACAACGTCACTATAAAGGGGAATGACGAAGCCATCGGCGCCGCCCTCTGTTCCGCTTCTGCTAGTTCGGTGTTAGCGAAGGTTTGGTTAGAGCTGATTCGTGCTTTTCAGTCTCCGCGCTTAACAGGTCGTATTTTCAGGTTCAGTGTGTGCTTGTGGGCTCGTATTTGTCATTCAGTGTCGCCGTACGCGGCGTTTCTGCTTTGCAGTGCCGTCCTGTACGGTCGTATCTGTTTGACGTGCGATCTTTGCAGGTCTTGCTGGATTTGGGGGTGCTTTCTGTTTGAGTGTGTTCTTGACTGACCAGCCGGCCGGTTTGAAGCCATGATGGAGCAGCAGCGCAACTTTTCACGAGTTCGTGCTGTTTATGGGTTTTGTTCTGGAGTCTGTGTGCATTCCAGTGATTTGGACAGGAACAGTAGGAGGAGGAGTTCCTGGGCCAAGAATTGGTTGCGGCAGCGTAACCGATTCTCTCATATGTCTCTGCTTAGGGAGATCCGGGAGAATAATCCTGATGACTTCAGGAACTTTCTCCGTATGACGGACCCCGTTTTCCACCGTCTGCTGGATCTCCTGTCCCCCTATATCACGAGGCAGGACACTGTGATGCGCCAAGCCATTCCGGCTGAGCAGAGGCTTATTGCCACGTTGCGGTACCTGGCGACTGGGAGGAGCCTGCAGGACCTCAAGTTCTCAACAGGCATCTCTCCCCAGGCGCTTGGGATCATCATACCGGAGACGTGTTCTGCCATCATACAAGTCATGCAGGAGGAGTTTATTAAGGTAAGTTTCCTCCTTTAACATCACAATCTGTGTCTTTAATAATGTTTGCATATTTTTCTCACCTTTTTGTGTTGGTTTTCCTAGTCACCATGATTGTAATATGCTGTGTGCTTAATGTTCCCTTTTCTCCCCATGCATGTTGTTAAGCTTTCCAGGTTAATATGGTTTGGCCTACCTGCATATTTTTACCTTCAACACTACTAACCTGTCCAGCATCATCTCCTAGGGACAAAAACACCTTATTTTTTTATTTGGTGTCCTGCTCCATTGTAGTTCAACTCCCTCCCTCTAAAAAAGTGTATTGCCCTATCAGCGTGATGTGGAGTCTGATAATAATTGTCTCTAGATTTGTTGCCCTAAATACTCTCTATACACTAATTTTTTGAAGTGTTAATACCGTGATGTTGCAGAATGATTTTTTTTTTACTAGTGTTTGCAATGTTGTTTCTGTGCCAAAGTGCTAATTTTTTTTTTTGCTTTTGTCCCCACAGTTTCCCTCCACGCCGCAGGAATGGCAGACTGTGGCTGCCCACTTTGCCCAGCGTTGTGATTTTCCAAACTGCGGAGGGGCAATTGATGGGAAGCACGTCCGCATAGTGCCGCCACCTCTTTCGGGCTCGTACTATTATAACTACAAAGGTTTTCATAGTATCGTGTTGATGGCGGTGGTGTCGGCAGACTACGAATTTTTGTATGTGGACGTGGGGAAGAATGGCCGGCTGTCTGATGGGGGAGTGTTCGCGCGGACCGAATTTTACAGGCGTCTACAAACTGGTGGTCTTGAACTGCCACCGGATGAAGACAATGTGGAAGGACTTCCGTTTGTTTTTTTAGCGGACGAGGCTTTTGGACTTGGACCTCACCTCATGCGGCCTTTTCCCCAGAGGACCCTCACCCCGGAGAGGAGAGTCTTCAATTTCCGGCTGGCCAGGGCCCGGAGGGTAGTCGAGAATGCCTTTGGGATACTCGCCAGCCGGTTCCGCCTGTTCCAGACAGCGATACATCTGGCGGAATATAAATTTAACTCTGTTATTTTGGCCTGCTGCATATTGCATAATTTTTTACGCAGGCATTCCCAGACGTACCTACCCAACATCGGTGCTGAGGCAGGACTACCCTCAGATACCCTTCCTGGGCTGGACACTGGTCGCGCTGGCTCGGTCACCCAATCTGCTTGTGAGGTACGCGACAAATATGTTGAGTACTTTATGGATCGGGGGGCCATAGCTATGCCAGATTAATATTTCTTTATAATTTGGCCCCCAAAATAAAGAAATATTACCAATAAATAATAAATAATTTGACCATTGGACTTTATACAGTTGTTTGTCATTATTGCTTTTTCTCTTTTTATCTGTCTTCCAGGTTCTGAAACTAGTGCATTTCTTGTGCCCAATTTAGTTAGCAGGTTTTAGTAAATACACACAATTGCACATTCTAGTGACTCTTCTACAAACTGGGTATTGAGGTTAGAAATAAGAAGCCACTGGTGTGTGTGTGTTTTGAAAAGTTTTTTTTATTTGTTTTTTATTTACGAACATTTTTGTGTTTTAATTAGAAAACTTGGTTTAGAAAGTATTTATTTATTCAAAAAATATTTTGTGGTTTTGACAAACATATCTAACAATCAAACTTACAAAGTTCAACCTTTTATTTGGCATAACAAACCCAGACAACATGGTCTTAGGTCACGCCGAAATCCCCCAAAATTTGAGGATGCACACATGCTGTGTGTGTGTGATGGGCCAAATGGTGTTTTTTCACATGAGATCCCATGCGAAATGTTCACATGTGCTATCTGCCATCATGGGTGATCGATGTGTGTGCTTTGTGGGTGCAACCCCTTTCTGTCACCTACTTGATAAGTAGGGAAGGGGTTGCACCCACAAGGCACATGCAATTGGTGTCCTGTGCTGGCAGAACGCACATGTGAACAGACATTGGGGTTTATTTGCTAAACAGTCCAAACTCCGGCTTATGTGTGCATATAAGCCAATCAGCTTCTAAATTAAGCTTAGTCAATTAAGACTTCGCATCCAAACATGGAAGATGATTGTTTTATATGCCAAGTGATGCTGCTTTTGCCCCTTATAGCTTCAGTAAATAAACCCGTGTGTGTGTGTGCCTCCTCAAATTTTGGGGGATATTAAACGAACATGATACAACATCTTTGAGAGTGGGGTGGTTAGGGGTGAGGGCAGGGGGGGCATGGGGGGCAGCTGGGGGGGATAGTCTTCTATATACGTCCCAAAATATCGAGCATGTTTTTGAAGTTTTGGTCCATCACCACCATCCTTTCCCTCATATTGGCCAGATCGGTGCTGCACTCCATTATCTGCTGTATTAGGATTTGTGCACTTGCACGAGAAAAAATAGGAGCGACAGATGTGCTAATCCCATCTTCATCCCCTAAAAATGCCAAAGGAAAAACACAACATTGTAAGTAAGTAAGGTGCAGGCCTATCTACATCTCTTTTTCCCTGCAAAGCTGGGGTGTCACTGACCTGTTGTACTGACAAGTTCAACATCTTCTACAACTTCTCCTTCTTCTTCAACTTCTCCTTCCTCCACTAATCCGCCTTCCTCCTCCAATCCGCCTTCCTCCACTAATCCGCCAAATTCCACCAAACCGCCTTCCTCCACCAATCCGCCAAATTCCACCAAACCGCCTTCCTCCACCAATCCGCCTTCCTCCACCAATCCGCCTTCCTCCTCTCTCCCTTCCTCCTCTCCTTCTTCCTCCTCTCCTTCTTCATCATCCTCCTGCTCAACAATTTTTTCGGGCCGTTTGGGAGACAGTGTGGGCCTCCCTGACTCCTCATAGCGCTGTCCTCTTCTTTCCCCTAAAAAAAATAAAATAAATAAAAACATCAGCAAACAGATCTTTTTGGAGGGACTAATTTGCAAACATTGCTTAGAAGTGGCGTTACAATTCTAGTTTTGGCCTTATTACAGCACAAACCATGTTCCTTTTTTTTGCTAGCTGATGTCTCCCTAGCTGTGATATAATGAGGCTTTTTGGGGAAGTGACACACATGGCTGGCCTCCTGAATAAGTCTTTTTTGGAGTCCCTTCTCCTAAACTCCAAATTACTATTTTATGTGGGTAGACAGGTTTTCTAAATTACAGATGTCCAAACAGCTGTATATTAAGTTAGCTCAGCACTGTGTGAATTACTGAATCCTGATTGCCTTTTTAAAGAAACGTATTAGTTTGCACAAACACATCATATTTTCAACATTGTTTCTGAAAACGATGTTTTTCGCCAAATAGCCTCGTCCAGGTGTGATGTTCCTGGAACCGCGGATTGAGGATAAACGATGTGATTGGAACGATGTTGACTACGATCGTGGCAAGTCGTCGGATTTATATTAGACAAACATTACTAAATTTACAAGGCAGGGTTTAAAATATACAAGCAGGCCAACGAGGCAGATGGCGAAATATACATGGCAAAACATTTTCGTCAAAAATAGGCACTCCAAAGACATTTTAAAGTACTTACTTTTTTCTATGATTCTTTTTATTTTGCGATACTGCTCTGGCTCGCGCAGTTTTAAGTCGGACCAGCGTTTCCGGAGCTGCTCTTTGGACCTGGTGACCCCAAACATCTCATAAAGTTTCCTTGCTGCCTTATCCATAATTTTTGACTTCCTCCGGTTAGGGGTGCTGTATGGGCCATGCTCACCATCATAGTCCTTCCGTCGCAGGATGGACACCAACTCCACCATCTCTTGTAGAGACATGTTTGTGGCCTTGTAACGTTTTGGCCTGGATCGGGACGTTCCGGCCTGTGTCCCTTCCTGATCCCGATCAGAGGCTAATGTGCGCTCGTGTGACATCGCCATATTTTCCAATCAACGTTGCAGATGGGCGTGGAAAGCAGAAATTGGTACGTCATGGGCGGAGACGAGGGTGGCGTTTCTTGATTGCGTGGGGAATATAATGGAAACGACGTGATTACGTAGGTTACGCGGAGATTACTCGAGCGGAAACGAGGAGAGAGAGAGACGAAGGTAAATGCAAACATCGGATCAGAGGCATATAATTTGAACAGGCATGGGGGATGGAGCTTTTAGATGTTGTTTGCACCCTTTTTAGGCCACTGTTATTTATGTATTTTGGGGCCCACCATAACATTTAGAGAGTAAAGTGCTTGGACACATCACTTCATCAAGATTATATGTAGAGAATGCTCTTTCCTCTTTATTTGTATTTTTGAGTATGCTGTCAGATCATGCCAGTAGTGTTGTGTATTGGTTGGACAGAGATAAGTAGGTAGTGTTTTCTGCCATCAATGCTGAGGGGCATGATAGCTACACATGAACTAGTGCCTTGAGGTGAATGCTAGCATTCATATTCATGGTGGATGTGTTCTTAACTACATGCTACAACTTGCAACATGGACTCTGAATGCCAACTTTTTGGGGGTTACAACATTGCGGCAGAGCAGGCCAGCTATGTAGCAGCATAAGACACTGTGTTTGTATAAAGTAGATGCTCTAAAATGAATGAATGTGCACATATTTTAAGAATGACAAAGCTGAGCCTTTGGAAAGTTGTGCTTTGTGTTTGATTGGCAATTTCTATTCTAGACATTACTATTGAGAAGCTTCATTTCGATAAGCAGCCCAAAAGAATGGATTTGCTGAAAGGGAAGGAGGCTACAATGGAATTAATAGCCCGATATCGGGATATGCCCCTTCTTTGGGACACCAGGCACACCCATTATTTGGACACTGGAAAGAGAGAGGCAGCACTTGATGAGATTGCGACATACCTGCACACTTGGGTGCCAAGTTGCACAGGCGACATGGTGAAGGACAAATTCAGTAACCTCAGGAGAAGCTACAGGAATGTCTATAAAAAACGGAAATATCAAAAATCAGGATCAGCAGCAGCTAAGAAGAAGGAACCCAAGCTCTGGTACTACAAAGAGCTCAGTTTTTTGAATGATGAACTGGATGGCAGGGCTTCGGTTTCAACACTTCCTCCCAGCGGAACTTCCCCGGATCCCAGGAGCCCTGCAGAATCAGAAGCAGGGCTGGCTGACATGGAGCCAGATCTGGCCATCTTCAGTGAGGTCTAGTATTTTCAAAACTAGTTTTGTGCTGCTATTTATTTTGAATTCGTGAGTTGATCTTGTAAACAAAAAACAAACAGGGATGCCAAATGCAGGGGTCAGAAGGACAGTCTGTTTAATTTAAATTAATACTAACTAAAAAAGTCTAGAGAAATAAAATGTGTGTGCTTGATTGTGGCAAAAATTACAACATGTTGCCTTTTTTATACACAGGAAGAAGAGACCAGCCAGGAGGTGGCAGCTCCTGAGGCCCATGTCAGCCAGGCGGAAGGGGTGAGTGGCAGCCAGGAGGAGGCCGGGTCAAGTGAGGTGCAGCAGGTCCCCAGGCCCAGGCTGAGCACAATCAGCCAAGTTCCTCCCCTCCAAATGAGGCCACCAGCTGCAAGTAGGCGCAGGAGGGAGGTGCATGATGAAAGCCTTCAGGTCATCCGGGAGGCTGCCGAAATCATGAGAGCCCCCCTCAACCCAACGGAATGCTATAGCGCATTTGTGGCCAATGAGCTGAACCAAGGGGGGGAGGAGCAAAAAAGCCTGGCCAAGGACATTATAAATCAGGTCCTGGCCAGGATGAAAAGGAACGAGCTGACCAGGGACACTGTGCTGTGGGATCCGGCTTGGCCTGCTCCCCATCATCCTCATCCTCCTCCTGCCACATCAGCCCCACCTGCAAGGTTCCGTGGACGGACCCGTGGAAGTTTCGCTGGAAGGAAGTCTGCTAGGAAGTCGAGAAGATGAATCCCTGCCATCCAGTTTATTGTCCAAAAAACTGAGCTCGTTGTAGTAGCACAGCTTGGGTTCCTTTGTTCATGTGCTGCTGATCCTGATTTTTGATATTGACTCCTGAGGTTACTTAATTTGTCCTTCATCATGTTGTAATTGCCAAGTATGCATGTATGTTGCAATCTCATCAAGTGCTGCCGTTCTGGTGATTTATAATTTATTTTTTGGCCGGAAATAAATGGCTTTTGTATTTACTTTCAAACCTTGTCTATTGTGTTTAATACTGTGGTGAGTAAGCATCAGACATTTGGCAAACAAAATGTGGCATTTGCAAAGGACCCAAACTCCTTTTAGGGGGGGGGGGGGACCTTTTATGTTTGAACTTGGTAAACCCCAAAGAAGCGTCCATTTTTATGAAAAAAATAACAATAAAGGATGAAACAAGAAAAAAAAAAATTTTTTGAAATATTCCAAACACGTTAAATCCAAATCTTAAAAAAAAAAAAAATACTCAACATTAAGTCCAAAGAGAATTTTTTAAAATGTGGAGAACATAAACAAATGTGGGGACATCTGGCAAGCAAACTGTGTCAAATAGAAAAATAAATAATGAAAATGCAAGCTAGCAGTATGTGACATCTGGACAAAAGAACGGGTTTATTCTAGCAAGAGAAGAAAGCACAAAAAAACGATCTAAACGGAACACTATATAGAGAGTTTAGGTGACGAATGTGCCAGGTCCCAAACAAACGCGAGTTTTACCTGAACGAGTGCTCCCGTCCCATCGTTTTGACTGAGCATGCGCGGGTTTTTTGTCCGAGGCTTTTGTGTACTAACGAGCGGACATATCCGACGGACATGGGTCCGGCGGAAATATTTCAAAGCATACTTTGGAATTTTTCCGCTGGAAAAATCCGTCCGAAACGGTCCGTTTGACCATACAAACGACCGGATCTTTCGGATGAAATGGTCCGTCGGACCAGTTTCAGCGGATTTATTCCCTCGTGTGTACAAGGCCTAAGTCTACAAGACTTGGTATGAATCCCAGCGACATCAATCAATGTATGGATCAGGAAACAGTGGGTCTGTAAACTCTATTGGACCATAGGTGAGGTGTCCTCATACCATGAGACTTAAGATGGAATCACCCAGCGGTTGCTCAGAGCAATATTCAATATTATGCAGAGAAGGGAAATAAAAATGGCCACATATCGTAATCTCGTTTTGGTAAAAAAAAACAGATTTAATGAAGCTATCACACTTACATTTAGCTGAAAATATGTACGCTTGTATACAAGTGGGGCGGCAGCGGAGTCCTCCCGACACGTTTTGTGTCACAACACTTCGTCTGGGGTGTATATATACTGTTTCACTTTGGTCACCAGACAGAAACTCTATATTGTGTTTATTGTCCATGGTACACATACTTATGGTTTATCAATGGTTTTTTGTTATGAATATCATTGTTCAGCGCTACACTTATACTTATACTTCTGGATCTTTTGACCTGCTCTCAGCCCAGAATG
The DNA here is from genome assembly GCA_029574335.1 of Rana kukunoris. NCBI lineage: Eukaryota > Metazoa > Chordata > Amphibia > Anura > Ranidae > Rana > Rana kukunoris. Next base: position 153,057,274 of record CM056052.1, on the reverse strand, counting down.
GATATTCTACTTCATGAACTACTTCAAAGGACTAATTCCCCTTGAGAAAGGCTTGCCTCAGTTAATTAATTTTTTATTTATTTATTTATTTATTTATTTTACTTTCCCCCTTTAGTTTTCTCTGGTGACAGCTGTATCTTCACTTACATCTGTAGGCCCTGGGTCTGTATTGTGCCTCTCATTCCTGAAGTACCAGGTATACTCTAAATACTGATGGTAACAGGTTACTTGAAGCCAGACATGAAACTTTTCATCCACCTGTAGGCAGACCTGGACCTGAGGCAAAACCATAGGAGCATCACATCACCACTGGGACTTTAGAGTGACCAGAAGAAGAGGACGGCTGACTGGAAGTGGCAGTGCACAGGCTGATAGGACAAAAGCTACCGTGAAAGAATATGCAGGATAAGGAGGCCCTACTAGGACACCCACAGCGCCACTATTCCTGCCATTGTGAGGCAGCGGGTCTGAAGCTGCTACCATGGGCCAACAGGATCATCATCATCATCATCAATACCACATACTAGGGGGGAGTGAAGGCTCTGAGGGCTGGGAATGTACACACACTTCACTCTGTTCTGTCTGCTTCAGTCTCCTCTGTCATTGTCTTCCATGCTCAGTGTGCTCTGTCAGCCTTTAGTCTCCCCCTTCCTGTTCACTCTCAGCTCTCTAGTGCTTTCATTTATAGTTTACTTATCACACTTCTAACCTGTGAAGCATCTTCAGTGTGTTTTCATTTGCTGTAGTTATTGCAGGTACAGTACTGTGCTAGGATGGTTAGTGCTCCTGTGCAGTATACAGCATGTCAGGATTGTTAGGGGACATTGTGTGGTTACATGTGTGCCAAACAGGCTGATCAGTCAGCTTATTAGATACATTTCCTTTTCTGAGGTTTTTATTTACTTTTTTCAAAGGAATTAGGCTGTTTAGGGCTTGTAGGTTTTAAATCTGTGAATGAGTTGCCTGATATTGTGTTTTTACATATATTTTTCCCACTTTGTTTTATTAAGAAAAGTTAAAGAGCAGTACACATACAGTTCACAGTGTGTCACAGAACATGACATGTAGACATGATAGTGTTTTAAAATTTTCAAAATTAATTTATGAATTGAGAATCCCGCCTCCATGTGTTTATTTAGGTTATCACATTCAGCTGTGATTCCTATAGAAAACCAATGAGTTTAATCATTTGTCAGTTCCTACGGGTTCATGTTCTTTATTGATCTAATTGGTGATAGCTAATTCTCATTGATATACCTAAATCTATAGTATATCAAGCTCTTTTTGTGATTAGATCATTTGATCAGATGGCTTTTTAGTCAAATCTGACATTAAATCTTTTTGTTCTCTGCTGTTGGTCAGGAGCTTGTAAGTCCCTGGTCATAATCTTCTTGCTTCATCTCAAATGTATTTTCTTGATTAGCACTGCAGCATGAAAATTCAATAGTGAAGCATTGGAAGGCTTTTCGTGTAGCTACATGATCTCCTCTGAGTCTCCGCCACAGCGATCTGCATCCTCCAATGCTACTTCTCCTCTCAATTCAGTATAGGGCTCTGGTTTTCTTTTACTAAATCACATTGCATTTCTGCTACAGTGTTGCAGAAATCTGCTTTGCAAAACACTGTTGCCTGGTAGGAAGTTTGTTCTCAAAGCCAGAGTCCAGTGAGCATGGGGAAAGTGATCCCCCTGGTCTTCCAGTTCGAGGGTATGATAGAGTCCAGTGAGCGTGGGTAAAGTGATTCCCCTGGTCTTCCAGTTCGATGGTATGATAGAGTCCAGTGAGCATGGGGTAAGTGATCCCCCTGGTCTTCCAGTTCGATGGTATGATAGAGTCCAGTGAGAATGGGGAAAGTGATCCCCCTGGTCTTCCAGTTCGATGGTATGATAGAGTCCAGTGAGCATGGGGAAAATGATCCCCCTGGTCTTCCAGTTCGATGGTATGATAGAGTCCAGTGAGCATGGGGAAAGTGATCTCCCTGGTCTTCCAGTTCGATGGTATGATAGAGTCCAGTGAGCATGGGGAAAATGATCCCCCTGGTCTTCCAGTTTGATGGTATGCTAGAGTCCAGTGAGCATAGGGAAAGTGATCCCCCTGGTCTTCCAGTTCGATGGTATCATAGAGTCCAGTGAGCATGGGGAAAGTGATCCCCCTGGTCTTCCAGTTCGATGGTATCATAGAGTCCAGTGAGCATGGGGAAAGTGATCCCCCTGGTCTTCCAGTTCGATGGTATCATAGAGTCCAGTGGGCATGGGGAAAGTGATCCCCCTGGTCTTCCAGTTCGATGGTATCATGTCCCTTTATCTGCTGAATCACAGTTCTGCCTTGCTCCACATTTATTTCCTGGTGTCGGTATAGAGTTTGCCAGGATGGATTTTTAGACTCCTACAAAAAAAGACAGTATCTTTTCAGAAATATGTATACTGTTTATGTGGTTCAGTTTTCCTTGGGGCTTTTTAGTGTTTGTATCAGGCATTATGCCTTACGAGAAGAATTTTACTAGTGGGCTGGGTGCTTCTCATCTCTGGCCTTAAATTCCCTTATTGGCATGTTGGTTTTTTTAGAAGGTAAGAGTATCTAATGGTTTTGTTGCAAATTTATTTCAACTTAAAATTTTAGCAGGTGGAATTAGTTTTAGACAAATATTTTCTAGTTATCTACAGATGCCACAGAATATATTGAATGTGGTAATTTCCAGGCAAATATTGTTCAGGGTTTTGACCAGAATATTGTATTTTCATGGTATCCCTAAGAATATTGTCCACTTGGGCTCCTTCCTGTTTTTGTGGCTGTGGCACTTTGGAGCAAACAGTTCAGCCACCAGAGCCTCCTATTGATGCATGTTAGAATAGCGTTTTTATGCAATTAGTGTTTTAAGATATATGGTTCTACCTGGTCTTCATTTAATGTTTTGGTTAAAGTAAGACATTTTTAGGGTAGCCAAACATTTAATAGCAGATGCTTTGTTTTGCTATGTTTCCAGTTTTTTAAGACAACGGTTACCCCATCGGTGAGCAATGGCCTACAATGTCCTTAAAGGGGTTGTAAAGGAATTTTTATTTTTTCCTAAATAGCTTTCCTAAAGGTAAATAGCTTCCTTTACCGTAGTGCAGTCCTCCTTCACTTACCTCATCCTTCGATTTTGCTTTTAAATGTCCTTATTTCTTCTGAGAAATCCTCACTTCCTGTTCAGGACACACTCTACTTTGCATATAGAGAAAAGAGCTGTGTGTTAGTGGGCGTCCTGACAATCCTGCTCGCCCCCCTCCCCCTCACGAGGTGTTCTCCACACCAGGGATAAAGCCTCACATTACTGTGTTGAGTTACAGACAGAAGAACAGGAAGTGAATATTTCTCAAAAGAAATAAGGACATTTAAAAGAAAAATCGAAGGATGAGGTAAGTGATGGAGGAGATGAAGGTAAAGGAAGCTATTTAGGGAAACATTTTTTTTCCTTTACAACCCCTTTAAAACCATTTTTTTGCTTGCAGTTATATCCCACTTAATATTCCATTCCCTTGCTGAAACAACCTGCATTATCTATGCCACTGGTTGCTTCTCTTTAGAGGACTCTGCAGAACTTTTTTGGCCTCCATATGACATGTATCAAAATGGTTGTTTCCACTCTCTTTCACCAAAACTGTTAGTAGGAGTTTGAGACATAATGACTTTGCATATAATTCTTGCTTTTGGTTAGGAGTTCTGAATAGGATTTTAGAAGCAGTGTTTATATGCTGCTATTGGGTCACAAATTGCATTCAACATGTCATGTCATTTTGCTACTGCTATGGAATCAACCTGTTCTTCTGCATATAAAACACATTAGGACTGCTTTCCCACTCAGTTCAGTTTGGTTAGTTGAGGTAAGTTGTAACTTGCTGGACAAAAGTGTTTGCAGAAATACATTAGCAAAACAAGGTTAGGCAGTTATGATTTAATGCCTTAGGACATTCCCATTGCCCAATAGACATGTGCCTTTGTTTTCGTTAGAATGCATTTTTGTCCGAAAATCGGGTTCTTTCGTTATCGTTTTAACAAACGATAACGAAAACGCAAGAAACGAAAACCGAAAGATCCAACATAAATAATGCTTTATTTTCGTTTTCGTTGCGGTAAAAAATCGATATAGAGAGATTCGATATTATAGGGAAAAGATTTGACATTTTAGGGAAAAGATTCGACATTACAGAGAATAGATTTCGATTTATGAGAAAATAGATTCGACATTATTACTAGTCATACAACATTAGAATTCTTGTAGGCGGAATATTCGAACGGAAATGTACGATTTGACGTAAAGATTCGACGTCCCGTCGAATATTCTTTTGACCATTCGACAGAAACCAAGTATTATTGGATTTTCGGACAAAAGCTATTCCCCAACGAAAAACGAAATGAATCAAAACGATTTTCGGAAATAACTAAATAAATTTATTTTCCAAACGAAAACGAAAAAACAAAACAAAATATTCCAGTCTGCACATGTCTATTGCCCAATAGGGCTGACTCAGCAATTTCCACTAATCGCAAGGCATTCCTTGTTTTTTGTCACATATGAATGCCTCTCCTTTATCAGAATCATAATTTAAATCTGTTCCTAAAAGATGGTACATTTTCTTTGTCATTGATAAAGGCATTTTCAATGCTAGATTGTGAAGAGTGATTTTTTTGGGCCACGGTGGTGGGGTGGGGCCAGATTGATAACCTGGCTTTTGGGTAATGTTGCCCACTTTGTGGATGGACAGTGGTTGGTAAACTGGTATTTGGTTGGTTTAACTACTTAAGACTAGGGATGAGCCGAACACCCCTGGGTTCGGTTCGCACCAGAACCTGCGAACAGACCAAAAGTTCGTGTGAACTTTAGAACCCTGTTAAAGTCTATTGGACTCGAACATTTGAAATCTAAAGTACTAATTTTAAAGGCTAATATGCAAGTTATTGTCCTAAAAAGTGTTTGGGGACCCGGGTCCTGCCCCAGGGGACATGTATCAATGCAAAAAAAGTTTTAAAAAACTGATGTTTTTTTAGGAGTAGTGATTTTAATAATGCTTAAAGTGAAGTGAATAACATTGAAATATTCCTTTAAATTTCGTACCTAGGGGGGTGTATAGTATGCCTGTAAAGTAGCACTTGTTTCCTGTGCTTAGAACTGTCCCTGCACAAAGTGTAATTTCTGAAGGAAAAAAGTCATTTAAAATCACTCATCTTAGGGTCTGGTATGGAAACCCTGCGTCAAAAAAAAAAAAATGATGTGGGGGTTCCCCCCAAATATCCATTCCAGACCCTTCAGGTCTGGTCTGGATTTTAAGGGGAACTTTAGACTTCAAACGTTCGAGTTCCATAGACTTTAACAGGGTTCTAAAGCTCACACGAACTTGCTGCGAACACCCCAAATAGTTTGCTGTTCGGCGAACAGGCAATGTTCGAGTCAAACATGAGTCCTACTCGAACTCGAAGCTCATCCCTACTTAAGACCTGGATCAAAATACAAGTAAAGGACCTGGCCAGTTTTTGCGATTTGGCACTGCGTCACTTTAACTGACAATTGCGTTGTCGTGCGACGTGGCTCCCAAACAAAATGTGCGTCCTTTTTTTTACCACAAATAGAGCTTTCTTTTGGTGGTATTTGATCACCTATGTGGTTTTTATTTTTTGCACTATAAACAAAAATAGAGCGACAATTTTGAAAAAAAAAACAGTATTTTTTCCTTTTTGCTATAATAAATAGCCCCCAAAAATATAAAAAAAAAAACATTTTTTTTCCTCAGTTTAGGCCGATACGTATTCTTCTATCTTTGGTAAAAAAAAAATCGCAATAAGCGTTTATCGATTGGTTTGCGCAAAGTTTATAGTGTTTACAAAATAGGGGATAGTTTTATTGCATTTTTATTAATATTTTTTTTTACTACTAATGGTGGCAATCAGCAATTTTTTTCATGACCGCGACATTATGGCGGACACATCGGACAATTTTGACACATTTTTGGGACAATTGTAATTTTCACAGCAAAAAATGCTATATAAATCCATTGTTTACTGTGAGAATGACAATTGCAGTTTGGGAGTTAACTACTAGGGGGTGCTGAAGCGGTTATGTGTGACCTCATATGTGTTTCTAATAGTAGGGGGGGGGTCTGGACGTGTAACATCAATAATTGTGTTTCCCTATATCAGGGAACACATGATCAATGACAGCGCCACAGTAAAGAACGGGGAAGCTGTGTTTACACACAGCTCTCCTCGTTCTTCAGCTCCTGGGGGCCGATCGCGGGACTCCAGCGGCGATCGCGTCTGCGGGTCTCGCGGCCACGGTCACAGAGCTTCGGACCCGCGGCTGGGCACTTAAAGAGGACGTACAGGTACGTGCTTGTGCCCAGCAGTGCCATTCTGCTGACGTATATGTGCAGGAGGCGGTCCTTAAGTGGTTAAGATTTTGCTGCTTGAGTCTTAGTGATTAAGCATGTTGGTTTGTTAATGGTTAACAGCGATTCTGTTTGGTATTAAAGGTTAAAGTTCATTTCATATTTAAAATTGTTTTAAACCCAATAAAGGGCCTCGGCCTAAACTTCTCCACAATCCTTGTTGTGTTTTTATTTTATTTTTTAGGTATGTTCTTATGGTATGATGGGTGTTGAAGAGGTGTACAATCCCATAGGTAGGTAGAGAGATACATACATAGAAATATACATGCATACATACTAAATTGTAATTGCAATAGTTTCACAAATCTGTCCACCCTTTAACCACTTCCATACCAGGCACTTACGCACCTTCCCGCCCAAGCCAATTTTCAGCTTTCAGCACTGTCGCAATTTGAATGACAATTGCGCGGTCATGCTACACTGCACCCAAACAAAATTGGCGTACTTTTTTCCCCACAAATAGAGCTTTCTTTTGGTGGTATTTGATCATCTCTGCGGTTTTTATTTTTTGCGCAACAACTAAAAATAGAGCGAAGATTTTGAAAAAAAATAAAGTTTTTATTTTTTTCTGTTAATTTTTTTGTAAATGAGTATGTTTTCTCTTTCAATTACGGGCACTGATATGGTGGCACTGATGGGCACCGATGAGGTGGCACTGATGGGCACCGATGAGGTAGTTCTGATGGGCACCGATTAGGTAGCACTGATGGGCACTGATAGGCGGCGCTGGTATGGGGCACTGATGGGCACTCATGGGCGGCACTGATGGGCACTCATGGGCGGCACTGATGGGCACTCATGGGCGGCACTGATGGGCACTCATAGGCAGCACTGGGCACTCATAGGCAGCACAGATGGGCACTCATAGGCGGCACAGATGGGCACTCATAGGCGGCACAGGTGGGCACTGATAGGTGGCACAGGTGGGCACTGATAGGTGGCACCGGTGGGCACTGATAGGTGGGCACTGGGCATGGATTGGCACTGACAGACACTGGGGTGGCACTGATGATCACTGAGGGGTGGCACTGATGGATCAATGTTGCCAATCAGTGCCCATGTGTGGGCACTGATTGGCATCATTTTTTTTTACTGCCCCTTTTTTTTTTTTTTTTGTCCTTTTTTTTTTTTTTTTTTAAGTACCCTGGTGGTCTAGTGTGGGCACTCCCTGGTGGTCCGTGTGGTGATCCGAGGGGGGGCTGCGCTGTTAAACAATCAGCGCGAACCCCCCCTGTCAGGAGAGCCGCTGATCGGCTCTCCTGTACTCGCGTCTGTCAGACGCGAGTGAGGAAGAGCCGTCGGCAGCTCTTCCTGTTTACATCGTGATCAGCCGTGATTGGACACGGCTGATCACGTGGTAACGAGGCTCCGTCGGAGACTCGTTACCGAGATCGGAGGTGCAGGGTGTCAGACTGACACCCCGCATCACCGATCGCCGCGCTGCGCGCCCCCAGGGGTGCGCGCGGCATTGAAATCGTGCTAGACGTTTGAGAACGTCTAGTCACGATTTCCTAACCACTTCCCGGCCGTAAATCTGCTATTGGCCGGGCGGGAAGTGGTTAAATTCATTTGAACTCCCATATCACCTTATGCTTTGTTGTAAAATATATTAACAATGTTAACACAGTTGCAGTAGAACACACTGTTTTTGTTAAAGCATATTTATGGTCAAACATTAAAAACATCAAACACGTTTTTGCAGCGTTCATCATATGTACAATCATTGAGTTTCTATATTCTTTTGTCGGAATATCTACCCCATGAAATAGACATGTCCATGGTTCCTCAGGTATATCTATGTTAGTCATTTCCTTGAAATAACTCAGTATTTCCTGTCAATACATTCTAATTTTGGGGCATATTTTTTTTTTTTTTAACCAATTCATATTAATCACTTCAGCCTCCCGGAAGATTTGGCTGCTCAATGACCAGGCCATTTTTTGCGATACGGCACTGTATCGATTTAACTGACAATTGCGCGGTCATGAAACGATGTACCCAAACAAAATTGACGTCCCTTTTCCCCCACAATCAGAGCTTTTTTTTGGTGGTATTTGATCATCTCTGCGGTTTTAATTGTTTGCGCTATAAACAATAAAAGAGAGACAATTTTGAAAAAAAACACAATATTTTGTACTTTTTGCTAAAATAAATATCCCCAATTTATTTATTTTTAAAGAGCAACTTTTTTCCTCAGTTTAGGCTGATATGTATTCGTCTACATATTTTTGGTAATAAAAATCGCAATAATCGTATATTGATATTGGTTTGTGCAAAAGTTATAGCGTCTACAAAATAGGGGATAGATTTATGGTATTTTTATTATTTTTTTCTTTTTTTGTGGTGGCAATCTGCAATTTTTATCAGGACTGTGACAGAATGACGGACACATTGGACACTTTTGACACATTTTTGGGACCATTGGCATTTATTCAGTGATCAGTGCTATAAAAATGCACTGATTACTGTGTAAATGTCACTGGCGGGGAAGGGGTTAACACTAGGGGGTGATCAAGGGGTTAATTGTGTTCCCTGACTGTGTGTTCTAACTGTAGGGGGAGGGGACTGACTATAGGAGATGAGAGATTGTGTTTCCCAGCTATTAGGAACTCACAATCTCTTGCTCCTCAAAGAACAGAACAGTTCTCTGCTAATCAAGGGGAGTGTTTTATTGTGAGCAGGTGAGTATAAAATCTCTGTCAAGCTCCCATAAGGAGCTGGCTCCCAGTTAATGGTGCTTGCATACATGTGATTTTCTAAACAGAAGTGTGATTTTTAAACACAAGTGGGAAGAGTTAAAAAACAGGAGTTTGCTTTTAACTGTTTCTGCTTGCAAGTGTCAATTGTTTCTGACACTATTTAAACAGGTGTTTATTTCTCTCTGCTAAGGGGAGTGTTTAATTGTGATCAGGTAAACAGGTATTTTTTTTTTTCTCTGCTAATCAAGGGGAGTGTTTTATTGTGAGCAGGTGAGTATAAAATCTCTGTCAAGCTCCCATAAGGAGCTGGCTCCCAGTTAATGGTGCTTTCATACATGTGATTTTCTAAACAGAAGTGTGATTTTTAAACACAAGTGGGAAGAGTTAAAAAACAGGAGTTGAAAACAGAAGTTAAGACAGGAGTCTTCTAAACTGTAAGTAACATCTTAAACGTCCTACAAGTAATTATATTGTAACTGGGAAATGTGTGCTAGCAGGGTTGAAGGTTTTGCTCAGTGCACAGTGTGTCACATGTATGCAAAATTGGTGCAACAGCTCCAGGATGGATACCGCTGTGACAGATGTGAGCAGGTTGCCCTTCTGGAAGCTCGCATTAGAGATCTGGAGGAGCAAGTTGCAACAATGGGCAGAAAGGACAACCTTGAAAGGGGTCCTCTGCTTGCTGAGCAGGTGGTCAGTAGGGTTGATGTGGAGGGTGGAGGGGCAAGTCAGGATTATCAGATAGGAAGATGGGTTAATGTAGTTAGAGGGAGTGGAAGGGGCTTGCAGACAAGGAAGGCCAATCCTGTATTTGTGCATCAAAACAAATTTGCCAAGTTGGGTGAAGATGTGGAGGTGGCTAACACAGAGGTGGCAGCACTAGATGTTACTGCTACCCCTAACAGCCGGGAGAGAAACCCATCTAGTAGAAGTGGTGAGGGGAGTGCAGGTAGGCCTAGACAGTTGGTGGTAATAGGGGATTCTATAATCAGAAGGACTGATAGAATAATTTGTCGCCAGGATCGTTTCAACTGAATGGTTTTCTGTCTCCCTGGTGCCAGGGTTCGGCATGTGGTGGACCGGGTGGATAAATTACTGGGAGGGGCTGGGCATGACCCAGCTGTCTTGGTCCATGTTGGAACCAATGACAGTATACATGGAAGGTGGAGGCTTCTTAAGAATCAATTTAAAGAACTAGGCTGCAAGATGAAGGGAAGGACCTCCAAGGTGATATTCTCTGAAATATTGCCTGTGCCATGCGCAACACAGGAAAGGCAGGGGGAGATTAGAGAGCTGAATGCATGGCTAAAAACCTGGTGTAGGAAGGAGGGATTTGGGTTTCTAGAGCACTGGGATGACTTTTCATTGGGGTGCAACCTATATGCTAAAGATGGTTTGCACTTGAATGGAAGGGGGTCTGCTGTGCTGGGGGAGAGGTTTAGGGGAATGCTGGAGGAGTATTTAAACTAGACTTGAGGGGGGAGGGTGAACTAGAATTACATCGGGCACACAGGTCAGTTAGGGGTCAGACATTAATGGAGAGTGGAATGGGGATAGATGGAGGTGGGGTTATGGCAGGTGACAAGAAAGTTCCCATGTTGCAAACAGCCATTGGAAATTATAGTGCCATTTGCACTACTAAAAATTATATGAAAAACACCAGCGAAAAATGTAACAATACATTTAAGTGTTTGTTCACCAATGCCAGAAGCCTTCCAAGCAAAACAGGTGAGTTGGAAGCTCTGGTGCATGAGGAGAGCTATGATGTAATCGGTATTGCTGAAACTTGGCTTCAATCCTCACATGACTGGGCTATTAATATTCCTGGCTATGCTCTCTTTCGGAAAGACAGGGTAAAAAGGAAAGGTGGAGGTGTCTGTCTCTATGTGAGAAGTGACCTCAAAGCAAGCATGAAAGAGGACCTGGTTGATGGAGAGTGTGATGAAGTTGAAGCATTATGGGTGGAACTGCATACAGATGTGCGTAGTTCAAAGTTAATCATTGGAGTTTGTTATAGACCACCCAATGTTAATGAGGAGGTGGAGACTCGGCTCCTTGCACAGATGGAAAGGGCAGCAAGGGCTGGGACGGTGATAATAATGGGGGATTTTAACTACCCAGAAATTGACTGGAATAATGGAATTTCTGGGACAGTTAAAGGACAAAAATGTAAAAACCTATTGCAGGACAATTTTATGGTTCAGTTTATTGAGGCCCCAACTAGGAATGATGCTCTGTTGGACTTGGTAATCTCAAACCATGCAGAGCTTATTACTAATGTTCAGATAAAGGAACACCTGGGTAGCAGTGATCATAACATGATTTCATTTAATATTAACTATAAGCAAGAAATACATACAGGAAAGATAAAAACACTTAATTTCAAGAGAGCAAATTTTCAAAGGAATATTGGCACAGATGAACACAGAACAGAAATGGGAATTCTTCAAAAAGACTCTTTGGAACCTCACTGCAAAGTATATTCCCATGGGCAATAAGTTTAAAAGGCTAAAGATAAAACCTATGTGGCTCACGGTCAAAGTTAAAAAAGCTATAAACAATAAGAAAATAGCTTTTAAAAAATATAAAAATGAAGGAACACTAGTGTCGCAAATGTTACAAAGAATATAATAGAATATGTAAAAAGGAAATCAAGGATGCAAAAATTCAAAATGAACGACAGATTGCAAAAGATAGTAGGACTAACCCCAAAAAAATCTTTAAATATATTAATAGTAAAAAGGTCAAGTCTGAGCATGTAGGCCCTTTACAAAATAATCTAGAGTGGGTGACTGAGGACATAGAGAAGGCAAATTTATTAAATGCTTTCTTCAGCTCTGTGTATACAATGGAGTATGGGGGAGCTCATGTCCATAATGGGGGTGGGAGTGACACAGCCCCAAATCCACAATGGCTCAAAAGCGATATGGTCCAGAAATATTTAGACAGAATAAAGGTGGATAAAGCACCTGGACCAGATGGCATCCACCCACGGATCCTAAAAGAATTGAGCTCTGAAATTTCAAAGCCACTGTATCTAATATTTAGGGACTCATTAATGACAGGAATAGTACCACTGGATTGGCGTAGAGCCAATGTGGTGCCTATATTTTAAAAGGGAACAAAGTCTTTACCAAGTAACTATAGACCTGTTAGTTTAACTTCTATAGTTGGGAAGATACTGGAACGTTTAATAAAAGACCACGTGGATGAGTTCTTGCTGGAAACAAACTAAGCAGCAGACAGCATGGATTCATGAAAGACAGAAGTTGTCAGACAAACCTGATTTCCTTTTATGAAGAGGTAAGTAAAACCCTGGACAGAGGCGTAGCAGTGGACGTGGTATACTTGGAATTTGCAAAAGCGTTTGATACAGTTCCCCACACACGGCTCATGTGTAAGGTAAGGTCTACAGGATTAGATATATCAGTTTGTAAATGGATAGAAAACTGGCTGAAAGACAGAATTCAGAGAGTTGTGGTTAATGATTCTTACTCTGAATGGTCCAAGGTTATCAGCGGTGTACCCCAAGGTTCAGTGTTGGGTCCCTTACTTTTCATTATATTTATAAATGATATTGGGTCTGAGATCAAAAGTAACATTTCTGTTTTTGCAGATGACACCAAGCTATGCAGTGGAATAATGTCCTTGCAGGATGTCTCCAATTTACAAGCCAACCTCAATGCTCTGTCTAATTGGGCGACTATGTGGCAGATGAGGTTTAATGTTGATAAATGTAAAGTTATGCACTTAGGGGCTAAGAATATGCATGCATCATACATGCTAGGGGGAGTTCAACTGGGGGGATCTGTAGTGGAGAAGGATCTGGGGGTTTTAGTTGATCATAAACTCAATAATGGCATGCAATGCCAAGCTGCGGTTTCCAAAGCGAGCAAAGTCCTTTCTTGTATTAAGAGAGGTATGGACTCCAGAGAGAGAGATATAATTTTGCCCCTGTACAAATCATTAGTAAGACCTCATCTGGAATATGCAGTCCAGTTTTGGGCACCAGTTCTCAAAAAGGATATCGGAGAACTGGAGAAAGTGCAGAGAAGGGCAACTAAACTGATAAGAGGCATGGAGGAGCTCAGCTATGAGGAAAGATTAGAAAAACTAAATTTATTCACTCTTGAGAAGAGGAGAATAAGGGGGGATATGATCAACATGTACAAATATATAAGAGGTCCATATAGTGAACTTGGTGTTGAGTTATTCACTTTAAGGTCAACGCTGAGGACAAGGGGGCACTCTTCACGTCTGGAGGAAAAGAGATTTCACCTCCAAATACGGAAAGGTTTCTTCACGGTAAGAGCTGTGAAAATGTGGAACAGACTCCCTCCAAAGGTGGTTCTGGCCAGCTCAGTAGATTGCTTTAAGAAGGGCCTGGATTCTTTCCTAAATACACATAATATAAACGAGTACTAAGTTCTGTAGGTAAAGTTGATCCGGGGTAAATCCGATTGCCTATTGGGGGATCAGGAAGGAATTTTTTCCCCTCCGGTAGAAAATTGGATCATCGCTCTGCTGGGGTTTTTTGCCTTCCTCTGGATCAACTGTGGGTATGGAGTTGGGTGTATGGGATGTACTGTGTTTTATTTTGTTTGTTTATTTTAATTTTTTTATGGTTGAACTGGATGGACTTGTGTCTTTTTTCAACCTGACTAACTATGTAACTATGTAACAGAACAGCCAGTGCGATGCAGGAAATTGCGTACATTGCCGCGGAGGGGAGAAACAGGAAGAGATAAAGAAAGCTTTGGAAACAAGGTAAGCAAAGAGAAAAAAAATGCTCAATGCAGCTATTATGGTCAGTTCAGAAGTGGATGATGTGCAGATAAAAAAGTGCGTGGAACGCCGCTTTAACTTAACCTAAACGTCTTTGCAAAATGCGGACATTTTTTTAGCAGCTTTTTTCCCGCCAGAAGAAAAGGCACTGAGGGCAGCTGAGCAAACGATCAGTCTGCATGAAGCCTTAGTATGTGTTTGTAGATTGTCCTTACTATATACAGTGGAACCTTGGATTGTGAGTAACGCGGTTAACAAGCGTTTCGCAATAAGAGCAATATTTTTTTTTTTTAATCCTGACTCAGTTTGCGAGAGTTGTCTCGCAAAACGAGCAGGATTAAAGTGGATGTAAACCCAAATTTTTTTTATTTTTATTGTTATGTCACAATGTAGAATATATGATTTCCTATCATCTGTACCCAGTCTTGCCACACAGAGTTAATCCAGCGCTGAGCAATCCTATTTTATTGTTCAGTAAAAATTAACAGACTTCCAGATAAAAGCCAGTCCTTTTCTCTCTTCTTGCTTTGAGTGACAGGTTATTTACATATCTAGCCATATCTGGACATGTTTATCATATGTTATGTTATGTTAATCATAATATGAGGTGATCCAAAGTATACAAAGTGAGAAATCCACCCCTCCCCCACATAACACATCCTGGTAATATACAATGAACTTTGGATCATCTCATGTTATGATAAACATAACATAGCATATGATAAACATGTCAAAGCTAGATATGTAAATAACCTGTCACTTAAAGCAAGGAGGAAGGAAAGGACTTTTTATTTAGACAGGTTTTTATCTGGAGGTCTGTTAATTTTCACTGAACAATAAAAGAGGATTGCTCAGAGCTGCATTAACTCTGTGTGGCAAGACTGGGCACAGATGATAGGAAGTCTTATACTCTACGTTGTGACATCAAAAAATAAAAAAAATAAAAACATTGGGTTTACATCCACTTTAAAGCCTCTGCAGTGTGCAGTACCACATTTGGTGCAGGGGCACCAGTGATACTTGGAGCCGCTCAGAGCCGTTCAGAAATACTCGGAAATTCTCCGTTCCTGAGTGGTTCCGAGCCTTTCCAAGGGTATCAGAGTGCAGCCGAGCAGTCTCCAAATATTTCTGAGTCTCTCTGGTGCCCCCACCTCTGGCCACATGCGGTATTGCATTCCATAGAATGTGGAACAAATTATCTTTGTTTCCATTGACTTCTATTAGGGTAACTTGCTTTGATATGTGAGTGCTTTGGATTACAAGCATTCTCCTGGAACGGATTATGCTCGTAATCCAAGGTCCCACTGTTTTTTCCAAGGTACTGTACCTTTGTTGTAATATTTATAATATGGGTGAAGCTCCTTGTTGCTACTTATCAAACGGATGGCTGATGATATGTAATGGCTTTCATACATAGGACGTTATCTTAACCAATTTCTGTCTATGCACCTCTAGACACCCCTAGACATAAGCACACACACACACACACACGGGTGAGCTATGCATGCATGTTTATGGAAACATCTCTGGGAGGTTGAACCCTGTCTGTGCATCTGACCACCCTCTGATGTCAATGGTCAGCCTAGCTTTGTAATCACAGCCTAGCTCCTGTGGACAGATGACTAAGCAGGGAAATCCAAATCACTACTCCAGACACTTTTAAAGAAGAGACGTTTGCAAGGCAGCCATTCTCCCCGTTGAAGAGGTTCACAGGGCAGAGAGGGATTAAACTTGTATTTTATCATCCCATCCTCCACCTGCTCTCTAAATAGGGGTTTCACTAAACAACATGTACCCAGCAGTCACAAGACATTCTCATGGAGAGACTTTTCTATTCTTGTATTAAATAGGCTTGTTTCATTGTGTCACCGCTAGACTTATGAATAATATTAGGTTGGCAGTGTTCTAGATCTCTGAATATGATTATTGTTATTAGAAGTATAACAATGTATTTTTAAAATTCCATTAGGCACTGATTACAGTATAGGGGAATAATACAATACATGACTTGAAACAAATTAAGAGGGAGACAGTCTATGAAGGAACTTATTCGAATCCACCACATTGTACCTTATTATATACAGGATTTATTACTTATTTTCTTTAGGGCGAGTTATTAAAACAACACAACACCTTTAGAAGGATTCAAATTTGTAAATTAATTGACTTTCTATGCCAATTGGCTCAAATAACTGATTGTTTTCTAATTAAAAAAAGCAAATTCTCCTCAAACAGATGGATTAATTAGACTTTACACATATCTTATCTTTATTAAAGAAAAAATGCTTTATTTCCACTTGAGCTTTGGGAAGATTTTAACCCCCAACATGACCATGCCATTTTTTGCTATTCGGCAGTGATCTACTTTAACTGGTGATTGATTACGTAGTCATGCAATGCTGTGCGCAAAAAAAAGTACATCATTTTTTTCCCCCACAGATCAAGTTTTCTTTTAGGCCGGAATCACACTTGTGCGGTGCGAATTTCTGCTCTGTAATCTCTGCAGATAGATAAGGGAAGTGTTCAGCAGATCCATTGTGTTTTAGCTGCGAATTTGGAGACCTGGGAGAAGTTCCGGGCAGGGGCGGACTGACCATTGAGTCACTCGGGCACTGCCCGAGGGCCCCATGCCACTAGGGGGCCCCATCAAGGTTGCCAGGCTCAGTAAAACCAGGAACAGTATGTAAAAATCTATGTTTTTTTTACATCTGTCCCTGATATGTCCGAAACCGACATGCTTTTGATGTGAAAATCCAGAGATTTTAGCTGCCCCGACTCTGCACTGCCTCTTGGTGTGGTAGCCATCTGAAAGCCCAGGGGCCCCATAATCTTCTATTGCCCAGGGGCCCCATGAGTTGTCAGTCCGCCCCTGGTTCCGGGTGAGAGGAGAGTGGGGGAGAAGTGTATTGAGCTGAATGAGAGAAATTCCTGAAGAGAACTGAACACATCTGCGAATCAGCTGCGTACCCATAGAAGATAATGGGACTGAATTCGCACCTGAGCCGCACCGCAAGGCATAAAATCTGCACACATTTTTTCTGCAATGCGCAGTGCGAATGTATCGCACATATGTGAACCAGCCTCATTGAAAACAATGTATTTAGAAATGGTCTGCGTATTAGATGCGGTTTAAGCCGCAACCAATTCGCATAGGTGTGAATCTGGCCTTATTGGTATTTGGGTTTTTTGTTTGCTCTATGAACATACATTTAAAAAAATAAAAAATAAAACATTTTCTTTTATAAAATGTATCCAATAAAAAAAATCTAATTTCTTCATAAATTAAGGCAAAAATAAATAAGTTTCTTTTTCTTTAATATTACTAAAATTTCATACTACAATGGTTTTGCACAAAGCAGCCCTGATCTTCTTCTTCTAGGGTCCCCCGCTGGCACTCCTTGTCCTCCCTCCTGCACCACGCTCAGGACACCTGAGCAGGCTCGCTCCTGAGCCACTGCTTTGCATGTTCATTCACAGACAGAGCTGCTGCTCAGCCCTGCTCACTCTTTCTACTCATTTGCTTACTGGCTGTGATTGACTGTGTTGTGCTGCCTCAGCCAATGAGAACTAGGAGTCTAATAGAGCTGAGGCTCTCATGCACATTGATAGATCGTGATGGGGCTCAGGAAAGTATTAGACCCCTTTCACACTAAGGGTGTTCTGCAGGTGCTATATCGTTAAAAATAGCGCCTGCAACCCACCCTAAAACAGCTGCTCCTCACACTCACCCAGTGTGAAAGCCTGCAAGCAGTGCGCTGGCAGGTCGTCAGAAAAAGTCCTGTCAGCAGCTTCTTTGGAGCGCATTAGCAGCGGTGAAATCACTGCCCAATGCACTTCTTCTTCTGCCCATTGAAATGTTTTTCCGTACCACCGGCAATACGCTGCAGTAGCGGTGCATTGCCGGTGGTATTAAATCTTTCTCGGCCACTAGCGGGGGGTTAAAAGCGTCCCGCTAGCAGCTGAAATGCGCCACAAATATGACGGTATGGGCAGCACCAGTGTGAAAGGGGTCTTAGAAGGGGCAGAGGGGGGCTGCTGCACTGAAAGTTTTTATAGAATGAATGAAGGTAAAAAAACGTGAGCCTTTAGAACCACTTTAAGGTAAAAAACAACAACATTTAGGTGCAGATGCCCCATGCCCCCCAGAAACGTACCTGAGCCAGTTTTGGTCCAACGCTGTGCCTAAGGGCAACGGCGCTGATTTTTCTCTCCCTCCTTACTGGACTCAGTGAGAGCAGTGGAAGCCATTGGCTTCTGCTGCTGTCAACCAAACCCAGTGATGAGGGAGTGGAGGGCAGGGTCGATCTGCACTGTGTGTGTGTTTAAAAACGCTCACAGTACCGCTCTAGATCAAGCCCACACGAGTGCCCCCATAGCAGGTTGCATGCAATGACGGGCACTCGGCAGGGCAGAGGAGCCAGGAGCACCAGTAGGGAACCCAAGAAAATGAGGATTGGGGCTGCCATGTGCAAAACCATTATACAGAGCAGGTAAGCATAACATGTTTGTTATAAAAAATTAAATAAAAGATCCTTTAGATCCTTTATAATCACTTTAACCACTTGCTTACTGGGCCCATACACCCCCCTCCTGCCCAGGCAAAATGTCAGCACTGTCACGCTTTGAATGACAATTGCGCAGTCGTGTGACTCCCAAACAAAATTTACGTCCTTTTATTCCCACAAATAGAGCTTTCTTTTGGTGGTATTTGATCACCTCTGCGTTTTTTATTTTTTGCGCTATAAACAAAAATAGAGCGACAATTTTGAAAAAACACAATATTTTTTGCTTTTTGCTATAATAAATATGCCATAAAAAAAACAAAAAAACATTATTTTTTTTTTTCCAGTTTAGTCTGATACATATTCTTCTACATATGTTTGGTAAAAAAAATCGCAATAAGCGTATAGTAATTGGTTTGCGCAAACGTTATAACACCTACAAAATAGGGGATAGAATTATAACTTTTTTTTATTATTTTTTTTTTTTACTAGTAATAGCGGTGATCTGCGATTTTTGTCACGACTGCGATATTACGGCGGACACGTCGGACACTTTTGACACATTTTTGGGACCATTCACATTTATACAGCGAACAGTGCTATAAATATGCACTGATTACTGTATAAATGTGACTGGCAGGGAAGGGGTTAACACTAGGGGGCGAGGAAATGGTTAAATGTGTACCTGGGAGTGATTCTTACTGTGGGGGAGGCTACTGACTGGGGGGGGTGCTTGGCGGACATCACGGCCGCCAGGCACGCGCATCAGCACCTGGGTGACACGGCCGGCTCGCATGCGCCCCCCCCCCCCAATGGCACGCGGCTGGAGGCTGTATATAGACAGCCTTCCGGCAGATTAGAGCCACCTTTCGGCCCGTAAATAGTCGGCCACCAGGTGGCTAGTGGTTAAAGTGATTCTAAACACTGAAGGTTTTTGAAAAACAAAACTCATTGTCATGTTCAAGAAACCAGTGGTGAGATGATTTGAGCTTTGTGACATGGTGCATTATCCTGCTGAAAGGAGCCATCAGAAGCTGGGGACACTGTATTCATAAAGGAATGGACATGGTCAGTAACAATACTCAGGTAGGCTGTGGCATTTAAATGATGCTCAACTGGTAGTAAGTGCCAGTTTACACCAGAGCACTCTGCAGTGCAAATCACATGCGATGTCTGTGCAATGCGATTTCAGCCATATGGATAGTATGGCTAATATCGCATTCGGACCAAACTGGCACAGGACCCTTTTTTGGTCTGCACCAAAATCGGATCGCATGGGTGTTCACACCAATGTAATCTGATTCATGTCCAAACTGTCAGTTCGCAGGACGATATGCGAGCTGAAATGGGGGTGTCATTAACAATGTATTGACACTCCCGGTAGTTGCATATGGCAGTGTGTATTGCTGTGTGTGTCGGGTGCGATGCGGTAACCTGCAATGGATTCATAGGGTTCCTGCATCGCACAAGTGTGAACCGAGCCTAAGGGACCAAAGTGTGCCAAGAAAATATCCCCAACACCATTACACCACCACCTGCCTGAACAATTGATATAAGACAGGATGGATCAATGCTTTCATGTTGTTTTCACCAAAATCTGACCCTACCATCTGAATGCTGTAGCTGAAACCAAGACTCATCAGACCAGTCGAGGCTCATCAGACTAGTCAATGGTTTTCCAGTCTTCTATTGTCCAATCTTGGTGAGCCTGAGGAGTGGCACCGGGTGTGGTCTTCTGCTGCTGTAGCCAATCTGCTTCAAGGTTCGATGTGTTGTACATTCAGAGATGGTATTCTGCATACCTTGGTTGTACTGAGTGGTTATTTGAGTTACTGTTGCCTTTCTATCATCTCAAACCAGTCTGCCTCTGACCTCTGACATCAACAGGGCATTTTCCTCCACACAACTGCCACTCACTGGATATTTTCTCTTTTTAGGACCATTCTCTGTAAACCCTAGAGATGGTTGTGTGTGAAAATCTTGGTAGATCAGCAGTTGTTTAAATATTTAGACAAGCCTGTCTGGCACCAAGCCATGCCATGTTCAAAGTCACGTAAATCCCCTTTCTTCCCATTCTGATGCTCGGATTGAACTTTAGCAAGTCGTCTTCCCCGTGTCTAGATGCGTAAATGCATTGAGTTGCTGCCATGTGATTGGCTGATAGCAGTTTGTGTTACCAAGCAATTGAAATGTGTACCTAATAAAGTGGCCAGTGAGTATGTGTATATATATATATATATATATATATATATATATATATATATATATAAAACCAAAGATATTGGGATGCCTGCCTTTACACGCACATGATCGTTAATGGCATCCCAGTCTTAGTCCGTAGGGTTCAGTACTGAGTTGGCCCACCCTTTGCAGCTATAACAAATTCAACTCTTCTGGGAAGGCTGTCCACAAGGTTTAGGAGTGTGTCTGTGGCAGGGATCTCAAACTGGTTGCCCTCCAGCTGTTGCAAAACTACAAGTCCCATGAGATATTGCAAGGCTGATAGTTACAATCATGACTCCCACAGGCAGAGGCATGATGGGACTTGTAGTTTTGCAACAGCTAGAGGGCCGCCAGTTTGAGACTCCTGGTCTATGGGAATGTTTGACCATTCTTCCAGAAGTGCATTTGTGAGGTCAGGCACTGATGTTGGATGAGAAGGCCTGGCTCGCAGTCTCTGCTTTAAATTATCTCAAAGGTGTTCTATTGGGTCAAGGTCAGGACTCTGTGCAGGCCAGTTAAGTTCCTCCACCCCAAACTCACTCACCTATGTCTTTATGGACCTTGCATTGTGCACTGGTCCAAATGATTTGGTGGAGGGGGGATTATGGTGCTGGGTTGTTTTTCAGGGGTTGGGCTTGGCCCCTTAGTTCCAGTGAAGAGAATTATTAAGACGTCAGCACACCAACACATTTTGGACAATTTTGTGCTTCTAACTTTGTGGGAACAGTTTGGGGATGGCCCTTCCTGTTTCAATATGACTCTGCACCAGTGCACAAAGCAAGGTCCATAAAAGACAAGAATGAGCGAATTTGGGGTGGAGGATCATGACTGGCCTGCACAGAGTCCTGACCTCAACCTGACAGAAGATCTTTGGAATTAATTAGAGCGTAGACTGCGAGCTAGGCCTTTTCGTCCAACATCAGTGCCTGACCTCACAAATGCACTTCTCGAAGAATAGTCAAACATTCTCATACACACTCCCAAACCTTGTGGACAGCCTTCCCAGAAGAGTGTAAAGTGGTTTGTAACCTCCAAAAAAACTGCAAGGCAAAGGCATAATGAGCTAGTATGCAAAGCATACTAGCTCATTATGAAATACTCACCTTAAATTGAAGCCCCCTTAGCGGTCCTGGCACACTGCTCTGCCCGCTGACATGTCTCTGGGAGTTATTTTTTAAGGTATCGCGGGCTCCATCGCTGTGATTGGCCAGAGCCGCGATGACATCACTCCTGCAAGAGTCTCCGGTAACCGCACATCAGCTGAAGCAACAGTAGGAAGGACATCCCCTAAACTGTGTAAGTTTAGGAGATATCCACAGTAGCTACAGGTCAGCCTTATCATAGCCTTATCATAGGCTCACCTGTAGTGAGAAGTGGTTGTAAAGGGTTTACAATCACTTTAAGCTGTTATAGCTACAAAGGGTGGGCCAACTCAATAATGAACACTAAAGAGTAAAGCTGGCTATACATTATACAATTGTCTTGTTCATTTCCATTAGCTTTACCTTTAACTACGTAGTGAAAGGGCCTGTGTGATTGCATAAATTTGTGTTTGGGTCCTTTCACACGTGCGGACCGTTTATCCGTTTTTAGACGTCCGTTTTTTTGACCGCAATGCTTTCCTATGGGTCCTTTCACACGCATCCGCTAACGTCCGTCTCCGAACGGAAGAAAAACGGAACGGACGAAAAATGGACGTTAGAGGACGATCCATTTAACATCCGATCCGCTAACGTCCGTTTTTCATCAAAATATGTAATAAAAAAAAAAGTTCTAACCAAAAAAAAACGGATGAAAAAACGGATGAAAAACGGATGAAAAAACAGGTGAAAAACGGATGAAAACGGATGAAAAACGGATGAAAAACTGATGAAAAACTGATGAAAAACGGATCAACTGATGATAAAAAAAAACGGATCTAAAAAACGGTCCGCACGTGTGAAAGGACCCTTTTAAGGTTGGAGTTCCTATTATATGGTTTTGGTAAATCTAAAGGAAAATTGTAGAAGAAAATGGTATAATGTATGGCCAGCCTGATGGCCCATACACACGATCCGAATATCGGACGAAAACGATCGTCCGATGATGGATCGTACGATTTTCGGATCGTGTGTACACTACTTTCGACAGCCGATCACGACCGTTCATCCGATTAAATTCGATCGGACAAGCACGAAAATTTTTCTCGGCCGATGTCCGATCGTCCGATTTTCGTTTAGTCAGTACAGCCGTCGTCCGACAATACAATACAAATACATTACAACACGTGACATCACTTCCGATCATTTTTTTCTATCGTATGAGAATTTTCGTGAGTTTAAAAACCTATTTTATTTTACTTGCGATTATTAAGCGAAAAAAGTTGTACGATCCGTCGGCCGATATTCGGATCGTGTGAATGGGCCATAAGACTAGGATGCCAGGCAGGCGTCCCAATACTTTTGGTAATAGTGTGTGTGTGTGTGTATATATATATGGCATGTGAGCTTGCATGTGTAAATATTATTATTATTATTTCTATGATTTTCTTAGTTGGGTTTATTTGGCTATGTAC